>CM071934.1:100713043-101339208 GCA_016081115.2 Rehmannia glutinosa | reverse complement strand
GAGTTTAGTTTCTATTGTCGTAGATTTGGCTTTGATGATGGCTTATCTAATTGTTCTAATCATATTTGGATTATGTCTGCTTTTGCTTTCGATTGCATTTTGACATTCTTGTTGATCATGCACAATTATTACATTGTAGGTTGACATCGCATTGTTGCCTCGGCTATTTATTTGACTTTTGTGTATGCTAAATGTGATAGAGTAGCTGGACATGTTTTGTGGGATACCTTGCGTGAGATTGCGATTAGTATGGAGGGGTTACCCTGGCTTGTTAGTGGTGACTTTAACATTTTTTGCATGATCACGAGAGGATTGGTGGTATCAGCGATAGGTCGGATGAGATGCTTGATTTTGCACATATGATTGCGGATTGTGAATTATTTGATGCGGGGTGTGAGGGGCCTATCTTTACGTGGGCTAGAGGCGGGCTTCAGGAGAGACTTGATAGGGCTTTATACAATGAACAACGGGTGATGTGTTTTTCTTGTTGTTACGCATTTATCTCGTGTTCGCTCGATCATGCTCCTTTACTCATATCGTGTCGGTTTGCACCGCATGTGCCTTGTTCTTCTTTCGATTTCGGCATATGTGGATACGTCACCATACTTTTTGCAGGTTGTCAAGGAAGCATGGGGGCATCCCCTCGTTGTTTTGGAATGAGAAGCTTGCAGCACAAGTTGAATAGGGTCAGCGAGACTCAAGATTTGGAATCACCAGACGTTTGGTAATGTTTTTGATCGGATTAGGTGATGAGGCGGTTTCGTGGCTCAGTGTTTATGATAGTGATCCGTCTCTCGACTCATCGGGGTGAGTTACATCGTTGTGTGGTGAGTATGAGCTTCGTTTAAAAATGGAGGAGGATTTTTGGCGCCGTGAAAGTCTGTTGTTAAGTGGGCGATCGAGGGGAGCGCAACACTAAGTTTTCCACGGATTTGTTAAGCGAAGCGGTGTCGCGCTAGGATCCACTCGATTGACGATGATGGGGTGACGATCACGCAGGATTACGAGATTCGGAAGTCGGCGGCTCGATTCTTTCGATCTTATTGACTTGACTTGGAGTATCGACTCCCCTGTTGATGAGTTCTTTCCGGCTTCGATTCCGTTGATCTTGATGGACTTTGTCTATGCCGAAGCGGCTAAGGAGGTTCGCGATGCGGTGTTTGGGATTGATCCGTCTACAGTGTTTCGGGGCCGATGGTTTTCATCGTTGTTTTTAAGCCTTGTTGGGATTTCGTCCCAGGCCAGGATGTCGAGGATGCGGTGGTTGACTTTTTCTCGGGTAATCTCATGCCGTCACGTTCACGGCTACATCTTTAGTTCTCATTCGAAGGTTCCTCACCCTCGGAAGTGGGTGAGTTTCGGCCGATTAGCTTTTGTGTAGCGTGGCGAATAAGATTATCTCGAAGATTATGAACGCGCGGTTGGTCTCGATTACGCCTTTGATTGTGTCGCCAATCGAGTGGTTTCACACCGGTCGTGTCATCTCGGATAACATATTGCTCGCGTGAGAGCTTATCCATGATATCGGCTTAGCCACGGATATTCCTAATGTGGTGATGAAAGTTTGGATATGGCTAAAGCTTATGATAGGGTGCGATGGGATTTCTGTATACGACTATGATTCACATGGGCTTCCCCGTTCGGTGGATTGATATGGTTGGCGGTATGTATTGAGCTTTGTGGCTTCTCTGTCTGGTTAATGGTATCCCTTACGGATATTTTCCTTCGACTCGGGGGCTGTGGCGGGGGATCTCTATCTCTGCTTTGTTTGTTCGGCGGCGGAGTATTTATCCCAGGATTGGATTCCACTATTAGCCGACACCGAGATATGATTTATCGGACGCGACGAGGTTTTCGATGACGATCGGCTTTATCTTTGATGATGTGGTTATCTTCACTAGGGCGTCGAGGATGGTTTGGTCACGTTGAGACACTTTTTTGGAGCACTACGCGCTCTTGCAGGCGCTTGGTCGGTGTTCGAAGAGTAGTTTCTTTTTTGGCCCCACGTTATATTGACGGGTGGGAACACATGGTGCAGTGGCCGATCAAGCCGTCGTGATGACTTGCCGATGACTTATTTGGGTGTCCCTTTGTTCAAGGGCAAATGACGAAAGAGCTCTTCCTCCTTGTGATTCGAGAGGATGTTGGATAGAGTTGCGGGATGGTCGCATCGGCACTGTCCTTTGGTGGTAGGCTTGCTCTTATTGAGCACGCTAATGGCCACTCCGTTGCATATTCTTGGTCATGCGGCCGCCAAAGACGATTCTTCATCGGTTGGAGCAGATCATGGCTAGATTCTTACAGGGCTCTACGGGGAGGAAGAAGACTCACTGGATCGTTGGGATGATATCTGTCACCCTATTTCGAGGGTGGTTTGGGGTTGCGCCGACTTTACGATATTCGACGCCTTCAATTACAAGTTGTGGTGGAGGTTACGTGAGGGTCATTCTCTTTGGGCCCAATTCGATCGGCAATCTTGTTACAATGGGCTTGTCTCCTGTCAGAGCCCCTGTAACACATAATGATAGTCATCGGTGGAGGCGTTTGGCGGGTCGGTATTCGGGCCCGGGAGCGGATTTTTGGTCTATTTGCGGTGGTAGCGAAAAGTCACACGGGATGATATTTGGCTTGGACACGAGGGCCGCTCGCGGATCATTGTTTGGATCGACCTTTGGGACACATGACAGTTGATTGGTTTATTCGCGATGGTGAGTGGGATCGGGATAGATTGCACCAGGTCTTGGTCTCCAGATGTGGGCTTCCTGAGAGTCTCATTGAGGATATATCCGGGGTTCCGATTCTGCTGGGGTCTGAGGATATCATGCGGTGGATGTTTACCTCTCATGGTGGGTTCTCTATGTCTTCTCGCTTGGGATTCTATAGGGGTAGAAATGCTCGAGAACCTTCTGAATGGTGCCATTTGGAACGATGCTCTTATCCCTACTATCTCTATATTCCTTTGGCGTCTCCTTCGTAATCGTCTTCCTGTGGATATCAAGCTTCAGGCACGTGGCACTTCCCTTGCCTCACGTTGCTGGTGTTGCTTGAATAATCCACACTCGTCTCCTCAGGTCGAATCTATCCCTCACCTCTTTTTGATGAATGATACTGTTCAGTCCGTGTGGAATCACTTTCTTCCTTGGTTTGACACTACACTTCCACACATTTGATATGATATTGTTCATTTCATTTTGGAGGAACCGCACACACGGATCACACACGAGGCACTTGAGTTTCTTAGTTCTGCTTGATTTTACGGTTTTATGCGGACGGAAAGGAATAGTGTCGAGCATCGACAAATTCCTTTCTTGGCATCTCACATTATTTGGCGGTGGGGCGGTATCTCTCGGATCCTTGTTTGGTCGGCGTCACGAGCCCATCAGTTGGTGCGGATGTTTCCCTCTTTGTTGGCTTTTTGCGGGGAGTGCTCCACCACGGGTTCCACGCAGCCGAGGATGGTGATTTGGCGAGCTCCTCGGCTCCTCGGATCAAGGTTTGAACACGGATGGTTCGTTTGATCGGGCACATTGATTCTTTGGCGGAGGGGATTGAATCTTTCGGATCATTTGGGCGAGACTTATGTTGGCGTTTCACGTTCCTTCCGGGCGGTGTCTAGCTTTCATGCCGAAGCTACTAGCGCTTGAGATGGGATTGCGGCATGCCCGCAGTTCTCACTTGATTTGGATCGAGTTGGGCCGCGGCGGCGGTGGTCACCACGATCACTTCTAGTGGCCTTGGCTCTTGGCGAGTTCAAGCAAACCCTGATTCGCATTCGGAACATCTTTGAGGACCTCCAGTACTCGATTTCCCACATACACGAGAGAGGGGAATCGACCAGCGAGATCACCTAGCGAGTTGGGAGCTGCGCCTTGGCGCGATCACTTTGTTGATGAGAGCACGACCTCTCACCACCACCTCTAGCGCTCATTCGGATGGACCGGTGGGATACCCGAGCTTGATTTTCATAGATCATTGGTTCTCATTGTACTCTCTCGATATATCATAGACTTTCGTCGTAGTGATAGGCGTTGTGCTTTTTGATTCTTCCACTAGAAGCAGGACATGGCAATTGTATGATACTTTGTTTATTTGATATACAGGTAGGGGATCACGCCTCAATCCCCCACCCTCCGGGGTGTTATTTTGATTAAAAAAACCCTAAACCCTAAACCCTAAACCCTAAACCCTAAACCCTGAACCCTAAACCCTAAACCCTAAACCCTAAACCCTAAACCCTAAACCCTGAACCCTAAACCCTAAACACTAAACCCTAAACAAACCCGAACTGGACCTAAACCCTAAACCCTAAACCCTAAACACCTAAACCCTAAACCCTAAACCCAAACCCTAAACCTAAACACAAACCACAAAAACCCTAAACCCGAAACCCTAAACCTGAACCCTAAACCCTAAAACTAAACCCTAAACCCTAAACCCCCTAAACCCTAAACCCCAAACCCCGAACCCTAAACCCACGAACCCTAAACCCTAAACCCGAACCCGAACCCTAAACCCTAGAACACCGAACCAACCAAAAGCGAACCACTTTTCTCTCTACCCAAAATGCTCGCCTCTCTCACACACTAGCACACACTTTTTTCACACACACATACACCCATTCTTCACGTTTTGGGCCGATTTCACACGGATTTTTCATGAAATTTATCAATGCGAGGGAGTTTTAGATTTCTTTCCTTGTTCTTTTTCATTTTTAAAGCCGTTAATCTACTCTAACCTTTCTTTGATTTTGTCAGGTTGTTTTTTTTTTTTCCGACGCCTTCGATGGCGGATGCGGCCCTAGCCCGCCGTAAAATCCAACTATGAAACATGGGTCATATGCAAATGTGGATCGCTTACTTCTCCTCAATCCAACCTTCCTTTGATCCCGAGAGAATCGTTCCAATTGGCACTCACAAGGAAAAAGATGGAAACGAGGTTATTGGGTTTTCTTCTTCGGAGAATAATCGTCTTGCGGAGACTTGAAACTCACCTTGATAGGTAAGTTCTCTTTCGCGATCCCTCACCCTAAAGGAATTGCCTCGGTTTTTACGCTCACGAATTTGAAAGGGCCATTCTCTTGGAGCTTTGCCAACCCTTCTCACATTATAATCAAATTACATTTGGAAGAAGATTATAATAAATTGTGGATGGGTACTCTTTGGTCGTTGGGAATTTGCCCGATGCGTGTATTCAAGTGGACGCCGTCTTTTAATCAGAGAACGGAAGCCCCTCTTCGCTCGATCTGGATTTGTCTCACAGGGATTGCTATACATTTTTTTGATCATAATGCTTTATTTGCTATCGGCAGAAGATTATAGGCACACCTCTTCAAGTGGACTCCCATGATCGCTACTCGCACTCGATTATCTATGGCAGTTTGTGTTGAATTGGATTTATTGAAAGAGAGAGTTGAGGAAGTTATTCTTGAGTTCGATGGCACAACACATGTTCGAGAAAATTGTTTTGAAAGGACTCGGGATTATTGCCTTCACATTGCAAGCATATTGGACATACAATTGAGGGTGCTACATGAGCGGGAATAAACCACGGCCACCACCACTGTTAGGCGTCCAGTCCCAAATAGTGCTTACGGTGGTCAACTTTTGAAGGGACGTTAAGTGGAAATTTTGAGAAGTTAAGGGGCACGGGGTTATTTCGATAATCAGGCTTGGATTAGGGTTAATAAGAAAAGGGCCACGGGAAACCAGGAATGGTGTCTAAGGATCTTTTGAATATAGCCAAAAATCGAAGCATACCTACTTTGAGGCTAATAATTCTCATATTGAGAATCTTTCTCTAATCGTTTTCAATCCTTGAGAAGCGAAGTGTCTCGGCCGTTGGATGCCTTGCAAAAATCAATTAATGATCCGAGATCTTTCTAAGGGATTACAAAGTGCGTGGCAACAATCTAGTCCAAAAAAATTGGAGGATAATCGATATTTGAAGGGTCGTACTCCACTCAGTCTTTGTCTCTTTTGAGAAGAATATACACACGCATGGGACCTCTTCGCATTATAATAAGTGTGACAACATTATTAATGGCTCGGATTTTATGATGGATGTGTGTAAAATGGCGTGATTAAAGGGGATAATTGTGGTGCTTTATCTGAAAATATTCCCCTAATATTTGACAAAGAACACTGTGTGGAGGGCTTCATTGACCAAATTTGCTCTAATGGGAATTTGGGTCCCCATTCTACAACTTTTCATGCCACAAAGGTGGTAGATGACAAGGCTTCGACATCTTTATTATTGAGAATATATCTCCCTCCACCTCACCATCAAATGCGGCGCCTTTAATGGCGTGGGCTCAGCGTTTTTTTTCTTCTTTGACTTCTTCAACCAATAATTCTTGCTTGGCCCCACCATTCCATCCATCATCAACTTCTCTCGTCCCCATGGCGCGTCCCATAATCACTTGGGTATTGTTTGTCCCCTTAATGGGAATTCCATGGGGCCCACGCCCACTCCTCAACTTGCACAAAAAGTTTTTGATTCCTGCAAAGACAAATTGGATTCTGACTCCATAACTAAGCTTGGCCCACACCCCCTTTTCTCCCCCGTCGTCGCCCCCCAAGGTAGTGGTCCCCCAATGTTTGTTTGTCCCCTTACACTCTCCGACTAATAACCACATTTTGGCCCCACCACACCACTCCCACTCTGTTGCTACCAACGCTTGGGGAGGTTTGAAAAGCGTCGCTTGCGTTGTTGGGCCCACCTCTAGCCGCCCAATCAACCACTTTCCACACGTCCACTCGCCCTGTTGGTGATGATGGCCAGCACACTTTGGTTTGTGATGTTTACAATAATATTGGTCCATGCTTTTCCTCCTCCCCATGCGACGTGGGCCCCGATGTCCTTTTGTCCCCTTTGCATTATTTAGCCAACAACTCTCAATGGGACCCATCAAACCACCCCCCCTCATCCACTCACACGTCCCACAGCCTGGTGGAGCATGATAATTTGGACCTTCAATGTTCTCTTTATGGGAAGTCACATGGGCGTGGGCCCATGCCTTGCAATGATAAAATATTAGATGATTCCTTGTTGCCTTATAAGTTGGACGGCATCAACTCTAATGGGCCATACACCTCCTCCTCGTATTGTGCATCGCCTATGTGCAAATTGGGCCCACCGGTTTCCTTGTCTTCCTTGATTCAATCCGCCCACCACACCTCATTGGACCCACTATACCACCCCTCATCAAGCCCTCACATTACTCACGACCCATTAGAGCATTTGCCACAATAACTTGGGCCACGCATGCCTTGAATGAGGCCCAAGCCTTCTCTAGTACTCCGGCCCGGGCGTCCTACTGCTGCCGGATCGGATCGCGTCCAACTCCTACACGCCACCCACTAACCACAACCTTCCTTCGGCCCAATAATTCTTACACCCAAGCCAATCCGCTATATATCACCCTTGCGGCCCATTTTGGATCTTTGTTCTTGCTGCCCCCAGGGGACCACCGACCTTTAGCCACTGTTTATATCATTAAGGAGGTGGGATTAGAGGACTCAAGTGGCCCAAATCTAATTGATCATTCCCTGCACAGTGACGTCAATTATAATATTTTGGAGGTTGGGAAATTTGCCACAAAATTGCACAAGGAAAAACATGATATTGGTGATGATCGGCCGGAAACAGTTAAAAAATCCGGGGTTAACAAAATTCCGAAATCGGCAAAGAAGACTACAAAGTCGGGCAAATTGGTTCATAATTTTCTCTACAAAGGAGGAGCGAGCCAACGACCTCAGAATCGATCAGGTGTTTCTAAATCCTCTTCTCATTCTACTTGTTAATTATGTCGATTAAATTCTTAACGTGGAATGTGAGAGGTATTGCTAATCCTGGTAGCCAACGCCATTTGCATGCGTTAATTTCTCGTCATAAATTGCCTTTTGTTGCACTTTTAGAACCTATGACTTTGCCTGAGTTTAGTTTCTATTGTCGTAGATTTGGCTTTGATGATGGCTTATCTAATTGTTCTAATCATATTTGGATTATGTCTACTGCTCAGTTGCATTTTGACATTCTTGTTGATCATACACAATTGTTACATTGTAGGTTGACATCTGCTTTGTTGCCTCAGCCTATTTATTTGACTTTTGTGTATGCTAAATGTGATAGAGTAGCTAGATATGATTTGTGGGATACCTTGCGCGAGATTGCGATTAGTATGGAGGGGTTACCCTGGCTTGTTAGTGGTGACTTTAACATTTTTGCATGATCACGAGAGGATTGGTGGTATTTCGATAGGTCGATGAGATGTTAGATTTTGCTTTTATGGTTGCGGATTGTGAGTTAATTTGATGCGGGGTGGGCCTATCTTTACGTGGGCTAGAGGTGGGCTTCGGGGAGAGGCTTGATAGGGCTTTGTATAATGAACACTTTGGTGATATGTTTACCTCCTCATGTTGTTACGCATTTATCTCGTGTTCGCTCGATCATGCTCCTTTACTCATATCTTGTCGGTTTGAACCGCATGTGCCCTGCTCTTCTTTCCAATTTGACATATGTGGATACGTCACCATACTTTTTTGCGGGTTGTCAAGGAAGCATGGAGACACCCCACTCAGTTGTTTTGGAATGAGAAGCTTGCGGCAAAGTTGAAAAAGGGTCAGCGCGGACTCAAGATTTGGAATCACCAGGCGTTTGGTAATATTTTTGATCGGGTTATTGGTGATGAGGCGGTTTGGTGGCTTGTTTATGATAGTGATCCGTCTCCACTCATCGGGTGAGTTACATCGTTGTGTGGCGAGTATGAGCTTCGTTTGAAAATGGAGGAGGATTTTGGCACCGAGAAAGCTGCGATTAAGTGGGCGTCGGGGGAGCGCAACACTAAGTTTTCCATGGTTTGTTAAGCGAAGCGGTGTCACGCTAGGATCCACTCGATTGGCGATGATGGGGTAGCGATCACGCGAGGATTGCGAGATTCGGAAGTCGGCGATTCGATTCTTTCGATCTTATTGACTTCGACTTGGAGTATCGACTCCCCCTGTCGATGAGTTCTTTCCCCTTCACGATTCGTTGATCTTGATGGACTTTGTCTTTATGCCGGCGGCTCGGGAGGTTCGCGATGCGGTGTTTGGGATTGATCCGTCTAGTGTTTGGGGCACGATGGATTCTCATCGTTGTTCTTTCAAAGCCTTTGTTGGGATTTCGTCGGATCGGATGTCGAGGATGCGGTGGTTGACTTTTTCTCGGGTAATCTCATGCCGTCCACGTTCACGGCTACATCTATAGTTCTCATTCGAAGGTTCCTCACCTCGGAAGTGGTGAGTTTCGGCCGATTGCTTTGTGTAAGCGTGGCGAATAAGATTATCTCTAAGATAATGAATGCGCGGTTGGTCTCGATTACGCGCTTTGATTGTGTCGCCCGAATCGAGTGGTTTCACACCGGTCGTGTCATCTCGGATAACATATTGCTCGTAGCGAGAGCTTATCCATGATATCGGCTTAGCCACGGATATTCCTAATGTGGTGATGAAGGTGGATATGGCTAAAGCTTATGATAGGGTGCGGTGGGATTTCTGTATATAGCTATGATTCACATGGGCTTCCCGTTCGGTGGATTGATATGGTTGGCGGTTTGTATTGAGCCTTTGTGGCCTCTGTCTGGTTAATGGTATCCTTCTAGATATTTTCCTTCGACTCGGGGGGCTGCGGGGATCCTCTATCTCTGCTTTGTTTGTTCGGCGGCGGAGTATTTATCCCGAGGATTGGATTCACTATTAGCCGAGATATGATTTATCGGACGCGACGAGGTTTTCGGTGGCGTCGGCCTATCTGCCGATGATGTGGTTATCTTCACGAGGCGTCGAGGATGGTTTGGTCACGTTGAGACACTTTTTGGAGCACTATTCTCGCTCTTACAGGCGGTGGTCGGTGTACGGAAGAGTAGTTTCTTTTTTGGCCCCACGTTACATTGTGGTGGAAACACATGGTGCATGGTGGTGGCCGTCCACGATGACTTGCCGATGACTTATTTGGGTGTCCCTTTGTTCAAGGGCAAATGACGAAAAAAGAGCTCTTCCTCCTCGTGATTCGGAGGATGTTGGATAGAGTTGCGGGGTGGTCGCATCGGCACATGTCCTTTGGTGGTAGGCTTGCTCTTATTCGGAGCACGCTAATGGCCACTCCGTTGCATATTCTTCATGTCATGCGGCCGCCAAAGACGATTCTTCATCATTGGAGCAGATCATGGCTAGATTCTTACGGGGCTCTACGCGGGGAAGAAGAAGACTCTTTGGATCGATTGGGATGATATCTATCACCCTATTTCGAGGTGGTTTGGGGTTGCGCCGACTTTCGATATTTGCGCGCGCCTTGATTTACAAGTTGTGGTGGAGGTTACGTGAGGTCATTCTCTTTGGGCCCAATTCTTGATCGGCAAATCTTTGTTACAATGGGCTTGTCTCCTGTAGAGCCCCTGTAACACATAATGATAGTCATCGAGTGGGCGTTTGAGGCGGGTCGGTATTCGGGCCCGGGAGGCGGATTTTTGGTCTATTTGCGATGTGGTAGTCAGCACGGGATGATATTTGGCTTGGACACAGGCCGCTCGCGGATCATTGTTTGGATCGACCTTTGGGACACATGACAGTTGATTGGTTTATTCGCGATGGTGAGTGGGATCGGGATAGATTGCACCAGGTCTTGGTCTCCAGATGTGGGCTTCCTGAGAGTCTCATTGAGGATATATCGGGGTTCCGATTCTGCTGGGGTCTGAGGATATCATGCGGTGGATGTTTACCTCTTATGGTGGGTTCTCTATGTATTCTTGGCAGGATTCTCTGGGGTAGAAATGCTCGAGAACCTTACGAATGGTGCCATTTGGAAGCGATGCTCTTATCCCTACTATCTCTATTTTCCTTTGGCGTCTCCTTCGTGGTGTCTTCTGTGGATATCAAGCTTCAGGCACGTGGCACTTCCCTTGCCTCACGTTCTTTGGTGTTGCTTGAATAATCCACACTCGTCTCCTCCTCAGTCGAATCTATCCCTCACCTCTTTTTTATGAATGATCTTGTTGGTCGTGTGGAATCACTTTCTTCCTTGGTTTGACACTACACTTCCACACACCAGCGATATGATATTGTTCCTTTCATTTGGAGGAACCGCACACACACGGATCACACACGAGGCACTTGAGTTTCTTGGTTCCTGCTTGATTTTATGGTTTTATACGGACGGAAAGGAATAGTGTCAAGCATCGACAAATTCCTTTCTTGGCATCTCACATTATTTGGCGGTGGAGCGGTATCTGCGGATCCTTGTTTGGTCGGTTATTTTAAAAAAACGAGCTGTCAGTTGTGCGGATGTTTCCCTCTTGTTGGCTTTTGCGAGGGGAGTGCTCTACCCACGGGTTCCACGCGGCCGAGGATGGTGATTTGGCGAGCTCCTCGGCTCCTCGGATCAGGCGAACACGGATGGTTCGTTTGATCGATCACATTGATTCTTTGGCGGAGGGGATTGATACGGGATCATTTGGGCGAGACTTATGTTGGCGTTTCACGATTCCTTCTTCCAGGCGGTGTCTAGCTTTCATGCCGAGCTACTAGCGCTTGAGATGGGATTGCGGCATGCCCGGACGATTCTCACTTGATTTGGATCGAGTTGGGCCGACTGCGGCGGTGGTCACCACGATCCACGGTGGCCTTGGCTCTTGGTAGGTTGACATACTGATTAGCATTCGGAACATGCTTGGGGACCTCCGACTCGATTTCCCACATACGAGAGAGGGAATCGACCACAGATCACCTAGCGAGTTGGGAGGCTGCGCTTTGCCATTAGCGATCACTTTGTTGATGAGAGCACGGCTTCTCACCACCTCTAGCGCTCATTCGGATGGACAGATTTGGGATACCCGAGCTTGATTTTCATAGATCATTGGTTCTCATTGTACTCTCTCGATATATCATAGATGCCGTAGTGATAGGCGTTATGCTTTTTGATTCTTCCCGTAGCAGGACATGACCTTTATATGATACTTTGTTTATTTGATATACGGTAGGGGATCACGCCTCAATCCCCCACCCTCAGGGGTGTTATTTTGAAAAAAAAAAACCCAAACCCAAACCCTAAACCCTAAACCCGAACCCTAAACCCTAAACCCTAAACCACTAAACCCTAAACCCTAAACCCTAAACCCTAAACCATAAACCTAAACCTAAACCCTAAAACCTAAACTGAACCCTGAACCCTAAACCAAACCCTAGAACCCTAAACCCTGAACCCTAAACCTAAACCAAAAATCGGGGGCAAAATGCTCTAAACCCCTCTCTCACACACTAGCACACACTTTTTTCTCACACACAAAAAAATTCGTTCATCTCACACACTAGCACACACATTTTTCACACACTCTTGCTCCTTTCTTCACGTTTGGGTCGATTTCACGCGGATTGTTCATGGCATTTTCATCAATCTGGGGAGTTTTACATTATTTTCTCATTTTTAATTTTTGTCTTTGTTTTTCATTTTTTCTCACCAGGATTTTCTTGTCTTCTTTGATTTTGCTCAGGTTTTTTTTCAATTATGCGAGACTTTAGTTCATGTCTGCCGGATTACCAAACCCCAAAGCTTGGGTCATATGCAAATGTGACGGCCTCGAGTTCTAATCATTCTAGCCTTCCTTTTGATCCCAAGAGAGTCGTTCAGTTGGCACCCACCAAGTTAGAGATGGAAAGCGGGTTACGGGTTTTTCCTCGGAGAATGATCGTCTTGCGGCGTCTTGAAACTCACCTTGATTGGAAAATTTTCTTCGCAATCCCTCACCCCAAAGGAATTGATTTAGGATTTTACGTGTTGAACTTGAAGGGCCTTTCTCCTGGAGCTTTGTAAATCCTTCACATATTATCATCAAATTACAGCTTGAGGAGGACTTTAATAAGTTATGGATGGGTACTCTTTGGTCGTTGGGGGACTGCCCGATGCGCGTGTTCAAGTGGACACCTTCGTTTAATCCAAAAATGGAAGCTCCTCTTGCTCTGTCTGGATTCGTCTACCGGGCTTGCCTATACATTTTTTTGATCATAATGCTCTATTTGCGATCGGCAACATTATAGGAACTGGACTTATTAAAGGAGATAATTGAAGAGATTATTCTTGAGTTCGATGATACTAGAGTTGAGACTCAAAAGATTCTATATGAAAGGATTGATTCTTTGTACTCTTTGCAAGCATATTGGACATTCTATTGAGGATGCTACATGAACGGGAATGCTACCCGTCCACCACAACCGATAGGCGCCCTCTTCCGAGCGGCTCTGTTGGTTTCACATTGAAGGGGTTAAGTGGAAATATGGATAAGTCGAGGGTGCAAATGATATTTCTAAAACTCGCAAGGCAAACAACCCTAATCTTTCTCAGGGTGCTAATAGAGCGATTTGCCCAAAATCTTGAATGGATTAAGGTAAAAAATAAAAAAGGACCAAGAGAAAGCGGGTTTGGTTTCAAGGAGGTTTTGAAATTAGCTAATAATTCGAAACACACCTATTTTGAAGATTGCCACTCAAATTTGATGAATTGGGTAGTAATTGGTTTTCGATTACGGATAATGATGTTTCTCGGCCATTAGATACCATGTCTCATATTATCAAGGGCAGATCATGTTCAAGATGTTCATTTGAGCGATTAGATTGGCCCCATAATTGTGAAAATAGATTCGGTTGGCAAGCGTGGCAATGGGCGACAACTCGTGCTTGGAGCCAGGCCCGATTATGGAGTTTCTAATAAAATAATAGCGATTCGCTACCAAAAAAGGCAATTTGACCGTTGAGAAGATGATTTGCACAATAAGGACAAATAAGGGGGCTCGAATATTCTTTATTCTAAGATGCACAATTTGTGGAGGAGCGTGCTCGATTGGCCTTGAAAACGAGCCTTTATTCCCTCCATAGTTAATGGATGTCTGTGTATCCCACTCACACTCCTCCAACCTCGTCTTGTGTGGAGAATAATACACATACGATTGACCCCAGATTAATGGATTTTATTAATATTGGGCCCCAAATCTTGTCGAGATAATTTGGTTAATATTGGGCAACAATGTTCTCTTCTTTGAATTTGAATAGGGTCGAAATTGAGGGTGACAACATTATTCATGGCTCGAATTTTATGATGGATTCGGCAGCAGGCGCGACTAAAAGGGATAATTGTAACGCACTTTCTGATAAAATTCCCCCTGATCTTTCGCAACCGGCACCACACTTGGAGGATGTCATTGGCAAACTTTACTCTAATGGAAATTTGGGTCCCATGGCTACAACTTTTCATGCTACAAAGGTGGTAGATGACATACACACATTGGCTTCTGACAAACACTTTATTAATGGGAATAAAGCTCTCCCCACCTCACCATGTGCAGCGCCCACTTTGGGTGTGGTCCCAGGTCATTCTTTATCATCTTTTACTTATTCAACCAATATATCTACCTTGGCCCCACCCCAACATCCTTCCTCTGCCCATGCTGCCCACACTCCACGCCCATGCCTCTATTTGGGCGCTGCTTGTCCCCTCATTGGGAATTCCAATGGGCCCACGCCCATGCTTCTATTTGGCCAAAAGGGAGATGATTCCCAGCACACTTTATTGGTGGAAAATGACCTGCACTCTTTGCAAATTGGCACAAAAAATTTTATTGGACCATCCTCCTTTTCCTCTCCATGCGCGGCACCTATCAAAGAGGTGGGCCAAGATGTATTTTTGTCTCCCATGCATAATTCGCCCTCAACTTCAACTTGGTCCCACCACCCCATCTATCTAAGCCCGGTCGACATTACTCAGACGATGGGTCGCGTGCGGTAATATTGGGCCAATGATGTCGCTAAACGAGGCCCAATTATTCTCTAGTACTCCGGCCCAATCTCTCTCAAGGTTTTCTGCTATTGGTCCGAGCCCAACTCCCCACACCCCTTTACTCCACCAACGCAATCCCCCAACCAACCAAGTTGGTTGCCCAAGCCTCTTCTGCTTTGAATCGACTGCCTGCACGCCCCATAGTGCCGAGTCAGTCAACCCACCCCATCACGTTTTGCAACCTGCTCCTGTGGCCTCTATTTTCGTTATTAAAGAAACGGGATTAAACCCAAGTGCTCCTAATTATATTGAAGATCAACTGATCAGTGAGGCTAATTTCTTTATTTCTGATAAAGGAAAAATTGAAACAAAATTGCAAAAGGATGGAAATCGTGCAGGTGATGGGAGACGGGTAAAATTAAAAAATTTGGGGTTGACAAATCTTCTAAATCGAAAAAGAATTCAAAGTCGGGCAAATTGGTCCATAATTTTCTCTACAAAGGAGGAGGGGGCCAACGAACTCAGAATCGATCAGGTGTTTCTAAATCCTCTTCACACTCTAATTGTTAATTATGTCGATTAATTTTTTAACGTGGAATGTGAGGGGTATTGCTAATCCGGGTAGCCAACGTCATTTGCATGCGTTAATTTCTCGTCATAATTTGCCTTTTGTTGCGCTTTTAGAACCTATGACTTTGCCTGAGTTTAGTTTCTATTGTCGTAGATTTGGCCTTGAGAATGGCTTATCTAATTGCTCTAATCATATCTGGATTATGTCTGCTGCTCAATTATATTTTGACATTCTTGTTGATCATGCACAACTATTACATTGTAGGTTGACATCTGTTTTGTTGCCTCAGCCTATTTATTTGACTTTTGTGTATGCTAAATGTGATAGAGTAGCCATATTTGTTTTGTGGGATACCTTGCGTGAGATTGCGATTAGTATGGAGGGGTTACCCTGGCTTGTTAGTGGTGACTTTAACATTTTTTTGCATGATCACGAGAGGATTGGTGGTACTTCTGATAGGTCTGATGAGATGCTAGATTTTGCCTATATGATTGCGGATTGTGAGTTATTTGATGCGGGGTGTGAGGGGTCTATCTTTACGTGGGCTAGAGGTGGGCTTCAGGAGAGGCTTGATAGGGCTTTGTATAATGAACACTGGGCTGATATGTTTACTTCTTCTGTTGTTACGCATTTATCTCGTGTTCGCTCTGATCATGCTCCTTTACTCATATCTTGTCAGTTTGTACCGCATGTGCCTCATTCTTCTTTCCGATTTCAGCATATGTGGATACGTCACCATACTTTTTTGCAGGTTGTCAAGGAAGCATGGGGACACCCCACTGCTTGTTTTGGAATGAGGAGCTTGCGGACAAGTTGAATAGGGTCAAGCCTTGAGACTCAAGATTTGGAATCACAGGAAGTTTGGTAATGTTTTTGATCGGGTTAGACGGTGATGAGGTTGTTTTAGTGGCTCGGGTTGTTTATGATAGTGATCCGTCTCCGACTCATCGGGCTGAGTTACATCATTGTGTGGTCGAGTACGAGCTTCGTTTGAAAATGGAGGAGGATTTTGGCGTCGAGAAAGGCTGCGATTAAGTGGGCGATCGAGGGGAGCGCAACACTAAGTTTTTCCACGGATTTGTTAAGCATAAGCGGTGTCGCGCTAGATCCACTCGATTGCGATGATGGGGTAGCGATCACGCGAGATTCTCGAGATTCGGAAGTCGGCGGCTCGATTCTTTCGATCTTATTGACTTGACTTGGAGTATCGACTCCCCTCTTGATGAGTTCTTTCCCGGCTTCACGATTCCGTTGATCTTGATGGACTTTGTCTATGCCGCGGCTAAGGAGGTTCGCGATGCGGTGTTTGGGATTGATCCATCTAGTGTTTCGGGGCGATGGATGGTTTCTCATCGTTGTTCTTTCAAAGATGCTGGTTGGGATTTCATCGGGTAATTTCATGCCGTCCACGTTCACGGCTACATCTATAGTTCTCATTCGAAGGTTCCTCACCCTCGGAAATGGTGAGTTCGGTCGATTAGCACATGTGCAACGTGACGAATAAGATTATCTCTAAGATTATGAATGCGCGGTTGGTCTCGATTCTACCTTTGATTGTGTCGCCGAATCGAGTGGTTTCACACCGGTCGTGTCATCTCGGATAACATATTGCTCGCCACAGGAGCTTATCCATGATATCGGCTTAGCACGGAGACTCCTAATGTGGTGATGAAGTGGATATGGCTAAAGCTTATGATAGGGTGCGGTGGGACTTCTGTAGATATCTGACTATGATTCACATGGGCTTCCTCGTTCGGTGGATTGATATGGTTGGTTGTATTGAACACTGCGGCTTTCTGTTTACAGTTAATGGTATCCTTCTCGGATATTTTCCTTCGACTCGGGGGGACTGCGCGGGGATCCTCTATCTCTGCCTTGTTTGTCTGGCGGCAGAGTATTTATCCCGGGATTGGATTCCATTATTAGAGGCGACATCGAGATATGATTTATCGGACGCGACGAGGCTTCCGTGACGCATCGGCCTATGCTTATGATGTGGTTATCTTCACTAGGCGTCGAGGATGGTCAGTCACGTTGAGACACTTTCGAGCACTATTCGCTCTTCTGGGCAGGTGGTGGTGTACGTAAGAGTAGATTTTTTTGGCCCCACGTTACATTGTGGTGGGAGCACTTGGTACATGAGGTGATTTGGATTCGTCGGGATGACTTGCCGATGACTTATTTGGGTGTCCCTTTGTTCAAGGGGCAAATGACGAAAGAGCTCTTCCTCCTGTTATTCGAGGAGGATGTTGGATAGAGTTGCGGGATGGTCGATCGGCACTTTGTCCTTTGGAGGTAGGCTTGCTCTTATCGGAGCACGCTAATGGCTACTCCGTTGCATATTCTTGGTCATGCGGCCGCCAAAGACGATTCTTCATCGCCTAGAGCAGATCATGGCTAGATTCTTGGGGCTCCTACGGGACGAAAGAAGAAGACTCACTGGATCGAGTTGGGATGATATACGCCACCCTATCTCTGAGGGTGGTTTGGGGTTGCGCCGACTTTCTGATATTGCTGACGCCTTCAGTTACAAGTTGTGGTGGAGGTTACGTGAGGGCCATTCTCTTTGGGCCCAATTCCTGACCAGCAAGTACTATTACAATGGGCTTCTGTCTCCCTGTAGAGCCCCTGTAACACATAATGATAGTCATCAGTGGAGGCGTTTGAGGCGGGTCGGTATTCGGGCAGGAGCGGATTTTTTGGTCTATTTGCGGTGGTAGCGGGTCGTCTTTCCACGGGATGATATTTGGTTTGGTCATAGGCGCTTGCGGATCATTGTTTGGATCGACCTTTGGGACACATGACGAGTTGATTGGTTTATTCGCGATGGTGTGTGGGATCGGGATAGATTGCACAGGTCTTGGTCTCCGGATGTGGGCTTCTGAGAGTCTCATTGAGGATATATCCGGGGTTCGATTCTGGCACTGGGTCCGAGGATATCATGCGGTGGATGTTTACCTCTCATGGTGGGTTCTCTATGTCTTCCGCTGGGATTCTCTCTAGGGGGTAGAAATGCTCGAGAACCTTCTCGAATGGTGCCATTTGGAACGATGCTCTTATCCCTACTATCTCTATATTCCTTTGGCGCCTCCTTCGTAATCGTCTTCTGTGGATATCAAGCTTCGAGGCAAGTGGCACTTCCCTTGCCTCACGTTCTTTGGTGTTGCTTGAATAATCCACACTCTTCTCCTCGGTCGAATCTATCCTCGCCTCTTTTTGATGAATGATCTTCGGTCGGTCCGTGTGGAATCACTTTCTTCCTTGGTTTGACACTACACTTCCACACACCACCGATATGATATTGTTCCTTTCATTTGGAGGAACCGCACACACGGATCACACACGAGGCACTTGAGTTTCTTGGTTCCTGCTTGATTTTATGGTTTATGCGGGACGGAAAGGAATAGTGTCAAGCATCGACAAATTCCTTTCTTGGCATCTCACATTATTTGGCGGTGGAGCGGTATCTCGGATCCTTGTTTGGTCGACGTTTGAACCCATCAGATTGGTCCTGGATGCTTCCCCTTTTGTTGGCTTTTTGCGGGGAGTGCTCCACCACGGGTTCCACGCAGGCCGAGGATAGTGATTTGGCGAGCTCCTCGGCTCCTTCGGATCAAGCGAACATGGATGGTTCGTTTGATCCAGGCACGATTGATTCTTTGCGGAGGGGATTGATACGGGAGATCATTTGGGCGGACTTATGTTGGCGTTTCATAGTTCCTTCCGGGCGGTGTCTAGCTTTCATGCCGAGCTACTAGCGCTTGAGATGGGATTGCGGCATGCCCGCGCAGTTCTCACTTGATTTGGATCGAGTTGGACGCGGCGCGGTGGTCACCACGATCACTACGGTGGCCTTGGCTCTTGGCGAGTTCAAGATACCCCGATTCGCATTGAGAACATCTTTGAGGACCTTGATACTCGATTTCCCACATATACGAGAGGGGAATCGACCGGTGATCACCTAGCGAGTTGGGAGCTGCGCTTTTGCCTTGGCGATCACTTGGTTGATGAGGGCACGGCTTCTCACCACCTCCTAGCGCTCATTCGGATGGACCAGCTGGGATACCCGAGCTTTAGATTCTCATAGATCATTGGTTCATTTTGTATTCTCTCGATATACCATAGATGTCGTAGCGATAGGCGTTTTGCTTTTTGCTTTTTGATTCTTCCCGTTGTAACGGGACATGACACTATATGATACTTTGTTTATTTGATATACAGGTAGGGGATCACGCCTCAATCCCCCACCCTCCGGGGTGTTATTTTAAAAAAAAACCCTAGAACCCTAAACCCTAAACCCTAAACCCTAAACCCTAAACCCTAAACCCTAACCCTAGAACCCTAAACCCTAAACCCTAAACCCTAAACCCTAAACCCTAAACCCCTGAACCCTAAACCCTGAACCCTGAACCCTAAACCCTAAACCCTAAACCCTGAACCCTAAACCCCTGAACCTAAACCCTAAACCCTAAACCCTAACCCCTAACCCCTAAACCCTAAACCCTAAACCATGAACCCTAAACCCTAAACCCTAAACCCTAAACCCTAAAACCCTAAACCCTAAACCCTAAACCCTAAACCCTAAACCCTGAACCCTAAACCCTGCTTTGTTTATCCACTCTAACCTTTTTTTGATTTTGTCCAGGTTGTTTTTTTTGCCCGCCTTCAATGGCGGATTCTGGCCCTAGTCCGCCGGAAAATCCAACTCCGAAACTTGGGTCATATGCAAATGTGACTGCTTCTACTTCTCCTCAATCCAACCTTCCTTTGATCCTAAGAGAATTGTTCCAATTGGTACTCACAAGGAAAAAGATGGACAACAGGTTATTGGGTTTTCTTCTTCGGAGAATAATCGTCTTGGGGAGACTTGAAGCTCACCTTGATAGGTAAGTTCTCTTTCGCGATCCCTCACCCTAAAGGAATTGCCTCGGTTTTTCTCGCTCTCAATTTGAAGGGCCATTTTCTTGGAGCTTTGCCACCCTTCTCACATTATAATCAAATTACATTTGGAAGAAGATTATAATAAATCGTGGATGGGTACTCTTTGGTCGTTGGGAATTTGTCCGTGCGTGTGTTCAAGTGGGACGCCGTCTTTTAATCCGAGAACGAAGCCCTCTTGCTCCGATCTGGATTCGTCTCACCTAGCAAGGGTTGCCTATACATTTTTTTGATCATAATGCTTTATTTGCTATCTCAGAAGATTATAGGCACACCTCTTCAAGTGGACTCCCGATCGCTACTACTTTTCGATTATCTATGGCAGTGCGTGTTGAATGGATTTATTGAAAGAGCGAGTTGAGGAAGTTATTCTTGAGTTCGATGGCGCAACACATGTTCGAGAAAATTGTTTTTGAAAGGACTCGGATTCATCGCCTTCTTTGCAAGCATATTGGACATACAATTGAGGGGTGCTACATGAACGGGAATAAACCACGCCACCACCACCTGTTAGGCGTCCAGTCCCAAATAGTGCTTCTGATGGTCAACTTTTGAAGGGGACGTCTGGAAACTTTGAGAAGTTAAGGGGCGCAGGGGTTATTTCTAATAATCAGGCCTGGATTAGGGTTAATAAGAAAGGGCCACGGGAAACCGGAATGGTGTCTAAGGATCTTTTGAATATAGCCAAAGAATCGAAGCATACCTACTTTGAGGCTAATAATTCTCATATTGCAGAATCTTTCTCTAATCAGTTTTCAATCCTTGAGAACGAAGTGTCTCAGCCGTTGGATGCCTTGCAAAAATCAATTAATGATCCAGATCTTTCTAAGGGATTACAAAGTGACGTGGCAACAATCTCTAGTCCAAAAATTTGGAGGATAATCGCCTAAAGGGGTCGTACTCTACTCCGTCTTTGTCTTCTTTTGAGAAGAATATACACACGCATGGGACTTCTTCGCATTATAATAAGTGTGACAGCATTATTAATGGCTCGGACTTTTTGACGGATGTGTCAGCGCGCGTGATAAAAGGGGATAGTTGTGGTGCTTTATCTGAAAATATTCCCCTAATATTTCGACAAAGAACACTGTGGAGGGCTTCATTGACCAAATTTGCTCTAATGGGAATTTGGGTCCCACAGCTACAACTTTTCATGCAACAAAGGTGGTAGATGACAAGCACAATGTGGCTTCTGACATCTTTATTAGTGAGAATATATCTCCCTCCACCTCACCATCAACCTCTCTCGTCCACATGGCGCCGTCCCATAATCACTTGGGCATTGTTTGTCCCCTTAATGGGAATTCATAGGGGCCCACGCCCACTCCTCAACTTGCACAAAAAGTTTTTGATTCCCTGCAGCACAAATTGAAATCTGACTCCATAAATAAGCTTGGCCCACACCCCCTTTTTTCCCCATGCGTCGCCCCCAATGTAGTGGCCCCCAATGATTGTTTGTCCCCCTTACACTCTCCAGCTAATAACCACATTTTGGCCCCACCACACCACTCCCACTCTGTTGCTACCGATACGCCCAGGGAGGTTGACGCGTCGCTTGCGTTGTTGGGCCCACCTCTAGCCGCCCAATCAACTCAGCAAATGATCATGGGCCATAATTTTTTGGGAAGCCCAAATCATACCCAGCGGTCGCATTCAGTGGAGGTGGGCCAACCTATTCCAGCCCACTTGCAACAATCCCATCTTCCAATCGTCTCTGTGCACGCGCACAATCCAGGCGATGGGCCCTTGTGCCTTCTTAATCAAGCCCAGCAATTTTCGTCCACCTCCCTCTCAAGTTCCACCCCCCATTTTGTGATGCCCGTCAACCAGGTCAAGTCAACCCCCAATCACACGGCCACACATGACTCCTCAGCCCATTTTATTTCAGCACAAGCTCATGACAGCCCGCACTCTGATGTCTCGTCTATTAATTCGTCAGCGCACCTACCAGACGTCCTTGATTCTGACCACATCTCAGTTGCTCCTGTTGATGGATTTATCAACTTGGCCCAGTCTACTTCAACCCATATCGATCCAGTTTCTATGCCTAAGACCAATAATGTTGCTACAAATGTCTTTGGCAGAGATATTGACCCTCAAAAAATTAGTAATGTCAAGTTACTACATCCGAAGCAACAGAACCAGGGGAATAACACGAGTAAAGCTGGCAACATGAAAAAAATGGCATTGAAAGAATTCCGAAGTCACCAAAAAAGGGCGTAAAATCGGGAAAGCTAGTGCATGCATTCCTCTCAAAAGGTGGCGTCCCATATACTCAAAATCGATCAGGTGTTTCTAAATCCTCTTCTCATTTTACTTGTTAATTATGTCGATTAAATTCTTAACGTGGAATGTGAGGGGTATCGCTAATCTAATCGCGTGCGGCGTTGCTTTCCAGCCCATTCGCCTCCACTATGGGTCCCGCACATCACTCCCAGTCGGTCCAATCGCAGAAAGCTGCAGCCCAGGTGGTCTCCGCTGGCCCACACGTGATTAACCAGGCCCAGCAATTTGTTGCCCACCTGTCTTCATCCGTTATGCCCAGCCCGGAGGAAGATGGTTTGCTTGTTGACTTGGACCAAATGTGTTGTTTTAATAAGGCCCAAGTTTTTTCTAGTTCCCCAGCCCAGGTTTCTGATATTAATGGATCCAAGCCCAACTATTCCATACCTTCTCTAAACCATAACTTATCGTCCAGCCCTACGAATAGGATTGCTCAAGCCCACTCTGCTGAGTCATCTTTCTCGACCACTGCTGCTGTTTCTCTTGCACCGCATCGTTAGGTTTCAGACCCTGTCCCCTTGTCCACCATTTACGTCATTAAGGAAATGGGTTTATTTGATAAAAATGGGCCTAATAATATGGATGCTCTTGTGGACATTGACGCCAATTCCTGTAATTCGTGCGAAGGGATTAACGATTCAATATTTGCACAAGGATGGTAGTGATGTAAGTGTTGGACAGTCAGAAAAAGATAAAAAATCCAGGGTTGACAAGTGTCCGAAATCTCCAAAATAATAAAACAACAAAAAATCTGGGAAGACAGTCCATACTTTCCTCTCGAAAGGAGGGGGTCATCGCTCACAAAATCGATCAGGTGTTTCTAAATCCTCTTCTCATTCTACTTGTTAATTATGTCGATTAAATTTTTAACGTGGAATGTGAGGGGTATTGCTAATCCTGGTAGCCAACGTCATTTGCATGCGTTAATTTCTCGTCATAAATTGCCTTTTGTTGCGCTTTTAGAACCTATGACTTTGCCAGATTTTAGTTTCTATTGTCGTAGATTGGGCTTTGATGATGGCTTATCTAATTGCTCTAATCATATCTGGATTATGTCTGCTGCTCGGTTACATTTTGACATTCTTGTTGATCATGCACAATTATTACATTGTAGGTTGGCATCTGCTTTGTTGCCTCAGCCTATTTATTTGACTTTTGTGTATGCTAAATGTGATAGAGTAGCTAGATATGTTTTGTGGGATACCTTGAGTGAGATTGCGATTAGTATGGAGGGGTTATCCTGGCTTGTTAGTGGTGACTTCAACATTTTTTTGCATGATCACGAGAGGATTGGTAGTATCACTGATAGGTCGGATGAGATGCTTGATTTTGCCTATATGATTGCGGACTGTGAATTATTTGATGCGGGGTGTGAGGGGCCTATCTTTACATGGGCTAGAGGTGGGCTTCAGGAGAGACTTGATAGGGCTTTGTATAATGAACAATGGGTTGATGTGTTTACTTCTTCTGTTGTTACGCATTTATCTCGTGTTCGCTCTGATCATGCTCCTTTACTCATATCTTGTCAGTTTGTACCGCATGTGCCTCGTTCTTCTTTCCGATGTCAGCATATGTGGATACGTCACCATAATTTTTTGCAGGTTGTCAAGGAAGCATGGGGGTATTCCACTGGTTGTTTTGGGATGAGGAGCTTGCAGAACAAGTTGAATAGGGTCAAGCGGAGACTCAAGATTTGGAATCACCAGACGTTTGGTAATGTTTTTGATCGGGTTAGACTGGCTGATGAGGCAGTCTCAGTGGCTCAGGCTATTTATGACAGTGATCCGTCTCCGACTCATCGGGCTGAGCTATATCGCTGTGTGGCTGAGTACGAGCTACGTTTGAAAATGGAGGAGGATTTTTGGCGCCAGAAAGCTGTTGTTAAGTAGGCAGTCGAGGGGGAGCGCAACACTAAGTTTTTTCACGGATTTGTTAAGCAGAAGCGGTGTCGTGCTAGGATCCACTCGATTGACGATGATGGGGTGACGATCACACAAGATTCTGAGATTCGAAAGTCGGCAGTTCAGTTTTTTCAGTCTTTATTGACTTCTAACTTGGAGTATCTGACTCCCACTGTCGATGAGTTCTTTCCCCGACTTCCTGATTCTGTTGATCTTGATTGACTTTGTGCTATGCCGACGGCTCAGGAGGTCCGCGATGCGGTGTTTGGGATTGTTCCGTCTAGTGTTTTGGGGCCTGATGGATTCTCATCGTTGTTCTTTTAGCACTGTTGGGATTTCGTCAGACCGGATGTTGAGGATGCGGTGGTTGACTTTTTCTCGGGTAATCTCATGTCGTCCACATTCACGGCTACATCTATAGTTCTCATTCCGAAGGTTCCTCACCCTCGGAAGTGGACTGAGTTTCGGCCAATTAGTCTGTGCAACGTGACGAATAAGATTATCTCCAAGATTATGAACGCGCGGTTGGTCTCGATTCTGCCCATGATTGTATCACCGAATCAGAGTGGTTTCGCACCCAGTCGTGTCATCTCGGATAACATATTGCTTGCGCAGGAGCTTATCCATGATATCAGCTTAGCCACAGAGATTCCTAATGTGGTGATGAAGTGGATATGGCTAAAGCTTATGATAGGGTGCGATGGGATTTCTGTATACGCTCTGACTATGATTCACATGGGCTTCCCCCCGTTCGGTGGATTGATATGGTTGGCGGTTGTATTGAGCACTGCGCTTTCTGTTTCTCAGTTAATGGTATCCCTTCTGGATATTTTCCTTCGACTCGGGGACTGCGGCAGGGGGATCCTCTATCTCCTGCCTTGTTTGTTCTGGCAGCGGAGTATTTATCCTGGGGATTGGATTCCACTATTAGACGACACCGAGATATGATTTATCGGACGCGATGAGGTTTTCCAGTGACACATCTGGCCTATGCTGATGATGTGGTTATCTTCACTAGGACGTCAGAGGATGGTTTGGTCACGTTGAGACACTTTCTGGAACACTATTCTGCTACTTCTGGGCAGCTGGTCAGTGTACAGAAGAGTAGTTTCTTTTTGGCCCCTCGTTACATTGACGGGTGGGAGCACATGGTGCATGAGCTGACTGGCTTCATCCGCGATGACTTGCCGATGACTTATTTGGGTGTCCCTTTGTTCAAGGGGCAAATGACGAAAGATCTCTTCCTCCCTGTGATTCAAAGGATGTTGGATTGAGTTGCGGGGTGGTCGCATCGGCACCTGTCCTTTGGAGGTAGGCTTGCTCTTATTCAGAGCACGCTAATGGCCACTCCGTTGCATATTCTTCAGGTCATGCAGCCACCAAAGACAGTTCTTCATCAGCTGGAGCAGATGATGGCAAGATTCTTCTGGGGCTCCTACGCGGGACAGAAGAAGACTCACTGGATCAGTTGGGATGATATCTGCCACCCTATTTCTGAGGGTGGTTTGGGGTTGCGCCGACTTTCTGATATTGCTGACGCCTTCAGTTACAAGCTGTGGTGGAGGTTACGTGAGGGTCATTCTCTTTGGGCCCAATTCCTGATCACCAAGTACTGTTACAATGGGCTTCTGTCTCCCTGTAGAGCCCCTGTAACACATAATGACAGTCATCAGTGGAGGCATTTGAGGTGGGTCGGTATTCGGGCCCAGGAGCGGATTTTTTTGTCTATTTGCAGTGGTAGCCGGGTCAGCTTCTGGGATGATATTTGGCTTGGACACAGGCCACTTGCGGATCATTGTTTAGATCGACCTTTGGGACACATGACAGTTGATTGGTTTATTCGTGATGGTATATGGGATCGGGATAGATTGTATCAGGTCTTGGTTTCCAGATGTGGGCTTCTTGAGAGTCTCATTGAGGATATATCCGGGGTTCCGATTCTGCTGGGGTCTGAGGATATCATGCGGTGGATGTTTACCTCTCATGGTGGGTTCTCTATGTCTTCTCGCTTGGGATTCTCTAGGGGTAGAAATGCTCGTAACCTTCTTTATGGTGCCATTTGGAACGATGCTCTTATTCCTACTATCTCTATATTCCTTTGGCGCCTCCTTCGTAATCGTCTTCGCGTGGATATCAAGCTTCAGGCACGTGGCACTTCCCTTGCCTCACGTTGCTGGTGTTGCTTGAATAATCCACATTCATCTCCTCAGGTCGAATCTATCCCTCACCTCTTTTTGATGAATGATCTTTGTTCATCCGTGTGGAATCACTTTCTTCCTTGGTTTGACACTACACTTCCACACACCACTGATATGATATTGTTCCTTTCATTTTGGAGGAACCGCACACACGGATCACACACGAGGCACTTGAGTTTCTTGGTTCCCTGCTTGATTTTATGGTTTGTCTGGACGGAAAGGAATAGTGTCAAGCATTGATAAGGGTCTTTTATGCATGTTTTATATGTATATTTAAGTATGATTTGAGTTATTTTATCGTTAGTTTCATAAATTTTTGATTGTACATGGTTCACATTACTCTGAGGTGCTTTTATTGGTGTAGATTGATGATTTGGAGCTGTTTTTGGTGAATTGTGGGCCATGGTTTCATGTCAAAACATACCCGGGGGTTTCTGGATGCAAAAACACTCAAAATCCCAAGCTAAACGCGTCATTTCGGGGCCTTTTTAGTCAAACACGGGCAGGGTGTGTTTTTAAGCACGACCGTGCTTTTTAGAAGTTAAAAACGAGCAATTTTTCGACCCCGACGTACCAAACACGGCCGTGTTCGGGAAATTCAAAAACACGGCTTTGCCCGTGCTTTTAAAGCACGGGCGTGCTTTTCGTCGACTTGGTTTTTCTTTGGCGGAAATTATGGAGACTTTCCCTTCTTGCTTTTTGACAACCTTTGAGCAACTTTTACACCTCATTTTGATGCACCAAACTCTATTATTCCCTCAATTGTCATGTGCACACAATGATTCAACCAACTCAACCATGAATGTGCACACAATGATTCAACCAACAACCATGGAAGTGGAGCATTTGTTAGCATTATTGATGTATTATTTCACAAAGATGGTGCCTATAAAAGCCAAGAGTTTGAGTTGGGAAAAATATATAATTCATGTAGTATTCATTGATAGAGAGATTCATTGTATATTCATTGTATATTCTAAGTGTCAAAGCAAAATACATTGAGAGGATAAAAGAGAGGTAGAGTTGGAAGTTGAAGAGCAATAGAGGAGAAGGCTTGGAGCTCAACATCATTGCAATCAACCAAGGAGGAAGCCTTGTATTGGTCTTAAATAAGAGCTAAGTACACCATGTTCATTTTATTCATATCTTCTTGTGTAGTATACTCTTTTGACAAAGGCATGTGTAGCTAAATTTCTAGTGTTTGAATGTAATGAACTCTAGAATGAATTTGTGATTAAGGTTTGTATGTTTTTAATAAAATCTTCATGTTTTGTGTGATTCACTTATATTATGCTTTATTCATTCAAATTGGTATATGCGCAATATTGATTTGAAGTTTATTTTTCATCCAGGAAATCGAGAGATTCATGGTGAAATAGAACCTATATAAGTGAAAAGAGTTGCATGCAATCCTAGATATAGGACGACATAAATCTTCTGGATTAGGGTCAAACCTAATATGGGAATTCACAAATCGTTATAATGATGTCTTGGGGGTTTTAACTAGAAAGAGATCAACTTGAGATTAGAAGTTATTCGCGCTCGATAGAGGGTTTAACTTAAATCAGGAATTTCTACGGTCGATGAAACATGAGATTTTACTAAAAGAGGTTGGTTTTTGCTTAAGGGATTATGGTTGTATTTTTATCTTGTTAAATCGCAAAAACATTCTAGAGGGATTTACATTCAAACACATTTCTAGCTCTTGATTTCTTAATTCTACAATCTATTTTTATTTGATCTTTTGTAAGTTGCAATTATTTTAAAATTCTCTATTTTTCATTTTCATTAAACAAACAAAACTCTGAAAATTGCTAGATTAAATAACAAAAAGACGGTAATTATTAATACTTACAATCATCGTGGGAATGACACTCGGTACTCAATAATCTATACTACAAAACGATAGGTGCACTTGCCTACTCGTCGCCGAATTTGGAAGCGCGACACCGCCGGTAGCAACACAGAGGAAAGTACTAACACAGACCACGAAGAGGATACTAACGAAAGTAAAGATTTCGTCATGGCGGATGAACAAAGAACTATGTATGATTATGCCAAACCATCCATGGACGGCACGTCATCTAGCATCGTAAGGCCCGCTGTTGCAGCCAATAATTTTGAAATCAAACCGAATGTCATTCAAATGGTGCAACAATTTGTTCAATTTGACGGCCTACCAGATGAAGATCTGAACAATCATATCGCAAATTTCCTTGAAATTTGTGATACCTTCAAAATAAATGGAGTCTCTGACGATGCCATTCGTTTGCGCCTATTCCCATTTACTCTTCGGGGATGGGCTAAACAATGGTTAAATACTTTGCCAAAGGGAACAATCACAACATGGAGCATCATGGCCGAAAAGTTCCTTTTGAAATATTTTCCACCGGCCAAAACTGCACGATTGAGGAATGAAATCTCTTCATTCACTCAAGAAGACGACGAGACCTTGTACGACACTTGGGAGAGATTCAAAGAATTGCTGCGAAAATGCCCACATCATGGCCTCCCTATTTGGATGCAAGTCCAAACGTTTTACAACGGGCTACTCTCATCGACGAGGCAAATGATTGATGCGGCGGCGGGGGGAACATTGAATAATAAAACACCGGCCGCCCAAGATCTCATAGAAGGGATGGCCATGAATGGCTATCAATGGCAATCCGTACGAGGTAAACCTAACAGAACAGTGGGTGTTTATAATGCAGATGCAGTGGTTACACTAGCTGCACAAGTCGAAGCTTTGACCCAAAAGATCGACGATCTAGCGGCTCCTAAACCACCACCACCGCATGTTTTATCTTGTGAAACTTGCGGAGGATTGCATAATCATCAGGACTGCCCACACACAATACCTCACACTGAACATGCTAATTACGTTGGGAATCAAGGCAGAAATTACCCAAGTAATCCTTACAACAACACATACAATCCTGGGTGGCGACAACATCCTAATTTCGGTTGGGGAAACCAAGGCCAACCACGACCTAATCCCAATCCTGATCTACACACGTCTCCCGAATTTCAGCCAAATCAAGGTAAGCCTAACTTGGAAGATCTTATAACAAAGTTTGTGCAATCAACAGATACCCGATTCCAGGCGGTGGAAACATCCTTGAGAAATCAAGAGACATCTATCCATAATCTGGAAAACCAAATAGGACAGATTGCAAAAATGATTTCGAAAGGCCACAAGGAAGTTTGCCAGGTAACACCGAGCCAAACCCAGGGAGCACGTAAAGGCAATCACCATCGATTTTCCACATGATCATGATTATGCCAACGCCACCATGCGAGAAATATGTGGAGGACGACAAACACGAAGAAAAGCCCATGAAAAAGGTGGTCGCGAATACAAGCCCAAGATCCCTTACCGAGTCTAACCGAAGAAGATAGAAGGGAGGACAAATTTGGTAAGTACCTTGAGTCATTCAAGCAACTACATACTAATATTCCATTTGTTCAACCTCTTTCAAAGCATGCTAAGGATCTAAATGACATCATTTCTAATGAAAATAAGCTTAACGAACTATCAAATGTGCAATTGAATGATAAATGTTCTTCCAATAATCTACCACAAAAATGTAATGATCCAGGAAGTTTTATTATCCCTTGTACAATTGATGGTTTTGTTGATAGAGCACTAGCCGACTTAGGAGCTAGTATCAATGTGATGTCTTATGAAACATTCAAGCATATGGGATTAAATCGAAACCTACTAGGATGGACATACACTTAGCCGATAAATCGATTAAACATCCTAGAGGTATTATTAATGATGTGTTAGTCAAGATCGATAAATTCACATTCCCAGTTGATTTTGTTATTCTTGACATGCATGATGATATTGAGGTTCCTCTAATTCTTGGGCGTTCTTTCTTGGCTACGGCAAAATCAATCATTGATGTGCATGAGGGAAAATTAACTTTGAGGGTGGGGGATGAACAAGTAATTTTTAAAATTCATGTTGATATTGAAAAGGATACTACTTGTTCTTTTGCCAATTCAATTTCGTTGCACGATGAGAAATCTAAAAATCTCTTGGAGAAAAGTGTTGTTCAAAGTCCATGTTGGAAGCTTATGCCCGAAAAGGGGACCGGAAAGTTCAAATATCACATTTTGAAGCATAAAGTTGGAGGTAATACTACTAAATACCTAAGGGATTTTCATAAGTCCAAAGCTCCACCCGACTAATCTCCACATTTGGGTAAACGATCCAGCTATACGACTTTAAAGAAGCGCTAAGCGGGAGGCAACCCGGCATTTTGTGTGCATTTTCTTTTACTTAATTTTTTTTTATTGCTTGGGAATTGAAAAAAAAAACACGGTCTGGCCGTGCTTAAAAAGCACGGTCGTGTTCGTCACTCAATTCGCGAACACACCCTGGCCGTGTTTAAAAAAATCCAAGGTTTTGTAGGAAAAATTGCAGAACACGGCCGTGTTTTTCAAAAAAAAAAAAAAAAAACAATTTTTTATCGAAAAATTTAAATCGAACACGCCCTGGCCGTGCTTAAAAAGCACGGCCGTGTTTTTATTAAAAAAAAAATTTCAAAAAAAAAAAACTCAAAAAAAAAATTATATATATATATATTTGATGATTTCACGGTATTCGAGTTGTGTATCCTTGATTAGGTATGAAGATGCCGATGAAGGTCTCGTCTTAAACAACCCAATGGTCGTCAATACCGATTTCACTCTTCTAGTAAGGTCGTATTTTTCTTTTCCACCTCTTTTATTTTCTTCTAGTATGGTTGATTTTTGAGTGTTTTGTTTGTGTTCGCTCATCTCTTTCTTTCACATTGAGGACAATGTGAACCTTTAAAGTTGGAGGTGGGTGCAATTACATTCTTAGTCTGTGTGTGCTTGCTTTTATTTTTAGGTTGTCGACAAGAGGTAATTTTTTTTTAACAAATTGAGTGTTTGCTAGTCAATAACTTAGCCCAATCACACCAAAATTAACTTTTTGATTTATGTTTTCAATGTGAAGCAATTGATTGTCTAGAATAGATTGATGTAGATGTGTGCTAAATTTTGACGAGATTTCCAACTCCATAATACTTGATTTGTTAAGGCCTTTACGACAAAGCTTAGTATTATGAACGTTTGAGAATTCATGATTTAGTGGTGGTTAACTAGTTGTTATACCAAGCTTGTGAAAAAAACAAATGAAAAAAAAAGAAGAAGTAAAAAAAAGGGAATCCAATCGAGGTTATACTCATCTATTTGTTGTTGCTTAGTAACTAGGAGCATTCATGAGCCCCATGTTTGTCTTTTACGTAAAACGGCGACACAAATATGAGTATGGGAAACCACCCTACTAGGAGTGTTTGAACGAAAATTCAAAATATAAACCTAGTGGAAGAATGCCTCGAAAGGACAAAAAAAAAATCGAAAGGGAGAATGTATATTCCTTGAATTCTCATTCCAATAAAAGTTCAAGAAGCTTGGTTATATGACTAGTATGCTAACTACAATGATCCATTGAATTCTTGTATTTTCATGACATTATTGAATTGAAGTTATTCATAACTATCAATATTTGTGGAGTGATGATTTCAAGTTTGAATAATGCTCTTTGATGTTCTGATCTTTCTTTGATCGATTGCTTTGCAAAATTGTGTTTTTTCTTGAATGGTTAATTCGGGTTGAGAAGGCTAAGAACTTGACTGCTTGTGTTCAATGTGTTGAAGAAAAAAAAATCCTTGTGTGTTTTAATTTATTGAATCTTTTTTTTTTGATTTAATGTTTTGCTTGAGGACAAGCAAAGTTCAAAGTTGGAGGTGGTTTGATAAGGGTCTTTTTATGCATGTTTTATATGTATATTTAAGTATGATTTGAGTTATTTTATCGTTAGTTTCATAAATTTTTGATTGTACATGGTTCACATTACTCCGAGGTGCTTTTATTGGTGTAGATTGATGATTTGGAGCTGTTTTTGGTGAATTTTGGACCATGGTTTCATGTCAAAACATACCCGGGGGTTTCTGGATGCAAAAACAATCAAAATCCCAAGCTAAACGCGTCATTTCGGGGCCTTTTCAGTCAAACACGGGCATGGTGTGTTTTTAAGCACGACCGTGCTTTTTAGAAGTTAAAAACGAGCAATTTTTCGACCCCGACGTACCAAACACGGCCGTGTTCGGGAAATTCCAAAAACACGGCATGCCCGTGCTTTTAAAGCACGGGCGTGCTTTTCGTCCAGCTTGGTTTTTCTTTGGCGGAAATTATGGAGACTTTCCCTTCTTGCTTTTTGACAACCTTTGAGCAACTTTTACACCTCATTTTGATGCACCAAACTCTATTATTCCCTCAATTGTCATGTGGACACAATGATTCAACCAACTCAACCATGAATGTGCACACAATGATTCAACCAACAACCATAGAAGTGGAGCATTTGTTAGCATTATTGATGTGTTATTTCACAAAGATGGTGTCTATAAAAGCCAAGAGTTTGAGTTGGGAAAAATATATAATTCATGTAGTATTCATTGATAGAGAGATTCATTGTATATTCATTGTATATTCTAAGTGTCAAAGCAAAATACATTGAGAGGATAAAAGAGAGGTAGAGTTGGAAGTTGAAGAGCAATAGAGGAGAAGGCTTGGAGCTCAACATCATTGCAATCAACCAAGGAGGAAGCCTTGTATTGGTCTTGAATAAGAGCTAAGTACACCATGTTCATTTTATTCATATCTTCTTGTGTAGTATACTCTTTTGACAAAGCCATGTGTAGCTAAATTTCTAGTGTTTGAATGTAATGAACTCTAGAATGAATTTGTGATTAAGGTTTGTATGTTTTTAATAAAATCTTCATGTTTTGTGTGATTCACTTATATTATGCTTTATTCATTCAAATTGGTATATGCGCAATATTGATTTGAAGTTTATTTTTCATCCGGGAAATTGAGAGATTCATGGTGAAATAGAACCTATATAAGTGAAAAGAGTTGCATGCAATCCTAGATATGGGGACGACATAAATCTTCGGATTAGGGTCAAACCTAATATGGGAATTCACAAATCGTTATAATCTTTGTCTTGGGGTTTTAACTAGAAAGAGATTTCAGTTAATCAACTTGAGATTAGAAGTTATTCGCTCGATAGAGGGTTTAACTTAAATCGGGAATTTCTACGGTCGATGAAACATGAGATTTTACTAAAAGAGGTTGGTTTTTGCTTAAGGAATTATGGTTGTATTTTTATCTTGTTAAATCGCAAAAACATTCTAGAGGGATTTACATTCAAACACATTTCTAGCTCTTGATTTCTTAATTCTACAATCTATTTTTATTTGATCTTTTGTAAGTTGCAATTATTTTAAAATTCTCTATTTTTCATTTTCATTAAACAAACAAAACTCTGAAAATTGCTAGATTAAATAATAAAAAGACGGTAATTATTAGTACTTACAATCCTCGTGGGAATGACACTCGGTACTCAATAATCTATACTACAAAACGATAGGTGCACTTGCCTATGGTTTTCTAGAGTAGCTTTTGAGCCATCAAGCATCGACAAATTCCTTTCTTGGCATCTCACATTATTTGGCAGGTGGAGCGGTATCTCTGGATCCTTGTTCAGGTCGACGTCTTAACCCATCAGATTGGTCTGGATGCTTCCCTAATGTTGGCTTTTTGCAGGGGAGTGCTCCACCACATGTTCCACGCAGGCCGAGGATGGTGACTTGGCGTGCTCCTCAGCTCCTCGGATCAGGCCGAACACGGATGGTTCGTTTGATCCGAGGCACATTGATAGGCGGCGGAGGGGATTGATACGGGATCACTTGGGCGAGACTTATGTTGGCGTTTCGGTTCCTTCCAGGCGGTGTCTAGCTTTCATGCCGAGCTACTAGCACTTGAGATGGGATTGCGGCGGTGGTCACCACAGTTCTCACTTGATTTGGATCGAGTTGGGACGCGTGCGGCGGTGGTCACCACGATCGCCACGGTGGCCTTGGCTCTTGGCGGAGTTCAACATACACCCGACTCGCATTCGGAATATGTTGAGGACCTTGATGCACTCGATTTCCCACATACACAGAGAGGGGAATCGACCAGCAGATCACCTAGCGGCTTTGGGAGCGGCTGCCCTTGGCAGTCATATTGTTGATGAGGGCACAGCCTCTCACCACCTCATAGCGCTCATTCGGATGGACCAGTTGGGATATCCGAGCTTTAGATTTTCATAGATCATTGGTTATCCTTTTATTTTTTAGATATCTCATTATGATAGGCTTTCTAGATATCGTAGTGATAGCCACTTGTTCTTTGATTTTCTCCCACCTTATACGGGCATGACATTGTATGACACTTTGATTATTTGATATACAGGTAGGGGATCACGCCTCAATCCCCCACCCCCCGGGGTGTTATTTTGATTAAAAAAAAACCCTGAACCCTAAACCCGAAACCCTAAACCCTGAACCCTAAACCCTAAACCCTAAACCCTAAACCCTAAACCCTAAAACCTAAACCCTGAACCCTAAACCCTAAACCCTAAACCCTAAAACAAACCCTAAACCCCAAAACCCTGAACCCTAAACCCTGAACCAAAAACCTGAGGGGGCAAATATGCTCTGCCCTCTCTCACACACTAGCACACACTTTTTTCACACACACATACACTGTTCTTCACGTTTTGGGCCGAATTCACATGAACTGTTCAAGAAATTTATCAATCTGAGGGAGTTTTAGATTCTTAGATTCTTTTTTGTTGTTCTTTTGATCTTTTGCTTACCTCTTCGTTTTTATTAATCTGTTCTTGTCTCTTTATTTTTGTCCAGGTTTTTTCCGCCTTCAATGGCGAATTCCGGTTCTAGTCCGCCGGAATACCCAACTCCGAAGCAGGCTTCATATGCAAATGTGACTGCTTCTTCGTCTCATCAATCCAACCTCCCCTTTGATCCAAAGAGAATCGTTCCAATTGGCACTTACAATGAAAAAGATGGAAAGAAGGTTCTTGGCTTTTCTTCTTCGGAGAATGACCTCCTTGCAGCGTCCTGGAAGCTAACCTTGATTGGAAAATTTTCCTTTGCGATCCCTCACCCCAAAGGAATTGATTCCGGATTTTCTGCGCTGAACTTGAAGGGAACATTCTCCTGGAGCTTTGTGAATTCTTCTCATATTATCATCAAATTACGGCTTGAGGAGGACTTTAATAAGTTATGGATGGGTACTCTTTGGTCGTTGGGGATTTTGCCCGTGCGTGTGTTCAAGTGGACACCTTCGTTTAATCCGAAAATGGAAGCTCCTCTTGCGCCCAAGATGGATTCGTCTCACCGGGCCTGCTATACATTTTTTTGATCATAATGCTCTATTTGCTATCTGCAGATATTATAGGTACGCCGCTTCAAGTGGACTCCCTAACAGCATCTCGATCTCAATTATCTATGGCACGGGCTTGCATTGAACTGGACTTATTGAAGGAGAGAATTGACGAGATTGTTCTTCAGTTCGATAATACTACACAGGTTCAAAAGATTATATATGAAAGGATTCAGGAGTATTGTACCCACTGCAAGCATATTGGACATTCTTTAGTGGGATGCTACATGAATGGGAATGTAACTCGTCCACCTCCACATGTGAGGCGTCCTTCCTCCAGAATAGGCTCTGATGATCACGACCTCAAGGGGTTAAGTGATAACCCTACTAGGAGTGCTAATAGAGTTGTTGCTCAAAATCATGAATGGATACAGGTAAAAAAGAAAGGACCAAGAGAAACGGGATTGGTTTCTAAGGAGTGTCGAAATTAGCCAACAAATCCAAACATACCTATTTTTTTGATAGTCCCCCCTTATCTTTGAAGGATCGGCACTAATCGATTTTCGAGTCCGGAAAATGATGATTTTCACCATTGGATACCTCGTCACAATTAATCAAGGGCCCAGATAAGGTTAATGGTTCTCACTTGATAGACCAGATTGACCCCATTATCGTGAAAAAAAAATCGAGGTAGGTGACGTGGCGGTACCGCTAGACAGAGTGCTTGGCAAGCGTCGAAATCCCATTATTAAGGGCGACAAATCGTGCTTGCGGCGGTCTCGATAATGGGGATTCCTTTATACTGAGATATCTAATTTTGCTAATTCAAAAGACAACTTGGCGGTGGAAAGCGTGCCCGAGGCGGGATACGGACAACAAAGCATGGTGTTCTCCTATTATTTATTCTAAAACGACAATCTACGAGGAGAAGCATGCGTCTGGGAACGGTCTTAATAGTCTTGAAAAAGAAGTCACTATTCCATCCGAAATTAATGATTCTCCGATATGTCTCGATATTTTCTTTGGCGTGATAAAGGGGACAAGCTGTAACGCTTTTTTCGATAATATTCCCCTAACCTCTCGAAATCTGCTACACTTTTGGAGGATGGGTATTTGCGAGGGTCCCACGTCAATGCCTTTACCTCAAAAGAAGGTGGAAGATGCCAAACACAATTTGGATTCTGACATAAACAACACTTATGGGCCAAACCCTCTTGCCACCTCATCCTCACGCGCAGCGGTCTCTAGGGGCGTGGGCCCAGGCGTGTTTTGTCCTTTGAATTATTCAACCCATACAACTACATTGGCCCCACCACCCAACCCCTCGCTCGCTACGCCCGCCCACCTGCATTTGGAGCATGACATCTTGGACCAACAATGTTATATTAATGGAAATTCAAAGGGTCCCACAACCACTCTCCACACGCCCATGCGTCCACTTGGTGATGATGGCCAACACACTTTGGTTTGTGATATAAACAATAATATTGGTCCATGCTTTCCCTCCTCCCCATGCGACGTGGGCCCCAATGTCCTTTTGTCCCCTTTGCATTATTTAGCCAATAACTCTCAATGGGACCCACCAAACCACCCCCCTCATCCTCTCATGCGTCCCACAGCATGGTGGAGCATGATAACTTGGACTTTCAATGTTCTCTTTATGGGAAGTCACATGGGTGTGGGCCCATGCCTTCTTGCAATGTAAAAAAATTAGATGATTCCTTGTTGCCTTATGAGTTGGACGGCATCAACTCTAATGGGCCATACACCTCATCCTCGCCTTGTGCATCGCCCATGTGCAAATTGGGCCCACCGGTTTCCTTGTCTCCCTTGATTCAATCCGCCCACCACACCCCATTGGACCCACTATACCACCCCTCATCAAGCCCTCACATTACTCACGCCCACCAGCTAGAGCCCGTGAATTTGGGACACGCATGCTCATTGAATGAGGCCCAAGCCTTCTCTAGTACTCCGGCCCCAGGCGTCTTCTCGCGCCTCCGGATCCGTGTCCAACTCCTACACGCCACCCACTAACCACAACCTTCCTTCCCCCAATAATTCTTACACCCAAGCCCAATCCGCTATATCACCCTTGCGGCCCATTTTGGATCTGCTGCTGCCTGACGGGGCCCCCTGCCCCTATAACCCCTTTGTTTATATCATTAAGGAGGTGGGCTTAGAGGACTCAAGTGGCCCAAATCAAATTGATCATTCCCCGCACAAAGTGGCGTCAACTATAATATTTTGGAGGTTGGGAAATTTGCCACAAAATTGCACAAGGATAAACATGATATTGGTGATGATCGGTGAAACTTGATTAAAAAATCCGGTGTTAACAAAATTCGAAATCGGCTAAGAAGACTATAAAGTCGGGCAAATTGGTTCATAATTTTCTCTACAAAGGAGGAGGAGCGAGCCAACGACCCCAGAATCGATCGGTGTTTCTAAATCCTCTTCTCATTCTAATTGTTAATTATGTCAATTAAATTCTTAACTTGGAATGTGAGGGGTATTGCTAATCCGGGTAGCCAACGTCATTTGCATGCGTTAATTTTCGTCATAAATTGCCTTTTGTTGCGCTTTTAGAACCTATGACTTTGCACGAGTTTAGTTTCTATTGTCGTAGATTTGGCTTTGATGATGGCTTATCTAATTGTTCTAATCATATTTGGATTATGTCTCTTTGCTTTCGATTGCATTTTGACATTCTTGTTGATCATACACAACTGTTGACCTTAATTGTAGGTTGACATCTCGCTTTGTTGCCTCACCTATTTATTTGACTTTTGTGTATGCTAAATGTGATAGAGTAGCTAGATATGATTTGTGGGATACCTTGCTTGCGAGATTGCGATTAGTATGGAGGGGTTACCCTGGCTTGTTAGTGGTGACTTTAACATTTTTCTGCATGATCACGAGAGGATTGGTGGTACTTCTGATAGGTCTGATGAGATGTTAGATTTTGCTTTTATGGTTGCGGATTGTGAGTTATTTGATGCGGGGTGTGAGGGGCCTATCTTTACGTGGGCTAGAGAGGTGGGCTTCGGGGAGAGGCTTGATAGGGCTTTGTATAATGAACAACTGGGTGATATGTTTACCTCCTCTGTTGTTACGCATTTATCTCGTGTTCGCTCTGATCATGCTCCTTTACTCATATCTTGTCAGTTTGTACCGCATGTGCCCTGCTCTTCTTTCCGATTTCAGCATATGTGGATACGTCACCATACTTTTTTGCAAGTTGTCAAGGAAGCATGGAGACACCTAGTTGTTGTTTTGGAATGAGGAGCTTGCGACAAGTTGAATAGGGTCAAGCCTTGGACTCAAGATTTGGAATCACCAGACGTTTGGTAATATTTTTGATCGGGTTAGGCGGGCCGATGAGGCGATTTGATGGCTCAGTACATTTATGATAGTGATTCGTCTCCGACTCATCGGGCCGAGTTACATCGTTGTGTGGTGAGTATGAGCTTCGTTTGAAAATGGAGGAGGATTTTTGGCGCGAGTAAAGCTGCGATTAAGTGGGCGTCGAGGGGAGCGCAACACAAGTTTTTCCACGGAGTTTGTTAAGCGAAGCGGTGTCGCGCTAGGATCCACTCGATTGGCGATGATGGGGTAGCGATCACGCAGATTCTCGAGATTCGGAAGTCGGCGATTCGATTCTTTCGATCCTTATTGACTTGACTTGGAGTATCGACTCCACTGTCGATGAGTTCTTTCCCGCTTCACGATTCCGTTGATCTTGATGGACTTTGTGCTATGCCGACGGCTCAAGAGGTTCGCGATGCGGTGTTTGGGATTGATCCGTCTAGTGTTTGGGGCACGATGGATTCTCATCGTTGTTCTTTCAAAGCCTTTGTTGGGATTTCGTCGGATCGGATGTCGAGGATGCGGTGGTTGACTTTTTCTCGGGTAATCTCATGCGTCCACGTTCACGGCTACATCTATAGTTCTCATTCGAAGGTTCCTCACCCTCGGAAGTGGGATCGAGTTTCGGCCGATTAGCACTTTGTAACGCGTGGCGAATAAGATTATCTCTAAGATAATGAATGCGCGGTTGGTCTCGATTCTGCCTTTGATTGTGTCGCCGAATCAGAGTGGTTTCACACCCGGTCGTGTCATCTCGGATAACATATTGCTCGCGCAGGAGCTTATCCATGATATCAGCTTAGCCACGGAGATTCCTAATGTGGTGATGAAGCTAGATATGGCTAAAGCTTATGATAGGGTGCAGTGGGACTTCCTGTATACAACTATGATTCACATGGGCTTCCCCGTACGGTGGATTGATATGGTTGGCAGCTGTATTGAGCACTGCGGCTTCTCTATTCTGGTCAATGGTATCCCTTCGGATATTTCCCTTCGACTCGGGGACTGCGGCAGGGGGATCCTCTATCTCCTGCCTTGTTTGTTCTGGCGGCGGAGTATTTATCCCGGGGATTGGATTCCACTATTAGACGACACCGTGATATGATTTATCGCACGCGACGTGGTTTTCCGGTGACGCATCTGGCCTATGCTGATGATGTGGTTATCTTCACGAGGGCGTCTGAGGATGGTTTGGTCACGTTGAGACACTTTCTGGAGCACTATTCTGCTACTTCTGGGCAGTTGGTTAGTGTACAGAAGAGTAGTTTCTTTTTGGCCCCACGTTACATCGACGGGTGGGAGCACGAGTGCACGAGTGGTAAGCCGTCGTCCGCGATGACTTGCCGATGACTTATTTGGGTGTCCCTTTGTTCAAGGGGCAAATGACGAAAAGAGCTCTTCCTCCTTGTGATTCGGAGGATGTTGGATAGAGTTGCGGGGTGGTCGCGTCGGCTTTGTCCTTTGGTGGTAGGCTTGCTCTTATTCGAGCACGCTAATGGCCACTCCGTTGCATATTCTTACGGTCATGCGGCCGCCAAAGACAGATTCTTCATCGGTGGAGCGAGATCATGGCTAGACTCTTCGGGGGCTCTATGCGGGACAGAAAAAGACTCATTTGGATTAGTTGGGATGATATACGCCACCCTATTTCGAGGGTGGTTTGGGGTTGCGCCGACTTTTTCGATATTGCCGACGCCGGTTACAAGTCGTGGTGGAGGTTACGTGAGGGTCATTCTCTTTGGGCCCAATTCACGATCGGCAAATCTTTATTACAATGGGCTTGTCTCCATGTAGAGCCCCCTGTAACACATAATGATAGTCATCGAGTGGAGGCGTTTGAGGCGGGTCGGTATTCGGGCCCGGGAGCGGATTTTTGTTCTATTTGCGGTGGTAGCGGGTCGACACGGGATGATATTTGGTTTGGTCATAGGCGCTTGCGATCATTGTTTGGATCGACCTTTAGGACACATGATTGTTGATTGGTTTATTCGCGATGGTGTGTGGGATCGGGATAGATTGCACCAGGTCTTGGTCTCCGGATGTGGGCTTCACGAGAGTCTCATTGAGGATATATTCGGGGTTCCAGTCTGCTTTGGGGTCCGAGGATATCATGCGGTGGATGTTTACCTCTCATGGTGGGTTCTCTATGTCTTACGCTTGGAATTCTCTCAGGGATAGAAATGCTCGAGAACCTTTCGATTGGTGCCATTTGGAACGATGCTCTTATCCCTACTATCTCTATTTTCCTTTGGCGTCTCTTCGTAATCGTCTTCTGTGGATATCAAGCTTCGAGGCACGTGGCACTTCCCTTGCCTCACGTTCTGGTGTTGCTTGAATAATCCACACTCGTCTCCTCAGGTCGAATCTATCCCTCACCTTTTTTTGATGAATGATATTGTTCAGTCCGTGTGGAATCACTTTCTTCCTTGGTTTGACACTACACTTCCACACACCACGATATGATATTGTTCCTTTCATTCTGGAGGAACCGCACACACGGATCACACACGAGGCACTTGAGTTTCTTGGTTCCTGCTTGATTTTATGGTTTGTGCGGGACGGAAAGGAATAGTGTCAAGCATCGACAAATTCCTTTCTTGGCATCTCACATTATTTGGCGGTGGAGCGGTATCTCTCGGATCCTTGTTTGGTCGGCGTCGAGCCCATCAGTTGGTCCGGATGTTTCCCTCTTGTTGGCTTTTTGCGGGGAGTGCTCCACCACAGTTCCACGCAGCCGAGGATGGTGATTTGGCGAGCTCTCGGCTCCCTCGGATCAAGGCCGAACACGGATGGTTCGTTTGATCCAGGCACATTGATTCTTGGCGGAGGGGATTGATACGGGATCATTTGGGCGAACTTATGTTGGCGTTTCACGATTCCTTCCAGGGCGGTGTCTAGCTTTTCATGCCGAGCTACTAGCGCTTGAGATGGGATTGCGGCATGCCCGACAGTTCTCACTTGATTTGGATCGAGTTGGGACGCTGCGGCGGTGGTCACCATGATCACTTACGGTGGCTTTGGCTCTTGTCGAGTTGACATACCCCGATTCGCATTGAGAACATCTTTGAGGACCTCCGTCACTCGATTTCCCACATACACGAGAGAGGAGAATCGACCAGCAGATCACCTAGAAGAGTTGGGAGCTGCTGCCATTGGTAGTCACTTTGTTGATGAGAGCACGGCTTCTCACCACCTCCTAGCACTCATTCGGATGGACCAACTGGGATACCCGAGCTTCAGATTTTCATAGATCATTGGTTCTCATTGTACTCTCTCGATATATCATAGATGTCGTAGTGATAGGCGTTGGGCTTTTTGATTCTTCCCGCTGTAACGGGACATGACACTGTATGATACTTTGTTTACTTGATATACAGGTAGGGGATCACGCCTCAATCCCCCACCCTCCGGGGTGTTATTTTGATTTTAAAAAAAAAACCTAAACCCTAAAACCCTAAACCCTAAACCCTAAATGGGTCTGAGGATATCCTGCGGTGGATGCTTACCTCTCATGGTGGGTTTTCTATGTCTTCTGCTTGGGATTCTATCCGGGGTAGAAATGCTCAGAACCTTCTGTCTGGTGCCATTTGGAATGATGCTCTTATTCCTACTATTTCTATTTTCCTTTGGCGCCTCCTTCGTAACCGTCTCCCTGTGGATATCAAGCTTCAGGCACGTGGCACTTCTCTTGCTTCACGTTGCTGTTGTTGCTTGCATAATACAAATTCTTCTCCTCAGGTTGAATCTATCCCTCGCCTCTTTTTGATGAATGATATTGTTCAGTCTGTGTGGAATCACTTTGTTCCTTGGTTTGACACTACACTTCCACACACCACTGATATGATATTGTTCCTCACTTTTTGGAGGAATCGTACACACATATCACACACGAGGCACTTGAGTTTCCTAGTTCCTTGCTTGATTTTATGGTTTGTCTGGACGGAAAGAAATAGTGTCAAACATCGACACCTTCCTTTCTTGGCATCTCACATTATATGGCAGGTGGAGTGGTATCTCTGGGTTCTTATTTCAGTGGTGTTTGAGCCCCTCGGATTGGTGCGGATGCTTCCCTACAGTGAGTTTTTTGCAGGGGAGTGCTCCACCATAGGTTCCACGCAGGCCGAGGATGGTGATTTGGCGAGCCCCTCAGTCTCCTCAGATCAAGCTTAACACGGATGGTTCGTTTGATCGAGACACATTGATAGCTGGTGGAGGAAGATCATTCGGGTAGACTCATGTTGGCATTTCATAGCTCATTACAGGCGGTGTCGAGCTTTCATGCCGAGCTATTAGCACTGGAGATGGGATTGCGGCATGCCCGGATTTGTTACTTGATTTGGATCGAGTTGGATGCGGCGTGCGGTGGTCACCACGATCACATCGGTTGCCCAGCTCTTGGCGGGTTCAAAGCATACACCGATTCGCATTCGGAACATCTTTGAGGACCTTGATGATTCGATTTCCCATACACAGAGAGGGAATCGACCAGCAGAATCATCCGCAGCGAGTTGAGGAGCTGCCCTTGGTAGTCACATTGTTTATGAGGGCACGACATCCCACCATCTACTATCTGTTATTCGGATGGACCAACTGGGATATTCGAGCTTTAGATTTTAGTTCTCAATGTATTTTTAGATATCTCATTATGATAGTCTTACTAGATATCGTAGTGATAGGTTATTTGTTCTTTGATTTTCTCCCGCCTTGACGGAACATGACATTGTATGACATTTTGATTATTTGATCTACAGGTAGGGGATCACGCCTCAATCCCCCACCCCCTGGGGTGTTATTTTGCTTAAAAAAACCCTAAACCCTGAACCCTAAAACCCTAAACCGTGAACCCTAAACCCTGAACCCTGAACCCTAAACCCTGAACCCTAAACCCTAAAACCCTGAACCCTAAAACCCTAAACCCTAAACCCTCCTCAACTGTAAACACCGGTTGTCAGAAGCTTCGGCTATTGAGATGTGCATCCAAGGAATGTATTGGGGTCTTTGATACGTCCTTCGGGGAATCCAACCGAAAACATTTGAAGAGTTGGCTACCCGGGCTCATGATATGGAATTAAGCATGGCAGCAAGTGGAGTTGAAGGGCCACCCATCCGAGAGTCTCAAAGATCCAAAGAGCGATATGAAGCCAAGAAAGGGGGCAAGTTTTCTTCTAAAGCTTCAAACAAGGAATCAATGGTAGTTAACACAACACCTATCAAGTTTAAAGCAATGCAAATGCAAACACTATTGAAAAGAAAGACATTCCTTAAGAAAGAGAACAGAAAAAGTTGACTTTGAGGGAGATGCAAGCTAAACAATATCCATTCCTTGACTCTGATGTCTTTGGGATATTTGACGATCTGCTCAAGGCAAATCTCATTGAATTTCCCGAAATGAAGCGTCCCGACGAAGCTGGGCGAGTTGATGATCCAAAGTACTGCAAGTACCATCGTTTGGTAGGCCATCCAATTCATGATTGCTTCGTTTTCAAAGATAAAGTCATGCAGTTAGCTCGCCAAGGAAATATATCACTTGAGGAAGATAGTGCAACTAGTAATGTTATTACCATCACATCTGAATCCATGGATGTTGGCAATGTTGCATGCAACATGACGAATGAGCAGCATGCTTCACCTAGTAAAGCATGTTTACTTGAGAAGGAAGTTGACAATATCACTGAAGATTGCATTTCAACAATTTCTTTCACTGATGAGGACCTGCTGCTTGGTTTTAAACCCCATAACAGGCCATTGTTCGTGAACGACTATACTCGCGAGCAAAAGGTGAATAGGATTTTGATTGATGGAGGCTCAACAGTAAATATCTTATCGCTGCGCACATTAAAAGAGTTAGAAATCCCCATGGATGAACTCGCAAATAGTCATTTGATGATCCAAGGCTTCAACCAAGGGGGTAAAGGGCTCTCGACATCATAAGATTGAAACTGTTAATAGGCAAAATGGCCTCAACTGCACTGTTTCATGTCATAGACGCTAAGGCTTCTTACAATATACTTCTGGGACGTCCTTGGCTACATGAGAATGGGGTGGTTCCTTCTACTTGGCATCAATGCTTCAAGTATTGTAGAGACGGTGTGGTAAAGAAAGTTCTTGGAGATGATAAGCCTTTCATCGAGGTAGAATCCCATTTTGCCGATGCCAAGTACTACTTCGAAGACATTGAGGCAATCAAGGCTAAAGAAAATCCACCTAAGCCACAAGATGATGAAGTCAAAGAAGGCAAAATCAAGAGAGCTTCTGCAGGTCATGATGACAATGGACCTTGGGAGGAATTGGTAGTGCCTTTAACAAAACTTGATGACAAGAAACCATCTCCTCAGCCACTCGAAAAGTTTGTCCGGCCAACTGAGGGACCTAATACTGAACACGGAGAAGGGCTCCAAAATGCGAAATGTTTTGATCCAAAAGCTTATGATCTTCTTGTTAAAGCTGGATATAATCCGCAAGAAAATTCTACCTTGGGGAGGCTCCCTTCTAAAGCTACGAATACTGAAAAGATGTCAAAAGAAAGGGGACATGTGGCTAAAAATACTCGGACAGGTCTTGGGTTTATGGCATCAACTCCCATTCGTATCACCATTAGAAGAGCCAACATCAATTATGTGTCTGAAGGAGAACTTTCATCGACGGAAGATGCATTTGACAAAAATGGAAAGAAGGTCTGACGAATATCAGTCTTTGATAGACTCAGACCCATTCAAAAATTGAAGAGCAAAGGAACCATCCATCAGAGATTGGGCATCTCTACATCATCAAATTATTGGAAAAATCTAGAAATCCACGGGCTATTGAAAAGCTTTGAAGTCTTGTTCCATCTCATATGAAGCGACAAACTACTTTGCTCATATCATGTGAAAGGGTGTTGAAAGCCAAATTTCAAACTGTTGTTTTCACGCAACCTCAAGATGGTGAAGATGATAGAGAAAGTGTGGCATCGACATATCATATCACCTTAAGCGAAGAAGGGGAAAAAGATGATGCCAAAGATGCTCCTCCCGAACTCGAAGAAGTGATCAAGGCCACGATCGACGAGCTTAAAGAAATTAATTTGGGTGATAGTAATAATCCACGACCAATCTACATCAGTGAATTGTTAACAACTGATGAAGAAAAATCGTATATCGAATTGCTTTGGGAGTATAAGGATGTATTTGCTTGGTCCTACAAAGAGATGCCTGGATTAGACCCAAAAGTAGCAGTACATAACTTGTCCGTTAAGAAAGGAACCTGTCCAATTAAGCAAGCTCAACGACGATTTTGGCCCAACTTGGTTCCATTAATTGAGGCTGAAGTAAACTAACTCATCAAAGTTGGGTTCATTCGGGAAATCAAGTACCCTACATGGATCTCGAGTATTGTCCCTGTACGGAAGAATAATGGCCAAATCAGAGTTTGTGTTGACTTTAGAGATTTGAATGGTGCGTGTCCTAAAGACGATTTTTCCATTACCTATAATTGAACTCATGATTGATGCCACTATGGGCCACGAAACATTATCTTTCATGGATGGATCGTCTGGATATAATCAAATATGTATGGCTCCAGAGGATGAAGAGTTGACAACCTTTCGTACCCCGAAAGGTATATATTGCTACAAAGTGATGCCATTCGGTTTGAAGAATGCTGGAGCTATGTATCAAAGAGCCATGCAAAAAATCTTTGATGATATGCTTCACAAAAATATTGAGTATTATGTTGACGATGTGGTTGTGAAGTCTAAGAAACGAGAAGATCACCTCCTTGATCTGAGGAAAGTCTTTGAACGGTTAAGGAGATATCAACTTAAGATGAACCCACTGAAGTGTGCATTCGGCGTTCGGCCTGGAAAGTTTCTTGGGTTTGTAGTTCGTCATCGATATATCGAGATTGAGGAAGCAAAGATCGATGCGATAGCAAGGATGCCTGAACCTCGTGATATCTATGAACTCAAAAGTCTGCAAGGAAAATTAGCTTATCTTCGAAGTTTCACCGGTCGATGCCATCCATTCAGTCGTCTTATGAAGAAAGGTGTCCCATTTGAATGGGATGAATCTTGCCGGAATGCTTTCAAAAGTATCAAGTCATATTTGACGAAGTCTCCTATGTTGGTTGCACCAGTACCTGGGCGCCCATTGATCCTCTATATCGCTGCTCAACAACGTTCCGTTGGAGCTCTACTAGCACAAGAAAATGATGGTGGAAAAGAGAGCGTTTTATACTACTTGAGTCGGATGATGACACCAAATGAGTTGAATTATTCGCCGATCGAAAAGATATGCTTGGCATTAATCTTCGCGATCCAAAAGTTGAAGCACTATTTTCAAACTCGCACCATTCGCCTTGTCTCGAAAGCAAATCCACTACAATATGTTATAACAAAGTCAATCCTTTATGATAGACTTGCAAGGTGGTACCTTCAATTGCAACAATTTGAAATCACATATGTCCCTCAAAAGGCAGTAAAAGGGCAAGTCTTGGCGGACTTCTTGGCATATCATCCCATCCCATCCCTGCTGAGTGGGAGTTATCCGACGAACTGCCTAATGAAGATGTGCTTGTACTTGAGATTTCCCCTCCATGGAAGATGTACTTTGATGGAGCTTCGCATAGAGCTAGAGCTGGAGTTGGAGTTATCTTCGTTACGTCTGATAAAGAAGTGTTGCCTTACTCCTTTACTCTAACTCAAAATTGTTCAAACAACATTGATGAATACCAAGCTCTCATCCTTGGGTTGGAGATGGCGTTTGACATAAAGCAATTGCGTCTAGAAGTTTATGGAGACTCTAAATTGGTGGTTAATCAACTACTTGGAGCATATGAAGTGAAGAAGCCCGAGCTACTCCCATACGTCAATTATGCGAAGAAGCTTATTGGATGGCTTGAGGATGTAACAATTGAGCATATTCCAATGAAAGATAATAAACAAGCCGATGCTTTAGCTAAACTTGCTTCTACACTCGCCATGCCCGAAAGTGAAGCTCGTGTGCCAATTTGCAGAAGTTGGGTAATACCTCCAATCTTTGATGATAAAGACTGCAATGAAGAAGAAGAAAATCATGTTGTAGAGGTATTTTAAATTGAGAAAGAAGATTGGCGTCAACTACTTGTGGATTATTTGAAGTATGAGAAGTTACCTGACGATCCACGACAAAGTGTAGATGTTCGACGTTGTGCGGTTCGCTTCATTTACTACAAAGGCACACTGTATAGACAATCATTTGATGGAATCTTTTTGCGATGTTTAGGTGATGATGAAGCTGTTCAAGCTATGTGATAAGGGTATTTTTATGCACGTTTTATGTGTATATTTGAGTAGAATTCGAGTTATTTTATTGTTAGTTTTGTAAATTTTTGATTGTACATAGTTCATATTACTCTGAGGTGCTTTTATTGATGTAGATTGACCATTCGGGCTAATTTTGGTGAATTTGGGCCATGGATTCATGTCAAAACATACCGGGAGTTTAAGTATGCAAAACGCTCGAAAATCCAAGCCAACGCGCGTCATTTCGGGGCCTTTTTGGTCCAACACGGGCATGGGGTGTCGGGCAACACGGCCGTGTTCGCCGGGAGCTAAAAACTTGATTTTTCGCACAAAACAGCCCTCCGACACGGCCAGGCCGTGTTCCCCAACACGGCCAGAAACCGGAGACACGGCCTGGCCGTGTTGGGAAGCACGCCATGTCTCCCGATTCCTGTTTGATAAAACAGACGGCCCGACCGTTACGGGCGACAGGCGTGTCAGGACCTCTTTGCAACTTTTCTTTGCGGAATTTGGGAAAACTCACCAACCAACCCATTTTGGCCACTTTTGTACACTTTTGACACCTATTTTGCTGAAACATGTCTCCATGTCCCCTCCTCATCACTTGAATACAAGAATTCACCAACCAACAAGGAAAATGGGGGTGATTGTTTAATAAAAGAGAGTACTATCAATGTATTGGTTGCCTATAAAAGCAAGGGTTGAAATTGGGAGATTCATTCATTAGATACTCGGGAAATATTCATTGTATTCACTTCATTAAGTAGAATTGGGATCAAGAGGTCTTAGAGAAGAAATCTTGGGGCAATATTGGAGAAGAAGGCTTGGAACAACATCATCAATCAAGGAAGAAGTCCATTAAGATTTTGAGAAAGATAAGTACACCATGTCTACAATATTTAATTCTTCTTGTGTAATTTACTCTTTTGTCAAGATCATGAGTAGCTAAACTCCTAGTGTTTGAATGTAATGAACTCTAGAATGGATTTGTGATTAAGGTGTGTATGTTTTTTTTAATAAAATCTTCATATTTTGTGTGATTCACTTATATTATGTTTCGTTCATTGAATTGATATATGCGCAATATTGATTTGAAGTTTATTTTTCATCCGGAAATCGAGAGATTCATGGTGAAATAGAACCTATATAAGTGAAAAGAGTTGCATGCAATCCTAGATATGGGACGACATAAATCTTACGGATTAGGGTCAAACCTAATATGGGAATTCACAAATCGTTATAATGATGTCTTGGGGTTTTAACTAGAAAGAGATTTGATTAATCAACTTGAGATTAGAAGTTTTCGCCTTGAGAAAGGGTTTAACTTAAATTGGAAATTTCTACGGTCCACAAGACAAGAGATTTTATTAAAAGAGGTTGGTTTTGCTTAAGGGCTTACGGTTGTATTTTTAACTTGTCAAATCACAAAAACATTCTAGAGGGATTTACATTCAAACACATTTCTATCTCTTGATTTCTTATTTTACAAATATTCCTTCATTTTTACAATTTATAATTTATTTTCCTTTTTCATCAAACAAAAACTCTGAAAATTGTTAGATTAAATAACAAAAACACGGTAGTTATTAGTACTTACAATCCTCGTGGGAATGACACTCGGTACTCAATAATCTATACTATAAAATGATAGGTGCACTTGCCTACGGTTTTAAAGGTAGCTTTTGAGCCATCACTATGGAAGAAGCTCACCCGGGGGTTTGTGGCGCCCATCAGTCAGGCCCAAAGTTACACTTTTGAATCAAAATAATGGGCTACTATTGGCCGACAATGGTGAGAGACTGCATGGATTACGCGCAAAGATGTCAAGCCTGTCAATTTCATGCAAATTTTATTCATCAACCACCTGAGCCATTGCACCCTACTGTTGCTTCATGGCCATTTGATGCTTGGGGGTTGGAAGTGGTTGGACCTATGACGAAGTCATCTGAAGGGCACTTGTATATATTGGCTGCAACAGACTACTTTTCTAAATGGGCAGAGGCAGTACCCCTCAAAGAAGTGAAGAAAGAAAATGTCGCCAACTTTATCCGTATAAATATTATTTATCGCTATGGGATCCCTCGATACATAATAACGGACAACGGGAAGCCCTTGTCAAATAGCCTCATAGATAAACTTTGTCAAAAGTTTGGATTTAAACAAAGAAAGTCCTCCATGTATAACGTTGCGGCTAACGGACTTGCTGAAGCTTTTAACAAAACTTTGTGTAGCTTGCTGAAGAAAGTGGTCTCAAAGTCAAAGAGAGACTAGCACAAAAGGATCGGGGAAGCTCTATGGGCATACTGAACCACATATAGAACACCCACTCAAGCAACTCTGTATGCGCTTGTATACGGTGTTGAAGCGGTTGTTCCCCTTGAACAACAAATTCCGTCACTAAGGCTAGCCTTGCAAGAAGAATAACCGAAGAAGAAAATGCACGATTACGCCTCAAAGAATTAGAAGCTCTCTATGAGAAAAGATTGGAAGCACAACAAAGACTTGAATGTTATCAAGCTCGTCTTTCTAGGGCTTTTAATAAAAAAAATGCGATCACGCTCTTTTCAAGTTGGTGATTGGGTGCTTGCTGTCGGAAGACCCATCATTACTACTCATCGAACTGGAAATAAATTCACATCAAAATAGGATGGTCCTTATGTTGTTAAAGAAGTCTATACCAATGGCGCTTACAAATTGGTCGCAGAAGATGGCTTGAGAATTGGCCCCATAAATGGCAAGTTCTTAAAACGATACTATCCTTAGAGACGGAATAAAGCTCCATGACGCATGAGCTTAAACTGCATGTTACTCCTGACCCGCATGAGTATAAAATGTGAATGGTAACCACCAAAGGCAAAGTACGTGGTTAAACTACTAACTTCCCCACCTAGTTTAGGGTGGTTAAGCAATAGATATTCCTGGCCCGCACGAGTATAAACTGTGTACGCCCCACCTTAAAAAAATATCCCTTGAACTACGTTATGACTTGATCCCTTTTCATGGGTACGTAGGCATCTTAGAATTTTCTAAGTTCAGTTATGAGTTTGTGATAGTTATGATTTTATGATGAATTCAAAAAAAAATGACACAAAAAAAAAGACTTCATAAAAAAAGTACTTAATAGATTGCAAGATAGAAAATGATCAATTTCTATTACGTAATCTTAAAAAAAATACTCATACATGAAGCAAAAAAAAACTAATCAAAAGGACGCAAGCTCTTCAATTCTTCCTTGGCAGCCTCTAGACGCACCATCGAAAGCTCCAAATTTTCTATCACTTCATCATTCGAAGGCGAAGTATTCTGAATAGTGTGGATGAAATCGGGCAGACCCTTTAGCTTCTTTAGTCTTGGCATCATGCAAACGATCTTCAACTTTGCTCAATTGTCGTGTAAGAAGTTCTTTAGACACAATCTCTGAAGATGACGGCCTTGTTTCATCATATGCAATAGCTTTGGCAAAAAGATCTTTCAATGACCCCTCCACAAAAGAGATGTCAATAATATTAAAACTCTTCATAGACTCGGGTACAATCATCACTTCATCTTGTAGAAGAAAGGGAGTCGATTGGTATGTTGGATATCTTTTCACGGAGATCGCTCCATAACTTTTGAAGGTATTCTTGCTGGTGGTTGCGAATAAACTTCTCACCTTGAGGATTCACGGTTAACAAGTTGGGCCCCATGATCGACCTCTGGCTATTTTGTGATCCAGCTGAAACATCACACCATCAAATTAGAAAATGGATTACCAATAAAAAAAGAGAAAAAAAAAGTTACTGACCTCTTCAACAAAATTCTCCGTAAGTGGTTGATTACACACAACACCATTGGCTTCTTGTTGCTCTAGAGATTTGGGTTTAGGGTTTAGGGTTCAGGGTTTAGGGTTTCGAGTTTAGGGTTTAGGGTTCAGGGTTTAGAGTTTAGAGTTTAGGGGTTCAGGGTTTAGGGTTTAGGGTTCAGGGTTCAGGATTTAGGGATTAGGGTTTAGGGTTTAGGGTTAGGGTTAGGGTTCAGGGTTTAGGGTTCAGGGTTCAGGGTTTAGGGTTTTTTTTAAAGTAAAATAACACCCCGGGGGTGGGGGATTGAGGCGTGATCCCCTACCTGTAGATCAAATAATCAAAATGTCATACAATGTCATGTCCCATCAAGGCGGGAGAAAATCAAAAAACAAGTAACCTATCACTATGATATCTAGAAGACTATCATAATGAGATATCTAAAGAACAAGTATCCCAGCTGGTCCATCTGAATGAGCGCTAGGAGATGGTGAGAAGTCGTGCCATCATCAACAATGTGACTACCAAGCGCAGCAGCTCCCAACTCCGCTAGATGATCTGCTGGTCGATTCCTCTCTCTGTGTATGTGGGAAATCAAAATCGAAGGTCCTCGGCATGTTCCAAATGCGAATCGGTGTATGTTGAACTGCAAGAGCAAGGCAACGGATGTGATCGTGGTGACCACTGTCGCTGCATCCAACTCGATCCAAATCTGAAGTGACAACTGTCGGGCATGCCGCAATCCCATCTCCAATGCTAATAGCTCGGCATGGAAGCTCGACACTGCCTGGAATGAGCTATGAAATGCCAACATGAGTCTGCTCGAAAGATCTCGTATCAATCCCCCGCCACCGGCGATCAATGTGTCTCGATTAAACGAACCATCCGTGTTCAACTTGATCTGAGGAGACTGAGGGGCTCACCAAATCACCATCCTCGGCCTGCGTGGAACCTGTGGTGGAGCACTCCCCTGCAAAAAACTCATTGTAGGGAAGCATCCGGACCAATCGAAGGGCTCAAACGCCTACAGAAACAAGAATCCGGAGATACCGCTCCACCGCCAAATAATGTGAGATGCAAGAAAGGAAGGTGTCGATGCTTGACACTATTCCTTTCCGTCCCGGACAAACCATAAAATCAAGCAGGGAACCAAGAAACTCAAGTGCCTCGTGTGTGATCCTTGTGTGCGATTCCTCCAAAATGAAAGGAACAATATCATATCGTGGTGTGTGGAAGTGTAGTGTCAAACCAAGGAAGAAAGAGATTCCACATGTGAAAAGTATCATTCATCAAAAAGAGGTGAGGATAGATTCGACACGAGGAGATGAATGTGGATTATTCAAGCAACAACAAAGAAGCGTGAGGCAAGGGAAGTGCCACGTGCGAAGCTTGATATCCACAGGAAGGCGATTACGAAGGAGGCACCAAAGGAATATAAAGATAGTAGGAACAAGAGCATCGTTCCAAATGGCACCATACTGAAGGTTACGAGCATTTCTACCGGAGGAGAGAATCCCAAGCGAGAAGACATAGAGAACCCACCATGAGAGGTAAACATCCACCGCATGATATCCTCGGACCAGCGAGAATCGGAACCCTGGATATATCCTCAATGAAACTCTCAGGAAGCCCACATCTGAATACCAAGACCTGGTTCAGTCTATCGCGATCCCACATACCATCCCTGATGAACCAATCCATCGTCATATGACCCAACGGCCAATCCAAACAATGATCCGCAAGCGGCCGATGCCCAAACCAAGTATCATCCTTAAACCGACATGGTTACCGCGCGATATAAGCAGAGAAAATCCGCTCCTGGGCACGAATACCGACTCGCCTCAAGAGCCTCCACTGATGACTATCATTATGAGTTACAGGGGCTCTACAGGGAGACAAAAGCCCATTGTAACAATACTTGCTGATCAGGAACTGGGTCCAAAGAGAATGGCCCTCACGTAACCTCCACCACAACTTGTAACTGAAGGCGTCAGCAATATCTGAAAGTCGGCGCAACCCCAAACCACCCTCAGAAATAGGGTGGCAGATATCATCCCAACTGATCCAGTGAGTTTTCTTCTATCCCGCGTAGGATCCCCAGAAGAATCTATCCATGATCTGCTCCAACTACTGAAGAATTGTCTTTGGCGGCTGCATGACCTAAAGAATATGCAAATGAGTGGCCATAAGCGTGCTCCGGATAAGAGCAAGCCTACCACCAAAGGACAGATGCCGATGCGACCACCCAGCAACTCTATCCAACATCCTCTGAATCACTGGAAGGAAAAGCTCTTTCGTCATTTGCCCTTTGAACAAAGGGACACCCAAATAAGTCATCGGCAAGTCATCGCGGACGAAGCCTGTTAGCTCATGCACCATGTGCTCCCACCCGTCAATGTAACATGGGGCCAGAAAGAATCTACTCTTCTGAACACTAACCAGCTGGACAGAAGTAGCAGAATAGTGCTCCATAAAGTGCCTCAATGTGACGAGGCCATCGTCAGACGCCCTTATGAAGATAACCACATCATTAGCATAGGCCAGATGCGTCACCGAAAAACCCCGCTATGTCCGATAAATCATATGCTGGTGCCGTCTAATAATAGAATCCAATCCCCGGGATAAATACTCCGCCGCCAGAACAAACAAAGCAGGAGATAGGGGTCCCCTGCCTTGATCCTCTAGTCGAAGGAAAATATCCGAAGGATACCATTAACGGAAACGAGAGAAGCCACATTGCTCAATACAGCTGCCAACCATATCGATCCACAGAATGGGGAAGCCCATATGAATCATAGTTGTATACAAGAAATCCCACTGCACCTTATCATAAGCTTTAGCCATATCGAGCTTCATCACCACATTATGAATCTCCGTGGCTAAATTGATATCATGGATAAGCTCCTGCGCGAGCAGTATGTTATCTGAGATGACACGACTGGGTGTGAAACCACTCTGATTCGGCGACAGGATTGCAAACCACTCTGATGATAATATGTGAAGGATTTGCAAAGCTCCAGGAGAAAGGCCCCTTCAAGTTCAACGCAGAAAATCCGGAAACAATTCCTTTGGGGTGAGGGATCGCGAAGGAAAATTTACCAATCAAGGTGAGTTTCTAGGATGCTACAAGACGATCATTCTCCGAGGAAGAAAAACCAAGAACCTGATTTCCATCTCTAACCTGGTGGGTGCCAACTGGAACAACTCTCTTGGGATCAAAAGGAAGGTTAGAGCGATTAGAACATGAAGCAGTCATATTTGCATATGACCCAAGCTTTGGGGTTTGGAAATCGGGCGGACATGAACTAAGGTCCGCCATTAATGGCGGTGGAAACCTGAGCACAGTAGGAGAAGACAAGAAAACACGCTGAGAGAAATGGAAAACTGAAGAGAAAAATTGAGAAAAAACGAAAAAAGAATTTAAAACTCCCTCAGATTGAAAGAATGCTTGAACAATCCGTGCAAAATCGACCCAAACGTGAAGAATAGTGCATGTGTGTGTGAAAAAAGTGTGTGCTAGTGTGTGAGAGAGGGCAGAGCATTTTGCCCCCTCCAAGTTTTGGTTTTGGTTTTTTAGGGGTTTAGGGTTTAGGGTTCAGGGTTAAGCGTTCAGGGTTTAGGGTTTTTTTAGCAAACACCAGAAGGTGGAATTTCATTGAACATCAAAAAATATATACAAACTGATCGCGATAGCCAAAAGTACTATCCGATATTCAAAATTACAACTCGTATTTATCCAAATATTCAACGAAAATGATAACAAAAATGTCTAACTAAAACAAAGTAATAGAAGAAAGTTGTGCAAATCCGCAGCACGTCTCAAATGTCCAGTAATCAAAGTTCACGACGATCCAATCTCTCATTAGAATCCAAATGTTTTGCAAGTCAAGCCCATGTGATAAAAGCCAAAATTCAATTAACTCTAAAATCCTTTATGTCAGCCCATAACCTATCCAAGCCCAAACAAATTCTAATTCAATCCTAATTTAATCCTCAAAGCCTCAAAGCCCAAATCCAATATATCCTAAATACTCTTATGTCAGCCCATATCCAGTAAAATCCATCCAAACCCAACATACTCCAATCCTAACTCTAACAAAAGCCCTCAAGCCCACCGAAAACAACCAACAAATTAATGAAAAAAGCTGGGAAGCAGCTTTTTTATCCAAAAAAGGTTGTAACTTAAAAAAACATCCACACTGAAAATCATAAACACTTAAGCCTCCAAACATTAACCACATATTAACCTATTTCCCAAAAATTCGATCAAGCTAAGAATAGCTTTTTCCATCAAAAAAGCTGGAAAAAAAACTGAGGCCAAGAAAACAGAGCAAACCAGAGCACAACTCCTTAATTACACCAGATATCATCAACCAAACAATTGAACCTCAAAGCATATACCCATTCTCAAACAAACCAAGATGATCACACAACATCATAGCCATACTTCACAGCAATTCATCAGACATTTTCTAACATCAACATTCATATCAACAGGCAATCTATATAGCATTTAAACCACACATCTACAAAACACCAGCATCAAACAGCAACAGCATGCAATACAACCCTCCTCAAGATTCACAGCAATACAACAGCAACAGCAATATCAGAAGTAAGCATACAACACCACAACTACCCCATCTGTTACAGCACATAATCAACAGCATTTAGCAAATAAATCATACTAACCACACCCCAATTCAACACAGCAACAACAGTTATTTTCTAAAGGCATGAATCCTTATTTTATCAACTCGAATTAAACCCTTCAATTTACCTGGGAGAGATGAAGGAGCAAACTCTTGTGTCCCTTGCTCATCACACCCCAAATTTGCCAAATAATCCGCTGGAGCATTACCTTCTCTGAAATTGTGTGTAATAACCACATCTTTATCTTTAAACTTATGCTTAATTCTCAAAAAATCATGTTGGAGCCTCCAATGGCCTATCTTCCTATTTTTTATCATCCAAACCAAGGCCATTGAGTCCACTTCTATCCACCACTTGACCTCCATTCCAAACCGAGATAAAATACCAATGCCCATAGCCAAAGCCTTCACTTCATCTTCAAGACTATTCTCAGCATCAAAAATGAGCTTGAAATGCTCGCACAACCTCCCCTCTGTCATTTCTAATCACTCCACCTCCACCAGCTTTGACCCCGTTGAAAGATCCATCTGTGTTTAGTTTTAGACACCCCACAGGAGGTTTGTCCCAAAACACTAATATATCTTTCTTCACTGATCTCTTAGGCACCAGAAAATTAAGATGTGTTGCAATGTGTGAAAAGCCTTTCCAAATAGAGAAATCAAACTTGTTACTCAATGACAATTTAGATAAATATTGATGCACATTCCAAATGATCCTTTCCCCTTTGAAACCCAACCCCCTATGCTTACAATCATTCCGCTCAACCCATGTAAACTAGAAGATAAGACAAGGTATGAGAATACTAACATGAGAAGCATGAGAAAAAGGTGAAGATAATTTCCAGAATTGAAACATGAGCCTAACACTAACATTATAAGGGAGAGCAAATTTAAAAAAATGTGAAAAATCAATCCATACAAGCTTTACTTGATCACTTTCAAGAAAAAGGTGCGTCACAGTTTCAATAAAATAAATTTGATCATTAGAAAGCCTTTGAGAATTTGAGGCATTTAAGTTCAGAGTTGAGTTAGAGTGAGTAGACTATTCTGACAATAACATTGAGAGGCTAAGTGATGCCTTTGCTTTAAATTTTGGTGTCCACGGTATCCAGGATTTGGAAAAGCCTCCAAAAAATATAGAAATGGTGGGAATGAAGCAAGAATTCCAAAGATTAGTGAAGATTTTTTGGATAGTTTTCCCTTTTCTGAGACAGAGCCAAGCTGAGGTAGTAGTGAATTGGCCATTAGAAGAAAGTTTCCAATGCATGGTATCCCTTTGATTCTCATTTATGGGAATGTTGCAAATCTTTTCAACCCAAAAGCCATCAAGCACTTTTCCAAGCTTGTAGGGGTCCCATTGGCCATTAGTCCAAAAATGATATACAAAATAGACACCCCATTTATCTTTTTCAGCCCCAAAAATTTGTATCAAAGGCTTATTTCCCATCTAGTGCTCATGCCAAAAACTGAATTTACCATTTCCAAGCATCCAAAATATGTTGGCTTGAACCATGTCCCTTACCTTGCACATTCTTTTCCATATAGGACTATCATGAATTGAGACCTTCACAATCCCCGGGGAACTCTTTTTACAATACTTAGCCTTCAAAAAACTAGCCCAAAGAGAATTTTGTAACTGAAATCTCCACCAAAGCTTATATGAAAAGGCCTTCACCCCTTCCAACAGAGATCGAATTTCAAGACCCCCTTCCTCAACTTTTTTACAAATAGAATCCCATGAGATCCAGTGCATAGCTTTCCTACTACCATAAGTCCCCCAAAAAAACCTTGCCATAATTTGTTCCAATTCATGCAATATAGTCTTGGGCGGATGCAACACATGAAATAAATGGCAGGTCATAGAAGTAAGCACACTTTTAATCAACAAAAGTCTCCCCCAAAAGTTAAATTTCTAGTCTCCCATTCTTGAATTTTGGCCTTGAATTTTGAATCATCTCCAAAAATAATTCCCCCTTCAGCATCCCTTTGTATAAAGGGGCTCCAAGGATACAACTGGAAGATACTTCAAATTAAAGCCAGTAATATCATGGAATTTTTGAACTCTTGCAGCTTGCCACTTTCTACTGACAATGGAAGAACTTTTGTGCTGATTGATTAATTGGCCACAAACAGCTGCATAATGTTGTAGAAAATGAAAGAACTTTTCTACATTTTTCTCATGCTTCTCATGTTAGTATTCTCATACCTTGTCTTATCTTTTGGTTTGCATGGGTTGAGCGGAATGATTGTAAGCATAGGGGGTTGGGTTTCAAAGGGCAAAGGATCATTAGGAATGTGCATCAATATTTATCTAAATTGTCATTGAGTAACAAGTTTGATTTCTCTATTAGGAAAGGCTTTTCACACATTGCAACTCATCTTAATTTTCTGGTGCCTAAGAGATCAGTGAAGAAAGCTATATTAGTGTTTTGGGACAAGCCTCATGTTGGGAAATTAATTCTTAGATTTTGATGAATGCCATGTAAAACTTAGAATAGAAAGTTGGCACCCCATTTTTGTTGTTGTAAATTGCATTGTAATAAATAGGGTTGGTCGAGATGAGTCAAGTCAGTTATGCCTAAACATGCAAGAAGACAATTGGAGACTAGAAAGAAGACTCCGCTGCGAGGCAGCTGAGTGTGGCAAAGAAGAGAAGACAGGAACTCGACTGAAGGAGCGGTGAGATGCACTGAGTGAAGTATCGATCAAGTCAACTCAAGATAGCCATGTCTCAAGTTGAAGTGACAGAAGAGTCATCCAATGATTGAAACCCGACTCGAAGTCACCTGGGGAAATTAAGAAAATGCGGTCAAGTCGAGATAAGCGAAAGAGATCCGTTTGAAATCAAGAGAATTACTTAAACAAGTAATACCTCCATACTACCTTTCTTGAAGTGCTCGAGTCCCGGAAGCATGCAAAAGGAATAAACCAATGGGAAGCATTGCACCGTGTCAAAACTACGAAAAGTCAAGAATCGTTCATACGAGGAAACGTAAATTCAAGGATCGCAACAAGACAAGCCAACGACCACAAGTGTCTTTTGAAAATAAGTCTATCTCTTCAAAGAGACAAATTTTCAAAAGAACACTATAAAAGGCTAAGGAGTTTATTTTAGAAGAGGTTACCTTGACAACTTTGAACCACGAACATTCAAGCTAACATTTGAACTGTAACCAAAAATATTCTCAAGTTATTCAAGATCAATCCTCAAGCCTACATTACGAAGGAAATCAATCCAACACTCACTGTGAAGGAAAGACAACTTCAATCGGTTAAAGAGGAAACAATTTGAAGAAGAAGGGGGTCTACATTCCACGGAGGATGTAGGAAGGGAGTCGAACAGTCTCAAGTTTTTGGAGGGCTTCGTGATCAAATCCAAGGAGCTTGAGCAAGTGGGATGTAGTAGCAAGGCAGCTACCCTGTGAAGAAGCTAAGTCGTATGAGAAGCCAGTTGTGTGACCAAGACATCTCCAGACTGAGTCCCAAAGGATCAAGTCAGCTGTCTGATCAAGACTTGTATCTGGATTGTTAACCATTCTATATATTGATCAATACTTAGTGGATTCCTCCAGGAGTTGGAGAAGAGAGGAGTAGAAGAATTACCCCATCTTCGAACCTCTATAAAAACTTATTGTGTCATTTACATTTCAGCACTTTAATTTTTTGCATACTATATCTGCTGACATATTTGCTATCCAATTGATAATTAACTAAGTGCTAAAACCAAGTATTAAAACAAACTTAACCAAATTCAAGGGTGTTAAGTCTTCAATGAAAACATATCACGAGTTGAGTTAAGTCTTTAGTCAAAAGCAGTGAGTTATTCTATCAACGGCTCGATCGAATCTGTTGAGTGACTAACTCTGCTGATTAACTAACTTAGTTGTCCATCAAGGACTCAGCTGTGAAGTATTAACTCTGAACATTTTAAAAGGACTAAATCAAAAAGTGGGTAAGGTTTATTCAACCCCCCTTCTAAACTTTACACTCAAAAAGTGGTATCAGAGCGGTTGGTTCATTGAGCCTCACCGGTTAGTTCTTGAACTAGATCTCCAAATTTTTCAAAGCTTGTTTTAGTACTCAATCTTTCAAAACTCTTTTTAAAGCAAAGTTATTATCATGGAAGCAAATTTGACACGCATCCCTATGTTCACGATTGAAGAATTTGATGATTGGAAAATTCGTATGCGAGGCTCATCTATCGGCATTACGATGAGATGTGGATAGTGATAGAAGATGGGCCACTCCAAATCTTAAAAGTGAACATTTTGCAAGGAGAGCTGCGGAATTTGAAGGAGAGAAGAAGATCTTTGCTCCCGGATCAAAGAAATTTGAAAAACCAAGAGTGAATGGACAAATGATGACGGGGAAAAAGATATAACTTGGACAATATGACCAAGGATATTCTTTACAAAACTTTAGACAAAGCCATGTTCAACAAAGTCGAATCATGCAAAACGGCAAAAGAAATGCAGGACAAGCTAACCTTGATTTGCGAAGGCTCGAGCAAATCAAAGAAAATAAACTATATGTGGTTGTACAAAAATTTGAAAACTTTAAGATGCTTGCGGGAGAAACCTTGGATCATTTGGATGTTCGGTTCACGAAATCACCAATGAACTATCACGCACTTGGAAAAGAATATACACAAAAGAAAATGTGTATGAAGATTCTAAGAAGTCTCCCAACCGAGTGGGATATGAAAGTCATGGCCATGAGACATTACATGGACCTATCAAAAACATCCAACCATGAGCTATTCTCGGATCTCAAAGCCTACGAATTTGGTGAGAAGAAAAGACCAAGAAGAGGCAATTTGTGCCCCAAAACAATTTGCTCTAATTGTTAAGGATGGCAAGAGAGCCGAGGTCAAAGAAGTCATTGACCAAGAGGAAATTGACTTTGATGGTTAAAAGGTTTAACAAGTTCTTCAATAAGAATTACAAAAGAAGCAAAGGTGAATCCTCCGAAGACACTCGGCTCCTCCAAGTCAAGGAAGAAAGACCACCCAAGAGAGCGAGCATCAAAAAGTTGAATATCAAAGAGTGACAATCCAAGGATGGAAAGAAGCTGATCAAAAAGTTGAAAATCTATCTTTGGGCTAGCAACCTGGTTACTATGCCATTGAATGCCCATATCCTCGTAGTCAACAAATACAGGAATGAAGAGGAAATAAAAGTCTTGAGGAAAGAAGACAGAAAAGAGAAAGGCAATGTTGGGCTGAGAGGAGGCTGATACAACCAAGTCAAAAGACACACGGCCGGACTCGGAGAGTAGTGGTGACTACTCAAGTGACTACGAAGAAGAAGCCTTGATCTATCTAATGGCCAAAGAACAAAACCAACTGACCAAGAAGATGAGGTACACTCTAACTCATCACACTCGGATACTAGTGATAGTGATTGTGACACACACACTTCATCACCCTGATCTTTATGATTCATTAGGCAAAATGATGAAAGATTTTGAACACATCAAATCCTCACACACACTACTAAATGAGGAAAACAACCTACTTAAGAGCAAAACTCACGGTGACTAAGGAGCCGAGTACTCTAAGTCAAATAGGTGATGAGAATAAAAATCTAAATTTGAAAAAATGCTAAGTTAATAAGCGAGAGATATTTTGCTATAGAAAAAAGGAGAATGACCTCAAAAATGTGATAGCCTCATTCACTAAGGCATCCAAATCATTGGATGATCTTATTATGAGTCAAAGAGAATGTGGAGATAAGACAGGGCTTAGGATTTAATTCCTCTATGCTATGTCAAGTTCCAAAAGTGATTTTGGAAAAGGGATCTTCAAGTAATGAAGTATCTCTAAAATCCAAAACTCCAAATGGTGCACACACATTTATTCCAAAGCACAATCACAAGCAAACTGGCCTTGGTTATAAAGGAAAAGGAAAACGGCCGAGTTGAGTATCTTTGAGAGGACAACTAAGAAGAAATCAGTGAGTTCCTCGGCAAACTCCAAACAGGAGATACTCTGTAAAGAAGAAACAGAGCTACCAAAAGCCCCAGAAATTATATAAAAGAAACACATATGATGGGAATGGTAGAAAATACCCAAGCCAAGCTGATTGGAACAATGTGAACTATCAGCAAAGACCTATGGAATATAAGCCTAAGTGGCAAAGGCCCAGAACTCATCAAAGGCCATTCCAAAGGCATAAGAGCTTTCATCAGCACACATATGCACCTAGGCACTACACTCAGAGATATCACAACTACCCAAAGAAGGCAATTGCTAAAACACATACATAGGCATACAGACAAAAGAGGCATTTGTATGAACCTAGAACCCCAAGCAATTTGCCAAAATTAATTATGATTATGGCACTGATAGATGGCAACCCCTTAGAGTCAAATCATTTGGCTATAGGTTGGTTGGATCATCTTACAATACTAACCCCTCAGGACCCAGACAAGTATGGGTACCTAAAACCTAATTTCCTTGATTGCAAGTTCAAGGAGCGGTGAGTACCAAGGAACCTGGTACATGGGCGATGCATTCCGGACACATGACAGAAACAAGAAAAATTTATCAAAATTCAAGTATGTTAGAGGTGCAAAAGTCATATTTGGAGGAATCAAGCTCGGGGAGTAATAAGAGGCATTGGATCCATCAAGAAAAATGGATTAGAAATTACAGATGTTGCATATGTTGAAGGCCTCAATTTCAACTTGCTAAGCATAAGTCAACTCTGTGACAAAGGCTACAATGTTGGATTCAATATGGGTGTATGCCAAATCAAGGATGTTGAAACTAATGAAATTGTGTTGCAAGGATGTAGACAAAAGAACATGTATGTGGTAGATTGGTCAACTGCAACACCAAGCACGTGTCTGCTAGCAAAGAGCACAACTGAATCAAGTTGGTTGTGGCACAAGAAGCTGAGTCACCTGAATTTCAAAACCATTAACAAACTTGCAAGAAGTAATCTTGTGGAAGGACTTCCAGACTCAGTATACAAGAAGGAAAGTATATGTGATGCAAATCAGAAGGGAAACAGATCAAATCATAATTCAAAGAAAAGACATGTTCATCTTCAACAAGAATATTGCACCTGCTACATATGGATCGATTTGGTCCAGTTGAACCAGCCAGCATAAGTGGGAAGAAATACACCTTGGTGGTAGTAGATGACTACTCAAGATATACATGGACAATATTCATGTGTAAGAATAAAGAAACTCTGCGAGAAACTACCCACGGTGATGAAGAGAATCCAAAATGAGAAGAGTCAAACCATTATCAAAATAAGATCGTGAGAGGAACCGAGTTTGTCAACGGAATAATAACTTCGATCTTGTATTGAAAATGGTATTGGTCATGAATTATCTCATGACAAGGACTCCACAACAAAATGGAGTTGCAGAAAGAAGGAATAGAACTCTCAAAGAAGCGGCAAGGACTATGTTAGCTGAAGCAGGGCTGCCTAAAAGATTTTGGGCTGAAGCAATAAACACATCATGATATACTCAAAATAGATGCATGATAAACAGACAACTGACAAAGACTCCCTATGAGATTTGGACAGGGAGAAAGCCAAATGTTGCATACTTTAGAATATTTGGATGCAAATGTTTCATCCATAACAATGGCAAAGATAATTTAAAGGCTTTTGATGCTAAAGGTGATGAAGGTATCTTCTTAGGATACTCAAACAAAGCAAAGCCTACGAGTGCTCAACAAGAGGACAATGGTTACGAGAAGAATCCATCCATGTGGTGTTTGATGAACCAAATATATATGGAGAAAACATTGAAGAGTCGGTGATAAAATTTGAATCAACCAACCATGCGAAAGAGTCCCTATGTTGAAGTTGAAAGCTGGAGTTATAAGTCCGGATGAAGAAGAGATAGTGAGTCTCAAAAAATTTGGAAAATCTGCAGCTAAGTGATGATGAGAGAGTGATCAAAATAACACAATTGCCAAGACAGTGAATCCAGCTAACTTACTCCAACCCGATATAAGATGGTGAGAGACCATCCCACGAGAACTAATCATTGGAGATGTAAGAGAATGTGTGAAAACTAGATCCAGAACTCAACAAGAAGCAATGTTCACTTGCTTCATCTCACAAAAAGAGCCAAAAGATGTGTCACAAGCATTGGATGACACACATTGGATTCAAGCTATGCAAGAAGAGCAGAATCAGTTTGAGAGGAATAAAGTGTGGGAATTGGTTCAAAGACCTACCCATCAAAACGTTATTGGCACTAAATGGGTATTCAGAAAGAAGATGAATGAGGAAGGTTCTGTGGTGAGAAACAAAGCAAGATTGGTAGCCAAAGGGTATTGCCAAGAAAAAGGAATAGATTTTGATGAAACTTTTGCTCCTGTAGCAAGATCGAAAGCTATAAGGATGTTTCTTGCCTATGCAGCTCACAAGAACTTTATTGTATATCAAATGGATGTAAAGAGTGCATTCCTTAATGGATTATTAGAAAAAGAAGTATATGTTGAACAACCTCCAGGATTTGAGCAGAAGACTCTTGGAGATAAGGTATACAAACTCAAGAAAGCTTTATATGGATTGAAACAGGCACCCAGAGCATGGTATGATACATTGTCACAATTCCTGACTGAGAACGGATTCACAAAAGGTAAAGTGGATAGAACACTCTTCAGAATTCAAGATGGGAAGAGTATACTGCTTGTTCAAATATATGTGGATGACATCATCTTTGGATCCACAAACAAAGAGCTGTGTGATAAATTCTCAAATCTTATGCAAAGCAAATTTGAAATGAGCATGATGGGAGAGGCGACATTCTTCCTTGGACTACAAGTGAAACTTGGTGAAGGATGGAACCTTCATAAGTCGACAAAATATACCGAGGAGATTTAATGAAGAAATTTGGTATGGAAGAGAAGTCTTCTATGAAAATACCAATGAACACATCATCACCAAAATGGATATGGATGCGGATGGCAAGCTGTAGATAAAACAAAGATCTGAGCACTTATTGGATCATTGCTCTATCTCACACGGCAGCGGGCGGACATCACCTTTGCGGTAGGTGTATGTGCAAGATTTCAATCGCCCCAAAAGAAAGCCACATGATTTGCAGCCAAGCGAATCTTGAGATATTTGAAAGGAAGCCAAGAAGTTGGCTTATGGTATCCAAAGGAAGGTGGATTCAAGCTAATTGGCTATTGGACTACGACTATCTTTGGTTGTAGAGTTGACGGAAGAGTACCTCGAGGCACATGTCAAATGCTTGGAAATAGGCTAATTTCTGGTTTAGCAAGAAGCAAAATTTAATAGCCACCTCTACGGTGAAACGGTAGAATACATAGGCTGCGGGGTTGTTATTGCCCAAGTCTTATGGATGAGACAACGGTGAGAGACTATGAGGTTGAGGTAAAGGAAATTCCAATTATGTGTGATAACACAAGTGCAATTGCTATCACTCAAAATCTGTGTTGCATTCAAGAACAAAGCACATTGATGTCAGATATCACTTCATAAGAGATCATGTTGAAAAAAAGGACATCACCGTGGAATATATCTCATCTGATAAGCAATTAGCTGACATATTCACAAAACCATTATGTGAATCAAGATTTTAAGAACTCAAACATGAATTGGGGTTAATTGAGCTAAGTTGACTCTCAGAAGACTCAAAGAAAAGAGATGAAACATGAAAAGCTGAAAAAGAGCTGAACTCTTAAATCAGCTAAGTGAATCAGTCGTATCAAAAAATCAGCTGCATCGAGTTAGCTGACAGCTGAGTATTTATGTGCAAAGAGAGAAGAGTTAAATCAGCTAAGGAATAAGTTGAGTCATTTATGAGCAAAGTGACAAAAACGCAGTCGTTTTTATGAAGCGGGAATGTTTTTAAGAATGACGTCAGCATAATTATGATGTGCACAGTCAAAAGCTGCACACAAAGCTTATGATTGGATATAAATGCTGCCGCATTAAATGCGAGAGATTAAAGGTTAATCGGCATGCAAAATCTAAGCCGTTGATTTTGATCAAAATTTCAAAAACCACCCGCACGTCCTTTCATGACCCATACTTAAACTATTTCGTCCGTTTTTCTCTCACTTTACCAAAACTGTTCATCTCTCTCAAGGCAAAAGAAAGAAACTTCTCTCTCTCAAAACCCTACAAACCCTCAAGATCATTTTCCAAGGTTCGTTCGATAAAACATCTAGAAATGGCACCTACTCATGATTTTGTCAAGCTAGGAAAGCAAATCCACACTAGGTCTACTGTGGATTTCGACGGCATGCTTAAACAGGGATCCGACAGCACTCTCATGAAGAAAATTGTTGAGAAGCTGGAAAAATTTAGATTAAAACCATTTTTGATGATGGAGTTCCCAATGACCTATGTGGAAGAGGTCGCACAATTCTACGTGAATGTCAAGTTCACGATGAGGGCATCAAGTCCTGTACACACGGAAAAAGAGTTCACCATCACGCGAGGATGCGCGAACACCGCTTGTTGCCGAAGCGGAAGGAGTCCGGAGATTTATGAAGGCGATGTTGACCTGGTACCGCTTGGAAGAAGTAGCCAAGTCCGATTGTCTTTGCTAAAGTGGTCTATCTGACCAATAAAAAGCTGAAAGAGGACTACCACAAATTGTTGGACATTGTTGCCAAATGCATAGACATCAAATTTGGCAGCTTTGACCGATTGTCCAAAGCTAAATTGATCGTAATGGCTGCGATCATTGAAGAAAAGAAGGTGAGTTGGGTTGAGTTTGTATACGTGCAGACTCTGCTAGAATGTTGGGAATAAATCCTTCAAGGAGGATGGTACATTTGGAGGTTCCCAGGATACGCCCTGGTGATTGGCGGTTGATGGAAGTAAAGGAGTCCTCTTCGACATGGAAAGGCGTTCCATGTAAACAAGAGGATGTTTCGATCAAACCTCTCGGGCGCCTGAGAAGAGAGCTTACGCCAAGAGAGCGTCACGAGTGAGGGGGAATCGTGTGACACTGAATATACTGATTGTCTCCCCTCCTCCCAAGAAGATCATTGCTAAGAAGATCAATGTTGCCCCTGCTGAAAGAAAAAGAAATCTGCACTGCCCCTCGCGGTAGGAGTCACCGCCCCCCCCCGGCCGTGTCTCCCCCTGCAGCCGCAGATGGAGAAGGAACCATTAATCCCATCTCCGGTGATCAAGAAGAAGAGGACTACCACAACAAGGAAGGCAAGCGCCTCTAAGACAAGCGCGAATGCTCTTACCTTCAACGAACTGCAGGAGGAAGTGGAACCAAATGTCCAAGCGGTGAAAACAAAAAAAGAAGAAGACTTTCCAAGCTCTCCAAGCTTGAAGACCGCCGAGTCTACTACTCATTTGGAAAAAGATACCGAGAGGCTTTGGAAAAGTAGAGTCTCCGGAAATTATTGATGAAACGGCCAAGTCTGCTAAAGCCGATCGATCAAGAGAGGCAACTCGAAGACCCGACTATAGGCAGTAACTGGCGAGGAACAAGGAATGGCCGAGACAACCGAATTACCTATTGAAAGGGTTGTGTCTGCTGCGTAACAGAGGCTGCGAGAATGTCGGCGGCAAAGTTTGCTACCCTCAATCCCCCGAGCAAGAGGACAACAGAAAGCGATGACAATTATGATGATATGATGATCCTATCCCCACCATGCCCGGACATTCAAAATCGCCTGCGTGAATGGAGGAGATGGGAGTTGGGTCGATCCAAGGAACAGTTCCAAAGACCCGAATTTATTGAAGAAGAAGAGGAATGTTGAACTTTCTCAAATTGACCAATGTGGTCAAGACTGGATGAAGAAAAGCGCATGATATCTTGCAGATCTTGAGGACAAGAGAAGGAAAGCGAGAGATCGGCAGGCGGCGAGGCTCGTGAGAAGGCCGATTTGTCCCTTTACTGGAACCACCGATCACACACATCCTCACCTTGACGTCCAATCGAGGTGGTGATGAGGATCGGACCTCTTCTTTGCCCTAGAAGAGTTGCAAATGCAACAAGCAATGCAAGAATCCGAGAATCCTACATGAGCAAAGGATGATGGAGGGACCAGGGGAGTCCTCCACATCACAGTGGAGATTGATTCCATGGGAGTGGTGCAAAGATATTGCCACTGTTGTCCGCCACCACTTCCCACTCATTCGGAGGAAGGTATTAAGGAACTGGCGATGAAACGGGATTGTGGGGACCCGGTCGAGCCAACCCCTAATGAAGGTGTCTTACCACCGCCCCAACGGCTAAATACTCAATGGGAACAGTGGGAGTCCTGAGACGAGTGACCCCATTCCAAGTCACTCGGCTAATGTGCCGGTGAGGGAAAACTCCCTCCACTACAGTAAGGTTGGAGGATACTGCAGCTGACTCCACAACGAATCTAGGAGGCGAAGTGGAGAAGGAACAACTAGATACACAGCAAGTTGTCACTGAAGAGGCTTAGACGATTAAAGATGTCTCGGTGAAATGCCAATCGCTCTACAGTGCCAATGACGCTGCTCGATGCGGTCGAGGCACGGGAAGAACTTCCCCGGGAGTTAACACTCTAGGCAATGAAAGTGCAATCCATGGAGTTGAGACTCTAGTGGATGCCACCTCGAAGACCCCAAGACAACGACACTTTGTCGAAGGGGATGTCAGGCCTCATTGCGGTGAGGCCGCAGGAGGTAATGAAGGCCAACGGGAGGTTGAGACTTCGAGGTAAAAAGAGAAAGCCTGAGAACATCCCTCCTGCTATCATTGATCCATCCGAAAAGGAGATAAGTGCCCTTCACGATTCCCAAGATAATCCTAATGTAACTTTTCTCGGGATCCAGAAGGTGAAGATGAAGCTGAGTCATCCCCTATTGCCGATCCAAAAGACTCAGCTGAGGATGTTCCAATCACGAGTAAGTCTGACCTCAAGACTACTCGCCAAACATTCAACTTTGATGATGAGCCACCCATGGAAATCTCATCATCGTCCGATGATGCTTCTGATAAGGCCGAGGACCAGTCAACTCATGTGGAAAAACCAGCTGAGACCGAAGAAGCTGTTAAGACAGCTGAGGCTCAGCAAGCTGGGTCAACTTCACAACAGACCACAGCTGAAATAGAGTCCACTACACAGGCTCCCCAAGCTGCAGCATGTTCGACTCCTCAGGGGACTTCACGAGCACCAATTGTCATTGAGCAGATTCTAATTGCCCGTGATGATCCTTTTGTAGAATCATTTCCCTTCTCTCTGGAGGTACCTGACCTACTTGAAGAATCAGCTAGAGATCGAGAGCGCTTCCATAGACCTGATCCTGTTATTCCAACAGACACCATTGTTCCAGTAGACTATGACTTTGATGTTGCTTGGTCGCCTTGGTGAGGCAAATGGTGAGGTTCGGGAAGTTTTCAAAGCCTGTTTGCGTAAATCGAAAAGATGGAGAGGCACCAGGCCTCACTGGACATGAGGTGGATAAATGAGAGACGCCAACCTCATCGGGGCGTCTGCGAGGCATAATAGTCGGGATCCAGGAATGGTGGCAACAGCAGCAGACAATACGCGTGGAACAAGCTCGATATTTCAGGACACTCTTTAACAAGTTGCTAGTCTGGCGGGCTGAGAATGCTAATGCAAAGACAAAAATGCAAGAGCACATTGAACAAATGCATGAATCTCACACCACAGAGATAAAGCTACTGCGTGAATATAATAAGAAAGAGCTCATATGCGTAGAGGAGAACATGGATCGAAAGTTCAGCCTTTTCACGGAGATGAAGCCGTCGGGTAGCGACTAAATCCAATGTCACTCGCTCGAATTCCGCGCAAAGATACTCGCATGATTCGGCGAGAACTCGGCTATCGAGACTAGACTTCATGCTTGATAGCTTGTTTCTAGGGGTTCCTCTCTCCTTTGATGATGCCAAAAAGGGGGAAGAGGAACACCTAAAAAGCGCCCGAAGGGATCCGAAGCCGAGAAGGAAGATCTGTTGTGAAGGAAAAAACGGTGAGGAAGTAATAAGAGAGAAGAAAGGAAAATCTGTTGAGGGGGAAGGCTTGAAAGATGTGACCTTGATGATTGCTAAAACCCCCAACAAGGTCTTGTCATGGTGATATCATCAAGCAAACTCCCGATGACTCGCCACTCCAACACTCCATGATACCTATGGCCGAAAAAGAGAAAGACAGTTGAAGCGAGGGATGAAGGAGTGGAAGGAAAGATGGATGCGAGTTATGAACATTCGAAATAACATGGAGGCATTCCAACAGTGAGAGACACTTATGCCATTTTAGATGCAAGAACCGAGCCAAGATGTTGGTGAATTCAAGACGCCGATCTCAAGGTTACTTCGCAAATATGTCCATGGCTCAAGCCTGGGATTTATCTTGGGAAAAAGGTCTCAAACTATGTGAAGAAGGCGACAGCGACGCAGACCATCGGGCAAATCGCTCTGGTCACTCGCTAGTCACTCATTTGGGAAAAGAAGGCCCCAAAGACAATACACACCCGAGGCGGAGGAAGAAGTAGTGGTGGAGGAAGAGGTTTGAGACTCCAGATCTCCGCCCAAAAACATTGAGTACATAGATCCGGCAAGAAAGGAGGGATCTATTGGGCCGGATTTGACGAAGTAGCCAACTGCAAGTGGCTAAGAACAATGTTGAGTATGTGAAGAGAATTGAAGAGGAAAATAAAAGACAAACTCGGCTATGGGAGGAAAGACAAGAAAGGCGAGAAGAGATGAAGGCTGTCCGGAAGGCGTATGATGAGAAAAAGAAGGAACCAAGATGAGAGAAAGAAGAGAAAAAGGTCGAGATGACAGCGGTACAAGGAGATGAAAGAAGGAGGCGTGAAAAGAGATGAAGTGTTGTTGTCACCCTTCATGTATTTTACTATGTAAATACATTTTATGTAAGTCTTCTGTACATCGAATAAAATCGTACAATTTCTATACTTGTGTAGATATAGAACAGCATAGTTACTTTAAGTTCCATTTAAGCTCTGATACACCTTGTAAACAGCTATGTAAAGAACAAGAATGTTATGATCAATAAAAGATTGATTCTACGCATACATTCTATGATTCTGCATTGTCTGTACGTATCTTTGCTGTTACTTTATTGTATGAATGTTTTAAGTTTTGGCATCATCAAAAAGGGGGAAATTGTTGGGAAATTAATTCTTAGATTTTGATGAATGCCATGTAAAACTTAGAATAGAAAGTTGGCACCCCATTTTTTCTGTTGTAAATTGCATTGTAATAAATATAATGGTCGAAAGTGAGTCAAGTCGCCTATGCCTGAACATGCAAGAAGACAATGGAGACTAGAGAAGACTCAGACTGTGAGGCGGTGAGTGTGGCAAAGAAGAGAAGACAGGAACTCGACTGAAGGAGCAGCTGAGATGCAGCTGAGTGAAGTATCAGTCAAATCAACTCAAGATAGCCATGTCTCAAGTTGAAGTGATAGAAGAGTCATCCAATGATTGGAAGCTGACTCGAAGTCACCTGGGGAAATTAAGAAAATGCAGTCAAGTCGAGATAATCGAAAGAGATTCGTTGTACGTGAAATCAAGAGAATTACTTAAACAAGTAATACCTTCATACTACCTTTCTTGAAGTGCTCGGTCGAGAAGCATGCAAAAGGAATAAACCAATGGGAAGCATTGCACCGTGTCGAACTCGAAAAGTCAAGAATCGTTCATACAAGGAAACGTAAATTCAAGGATCGCAACAAGACAAGCCAACGACCACAAGTGTCTTTTGAAAATAAGTCTATCTCTTCAACGGGCAAATTTTCAAAAGAACACTATAAAAGGCCGAGGAGTTTATTTGAGAAGAGGTTACCTTGACAACTCGAACCACGAACATTCAAGCTAACATTTGAATCTGTAACAAAAAAATATTCCCAAGTTATTCAAGATCAATCCTCAAGCCTACATTACGAAGGAAATCAATCCAACACTCACTGTGAAGGAAAGACAACTTCAATCGGTTGAAGAGGAAATAATTTGAAGAATCAAGGGTCTACATTCCACGGAGGATCGTAGGAAGGTTCAAGGTCGAACCAGTCTCAAGTTTTGGAGGGCTTCGTGATCAAATCCAAGGAGCTTGAGCAAGTGGGCTGTAGTAGCAAGGCAGGTGCCCTACGAAGAAGAAGCTAAGTCGTCGAGAAGCTTTGTGTGACCAAGGCATCTCTCATCGAGTCCCAAAGGATCAAGTCATTTGTGTGATCAAGACTTGTATCCGGGACTGCATTAACCACTCGTATGTTGATCAATACTTAGTGGATTCCTCCAGGAGTTGGAGAAGATAGGAGTAGAAGAATTACCCCATCTTCGAACCTCTATAAAAACTTATTGTGTCATTTACATTTCAAAGACTTTACTTTTTGCATACTATATCACGACATATTTGCTATCCAATTGATAATTAACTAAGTGCTAAAACCAAGTATTAAAACAAACTTAACCAAATTCAAGGGTGTTAAGTCTTCCATTGAAAATATATCACGATCGAGTTAAGTCTTTAGTCAAAACAATTTGAGTTATTCTATCAACGGCTCGGTCAAACGTTGAGTGACTAACTCACGATTAACTAACTTAGTTATCCATCAAGGACTCAGTTGTGAAGTATTAACTCTGAACATTTTAAAAGGACTAAATCGAAAAGTGGGTAAGGTTTATTCAACCCCCCCTCTAAACCTTACACACACACCCCTTGGGACCTACACCTCATGTGGGGTGTCTAAAACAAAACACTGATGGATCTTTCAAGGGGGTCAAAGCTGGTGGAGGTGGAGTGATTAGAAATGACAAATGGGAGGTTGTGCGGGCATTTCAAGCTCATTTTGATGCTGAGAATAGTCTTGAAGCTGAAGTGAAGGCTTTGGCTATGGGCATTGATATTTTATCTCGGTTTGGAATGGAGGTCAAGTGGTGGATAGAAGTGGACTCAATGGCCTTGGTTTGGATGATAAAAAATAGGAAGATAGGCCATTGGAGGCTCCAACATGATTTTTTGAGAATTGAGCATAAGTTTAAAGATAAAGATGTGGTTATTACACACAATTTCAGAGAAGGTAATGCTCCGGCGGATTATTTGGCAAATTTGGGGTGTGATGAGCAAAAGACACAAGAGTTTGCTCCTTCATCTCTCCCAGGTAAATTGAAGGGTTTAATTCGAGTTGATAAAATGAGGATTCCTGCCTTTAGAAAATAACTGTTGTTGTTGTGTTGAATTGGGGTGTGGTTAGTATGATTTATTTGCTAAATGGTGTTGATTATGTGCTGTAACAGATGGGGTAGTTGTGGTGTTGTGTGCTTACTTCTGATATTGTTGTTGTTGTTGTATTGTTGTGAATCTTGAGGAGGGTTGTATTGCATCTTTGTTCTTTGAGGACTTTGATCTTTGGTGTTGTGTAGATGTGTGGTTTAAATGCTATATTGATTGCCTGTTGATATGAATGTTGATGTTAGAAAATGCCCGATGAATTCTTTGTGAAGTATGGCTATCTTTGTTGTGTGATCATCTTGGTTTGTTTGAGAAGGGGTATATGCGTTGAGGTTCAATTGTTTGGTTGATGATATCGGTGTAATTAAGGAGTTGTGCTCTGGTTTGCTCTGTTTTCTTGGCCTCGATTTTTTTCCAGCTTTTTGCAAAAAAAAAAAAGGCATTTTTAGCTTTTTTGATGGAAAAAGCTATTCTTACTTGATCGATTTTTGGGAAATAGGTTAATATGTGGTTAATGTTTGGAGGCTTAAGTGTTTATGATTTTCGGTGTGGATGTTTTTTAAGTTACAACTTTTTTGGATAAAAAGTTTGTTTCCCCTTTTTCATTAATTTGCTTTAGTTGTTTTCGGTGGGCTTGAGGGCTTTTGTTAGATTTAGGATTGGATTATGTTGGGTTTGGATGGATTTTACTGGATATGGGCTCACAAAAGAGTATTTAGGATATATTGGATTGGGCTTTGAGGCTTTGAGGATTAAATTAGGATTGAATTAGAATTTGTTTGGGCTAGGATAGGTTATGGGTGACATAAAGGATTTTGATTAATTGAATTTTGGCTTTTATCACATGGGCTTGACTTGCAGAACATTTGGATTCTAATGAAAGATTGGATCGTCGTGAACTTTGATTGCTGGACATTTGGGACGTGCTGCGGATTTGCACAACTTTCTTCTATTACTTTGTTTTAGTTAGACATTTTGTTATCATTTTCGTTGAATAGTTGGATAAATACGAGTTGTAATTTTGAATATCGGATAGCACTTTTGGCTATCGCGATCAGTTTGTATATATTTTTTTATGTTCAATGAAATTCCACCTTCGGGTGTTTGCTAAAAAAACCCTAAACCCTGAACCCTGAACGCTGAACCCTAAACACTAAACCCTAAAACCCTAAACCCTAAAACCCTAAACCCTAAACCCTGAACCCTAAACCCTAAACCCTGAACCGCTCTTGGCAGGTTCAACATACACTGATTCGCATTCGGAACATGCTGAGGGACCTTCAGTATTCGATTTTCCACATACACAGAGAAGGAAATCGACCAGCAGATCATCTAGCGGAGTTGGGAGCTGCTGCCCTTGGTAGTCACATTATTTATGAGGGCACGGCATCTCACCATCTACTATCTCTTATTCGGATGGACCAGCTGGGATATCCGAGCTTTAGATTTTAGTTATCATTGTTTTTTTAGATATCTCATTATGATAGTCTTTCTAGATATCGTAGTGATAGGTTATTTGTTCTTTGATTTTCTCCCGCCTTGACAAGGACATGACGTGTATGACATTTTGATTATTTGATCTACGGTGGGGATCACGCCTCAATCCCCCACCCCGGGGTGTTATTTTGCTTAAAAAATATTTTTTTTAAAAAAAACTCTAAACCCTGAACCCTAAACTCGAAACCCTAAACCCTGAACTCTAAACCCTAAACCCAAATCTCTAGAGAAACAAGAAGCCAATGGTGTTGTGAGTAATCAACCACTTACGGAGAATTTTGTTGAAGAGGTCAGTAACTTTTTTTTTCATTTTTTTCTCTTTTTTTTATTGGTAATTCGTTTTCTAATTTGATGGTGTGATGTTTCAGCTGGAGCAACAACTATTCAATAATGAATGCGAGCATGGATCACAAAATAGCCAGAGGTCGATCATGGGGCCCAACTTGTTAACCGTGAATCCTCAAAAGGTTATATCTAACTCCGTTGAGGCAAGACGTCCCCCTTGTGCGGTATTTTCAAAGTGTTTCAAGGTGAGAAGTTTATTCGCAACCACCAAAGAAGAATACCTTCAAAAGTTATGGAGCGATCTCCGTGAAAAGATATCCAACATACCAATCGACTCCCTTTCTTCTATTCAAGATGAAGAGATGATTGTACCCGAGTCTATGAAGAGTTTTAATATTATTGACATCTCTTTTGTGGAGGGGTCATTGAAAGATCTTTTAGCCAAAGTTGTTGCATATGATGAAGCAAGGGCGTCATCTTCAGAGATTGTGTCTAAAGAACTTCTTGCATGACAATTGAGCGAAGTCAAAGATCGTTTGCATGATGCCAAGACTAAAGAAGCTAAAGGGTCAGCCCGGATTTCATCTACACTATTCAGAATACTTCGCCTTCGAATGATGAAGTGATAGAAAATTTGGAGCTTTCGATGGTGCGTCTAGAGGCTGCCAAGGAAGAATAGAAAATTTATCAGGCGTAACGAAGATAACTCCAACTCCAGCTCCAGCTCTATGAGAAGCTCCATCAAAGTACATCTTCCATGGAAGGGAAATCTCAAGTACAAGCACATCTTCATTAGGCAGTTCGTCGGATAACTCCCACTCAGCAGGGATGGGATGGGATGATATGCCAAAAAGTCCGCCAAGACTTGCCCTTTTACTGCCTTTTGAGGGATATATGTGATTTCGAATTGTTGCAATTGAAGGTACCACCGTGCAAGTCTATCAGAAAGGATTGGCTTTGTCATAACATATTGTAGTGGATTTGGTTTCGAGACAAGGCGAATGGACCGAGCTTGAAAATAGTGCTTCAACTTTTGGATCGTGAAGATTAATGCCAAGCATATCTTTTTGATCGGCGAATAATTCAACTCATTTGGTGTCATCATCCGACTCAAGTAGTATAAAGCGCTCTCTTTTCCACCATCATTTTCTTGTGCTAGTAGAGCTCCAACGGAACATTCTTGAGCAGCAATATAAAGGATCAATGGGAGCCCAGGTACTGGTGCAACCAACACAGGAGACTTCGTCAAATATGCCTTGATACATTTGAAAGCATTCCGGCAAGATTCATCCCATTCAAATGGGACACCTTTCTTCATAAGACGATTGAATGGATGGCATCAACTGGTGAACCTTCGAAGATAAGCTAATTTTCCTTGCAGACTTTTGAGTTCATGGATATAACGAGGTTCAGGCATCCTTGCTATCGCATCGATCTTTGCTTGCTTAATCTCGATACCTCGATGATGAACTACAAACCCAAGAAACTTTCCAGGCCGAACGCCGAATGCACACTTCAGTGGGTTCATCTTAAGTTGATATCTCCTTAAGCGTTCAAAGACTTTCCTCAGATCAAGGAGGTGATCTTCTCATTTCTTAGACTTCACAACCACGTCAACATAACACTCAATATTTTTGTGAAACATATCATCAAAGATTTTCTACATGGCTCTTTGATACGTAGCTCCAGCATTCTTCAAACCGAATGGCATCACTTTGTAGCAATATATACCTTTCGGGGTACGAAAGGTTGTCAACTCTTCATCCTCTGGAGCCATACGTATTTGATTATATCCAGACGATCTATCCATGAAAGATAATGCTTCGTGGCCCATAGTGGCATCAATCATGAGTTCAGTTATAGGCAATGGAAAAATCGTCTTTAGGACACGCACCATTCAAATCTCTAAAGTCAACACAAACTCTGATTTGGCCATTCTTCTTCCGTACAGGGACAATACTCGAGATCCATGTAGGGTACTTGATTTCCCGAATGAACCCAGCTTTGATGAGTTAGTTTACTTCCGCCTCAATTAATGGAACCAAGTCGGGCCGAAATCGTCGTTGAGCTTTCTTAATTGGACGGGTTCCTTTCTTAACGGACAAGTGATGTACTGCTACTTTTGGGTCTAATCCAGGCATCTCCTTGTAGGACCAAGAAAATACATCCTTATACTCCCGAAGCAATTCGATATACGATTTTTCTTCATCAGTTGTTAATAATTCATTGATGTAGATTGGTCGTGGATTATTACTATCACCCAAATTAATTTCTTTAAGCTCGTCGATCGTGGCCTTGATCTCTTCTTCGAGTTCGGGAGGAGCATCTCGACATCTTCTTCTTCCCCTTCTTCGCTTAAGGTGATATGATATGTCGATGCCACACTTTCTCTATCATCTTCATCATCTTGAGGTTGCGTGAAAACATCAGTTTGAAATTTGGCTTTCAACACCCTTTCACATGATGTGAATAGGGATGTCAATGGGTCGGAGTGCGGGTCGGGTCCGCTGGACCCGAGACCCGACCGCTAAGATTTGAGACCCGGACCGCCCCTGCACCGCGTCTCCCGCACTCCGAGACCCGTCCCAACCTGACACGTGTTTAGCGGGTAAGACCCGCTAGACCCATTAGACCCACCTATGTCATCCATTTTAACTTATTTTTTATTTTTTCCATTATATTGCCAACAAGAATAATAAAAATTAGTAATATATTGAAAAAATTTACATGCAATGTTATTGAAACAATGATTAATATATTGAAACAATTAGTAGTATATTGATAAAAATAATTAGTAAATTCAACAAACCGCAAACCAAAAAAAAAAGTAATATATTGAAACAATTTACATGCAATAATGATAATTAAAAACTGAAACAAAAACAACTTATATCTAAGTTTAAAATATTCACGTGCTTACAACACAATCAATTTGAAGACTCGGAGTGAATAATAGATCAACTAAGGCCTTTCCTAGTTCCTACAGATTCATTTGAGAAATTAAATTCTAGATAAATTAATGTAAGTCAATTAAAAATATAACATTATAACAAACATGTAACAAAGAAATAAATTAGATTTATAAATGAGGGTTGCAAGATAAATTGTCTTTACAAAAACAAAAATAAAAAATAAAATATATATAATTAAACGGGTCGGGTATGGGTCGGGTCCGCCTGGACATTCCGACCAGACTCGCCGCCGAGTCCAAAACACATACCCGTTACTCCGCCCATACCCATTTACTTGTCCCATACCCGCCCCAAATAAGCGGGTCCGGTCAGTCCGGTCTTACCGGACCATTGACATCCCTAGATGTGAACAAAGTAGTTTGTCGCTTCATACGAGATGGAACAAGACTTCGAAGCTTTTCAGTAGCCCGTGGATTTCTAGATTTTTTCCAATATTTTGATGATGTAGAGATGCCCAATCTCTGATGGATGGTTCCTTTGCTCTTCAATTTTTGAATGGGTCCGAGTCTATCAAAGACTGATATTCGTCGGACCTTCTTTCCATTTTTGTCAAATGCATCTTCTGTCGATGAAAGTTCTCCTTCAGACACATAATTGATGTTGGCTCTTCTAATGGCGTTACGAATAGGAGTTGATGCCATAAACCCAAGACCTATCCGAGTATTTTTAGCCACATGTCCCCTTTCTTTTGACATCTTTTCAGTATTCGTAGCTTCAGAAGGGAGCCTCCCCAAGGTAGAATTTTCTTGCGGATTATATCCAGCTTTAACAAGAATCGTAAGCTTTTGGATCAAAACATTTCGCATTTTGGAGCCCTTCTCCGTGTTCAGTATTAGGTCCCTCAATTGGCCAGACAAACTTTTCGAGTGGCTGAGGAGATGGTTTCTTGTCATCAAGTTTTGTTAAAGGCACTACCAATTCTTCCAAAGGTCCATTGTCATCATGGCGTGCAGAAGCTCTCTTGATTTTGCCTTCTTTGACTTCATCATCTTATGGCTTAGGTGGATTTTCTTTAGCCTTGATTGCCTTAATGTCTTCGAAGTAGTACTTGGCATTGGCAAAATGGGATTCTACCTCGGTGAAAGGCTTATCATCTCCAAGAACTTTCATTACCACACCCTCTCTACAATACTTGAAACATTTATGCCAAGTAGAAGGAACCACCCCATTCTCATGTAGCCAAGGACATCCCAGAAGCATATTGTAAGAAGCCTTAGCGTCTATGACATGAAACAGTGCAGTTGAGGACATTTCTCCCATTAACAGTTTCAATCTTATGATGTCGAGAGCCCTTTACCCCATTGGTTGAAGCCTTGGATCATCAAACGACTATTTGTGAGTTCATCCATGGGGATTTCTAACTCTTTTAATGTGCGCAACGATAAGATATTTACTGATGAGCCTCCATCAATCAAAATCCTATTCACATTTTGCTCGCGAGTATAGCCGCTCACGAACAATGGCCTGTTATGGGGTTTAGAACCAAGCAGCAGGTCCTCATCAGTGAAAGAAATTGTTGAAATGCAATCTTCAGTGATATTGTCAACTTCCTTCTCAAGTAAACATGTTTTACTAGGTGAAGCATGCTGCTCATTTGTCATGTTGCATGCAACATTGCCAGCATCCATGGATTCAGATGTGATGGTAATAACATTACTAGTTGCACTATCTTCCTCAAGTGATATCTTTCCTTGGCGAGCTAACTGCATGACTTTATCTTTGAAAACGAAGCAATCATGAATTGGATGGCCTACCAAACAATGGTACTTGCAGTACTTCGGATCATCAACTCGCCAAGCTTCGGCGGGACGCTTCATTTTGGACAATTCAATGAGATTTGCCTTGAGCAGATCGTCAAATATCCCAAAGACATCAGAGTCAAGGAATGGATATTGTTTAGCTTGCATCTCCATCAAAGTCAACTTTTTTTGTTCTATTTCTTGAGGAATGTCTTTCTTTTCATTAGTTTTTGCATTTGTATTGCTTTAAACTTGATAGGTGTTGTGTTAACTGCCATTGATTCCTTGTTTGAAGCTTTAGAAGAAAACTTGCCCCCTTTCTTGGCTTCATATCGCTCTTTGGATCTTTGAGACTCTTGGATGGGTGGCCCTTCAACTCCACTTGCTACCATGCTTAATTCCATATCATGAGCCCGGGTAGCCAACTCTTCAAATGTTTTCGGTTGGATTCCCTGAAGAATGTATCGAAGACCCCAATGCATTCCTTGGATGCACATCTCAATAGCCGAAGCTTCGACAACCGGTCTTTCTGATTTGAGGCTCAAATTCCTCCATTGATTGATGTAGTCGATGACAGGTTCTTCCTTCCACTGACGAGTATTTGTAAGCTCGATCATGCTAACCGTCTATCGGGTGCTGTAAAATTGATTGAGAAACTCGTGTTCCATTTGCTCCCAACTGTCGATTGAGTTTGCTTCCAAGTCAATATACCAATCGAACGTGTTTCCCTTTAAGGACCGGACAAACTGCTTTAAGAGGCGATCTCCATAAGTCCCAAAGATCATTACATATTTCGACAAAGTGAGCCACATGTCTTTGGGTTGCCCTTGCCATCGAATTGTTGGAACTTCTGAGGTCGGGTAACCGATGAGGCATCTTCAAGTTGTCAATCCTTTGCGTATATGGTTTGGCATAAGTCATAGATGACTTGGAACTTCCATCGAAATTGTCCTTAATAGTCCCCATAATGAACTCCTTAAGTTGGTCGACTAGAATCAGCCCATCAGACGAGACTTGCAACTCATTTTCTGGAGACTTCTCTTTTCCATTTGGTCGTTGTTTCATGGATGTCTCGACCTCCTCATGTGTTTCAACTTGCTTGCCCGTCGCACGGCTTGTATCAACACTATCTATTTTGTTCATCAGTTTGCCCTCGTCAAACTTGCGATTTGCTCTTCCAGTGACGTAGCATTCGTCACCATAACGGGTGCCATGTTTGAGCAACTTGATGTCGAGGGGGAGGTTGGGGATGAAGCATCATCTCTTAAGTCTCCATCATCTTCGAGATGAGTTATATTTTCTTTAGTTTGCACTGGAGTTTTCTCAAAGGATGCACTTAGCTTCTTGGACATACTCCTTGTAGTGATGCCAACACTTTTACTTGTGTCACCAGAAGAGTTTGAAGAAGCAGCTTTTGTTGATGTGGTTTTGCTAGTAGCCATCGCGATACTTCAAGATTTGTTGAGGAAAATAGATGAGAGGTAGAGATTGTCCTACCGAGCGTGCCAAAAATTTGTAACACAAATTTTTATTGTCTGCAAATATCAAACAAGAAAAAAAGCGTACAAATTAAATATATATGAATTAAAATGAAAATATATGGGTTACAATCTCTATTTCTCCTTTAATTCTTTTCTTCAAGAACAAAATGTCCGGAATTTGAGAAATTGGAATCGTTTCTTCAGTTTAATCTTCTCCAAACTTAAACTTAAACTTCAATATCGTTAATTCGAGGGCTTGAAAGCTTGATCTCAAATCAAACGTGATATATTTGATGATATTTGATTTGAATATATGAACTTCTTGGTGAAATTGACCTTTTGATCTTTCTCCAAGATGGTTCTGACTTCAATAACGTTTACTCGAGGGCTTGGAAGCTTATTCCCGAATCAAACACCGTGATTTGAATGGACTCCGTGATGAACGCCTTGAACACCGTGGATCTCCTTGAATATATTCTTCTTGCCTTGAGAGAATTGTTAGATAAATGTTTTTATCATGATTTTGATGATTATGTTCGATTTTGTTCAAATAAGTTTTTAAACCAAAACAATGTCCCTAAATGTTGTCTAAATACTTCCAATCGAATTAAAATGTTTTTACTATTTTTCGGAGTATTTTTTGGAGTTTATTTTCGATAAAAAATTGGACAACACATTTGTTCAGGCTTTGGCCGCCCTATAGGGCAACTTTGTACCTAAGTTGAGCTGAGAAACAGAAAAAGGGGCATAAGAAAATTAGGGCAGGGCGACCGGTCGACCAAGTGGTCGACCGCACCGAGTCGGCCGTAATCGGCGGCGAATTTGCTTGGGAGTTGGATTTTTGTTCCGACTTCTCTGTTTCATAAATTCTTCAATGGCAACCGATCACTAATGGCGACCAGTCGCACCCCCTCCGACCGGTCCCCTGTGTAAAAATTCGCAGAATTCAATTTCAATCTTATCTCTCTGTGACCGGCCGAACCCCTGTTTATCAAAGCAAACTATCCATTCGTTTTGCATGACTTTTCCCTATTTTGTGGGATTGATTTCTAACAGCTATATTGATCATTTTAAATGGTTTCTTTTGCAGCAAATCACTCCCCAAGGAGGAGCAATGTCCGGAAATGAAAGCCAAGTCCTCTCCTATAAATAGAGGCTTCATTCAAGCAACAAGATACAACACTCCATACAAGCAGAGAGCAATTAAGCAAACACTTTCATATATCTTGTTGTATTAGCCTAAGCACTTTCACTTGCACAAATTTGAGGTCTAGGCTTTCAATTCTTGATTACACTTGTACTCATATGTATCAATCATTATTGAGTTGTAATCTTGATTTTGGTCATCATTCAACACAAGACATCCTTGTGAGTATTCTTGTGGTAAGAATACACTTGGGTGATCTAGGTGATAGGTGTTTGAAGGTTGTGGTAATCTTCAAAGGTGTTGTAAGAGGGTTGTGGTAATCCTCAAGGTGTTGTAAGAGGGTTGTGGTAATCCTCAAGGTGGTGAAAGAGGGTTGTGGTAATCCTCAAGGTGTTGTATTAATTTTGGTAAATTAATAAAATCTTTTTTTCTTTTTGAAATCCATCCCGGATATACTGGGGTGGTAGTAGATTAGGCCCTAGATGGGTTGAACTACTATAAATCGACGTGTGCTATTTACTTTCCGCATTTAGCATTTTATCTTTGCTTGAGTCTTTCAAAAAAAGAGGGCAAAATCGAAAAACCGGATAATCTATTCACCCCCTCTAGATTATTGTAGCCACTTGGACTTACAAGTGGTATCAGAGCCAAACTCTTTGGCTAGCTCGTTCCGAGTAAAGAGGAAAGATCCATGGCTACAAATGATGCTCATCTCACCACCGGCGCCTCCACCAATAAGCCACCGCTATTCGACGCCAACAACTACGCATTTTGGAAAGACCGTATGGAGTGCTTCCTACAAGGGTGCGGGTTTGACATTTGGAATGTGGTCATTGAAGGAGTTGATCAACCAACCAAGAAATCGGAGGATGGCACCTTGGCTCCTAAACCTTTCAAGGAGTTTGATGAAAACGACAAAAAGGCTTTCTCTCTAAACGGTAAGGCCTTAAATATTTTGAATTGTTCTCTTACCGCCATCGAGTACAATCGTATAAGAGGCATAAGGTCAGCACATGAGGTTTGGGAAAAATTGGAGACAATCTATGAAGGGACTAAGAAAGTCAAGCAAGCAAGAAAAATCATGCTTGTTAAAGACTTCGAAAACTTTAACATGTATGATGGCGAAAGCATCTCCAAAATGGTGGAAAGGCTTGACAATATCGTCAATCCTCTTGTGGCCCTCGGCAAAGCAATTTCCGAAGAAGACAAGGTGACCAAAGTATTAAATGCTCTTCCCGGCTCATGGTCCGAAAAGGTAACGACAATCACGGAGGCACAAAATCTTGAGACACTCAAGTTTGACGAGCTTATTGGAAATCTACTCATCTATGAAGTCTATCTCAAGGAGAGGAAAAATTCCAAACCATCCACAAATCAATCGGGTATGCAAATTATTCCTAAAGGTCTTGCTTCTTCCTCTAATAATGCATACTATGATAATGATGATGATGAGGAGGAGACGGCCGCACTTGTTTGAAAATTTGCAAAATTTGTGAATAAAAATAAAGCTAGAAAACCGAGAGATAATGCTTGCTTTAAATGTGGAAAACCCGGGCACTTCATTGCCGATTGCCCGAAGCTCGATGAAGAAGAGCAAAAGAAAAAGAAGCCTTTTACAAAAAAAGAATGCTCTAAATGCGGAAGTCAAAACATGGGATAAACTACTCGAAACAACCGATGAGGAAAGAGAAACCGAACACGGTCTCATGGCCATAAACGATGAAAACAATGAGGTACACTCAAATTCTTCTACTTCCTCCATAGTTGATGACTTGCAATGTGATTTTGATGAATTACAAATTGAGTTTCAAAATTTAATTGTTAAATACAAAAATTTGAAAAAGGAGCATAAGGAGCTTAAGGTTGAAAAGGAAAAATTATTTACCTCTTATGAATCTCTAGACAAAGCTCATGCTCTTACTCTTACTAGAATTCATTCTCTTGAAACCGAAAATGAATCTCTCACAAAAGATATTGAATGTTTGAAAAATGATATGCATCGTTTCAACATAAGTACGGATAAAGTCACAAAAATTTTAGATGCACAAAGAGGTGAGCATTCCAAATCGGGACTTGGTTATAAGCCATTTCAAAGTGTTTTTAAGAAAAATAACCAAGGTCCGACTTTTGTACGTGCTAATAATTATAATACTCCTACTTGTTTTTATTATGGCAAAGTTGGACATTATGCTAATAATTGCAAATTGAGAAATAGCTCAAGACATGTTTGGAGACCCAAAGGTCTCGAGACTAACCCCCATGGACCCCAAAATTATAGGGTACCTAAAAGAAATTCTTTTGTAGGTAATAGGGGCTATAACAACAATGGAAGATTCAAAATGGCTCGTGGACAGCGGATGTTCACGCCATATGACCGGGAGGAGAGAACTTTTTACCAACATCAAGCTCCAAGAAGAGGGTATGGTCATGTTCGGCAATGGCAAAGGAAAAATTCTTGGAAATGGAGAAATTGGTAACTCTTGTTTCTCTCTTAGTAATGTTCTTTTAGTTGAAGGGCTTAAGTTTAATTTGATAAGTGTTAGCCAACTTTGTGATTCAAAATATGATGTTTCCTTTAATAAAGAAAAATGCATTATACTTAAAAATGGTGAAATTATTTGTGAAGCAAATAGAAAAGGCAATCTTTACAAAATTTGTACAAGTGATTTGGTTAGTCAAAATGTTTCTTGTTTAGTCGCCAATAATGATTTAACTAGTTTATGGCATAGGCGACTTGGACATGTTGGATACAAGAATTTTAAAAATATTTACAAAAATCAACATGTGAAAGGACTACCCAAATTGAATTTTGAAAATCTTGGCTTATGTGACACTTGTCAAAAGAACAAATTAGTTAAAAGTAGTTTCAAGCCCAAAAACGAAATTTCCACAACCAAACCTCTACAAATGCTTCACCTTGATTTGTATAGGGATATTGGTACGGCTAGTCTAAGTGGAAAACATTACACTTTTGTTATCGTCGATGATTTTTCTAGATATACTTGGGCTCTTTTTCTTACCAATAAAAGCGATGTCGTTAATGAGTTTGTTAAGTTGTGTAGACTTATTGAGAATGAAAAAGAAGACACTATCAAGTCTATTCGAAGCGATCGAGGTGGAGAATTTGACGGTGAATTTAGAGTATTTTGTGAAACCAAAGGATATGCTCATAATTTCTCGGCTCCAATGACACCTCAACAAAATGGAGAAGCCGAACGGAAAAATTGGACATTACAAGAAATAAGTCGGTCCATGCTCAATGAATTTTCACTTCCAAAATATTTTTGGGCAAGCCGTAAGTACCGCTTGCTATGTCATTAATCGAGTTTATATTCGTCCTAAAATGAATAAAACTCCATATGAGCTTTGGAAAGGTAGAACTCCAAATATTAGTTATTTCAAGATATTTGGTTGTAAATGCTTTATTTTGAATACCAAGGATCAATTGGACAAACTTGATCCTAAGGCCGATGAAGGGATATTTATGGGATATTCAACAAAAAGCAAAGCATATCGGGTTTACAATAAGACTAGTGGAGTTGTTGAAGAATCCATCCATATTAAATTCAACGAAGCTTCGGGAGTTGAAAGAATTCCTAATGATGAAAGTGATGAAGAGGATATTATTGAACAAATTGTTCAAATTGATGATCAATCGCTGTCTACATCAAATGATCAACCGTCACTTCAAATGGTCCTCAAGAAAATAGAGGTGATATCTCGGATCTTCCCGTTGCATTGAAATTTAAGGGAGATCACCCAAAAGATCTTATTATTGGTGATCCCCTTGACAAAGTGATGACTTGGAGAAAATTTGCCGAGAAAGCTCTTATTTCTCAAAAAGAGCCTAAAAATGCTAAAGAGGCTATTGAGGATGAGGATTGGTTCCTAGAGATGCAAGAGGAGTTGAATCAATTTGAAAGAAATGATGTATGGGAATTAGTACCTTGTTCTCCTTCTCAAACCATTATTGGTACAAAATGGGTATTCCGGAACAAACTTGATGATCAAGGCAATATTGTTCGAAATAAGGCAAGGTTAGTAGCTCAAGGGTATTGTCAAGAAGAAGGTATTGACTATGATGAAACTTTTGCACCCGTAGCACATTTAGAAGCTATTCGTATTTTACTTGCCTATTCTTGTTTTAAAAATTTTAAACTTTACCAAATGGATGTTAAATCCGCTTTCTTAAATGGTATTATTCAATAAGAAGTCTATGTAAAACAACCTCCGGGGTTTGAAAATTTTTCTAGGCCTAATGATGTTTATAAACTTAAAAAGGCCTTGTATGGTTTAAAACAAGCACCCCGTGCATGGTATGATAGACTTAGTTCTTTTCTTTTACAAAATGGTTTTATAAGAGGTAAAGTTGATACAACTCTATTTGTTTTTGAAAAAGGGCAAGATTGTTTACTTGTGCAAATTTATGTTGATGATATCATCTTTGGTGCTACTAATGATTCTTTGTGCAAGAAATTCTCTAAGTTGATGCAGGGAGAATTTGAAATGAGCATGATGGGGGAGCTCAACTTCTTTCTTGGACTCCAAATTAAGCAATGTCAAGAAGAACTTTTGAAAAAGTTCGGCATTGAAGAAGGAAGAACCGTCTCTACTCCCATGGCAACAAATGTCAAAATTGACAAAGATGAGAAAGGCAAGTCCGTGGATGAATCAAAGTATCGAGGTATGATTGGTAGTTTACTTTATTTAACCGCTAGTAGACCGGACATTCTTCATGCCGTATGCCTATGTGCTCATTTTCAAAGCAATCCCAAAGAATTTCATATGAGTGTCGTTAAAAGGATTTTTCGATATTTAAAAGGCACCATTCAATATGGTTTATTTTATCCAAAGAATGAAAATTTTTCTCTTAAAGGTTATAGTGATTCGGATTATGCGGGAAATATTGATGATCGGAAAAGTACTTCCGGATCATGTCAATTTTTAGGCGATTGCCTAGTTTCTTGGTTTTCAAAGAAGCAAAATTGTGTTTCTCTTTCAACGGCCGAAGCCGAATATATTTCCGCCGCATTTTGTTGTACTCAACTTCTTTGGATGAAACAAACCTTAGCGGATTACAAATGCTCTTTTGAAAACGTACCTATTTTTTGTGATAACATATCCGCTATAAATATTGCTCAAAACCCGGTTCATCATAACCGCACTAAACATATTGAGATTCGACATCATTTTCTAAGGGATTGTGTTTCAAAACGTAAAATTGAGATATCTTTTGTACCATCTCAAGATCAATTAGCGGATATTTTTACAAAACCGCTATCTTCCGAGACTTTTTCATCAATACGAGCTCGGTTAGGCATAATGCATATTGAATGAAGCTTACGTTTGCATTTTGCACGTTTTTAAAACTTAGGGGCGAAAAATCGGATTTTTGGTTGAAAATTCGGATTTTTGGAAAACCTGACAGACAGTAAGCTGAAGGGGTTGAGGGCAACCGGTCTCCCTCAACGTCGACCGGTCTCCCTAAGCAAAATTTTGGATTAAAATGGTTCTGTCTTCAGCATTCGCAACTTTAACACATTTTGGCCATTTTTCGTCCCCTTTACCAAATTCTCACATATTTCAGTCAAAAATGTTTTTTTTTTTGCATCTTTTTCACAACATGGACATTATATATCATGATCATCATCATTATGGCTCATCTTTTCCGATCAAATGGTAAGAATTTCTCTTCTTTTGCTCAATTGGGTTGAACCCTTGAGTTTATGACCTTATGGTATATTTATTCATAAATTTTTGCATATAATTTTGATTAACTTATTTATTATGATTGAATTATATAATTTTTGAGGTGAATTGTTGATAAAAAATTTTGGCTTGTAACATTTACAAAGGTTTTATACAACCTCTTTTATTTTTCACGCACACAAGGTGTTCGATGAAATGTCGCAATGAAAATTTCAACTTCTACATGATTCTCTTGCTTTCAAAAGTCTTCTATACTTATTGAGATCGTGATTTTGGCAATCAAACCGAGCGTATGAACTCTTCATATTACATTTCTCCCACTTCCCTTGGATTTTACGCTTTAATTGCTCAACGGATTAATAAACCGTCCCTTTGGCGCACTTTGATATTATTATATGGTGTTTTCACCATTCTAACATTCTTTTTGATGATTCCAAAGGGGGAGAAACAGGATATTGGCTCGTTAGCTCTAGAAAAGCTAATAAAAGCTCGCATAAAAAGCTATGGCTTCTTAAAGCCAAGAATACCTAGTCAATGGCTTGAATTTTGGACTCAAATGAAATTGACTATTAGTATTGTGACAGGGGGAGCTTCTTAGCTCATGATGCATCTTATATAAGCTTGTTATAGCTTGTGCTTCTTACTTATAATAATCGTTTGTTGATATGCTCATAAATAGGGGGAGCTTTGCATGAAATACTTCTAACGGATAGTTTACTTGTAAAACCGGAAAATTTTATTGGTTTTTCAAATCGTCCTCAAGAAAATTGTTTTGGTTTGTAATCATCAAAAAGGGGGAGTTTGTTAGATAAATGTTTTTATCATGATTTTGATGATTATGTTCGATTTTGTTCAAATAAGTTTTTAAACCAAAACAATGTCCCTAAATATTGTCTAAATACTTCCGATCGAATTAAAATATTTTTACTATTTTTCGGAGTATTTTTTGGAGTTTATTTTCGATAAAAATTGGACAACACATTTGTTTCAGGCTCGACCGGTCGCCCATAGGGCAACCCGTACCTAAGTTGAGCTGAGAAACAGAAAAAGGGGCGTAAGAAAATTAGGGCAGGGCGACCGGTCGACCAAGTGGTCGACCGGTGCGGGCGACATGTACCTGGGAGTTGGATTTTTGTTCCAGACTTCTCTATTTCGTAAATTCTTCAAGAGCAACCGGTCACAGCTAAGGGCGATCGGTCGCACCCCCCTCCGACCGGTCCCCCTGTGTATCGCATAATTCAATTTCAATCATATCTCTGCGCGACCGGTCGAACCCCCTGTTTATCAGCAAACTATCCGTTGTGTTTTCAGACAGCTTTTCCCTATTTTGTGGGATTGATTTCTAACAGCTATATTGATCATTTTAAATGGTTTCTTTTACAAAGAAATCACTCCCCAAGGAGGAGTCAATGTCCGGAAATGAAAGCCAAGCCCTCTCCTATAAATAGAGGCTTCATTCAAGCAACAAGATACAACACTCCATACAAGCAAAGAGCAATTAAGCAAACACTTTCATATATCTTGTTGTATTAGGCCCTAGGTGGGTTGAACTACTATAAATCGACGTGTGTTATTTACTTTCCGCATTTAGCATTTTATCTTTGCTTGAGTCTTTCGAAAAAAGAGGGCAAAATCTGAAAAACCGGGATAATCTATTCACCCCCCCTCTAGATTATTGTAGCCACTTGGACTTACAATAATTTCCTCCACCGCCTTCTTGCTTGGATTTCTTCTCTTTGAATTGTCATTTAATTCCTTGAGAGTGATCCCTATTTATACTTGTAGAAGAAGGGTCTTAGGAAAACTCATATGGCGATGACTCTAATTTGATTGGTCCTTCAAGATTTAATATTATTTCTTTAATCACAAATTGTGATAATTATAAAAAATAATAATAATAAATCAAGATAAATCTTGATTTATAAGATTTTGATATTTGGCAATCTTTAATTGACCAATAATATATATATATATATATATATATTAAAATATCGACAAATTAACTATTTAAATTAGGGATTAAATTTAATTAAATTCTTAAATATAAATAGAAATTATAAAATTGATATTTAATATAGGATTTCACATGTTTCACCATTTGATTGGCGCAAATTTAATTTATCTATACACACAACAAGATCAATTAAACGACATTTATTTCTCCATTTTTAACAAAATTAATCAAACCCATTTGAAAGGATTTACGTAGAAACAATTCGCCCACCTTCAAATTGATAACAAATTTTCCAAGTCAAGTCCTGAAATTGTGATCCCCAAGTGATGAGCAAACTACTTAATCAAATACAATCAGAGAAATCTTCCCCCTCAGTCTCACGGCCTCTTCAATTTTTAAGCCCTAATTCTTTGACGTTCACTTGCTTAATGATATTTAAGGTGTTTGTAATAAGAAATTGGTGTAGATGATGAAAAGTTTCTTCTCCTTCCTCACTAATCCGTGCGGCTGAGATGTAGAAAGTAGCAGGCTCTTTTTTTTCTTCGTTCGAAGTATGAGAAGACAGGGGAATTGGTCATTACACCTTGTTTCTTGGAACCAAAAAATTGGGTGACAAATGTAAAATTATACACATTGGTTTTCAATCTCGATCTCTTAAACTTGATTCCTGAACAGTCATTTTTTTCAAAAAAAAAAGGAAAATCGTTAAAAAATTGTTTAAGGATAAACGAGCAAGAGAAATTACAGTGTAGTTGGCGGCTTGGACGAGAAGAGTGGAGTCCTCGAAGATGCTCGAGCTGACCGCCACCGGAAGCACATTGGTAATTTTACTTTTTCTAGTTGAATGAGAGTTCAGACAGAACGAAACCCTTTTTTCCCCTATTTCTCGTGCGCAGTGCTCTAAAAAGCGCTAGGCACTAGTCGGGCGGCAGATTGGGGCCTAGCGCCTAAGTGGAGCCTGGACGGGATTAGGCGGAACCTGGGTGGGGTTAGGCGGGGCCTAATCGCGAAAAAACTATAGGCGGACAAGAGGGTCTAGCGCCTAGGCCGGGAGTAATCGGGGCTAGGCCTGTTTTTTGTTGTCTTGTCCGCTGACAAGTTCCTGTTTTGTCTTGTTTGTTTAACAAGTTTCAAGTTTGCTTTTGTAGTTTTTTTATTCTGCTTCTCTTCATAATGTCGAACAATCCACTATCTTTGGACGATCTGTGTGGGCGCATGCAGTTGGCAGAAGAAGATGAAGGCGGTTTGGTTGGTCGTTTCTTAACGGACCGGCAAGTGAATTTTTTGGCTATGAAAACACATTGGCATCCGTTTGGAGACCAGTTAAAGGTGTTTTTATTAAGGAGTTAGGGCCAAATCTATTTCTATTCCAGTTTTTTCATGAATTGGACATTACGCGTGTTCAATTGAATGGCCCTTGGACTTTCGACAATTTGCTTCTGATCACTAAAAGGCTTAATGTGGGTGAACAACCATCACGTGTGGAATTATTTCACACGGACCTTTGGGTTCAGGTATATGATCTTCCGTTCGGATTTATGACGGAGATGATTGGTACCAGTATTGGTAATTTTATAGGTACCTATTTGGATTCAGATGAGCACAATTTCTCAGGTGTTTGGCAAAATTATATGCGTATTCGTGTTTCGATTGATGTGCGATCCCCTCTCAAAAGAAGAATGAAACTTAAAAAAGCGGGAGGCTATTGGGTATGGGTTAATTTCAAATATGAACGTCTTCCTACGTTTTGTTTCTATTGTGGTTTTATCGGGCATTCAGACAAATTTTGTGATAAATTGTTTAATGCACCAACTGTTCTGGAGGATAGAGCTTATGGTTCTTGGATGCGTGTGCCATCTCGTAGGCAGACTAATCAGGTTGTTTCTCCTTGGTTAAGGTGGTCTTTTCCGTCGAAAAATTCAGTCGAACAGAACAAAGAAGATGACAGTTTTTCTGCAGATGATGACGTGGCAAAACATGGGAATAACTACCCGGGATGTGTCCTTCATGCAGAGGGCATTACCGCAAATTGTGGGGAGGTTACTGAGGGTTCAGGGACAAAGTTTGATGACAAGGTAACCAAAAGTAAGGATTCAAATTTGAGTGGCCCATCTAGTGGGAAGTTGGTTATTTATGACGTGGGAAATCAGACTGATGTCATAAAAGGTGATAATAAAAGGAAAAGAACTGAGGAACAATTTTCAGTTACTACTAGAAAAACAGGGTCACTGCTTCTTGGGCCTGTGGAGGATACTTCTACTTCGGTTGAGAACCAAAAAAACTTGGATATGGTGGGTCCTGGTCGCCAGGCCCACCGAGAATTATGAGTACTATAAGTTGGAACTGCCGTGGGCTTGGCAACTCACGGACAGTTCAGGTTTTATTGGACCTAGTCCAACAAAAGAGGCCGTCTTTTATTTTTCTTATGGAGACTATGTTACATAAAAATAAATTGGAACAGATTCGGGTTAAGCTGGGGTACGAAGGATTGTTTGCGGTTAGTAGCATGGGACATAGTGGTGGGTTAACTCTTTTTTGGAAGTATAATAATATGGCGAATTTATTGAGTTTCTCCCAAAATCATATAGATGTTTCAGTTCACCTTGAGAATACGTACGTCTATCGACTAACAAAGTTATTATGGATTCTTAACGGGGTAGAAAAACACGATCCCGAATTTTCTTCGCCATCTAGCAAATCAATCGACTCTACCCTGGTGTTGTATTGGTGATTTTAACGACCTACTATCTATCTTCTTAGAGGAAAAAAGAGGTAATATTGATCATCCTTCGCTTTCTCACGGGTTCCGGTCCGTTATTGATGATTGTGGTCTTGTCGATTTGGGTATGTTGGGTTACCAATTCACTTGGGAACGTGGTCGTGGATCATTAAATTGGGTGGAAGAATGCTTGGATAGAGGTTTGGCTACGTTACATTGGTTTGCTTCTTTTCCGAATTGTAAAATTTGGAACCTTGAGGCTTCTATGTCTGATCATTCGCCAATTTTTTTGGAATTGGGTTTACGTTACAGAATTAAGAAAGTTCGGAAGTTTCGTTTTGAGAACGTATGGTTGCGGGAGAAGGAATGCAAGTTTGTTGTTCAAGAGGGATGGAATAAAGGAGTGTCAGATACTCTTTTGGGTAGAATTGAAATGTGCGGAGCTGAATTATTCAAATTGGGAGATATTTTGCGTAATTCGTTTAATACAAGGATCAAAGAGGCGAAATCAAAAATGAAAACATTCAGAGGTGGATGAGATCAATATTCAGTAGTTGAGTTCAAAAAGGCTCAAACTGAATATAACCTTCTTTTAGCTCAGCAGGAGGATTATTGGAAGCAACGGGCGAAACTTTATTGGCTAAAGGGTGGTGATTCTAATTCCAAGTATTTTCATACGGTGGCGTCTACTCGACATAGGCATAATTCGATTTCAAAGCTTAAAACAACAAATGGGATATGGCTCACGTGGGATAACGGACTTGGGAATCACCTTGTTAATTATTTCGTGGAATTATTCTCTTCATCGGGTTCTCATCATGATACAGTGCTTGATTGTATCAGTCCTAAAATCACCGAGAAACGTAACTTAAGCCTTTTTGCGCCTTTCACCGAAAGTTAGAGGTCAAAGAAGCATTATTTTCGATGCATCCAGATAGGCGGAATAGGATGGCATGAATCCGCTTTCTTCCAAAATTTTTGGGATATAACAGAAATGATGTTGTTTCTTCATGTCTTTTTTCAATTCATGCTCATTTCTGAAGGTTTAATCGATACGAATATTGTTCTTATTCCTAAGAAGAACAATTCGAGATCAAGCTTCGGACCTACGCCCTATGCCTTATGTAATGTTATTTATAAGGTAGTCTCTAAATTATCAAGGCTAATCGCAAAACATATCCTCCCGGAGGTTATATCGGAACATCAAAGCGCATTTGTTCCCCAAAGACTTATTTCGGATAATATTATGATTGCTTTCGAGATTAATCATTTTCTCAAAAGGAAGAGGCAAGGTAAGCATGGTGTTGCGGCATTAAAGATTGATATGAGTAAGGCTTACGATCGTATTGAATGGCCCTACTTGAAAGCAATGCTTCTTAAGTTGGGTTTTCACACAAGATGGGTCGAATTAATGATGGTGTGCGCCACAACGGTTCGTTATAAGATTACTCACGGCATATTTGAATCTGATTTTTTTTTTTTACACCGGGCGTAATACGCGTCAAGGAGATCCGTTGTCGCCGTATCTTTTTATTCTATGCGCGGAAGGCCTATCTTTTCTCATCCAAAATTTCGAGAGGAAAGGTTGGATTCATGGGTATCAAATTGCAAGACGTGTTCCTAGTGTGACTCATTTATTTTTCGCAGACGATAGTTTTCTATTTTTCAGAGCTAATCGAGAGGAATGTACCTGGGTGCTTAATTGTCTTGATTTATACTCTCAAGCCTCAGGGCAACTTGTCAATTATCAAAAGTCATCTGTTTCGTTCAGTAAGAACACGGAATCTGAAGCTATTCGGTCTGTTTGTAGTCTGTTAAATGTCCTTCATTCCAATAATCATGGTGCTTATCTTGGGTTGCCTTCGTTAGTGGGTCGTAATAAAAAGGAAGTTTTCGCTTTCATTAGAGAAAAAGTTTGGCATAGACTTCAAGGTTGGCGACGGAAATTATTATCAAGGGCGGGAAAGGAGATTCTTTTGAAAACAATAGCTCAAGCCGTTCCTGTGTATGCAATGAGTATATTTCTGTTACCTATTGATCTTTGTACGGAATTGGAAAGAATGATGAATTCGTTTTGGTGGGGTAAAGGAGATGGGGTGCTATAGGCATTAAGCGGCATTCGTGGACACGGTTATGTGTTCATAAGAACCAGGAGGTCTTGGCTTTAGGAGATTACATGAGTTCAATTTAGCTTTGTTGGGGAAACAAGTGTGGAGACTACTTACGGATGATACATCTCTTGTGGCTCGTATTTTTAAGTGCTAGATACTATCCATCTTCTAATTTATCAAGTGCCAAGCTAGGATCCAATCCAAGTTTTGTATGGCGTAGTATCATGGCGGCAAAGGAGAATGTGATCCAACATCGTAGGATGAAAGTAGGGGATGGGAAAAATATTTTAGTTTGGGGGATCCGTGGCTTAGGATCAAAATGCATTCGTTTCTTCCTCCTATTAATGAAACAGATGTTTATGTTCATAATTTAATGAAGTCCGAGGTCATTCAATGGGATGAAGATATTGTGAGGGATCTCTTTAATTTAAGAGATCGAATTTAATTATGAGCATCCCTTCGAGTCTTTGGACATAATGGTGATAAGTGGCTATGGTCCGGAAATAAGAAAGGCATTTACACCTTTGTTAAATCCGGTATCGAATGCTTTGTAGTAGATTGGATGATCGGTTTAATTTTGCAATGATTTTGATTGGAAAGGTTTGTGGGGATTGAAAGTGCCGGCTAAAGTGAAGAATGTTGTGTGGCGTGCGTGTCATAATTCTTTACCAACCAAGGAGAGATTATTGTCTGACAAGTTCAAGTTCAATCTTTATGCCCGCCCCGCATATGAGTTTAGAAACGGTGGCTCATGCTTTTTTCTATTGCTCTTTTGCGAAAAGGTGCTGGTCTATCTTATCTATTAATGTGGCTTTTCTAGAACCTCTATCTTTTTTAGCATGTTTGAATAATATTTGGAAAAGCAACGATCGAGTTGAAGTGTAAAATTTGTATGATAATATGGTCGCTGTGGAAAAATAGAAACGATATAGTCCGGAATCAGACCTTCATGTTGCCTACCCAAGTTGTGGAATTTATTGAGTGCAGTGATGTTTCAATGGCAAGCTGCACAGGTTTGTGAGATATCTGACTGGTATTTGTCTTCGGCTGATGGAGCTTCAACATGGAGTAAGCCAAGTTCTGGCAGTTTCAAGTGCAATGTTGATGCTGCACTTTTCCATGAAACAAGTTTGCTGGGTTTTGGCAGTGTGATACGTGATTGTCATGGATCATTTGTGGCTGCTATCCATGGTTCAATGAAAGGCCCAATTCAACCAGAGATTGCTGAAGCAATGTCCATGCGTGAGGCTTTGAGATGGCTGCAACAGAGTTGGTTAACTTCTTCCATTTGTCTGGAAACTGATTCCCTAGTGGTTGTTAAGGCATTGAGAGGAAAAGTGATTGAGAACTCTTTTTTCCTAGATATTATCAATGAATGTAAATGTTTGTGAGGAGATCAGTGAATGGTGTTGCTCATTTGTTAGCTAGAGCAACAAATTCTATGTCTGGTGTCCAAGAGTGGAGATATGTTCCTCCTCTCTTTATCTGTAACGCTTTGCAGTTCGATCTGCTTTAATAATGAAATTTTTACTTTTGGTTTTCAAAAAAAAAAAAAAAAAAGAGAAGCGCTTGAAGCCAATTTTGTTTCTTATGAGCCGCTCGTATTGTTTCCCCTTTCTTGTATGAGTTAACCCACATAAAATGGGCCTTCAATAGGCCCATTATACAAAAAACATACCCTTATTCGGTTATTCCCATTTGCCACCCTTAGCCCCAATGAAGTTACTCATCCGTAGTGGGCTATCAAATTACGAAAAGCCGAAAAAAGGCAAAGTTGTGAATAAATCAATAAAATGGATAGTTAATAGTATAGAGGCTAGGCCCAACTCCACTCCATTTTGATTACTCTAACCAGGGCCCATTATTCTGTTGATGGGTCTCTTTTGTCAGGGCTTGGTTCTCCATTCTCATTTCTCACGTTCACTCGTTATTTGGAGAATAATTTTGAACGGAGATTTTTTTCTCATCGTCTGTTCTCTTCTCTCGCACTCAGACCTTACGCACAGCACAGTAGGTGTCTACCGTAGGCCGTCCACCATCTCCGGTCTAGGTCCTAGCCGCTCCATTTTTATCAGTTATATTTCAAATTTTTAATGTTTCACATCTATTTCTTTGAAACCCTGACTTGTAAAATATATTTGCATAAATTTAGGAATCTTCTATTAAGTGGAAATTTCAGTTACTAATTAGGTAAGTTGCAGGGTGAGATAATTCGGATATTGTGAATTATATAATCGAGTGAGTTTCTAACTATTAAATAATTCCTCGTTTGTGTTTAATTTCTTAATTTAAAAATATAAGCATCGTTGGACGTATATTTTTGTACCGGTATTGTATCGGAGAACAAGTATTTAGCTTAGAGTGTCTAATAATTAAATGCAGTGAATAAAATTGAAGTTTGAGCTCTGCACATTGAGATTGGCAATGGAAGGGTTGCAAGGAGGATGAGGATCAGAAAAAGAAAAACCAACTCATCGTCGTCCTCTGCCCCAGTATTTGTTGTTGCTACTTTCTGGAAAGATACCTTTCAAAAAAATTATCTTAGGTCCGACAGTTTTTTTATTAGTATCTGCTAGGTTCTTAAATATTTCTTAGTTAATATCTATGGAGTAGTTCTTGTTTGCCTTATCCAATCATTCCCAGAATAAATCTAGTTACATTACTGCATATTTTTATTTTGTATTATTTGGGGCATATATTTTTGGGGTTTGTTAGGTGCAGCAGTTCTGGCTTTGATTCAAAAATAAACTTAGGTTGCACTTAGATTGAAAAATTGGATTTGAGGAAAGGATTTGTAAGATGGATTCTAAATAACTACATATAAGATGGATTTGAAATCACCACAATTACTCAATAATTAGCTTTACATAAGAACTTTAAGGATTTGAAATCTATTGTATAATGAACTCCTAACAAGTTCAATGGATTTGTTATTATGGATTGGAATCTGTAGCTTCAAATCCATCAATCCAAATGAAGCCTAAGATCTTTGTATTGTTCTCTTTCGCACTTGTTGAGTACCCTATTTATATTCACATTTCATCCCTTCAATGTTATTACAATCAGCCTTAATTAAATTGCAGATGCTAATTAGAATACTAGAAGTTGCTGTGAGATTATTTTTGTTGCAAAATATCCACTATTTGTGAAGTCTATATTTTGTATTTATTCTTTAAAAAAGTGGCACTATTTAAAAGATATTGAGTGCATAGGTGTCTGTTCATTTTTAAATAAGAAAAAGTATTTGATATCCAAATTGTAAATGTGTCATTTACCTCCTTCCAGATTTTGATTTAGAGAGAGAAAGGAGCATCTTCGATGAACAAAGACTAAGAATCGCAAGAAATCAGGAAATAGACAGAAAAAACGTCGTAAGCTTGCAGAGAGCACTAGAGGTACTTTTTAATGTTCCATTATTATATTATCCTTTCATCATGCTGTTGTGCAGGCCTCTCCAAAATTTACCCTTCATCCATGTCACACTATTAATTTACCACCTTTCCTTCAATTGCTAGATATCATGGATAAATCATCTGACACGTTCATTTATATTTTAAATTAACTCCTACCAGACTCAAGAAGGCTTCAAATGAAAATTATTTTCTTAACATTTACCATAAACTATATGAGGCACCAAATCCTACCAGTACGTAACATTTCCATGAACATTTGTTTGAAAGTATTAGTTTCTTTTGTGTGAATTACAGACGATATAATGCTTTATCCTAATTAGACAGATATGAACGTACTTTATGTTATGAAACAATGATGGTTTGGTCTCCACTGTGTGCTAAATGTCAGATCTGTGTCATAATGTAAGCAAATATGTAGGTTTTTGATATTGGTCTTTTAAATTTTCAATCTGTGTGGAGTGGAATTCTTATATAAACTTTCTTGTCCATGGCGAATCTTTCGGTACTAAAATGTTCCCCTTGTAAAATAATGTATCATTGAATAAAGTGTGAGGACCCGGTTTGTATTCGATCACAAAATCATAACCGAATAACTTGGACACCCAATTTTGTTGTGCGGGCGTGGAAATTTTCTCTTTTAAAAGATGGTGAAAGTTGCATTGATCAGGACAACGATAAAACGCCGCCCGATTAAGTACAGCCGCCAATGTTGCACGGCCAACACTAGAGCCATCAACTCCTTTTCATACGCGAATTTGGCTAAATTTTGCACTGAAAGAGCCTTGCTCAAGAATGCCAAAGACGACCTGATTGCATCAATACAGTGCCCAAACCCCAGCCCGACGCGTCGCACTCCATGACAAAAGTCTTATTAAAATCTAGGATAAGTCTCGGTAGGTTTTCAACCACTCATCCCAGTTTCTTTCAAGAGATCAAAAATATATTTTCATTGAGAGACAACAATTCCTTTCCTTGAACGATTAACTTCCATGCCTAGGAAATATCTTAAACCTCCCAAATCCTTGATCTCGAATTCCAATGCAAGGCCTTTTTTAGTCTTTCCATCTCAACCATATCATCACATGTGACAATAATATTGTCAACATAAACTATTAGTACAACAATATTTCCTTGAGGAGAGAATTTGAAAAACAAGGTATTGTCAGCTTGTCCTTGAGAATATCCTTGTTTTCTGACAGATTGTGTGAACTTCTCAAACCAAGCCATCGGAGACTGTTTGAGACCATATAAGGACTAATTTAGTTTGCACACTCTTTAGCCAAATCTCTCTTCAAAGCCAGGTGGACTATCCATGTACACTTACTCATCCAAGTCATCATTGAGAAAGGCATTCTTCACATCTAATTGATGCAAAGACCAATCCAGATTAGTAGCAATAAATAAAAGTGCTCTAATCGAATTTAATTTTGCAAATCGAGCAAAAGTCTCAAGAGTAATCAATGTCATATGTCCGGGTGAATCCTCGCCACCAACTTACCAGATCTTTCTATTGAACCATCGAGTTTTATTTCACGGTGAAGACCCATTTCTGACCCTACGTAATTTTCCATGCAATGCCTCAACACTCCAAGTATTGTTCTTCTCAAGAGCTCTCATCTCTTCAAGCACTGCTTCCATAGTTGTTAAAGGCGAAAGGCGCACCAAGGCGAAATGCCTCTTGGAGCCTGAGGCACAAGGCGAGGTGCACGCCTTTTGTACATGAGGCCAAAATAATAAAAACATTTAAAATATATATAATATATATATGCAGTTTTTAGGCTACACATAAGCAAGTATTTCATAAAACACGGGAAATTCATAGAACCAAATAACCATCAAAGCAAATATTTTTTGTACTTCATCTTTCAAGTCTTCTTTCTGTTTGAGCAGACTTCTTTCAAGTCTGCAGATTTTTTTTCTCCCTGTTTGAGCTTTGTTCTTCTTTTCTCTATTTCTGTCGTCTCTTTTGGCTCTCTCTATTGGAAAATAATTAAAAACATAACTCTTCTTTAGTCTTACACTTTAACAAAAGTGAAACACTTTAAAAAAGGGGAACACTTTTTAATAAAAGTGTCCACCACTTTCAGGACTTTTAAAAAAGGAAAAATAAATATGTAATACTTCAATATTTTAAAAGAGAAAATGGTTGAGGCGCGCTTTTGACCACCCCTCGCCAGCCTCGGCGCGCTCGGGCGCGCCGAGCGCTTTTCGATCGCGCCCCCTTTGGGTCCCAGCGATGGGCTCATCGCCGCGCGCCGGCGCCGGGCGCCGGGCGTGCCTTTAACAACTATGACTGCTTTCCTCCACTTTGGAACTTTTAGAGCCTCCTATACATTGTTAGGAATTTCTACGCTCGACAACTGAGAGTTAAAAGCAAGAAGAGATGATGATAATCTCCAGGACGACACAAATTTAGACATTAGATGATTAGTACATGATCGACCCCTTTACGAAGAGCTATAGGCATGTTAAAATCGTAAAACTCGACCGATTTTTGGAAGAGAATTACCATGTAATGCACTACGGGTGATTTTGTCCTTGGGTTGGATTCATGGCCGCGTTTGTAAGTCGATTCGTCTTTTCTTTTCTCATGATTCTTCTTCAAGTAAACAATCTCTTTCCATGTTCGGTCACCTTCCTTGAATCTATTATCTGTTGTTTTAGCAAAATTATCATGTTGTGGTATTTTAGTAGGTTGTCCTTCACTTTCACGGTTCCAAAAGTTGATTTTCGATTGATTTTTAAATGTAGCCTCGATTCAAGAGAAACATCTTTCATTGTGAGAGGAGTTTCAATAAATGAATCTTGGCCATTTGTTGTAGGTGCAAGAGGTACTAACCTCGAGAATCTTGTGAGAAAAAAGACCATCGAGATAAAGACATTGTTAGAGTTAGCAAATGAATCTTCCTTAAAATTTTCCCCCTAAAGATGAATATCCTTAAAATATGGATGTTTTTCAAAAATGTGACATCCATTGTGACAAAAACCTTTTTCGATGTTGGGTCAAAACATTTATATCCTTTCTGAGTTGGGGAGTAACCAATTGATACACATTTTATAGCTCTGGGTTCAAGTTTTCCAATTTTTCTATGTTTCTGAACAAAAGTTGTACAACCAAATATTTTTAAAGGTATATCAGTCGAAATTCTAGCGGTTGGAAAACAATTTGCGAAAACTTGAAAAGGAGTTTGGAATCGTAAAACTTTGGAGGGCATTCTATTTATTAAATACGCAGCAGTTAAAACAGCCTCCCCCCACAAATACTTAGGAACTTTAGTTGCAAAAAGTAATGCACGAGCCACTTCCAAGTTCCAACATATGTTTATTTTTCCTTTCAGCAATACCATTCTGTTGGGGTGTATCGATGCAAGAACTTTGATGAATTATTCCTTTTTCGAGGAAAAAGTTACCCAAGACCATGTTAAAATACCCTTTCCCATTATCACTTCTGAAATTTTTTATGGTAGTATGAAATTGAGTCTGCACCATATTGTAAAAAAATTTAAAACTTGTTCGGCCTCTGATTTTTCTTTCAATAAATATACCCAACAAAGTCGAGTATGGTCATCCGTAAATGTGATGAACCATCTCTTGTTAGAATGTGTACTTGTTTTATTAGGACCCCAAACATCAGTGTGAATAATGGTGAAAGGTTTTGATGGTTTATATGGTTGTGAACCAAAAGATGTACGGTGGTGTTTTGCATATTCACAAATTTCGCAATGAAACAAAGATGTGTCTTTATTGCCAAACAATTTAGGAAACAAATGTTTTAAATATTCGAAACATGGGTGGCCTAATCTAAAATGCCATAACATAAAATTATTATTACTAGACACAAAAACAGATTCAAAACAAGGGCTTATTTGTTGAGATTGTTGCCTCGATTCAGACCCATCATCAAAGAAGTAGAGTCCTCCATTCTATTTAGCACTGCCAATCATCCTCCCCGAGGTCAAATCCTGAAACACACAATGAGTTAGGAGAAAATTAGTCTGACAGTTTGATCACGTGCTAGCTTACTATAAGACAAAAGATTACAAGAAAGTCTAGGAACGTGAAGAACATAGTGAAGAGTAAGTGATGGACACTACAATGGAACACTTTCCTGCAATGGCTGAAAGAGAGACATCTGCAACCTTAATTTTCTGGTTACCTGCACAAGGACTATTATGAAGAAATAGGTTTGACAACCCTGACATATGATCAGTTACATCTGAATCGATGATCTAGGTGCGATCAGAGTTGTTGCTAATGAGGGTTGCTTTCAAGTAATTACCTTTTTGAGCGAATTAAATAAAATGGGATTTTATGAGACTCGAGAAGCTTGTACAATTGGTCTATTTGCTCCTTGGTGAAAGAAAATGAACTTGAAGAAGACTGTTGCTCTTGATCCGAGACACTAGCCTGAATTACACGCCTCTCTCCACCAAATTTCTTCTTCCAATTTTGAGGCTTGCCATGAATTTTCCAACATGTTTCCTGCGTGTGCCCTGAGCGTGGCAGTAGTCACACCACGGTCGTTCAGAGCGCTTACCATTTTTTTTTACTTCATCATGGAAACCCCGAGTTACAAGTGCAGAAGTTTCAACATGAGAGTCAGTAGTGATTGAAACAGGTTTCTTGTTAAACATCACACTTTGTCGTGAATCTTCTCGTCGAACATCTGAAAAGGCCTCACGAATTGTTGGCAGAGTAGTTTTTCCTAAAATTCGGCCTCGCACCTCATCTAATTCCTTGTTAAGTACTACCAAGAACCATAGTTGTTAAAGGCGCGCAGGGCGATGAGCCCAATGCCTTTGGGACCCAAAGGCGGGCGCTGATTAGGGCGATGTAATCGCGCCCAGGCGCGCCCATGCGCGCCTTTGGCTGAGGTGCAGGGCGGCCAAAAGGCGCGCCTCAGCCATTTTCTCTTTTAAAATCCTGAAGTATTACATATTTATTTTTCCTTTTTTGAAAGTCCTGAAAGTGGTGGACACGTTTATTAAAAAGTGTTCCCCTTTTTTAAAGTGTCCCCCTTTTTTAAAGTGTTTCACTTTTGTTAAAGTGTAAGACTAAAGAAGAGTTAGAGTTCTTAATTATTTTCCAATAGAGAGAGCCAAAAGAGACGACATAAATAGAGAAAAGAAGAACAAAGCTCAAACAGGGAGAAAAAAAAAATTTGCAGACTTGAAAAGTCCGCTCAAAAGAAAGTTAAGACTTGAAAGATGAACTACAAAAATATTTGCTTTGATGGTTATTTGGTTCTATGAATTTCCCGTGTTTTATGAAATACTTGCTTATGTGTAGCCTAAAAACTGCATATATATATATATATATATATATTATATATTTTAAATATTTTATTATTTTGGCGCCTCATGTACAAAAGGCGTGCGCCTCGCCTTGCGCCTCAGGCTCCAAGAGGCATTTCGCCTTGGTGCGCCTTTCACCTTTAACAACTATGCCAAGAACATGTAGACACGATCATTTTCCTGTCATTTCATATATCGGACGCTATCATTCACCCACTCCTAGGTATCATCATAACAAAGATCCAATTCCTGCCACAAGTGCATCAACTCATTGTAGTAGGAAGTTACATCTAGAAAGTTGTACCTTCCCCCAACATCCAGAAAACCCTAATGCCATTTTCACTTCCAATTCCAAGGAAAATACAACGAAGCTAGTAAAGGTATGACATAAATGTCTATACGCAATACTCTAAACAAAAAGAATGAAAAGCATACATAACTTACCGAATCAAAAACAGAGAAAAGAAAGAGATCAAGCGCATATACATGGATACTACCTGGCAAATGATTTTAAAGGCGAGAGACCCGAGGGGGGGGGGTTCTGGGATGGGACGGTTGGGAACCACAATCTTGTCGAGCAAAGTGGTCTCCGATTCCCGACAAATGAGTGGAATTTTCATCTCCGGTTAGTGACATTTTTACGGGCACTAGATGTGGATTTCATAGTAGGGGAGAGAATATTGCTCGTTTTTGCTTTTTTCACTTGCTCTTAACAAATGTGGTAATAGGTGTAGGATTTTAACTTTAGAGAGATGAAGTAGCATAAGCAAAAACTTCCATACTGTTTCTCATTTTCAAATTTGGTACCGTGCCTGGGGCAGGAATTGGTGATTCTATATATTCAACAAGAATAGAAACATTTTGCGTTTTGGTTGGCCTATATGGATTGGGCCGATGATTAATGGGTTGGATAACCCAAAGGAATAAGTCAACTTTGACCTGCCCTTTAACATGTTTAGTATCAAACTTGAAGATGTGATATCATGCCCTTTTCCTTTTGAGATAGATATCATGCACTAAGTTATTTTGTTGTTTGGCTACAACAAGGTCCAATAGCAGCCCAAATATTCCACTAATGACATAGATACCCTTTATCATGTTTTTGTAATCCCGAAATCGCCCCCAATGTAAATTTTTTTGAGTACAACGGGAAAACTTGGGGGAGGGGACACGCACTCGTATGGGATCGAACCAGGTCATTCAACTTGATATCAACTTCTTCCTTAAAAAAGATCGACGCAATAGCCTGCGCAAACCCGCCAACCATGTAAAACCACACTAGGCAAGCCTGGCACGACAAAGCTCGAGACTTAGTGGTGTGAGGATTCGAACTCAAGACCATTTGGCCTCAAGAAATCAGCTCACACCACTAGGCCACCTCAGGAGAGGCAACTTCTTATTATTCTCATGGAAATAAATAGAATTTACATTTGTAATTAGGGCAAATTTTCGGAGAGGTGGTGCCAATTGCCACGCTAATAAAACCAATTCCCTCAAAGGAATGCAGCATTAGGTGCGCTCAGGATGATTGATAGTCGGCGAGGAAGACGACGGTGGAGCGATCAGACGCTTCTACCTCTGCGCCACCCCAGGCAACACTTTAGTACCGTCTCTTGCTGGTAAAGAACATTACTGATAGGATTCGTTTCTATTACTTGAAATTTAATGTCTTCTGTTTTGTTAATTATCAACATAATGATCACATTATTCGTAGGTACTGCGATTTCAAGTTTTTGGCCTTCAATGAACCTTTGTTCCGTTTTGGCCGCAGAAACTCTAGGTTGTTCCTTTTCCTCTCCGGCGCCCCCACCCGCCCCCCCGCCCCCCCAACTTAAAAGCAGAGATGCAATATTTTTCTTGGACTTTGTTGCAGGTTTTTGAGAGTCTGGTTCTCCATGGGGATCGGTTTTAGTTTGGCTACCCTACTTGGAGTTACAATAGTATGTGGCTTATAAGCATTCTTACTGTGGTTTCTCTTCCCCCCGCCCCCACCCCTTCCCAGTTCCCCCTCCCAAAATAATAATAATAATAATAATAATAATAATAATAATAATAATAATAATAATAATAATAATAATAATAATAATAAATCAAAGAAACTCTTACAATGCTCAATGATCCTTTTTCTTCGTTGTTTATTTTCCTGTCTGGTGTTGTCAGGTTATTGTTTGTGAAGTTGTCCGAGCACCACTTGTGTATGTGGGAAATAACCCCCCTGGTAACTCATTAGCCGGGCTTTCCTCTTTGGTTAGTATGCAATTTTCTATCACAGTCTGTTATTGTCCATATTTTTATCACGTCTGTTGATGTTGGATTTTCATTGCTTAGTAATCAAATCGAAACTGAAACTGGAGTGTCTTGATTTTCAATGCGGTGGAGTGACATTTTGATTTTAACTTTGAATTCATCATGTAGCTCTATGCAGTGTCATATAGTATCATGCACGGTGAGATTAATGTAACCTATCTTCAACTTTTATTAGTTGTACTTGTTTGTTGTGATTTGCTTGATGCATCGCTGAATAGCTGAGAGAATTATTGTGTCACCAAAATTACAAGATTATCAAGAGAAGCACTTTAGTAATATCCAGTCAGTGAAAACTTGGTGTATATTTTCACGTTTTATGGCTTTTGAAGATCCCTAGGGTTTAGGGTTCTTTCTGTGTCAATGTTTTCACTTCTTGATAGCTATGCAGTCTTACTATTGTGCAGATTGCTGGATTGAGCATTTCACTTCCCAGTATGGGATACGTGTGCATATCTTCTGTAATATGCGTAATTGTACATGAATTTGGGCATGCTCTTGCAGCAGCCAGGTTAAGATTCTCCTCTTCCTCTTAACACCCACTGATGGCTAATAAAATCTAAAAGGCAATAATAGTTTTGTATTTATCATTCTCTTCAATTGTTAGTGCACTGCGTTTGCTACCCAACATTGGAAGAATTGATGATTTTATCTCAAATGGAAACTATCTACACTTTCTCCACAGCATTTTGATGGTGACAATTATGATATAAAAAGCAAAAGATATTGGATAGTGGTCAAAGCATTCCTACTGTTGTTGATAAATCATGATTTAGATAAATTTCTCGGGACTCTTCCAGCCAGAAGTGAATTGGAAGAAACAATGCAAATGATGTTGGAATTATGCAGTTGTCATATGCATGTATTCAATTTTTCAAATATAATGTTTTATTAACGGTTTCTATCCATGTAAAATAATAAAAATATAACGTGCTAAAAATTGAGAATATAAGCAAGATGTTGGCTAGCGGATCTATTGCAAGATGATTATTGTAGATGTAATTTCTGTCGGGTGCAGTGAGGGCGTGCAAATGGAGTATTTTGCTATCTTTTGGGCTGTGTTGTTTCCAGGAGCTTTGGTGGCTTTCAATGACACATCATTGCAGTCATTGCCGGGGTTGGCTTCTCTTCGTATATATTGTGCTGGTATTTGGCACAATGCTGCCGTAAGTACACGTATTTTTTTTCCCATGTGGTAGATAATCTGTATAATGACAGCAATATACGTCTGATGCTGACTGAATTGATTAATTGCTCTTCTGCAGTTTTGTGCAGCTTGCAACTTGGCTTTGTTCCTTCTTCCCTTCATCTTAAGTCCATTTTACATACACGGTGAAAGCCCCATGGTGTAAATCACAACCATTTAATAGTGAAATGAGTTCGTCTATTATTCTGAATTCTCCATAGCTAAGGCATTAAACTGAAACACTTGCCACTCTGCCACAGGTTTTGGATGTGCCTACTATGTCACCATTATCTGGTTATTTGTCACCTCATGATATTATATTCTCTTTGGATGACTTCCATATTCGTACTGCAGAAGAATGGAAGCAGGTGATTGCTTTGTTGACTGAGCAGACTCACATGCGTAGCTCTGGTCCATATGGTGGAATAGTAAATGTGGAAAAAGGTTATTGTGTTCCTCGTTCTTTAATTGAAGAGAGCACTCACCTTCAATTTGAAGGAAATAGAACAATTTGTCCAAGTGAACTTATCGCATTTGCATATGTGACATGTCTGGATGTGAGCAAGTATAATGATGGGGGCGACAAAAACAATTATCAGGAAGAAGGAAAAAAATTCACTGTTTGGATGCTAAGGATGTTATAAAGCTTCGAAAATGTGCCTATAATACTGTACAATCTCCAAGAAATAGAAATAACTGCCTTTGTTCAGAGGTAATTACCTTTATCATACAAATGTGTATAAATCTGTTGACACTCATATTGTGTGTGGTCCATGACACTTTTGGACACAGGTAGAGTCATGCTTGACACCAGTGCAGCTGCCAGGTTTAGGATGGGTTGAGATAACATATTCAAGCCTACAATGCCACAACCACGGAAGAAGTTTATTTTCGGACAAGAAGCATTCTAGTAGTGGAGAAAGTAGCTGCATTCAAACTTTTGTCTTTATTGGCGACCTCATCTCTATGGCACATTCAATCCATTTGACTTCATATCAGCCTCGTTGGTCAATTTATTTCGCCGCATATCTTCCAAATCTGTTGGAGAAACTTTTGACTTGTGCCTTCCATGTCTCTTTGGTACTTGCTCTTCTGAACAGCCTGCCGGTATGTCATAAAACCATTTTATTTTTAACGTTGATAAATAACTGTACCATTCATTTCTGCTAAATTTTGCTATTCTTTGCTTGTTTATCCGCTGGCAACCTGCTTGGCCTTATGCTGGAAGAGACTAATTCAACTTCGTGGTTTAGGCCTCAAAAGATTCAGATTCAGATTTTCTTTGTCCTTATAATGTGATTATTTCTTTTCGCTTTACTTTGGGTCACTAAGTGTTTGGATTTTTGCTACTTGTTTAGATACTTTGTTGAAATTCATTATCGTTGTCATTATATACTTGCCTGAAAGTTTCTCTAAATTTATCAGGTATATTTCCTTGATGGTGAATCCATCTTAGAAGTGACTGTAAACTACTTCAGTTCTTTGAGCTCCAGGATGAAGCAATTGATTCTCAGGTGTTGCCTTCTTGTAGGGACTTTTATTTCTGCCTATTTTATCTTGCAGACTATCTTTATCTCTGTAGGCTAGCGTTATTTCCGGATTTCATTGCCTATATTATAGGGTCTAAACTCTGAATTTGAAGCTTTGATTTCAATAATTTTTTTTAAAATTACTTGAGAAAAATTTTCCCTCCGAGCAATCAAATGTGTGTTAGAACGCAGTGCTATTTACTGGGCTTTTAAGACATTGATAAAGTAGTATTAAATGATTAATAAAACTATATATTAAAGTAGATAAAAAAGAACACTTCTGTTAATAAAGTCTTTATGACCTAACAGATGATACTTTTCTGGATCATTAACAATACTTTTCTGGATCATTAACATTTAGTCTATTGAGATCAAGATATCTGAGAACTTGTTGAGTGGTTTCATACTTGTTTTGAAGAAAACAAGTCTTCAGTACTCGTGCTATTAGTTATTTATATGCCCACACATAAACAGCGAACAAAGTGTACTTTTTTAGCATTTTAAATTTTGTTAGAGGTCAAAAAACTACCTTGAGGTTTATCCTAATTATAAAAATCCCTGTTATCTTTTAAAATTACAAGTATTCCTTGAGGTTTGTACTTACCTAACAACTAACCCCTCTTGAGGCCTCTTGAGTGCAATTTTGTAAACTAAAAATAAATGTTAAGGGGTGCTTGTAATTAAAAGATAATTCGATTTTTCTGTAATTAGAGTAAACATAGGGATAATTTTTGTAATTAACCCAATTTGTAATACCAAGATATAGTAAACTTGATGGAAGACGGGAAAAGTAACCTTTTGAGGGTGGGTATTTGGGTCTGGTCAACTGGGTTCCAACTGCCTGATTGGATTTCTATTTCTTTTAGAAAAAAAAAAATCGGATTTTGGATAATCTATTGAGACCTTTAGATGCACTGTGCGACGTTTTAGAGAATTCACACAAATCTATTTAAAAGACTTTTAGAAAAATGGCTTATGACCGTAAACGATTTTGCGCGATATGATCTATTGGATTGAGTTAAGGCTTAGTTTGTTGTTGTTGTTTTGTTTGGATCTATTGGTTGAGTTATAGGGTGGTTGTTTTTATCCCAACCCCAAAGCTTGAATGTCTTTGAAACTTTAGATTTTATCCATATAATGCAACTACTATAAACTATTTGTGGCTTTTATAAACTATTTGTATATTTAGTTTGAATGTTAACGTTAATAGATTATGCATGTTTTAATTTAAGATTTTTGATTTAAATATAAACTTTTATTTTTTTTGGCTTTTAGTCCTTTAGTGGCCGTTAGACTTTCTTTACTAGGAAAACACGAGACCTGATATATCGGGTATTTGATTTTCCAGGTACCTGGTTTTGTTGGTTTGGTGCCAGGTACTCCAATGTGTATTCAAAATATTCAATGTGTATCATAAGAACTGACGCAGGAGAATAAAATTAACGAGTAACTAAAATATTCCAACACTAGAAGGCACATAACTAACACCCTTCATATATCATCCCTAGTTTCTCCAATATGCGATATAATTAACACATTATGCACATGGATCAGGGAGTTTTTGTTTTACCCCTTCAACCCTCTTCAACCGGGGGCTTGATCCAAAAGCAGCAATTAATCTTTTCATACAAGCAAACCTATAATACTACTGATTGCTAAACATGTCCAAAACATGTTTTGACTTGAAGTGTTTGGGCGCTTTTGTATTACTGGCTATTTACTGCACATGTTTGGGGTCTTTTCTCATTAACATAAGACCGTTCTTGAAGTGCTCGTACATTGAGTTTAATTACATTGTTTTATAAAGATTTTAGGTGAAATATGGTGGGAAGATGTCAAATCGACCAATATCAAAAGTTTGAGCTTTTTTATTTTTTTACTTTTTTAATTTTTTTTTCTGCGCCATTGACGTGAAAAGTTGTAACAGTACCTGTCACATGGAGGCTGTCACATGGAGGCTAGAATATGAGAGGCATGCGTCTTATAATAGATTGAAATTTAGTATATGACCTGGCCCACCCCATCATAAATTACATATAGAGTGAGACGAGATAAAAAGAATTGAATTGGAGTGTAAAATGTAATAGCATACGAGGATAAGGAAGCGATTTTAGTGGGGTTTATGCCTCCCTGTTTTTCAATAGTTACATTTTTGGTTTATTTTTATTTTTGTCTCCACCTGCAGATGGTTTATTTTCTTTAACTGTTTGGATTTTTATGATTAGGTCAAGGTGGTCACCAAGTCTTAAAGTCCAACCGACCACAACAGACCCTCTTCCACGCGCTCCCCTCCGCGTCTACGCTTTCATTTAAAAAGGAATGGAATATTGACTACTATAATACATACAATAAACTTTAGTATGTATTTTTCAGGGTTTAAATATAACAAAATCACAGAGAAAGCTAATTTTTGAGAAATTATGGTTAGGCACGACATTTATTATTTTTAAATTTATTTTCAGCAGCAGCAGCATAGGAACATGCCTTTGCTGACCTAGAACAAGAAAACTCCCTATTATTAATTAACAATGCATCACCCTCACTTTCATACAAGAAAATGACACGACTTCAATCCTGCAATTGGCAAGACTTTGTGTAGCATTATTTTGAGAATATATTTAACAATGAATTAATAACATGTTTGTGACACTCGGGGCCAAAGAGGGTGGGGGAGTGATTACCGGTGCAAGAAGGCACGGACAAAGAGCGACTCTTGTGCAGACTTAGGCGGAGGGTAACATGAATGGCCGATCCCACACCCGGAAAATAGGAGATTCTCAGACTGTGTAGATATGAGATTATACAGTTGAGAAGAACTTAAAAGATTTGATAGGCACTGCTCATATCAACAAAATATCTCTTTTCTGGTGTTGATCTCATAATAACTCTGAAGTTACGTGTGTTTAGCCAGGAGCAATTATGGGATGAGTTACCCCCTGGGAAGTTGCTCTCAGGGTGCGCGTGAGTTAGGACAAAGCGCGCTGGAAAAACTCGTGTTAGTTTATGGGGACAGTCGTCGATCATGAATGTGTGTGAAAAAATTCAAATTTGCCTCTACTCTCTCAAATGGACAAATTTGGATCATCTATAAGCCGATATCCATTACGTTTGATGGGACACAAATAAATGGTCACAACCATTTGGTTGTAAGAGGTGCATATAAATGTTGTGACCTTCACGAAATGATGCAATTTAAATCATTATAGAGGATAGTCTAAATTTGATTGATGTTGGACACAAAAAGAAAATTACTATCTTGTAATTTATTGGGCATCATAGAAAAGGAAAAAATTTAAAGACACGCGCGGTTGGCGGTACATTTAGGCCCGATCACGAGAGGAGAAATCGGCCTATGGGCTAGTCCGTGATCCGGGCACCATTGCATAGGAGTCGTAGCTCCCATTACGGGCACGTGCCCCCTAAGATTTTTTTTTTTTTCTTTTCTTATATATTATTTATATAACATTAACCCTAAAGTTATAATATTATAAATTAAAAAATATTATATAATATTATTAAAGAAAGTTTTATAGTGTTATATAACATTATTCATGTTATATAAATTTTTAAAACTACATATTAATTACGAGAAAAAATGTGCCTCCATTAATTATTTTTGATATAGTTTATGATTTTATTTATTGTGTGCCCTTGACTATTAAAAATTTCTAGATCCGTCTTTGCACCATTGTGTTGGTTTATTTAATAATAGCATATTGGACAATTAATATTAAATAAATATATATAAATTTAATTATATATTGATTAATTAAATATCATTTTGCTTCAACATGTATACATCTCATGTGAATAATGATACATACGGACATGAAATATATTATTAATTGCACTTAGGGGTGACCAAAGTTAAGAATCAGCCAGTTCTCGTTCCAAAACCGCTCGATTCGGTTCCTCATTTTGTGGAACTGAATCGCGAATCAAGCTTTCCTCACGATTCGGTTCCAAAATCGGAACAAGCGGTTTCAATCCGGTTTCAACCCGGTTCTCATTTGGGTTGAAGAAGGGGATAAAGTGGAGCTCTATTCGCCACAATTGGGTTTTGATTTTTCCTATACTTGTTCAACTTTGGGCTTTGGGCCAATTTAATATTTCATTTCATTTCCACGCCCCCATAAATACAAAAATGTCATTCCAAACCGTAGGGATTGAGGACTGAAGAGGACATGGTTTTTCCTTACTTTCAAAAATGACATGTTTTATTGAGTTTCAAAAATCATTTGGATTTTATTTGATATTTTATCGAGTCAGATTTAATTATTCAAACGAGGTTTGAGGATACAAATCGAACATGATTTTTTTATACGTATTTATTTATGTTTTAACCAATTGAACTGAGTTTAAACTAGCTTTCAGATATTATCGAAAAAATATATATTTGAAAAGTTAATAAATCAAAACCAGGTATGCAATTTCAACAACCATTAATCTTAAAAGCTAAAAGCTGATCTAAAAGTGCTTTTTCTAAAACAACTCACCAAGTTTGGCGTTGGATCGATCAAACGCACAATCAACACACCCATCACACCAAAATCACTTAAAGCAACTTTTAAGCTTAATTGATTTTATAATCAAACAAGTGAGTTTAAAAGCTAAAAGTTGTTCCAAAAGCGCATTTTTGAAGGAACTTGCCCCAATTTGGCATCAAACGAACCAGATTTCTCCATCGCTGCCAAGAATAGAAAGCAGAACCCTTTCAATTACCAAGCACAACTGAATACCAAATTCAAAACAACCACCGACAAAGACTTTAAGTTTAAGAGAGAGCCACTCCATGCGGATCCAAAATTGAAAGAAAAAAACGAGAAGCCCCACCTCCAAACATCACCTCTTAAAAAATCAGCCAAAAAATTGTGTCACCCCCGTTAACATTTACATTTCTATAAGGGTATTTTAGTCTTTCCTTAAGAAGTGCTAGTTTTGTTATTTATTCCTTATGCCTTTCACGTTTTCTTTCATTAACTTAAGATTACAACAAATATAACAAACCAGGTGTCTTGTTACATTGCGTGAGAATTACATTTCAATGGAGGATTATTCTAGCATATTGGTTATTTTCTCTCTTCTCTACATGGTATCGAGCATAGGTTCGTCATTTTTTTTTTTTCGATGGTTCGCCCACGTCTTTGCGGCTTGGAATACTATAGTTCCGATGGCACCGAGTGGGAGATGGGAACAATGGCGGTGGAGTTGAGCGGGACTCGGTGGCTCCACAACCCGGTGATCCTTTTACTTTGAGCAACTCCGATCATCCTGGAATTGCTGCGGTGACAAGCCCTCTACAGTAATAACTATCCTACTTGGCGTAGAGCTATGCTTATTGCCCTTGAGCTAAAACTAAGTGGGCTTCATCGATGGTAAAATTAGTATGCCTCGCCGTGACTGCTTGAATATGATAATTGGAAGAAGGTTGATTATATGGTTATGAGCTGGATTCTGAATTCCTTAAGTAAAGATATAGTGGATGCTTTTATATATGTGGATTCTGCATATGAACTATGGACTGATTTAGCTGAACGGTTTGGTGAATCGAATGGGCCATTATTGTATCAAATTCAAAAGGAAATTTCTAATCGAATCAGGAACTCTAAAGTATTCTTGGTACTTTACTAAGCTAAAAAACTTTGGGATGAGTATACTACCAGCCGCGTGTCCTGGCCAAATTGCACTTGTGGGGCTGTTAAGCATATAGCTGAGATGGAGTCACATACCAAGCTTATTAAATTCTTGATGGGTTTGAATGATAGTTTTGACAATGCTCGGAGTCAAATTCTATTAATGGAACCATTACCCAACCTAAACAAAGCCTACTCAATGCTTGTGAAAATTGGTTACAGGAGAAGTGCTCATGATTCCTTCTGCGAAACTATGGATAACTCGGCTTTGCTTAGTAGGGCTAATGGTGGTGATAAACCTATTGTGAGGAGGTTTAATCCTTCTACTCCTGGTGGTTTTAGAGGAAAGGGCTTTGGAGGATGAGCAAAGAAGAAAGGCAAAATTAATCTGTGATCATTGTGGTGTATCCGGGCATGAGATTAATGAGTGTTTCAAATTACATGGCTATCCGGACTGGTTTAAAAAATTCAGAGAACAAAAGAAAGGGGTTGTTGCAAATTTAGCTGACACTACTCAAAGAACCTCGGTGAAGGTCGAATTTTGCTTCACTCAGGCTGCAGTTAGGGGGCATATCCAATTTGATTCAGCAAGAAATAGCCAAATTCATGACACAAAAGGGTACCACAGATGCTATTGGAAGTTCTGATACTGGGCTACACTATGCTCATTTTGCAAAGATATGCGGTACACAAAATTCTCCTTGTGCACTTGCAGCTTCTGAGAGTTTAGACAAAGGCACTTGGATATTGGACACAGGTGCTAGTAGACACATGTGTACAAATTCTTCCTACATGACTAACCTTAAGCCTGTTCTTAATCATATCACAGTTCATCAACCTGATGGTTCCACTAAAATTGTCACTCACTCTGGCCAAGTTCACTTAATCGATTTGCTTGTGCTTCATGATGTGTTCTTTGGTTCCTAGCTTTCAATTTAACCTACTATCTTTTTTATTTGATTTAGCGGCAATCTAAAATGCATTTTTTTTCCTTCTCATTGTGTTATCCAGGACCTGAGGACTGATGGGATTATTGCAGTTGGCAAAGCAATTGGGAAGCTGTACATTTTGGAAACTAACCCCACTTCTAAGAAATCTTTTCCTTCATTTACTTCTGTTACACCTGACAGTTTTGTTACCTTGTGGCACAAAAGATTGGGGCATGCCTCTATATCTCTTTTAGAGCATATTCCTTTTCTAAAATCCCTTTGTAATGAAGTTGCTAAAAACACAATGAAACAATGTGATGTTTGTCACATGGCTAAACAACATAGATGCCCTTTTTCTCTCAGTGATTCTCACTCTGTTGAATTGTTTACCCTTATTCATATTGATATTTGGGGCCCATATCTGCATCTTGCATCACAAGAACACCTTACATGCTTACTATTGTAGATGATTGTAGTAGGTTGTTTGGGTTTTACTGTTACATCACAAAAGCCAAGTTCCAAAATTCTTGAATCTTTCTTTCTTCTTGTTAAAACTCGGTTTCACAAGGTTGTCAAGATAGTTAGGAGTGACAATGGCACTGAATTTCTTAGTAATGCATGTCGGACCTGCTTTTTTCCCAAGGTATCTTGCATCGAAAAGCTGTGTGTATACACCACAAAAAATGGCATTGTGAGAGAAAACATAGACACCTTCTTGATGTAGGAAGAGCCTTGATGTTCCAATCCAACTTGCTTCTAAATTTTGGCCCTATTCCTCCTTACTTCACGCCTACATCATTAATAGGCTGCCTAATTGACTTTAAATATGAAAACTCCATATGAAGTTCTCTATAACCAAACACCCAATTATTCTCTTGTTAAACCTTTTGGTTGTCTTGTGTACTCTACTAATACCCTGCCTCACAAAGACAAGTTTGCTGTCAGGGGTTTTAAATGTGTTTTTCTGGGGTTTGTTCCAGGTCAAAAGGGCTATAGGCTCTATAATCTGGACACAAAACAAGTTATAATTTCAAGGGATGTGGATTTTCATGAAAATGTTTTCCCATTCCATTCTCTGTCCGAATCTCTTCCTAAAGACTCCATTACCAAACATTCTTGTTAGCTCTCGATTTTTCGAGATACTCCTTTGCTCCCTATTATCCCTCCCCGATCCTACACCACCACCTATTTCCTCTGAACCAGCTCCTTCACCTCCTCCTGCTGCTCCTGCTGCAAATATTTCTCCTGCTGCTTATATCCCTCCTATTCCCACACTAAGAACCAGTTCTAAGCTTACTAAGCCACCCTCTTGGCTCTCTGACTATGCTACTTTCAGTACAGTGGACCTATTGCCACCAACTACACCAATGCTCAATCAGTCTAAAGGTGCAGGTGACTCTTACTCTATTACTTCTTTTCCTTATTCGGTTTCCTCTTCACTTTCCCCTACATATGTGTCTTTCTTGGATAATGTGTCTACTCTCCAAGAGCTATACTCTTACTCTCGTGCTGCCAAGTCTACTCATTGGATTGAAGCCATGCAAAAGGAATTGCAGGCTCTTGAGGCAAATGATACATGGGACATGGTTGATCCGCCTCCCGGAAAGAGTCCCATAGGTTGTAAATGGGTGTATAAGGTAAAAATGCACCCAGACGGTAGTGTGGAAAGATTGAAGCAAGGCTAGTTGCTAAGGGATATCACCAAGTTTATGGTGTTGATTATTGGGGACGAGTTTTTCTCTGTTGCTAAGATGGTTCTGATTAGAGTTATCATTGACCGTTACTATTAAAGGTTGGGGTTTGCATCAGTTAGACATTAACAATGCATTCCTTCATGGTCATTTGGATGAGGTTATTTACATGACACCCCCTGAGGGGTATACTAAGGGATTGCCTGGACAAGTTTGTCTCTTGAAACGGAGTCTTTATGGGTTGAAGCAAGCCTCCAGGCAATGGAACACCGAGTTATGTACAAAACTAACTGACTTTGGCTTGCAACAATCCTCTCATGATCATTGCTTATTCATTAAGTGCACAGCTTCCAGTTTTTTAGCCCTTCTTATTTATGTTGATGATGTGTTAGTCACAGGATCTAATGAATCTGAGATTGCTGAACTTAAATCCTATTTGGATAACCTGTTTACTATCAAGGATTTAGGTTATGCTAAGTACTTCTTGGGGATGGAAATTGCTAGAGGATCTGCTGGTACTTTCTTAAACCAAAGAAAGTACATTCTTGACATTCTTTCGATGTGGAAATTTGCTAAATTGCAAGCTTGTGGGGCTCCTTTGCCTCAAGTGCTTGAAATTGATTGGAAAAGAAGGTACACCTCGATAATCACGATAGATACCGTAGGTTGATTGGTAGATTGCTCTATCTCAATCTCACACGACGATATCACTTTACTCCCCCAAGTTGAGCGAGTTTGTTAATAATCCTTATAGTAGCCACTGGGATGCACCCTCCATTTGGTACGGTATTTGAAGGGTCATCCCTTCTTTGGGATTGTTATATGCTTCCAATAGCTCTCTTAATCTCACTGCATATAGTGATGCAGTTGGGGTTCTTGCTTAGACACAAGAAGGTCTCTAATCGCTATTGCATTCAATGGGTTCATGCTTGGTTTCTGGAAATGCAAGAAAGTAACACCATCTCTAAGTCATCGTGACAGTATCGAAAGCATCGGGAACCATGACTTGTGAACCGAAATGGTTATCCTATCTCTTCTCTCGATTTTCACATTCCACTCGGCTCCCATCCCTCTTTATGCGATAATCAATTTGCGTTGCATATCATTGCTAACCCCTGTGTTTCACATAACGCACGAAACACTTGGAAATTGATTGCCATATTGTTCGAAATTTGTTTAAGGAAGGTTTTCTTGCTCCTACAAAGGTCTCCACTCATCTCGGTGGTGACATCCTTACCAAGTCATTGAGTTCTTCTCAAAGATAATCTTCTACATCCCAAGCTTGGCATGTTGGATCTTCATGACATGCCAAGCTTGAGGGATGTTAACATTTACATTTCTATAAGGGTATTTTAGTCTTTCTTAAGAAGTGCTAGTTTTGTTATTTTATTCCTTATGCACTTTCACGTTTTCTTTCATTAGCTTAAGATTACAGAAAATATAACAAACCCAGGTGTACTGTTACATTGCGTGAGAATTACATTTCAATGGAGGATTATTCTAGCATATTGGTTATTTTCTCTCTTCTCTACACACCCACCAACCCAGCTCAATTCCACTCAACAAAAGCTGGAAGTGGCAAATTGAGAAACCAAATGAACTAATCATCAAACATCAATCCTCCAAAAATCAAACCCCCAAATACGCACTTAAGATAGGCACTTAAAATAAGCACCTAAGTTAAGCACTTAAATTCTAGTTGCGAAAAGCAGGAAGCCCTAACCAAACCGTTCAGCAATCGTGGGAGAGATTGAGGATGAAATTCTTCAGTCTTTTGCTAATCACAACCTAGATTAGCCAAAAAATCCGCTGGAGCATTGCTGCAAAGAAAACACAAATAACTCAGCAATTGCATAAAGATATTGCTTTGGATGCAGATTCTCGATAATGGAAAATAAATGGTAATTCCAGCATTGGGAAAAGAGAACACCCACAGAGACTAAGAAGAATTCTGTAATTCGAAAGAAATGTCTTAAGGGCTTGAAAATGCAGACTTTGAGAGTTATCAGATAAGAATATATTTTGAGTTTGAGAGTATCAACACAGATTGACAACTAATGTAGCTCAGAGCTGCGGATAGTGGATCAACCTTTTCAATAAGATCCAGGGCATCCTTGTTATCAACGTATTCTATGTAGCTCCAATTAATATCTTCTTTGGTGCATTCCTCCTGCTCCATCTTGAAAACATGATGCAAAAAAAAAACGAAGAAATAAAATTTCATTTGCAGAACATAGATTTATAACAAATATGTCAAAGTGAGTACCTGATTAAAATGTTGTTGTAGCTTCTCATTGGTAAAATTAATGCAAAATTGTTCAAAACTACACGTATAAAATTTTAGTTAGTGGGCACTGAAAAAGAGTAGCTATGACATCACCTTCCCAGTATTTTTAGACCGTTGCTTACCTGTTAGTTTCAAAATTCTCAAACCATTTATATCAAGAACTTAAATCAGACATTTTGAATTTGAATCTGGCCCGGACGTTTTTGTCTCACTCTAATTATCTGGTCTAATTTGATCCAATCCCTATATATACATATATATATATATATATATATAATCTTTGTCTTTTTTGATTTCGGCCCCATAATGTTTAATTACAATCTTCTTCTCTAGTTCTTGTTGTATGTTCAATTCATCCGTTTATTGATTAGTTCTTATTGATAACATTGAATTTTTGAAACAATTATTTCTTTTCCTATTGCATGTCCTATTGGTTTCTTGTCCAAGGGAATGAATTGGTTGCTTCAACTATGTCCGTGTGTGTATTGTGTAATAAGGAAAGAAAATATAAAAGGGGAAAATCGACCGTTGGCATTTGCCTTTTATTTTCAAGAAAACAAAATAAGAAAGATCCTTCGTATGTCTCTACATATACACCAGACAGAGTAGACAATCACTTTGCGCTGGAGTTGAGAGGAGGGATGAAGATTTTTATCTACACTTTCACCGGAAAGCACTGACTACATTGACGAAGGCATGACCAAGATCAACAGAGTGAGATTTTTCCGGAAAGCGGCCGAAGGATGGAGCAGACGTTTGAAAAGATAATACTCTCTCTCTCTCTCTCTCTATATATATATATATATATATATATATATATATATCTTTTCTTTGTCTTTTTTGGTTTTCGACCTCATAATTTTAATTACAATCTTCTTCTCTAATTTTTGTGTATGTTCGATTTTCATGTTCAATTCATCCGTTTATTGATTTGTTCCTACTGATAACGTTGAATTTTTGAAACAATTATTTGTTGTCTTATTGCATGTCCTATTGGTTTCTTGTCTTCTTCAACTATGACCGTGTGTGTATTGTGTAATAAAGAAAGAAAATATAATAGGGGAAAATCGACCGTTGACATTTGCCTTTTATTTACAAGAAAACAAAATAAGGAAGATCCTTCTTATGTCTCTATATATACACCAAACAGAGTAGACGATCACTATGCGCTGGAGTCGAGAGGAGGGATGAAGATTTTTATCTACACTTTCACTGGAAAGCACCGACTGCATTGACGAAGGCAAGACCAAGTTCAACAGAGTGGGATTTTGCCGGAAAGCGACCGGAGAATGGAGCAGACGTTTGAAAAGATAATACTCTCTCTCTCTCTGTCTATCTATCTATCTATCTTCTTTGTCTTTTTTGGTTTTCGACCCCATAATGTTTAATTACAATATTCTTCTCTAGTTCCTGTTGCATGTTCAATTCATCCGTTTATTGATTAGTTGCTACTCATAACGTTGAATTTTTGAAATAATTATTTGTTGTCCTATTGCATGTTCTATCGGTTTCTTTTCCAAGCGAATGAATTAGCTTATTGTCTTCTTCAACTATGTCCGTGTGTGTATTGTGTAATAAGAAATAAAATATAACAGAGGAGATCGACCGATGGCATTTGCCTTTTATTTTCAAGAAAACAAAATAAGGAAGATCCCTCTTATGTGTTTATATATCCATCGGACAAAGTGGACGATCACTTTGCACTAGAGTTGAGAGGAGGGATGAAGATTATTATCTACACTTTCACCAGGAAAACCGATTGCATTGTGAAGGTATGACAAAGATCAACAGAGTGAGATTTTGCGGGAAAGCGGCCGAAGGATGGAGGAGACATTTTAAAAGATAATACTCTCTCTCTCTCTCTCTCTCTCTCTATCTCTCTTTTCTTTGTCTTTTTTGGTTTTTGACCCCATAATGATTAATTACAATATTCTTCTCTAGTTCTTATTGTATGCTTAATTTTCATGTTCAATTCATCCATTTATTGATTAGTTCCTACCGATAACGTTGAATTTTTAAACAATTATTTGTTGTCATTTTGCATGTTGGTGGTTTTTGTCAATTGGTTTTTGTCCAAGCAAATGAATTGGCTTCTTGTCTTTTCGACTAAGTCCGTGTGTGTAGTGTTTAATAAGGAAAGAAAATATAACTTGAGGGGAAAATTGATTGTTGGCATTTCCCTTTTATTTTCAAGAAAACAAAATAAGGAAGATCCTTCTTGGAAAGCAATGACTCCATTGACGAAGGCCAGACCAAGATCAACAGAGTTAGATTATACGTAAAGCGTCAGGAGGATGAAACAGACGTTTGTATATCCTATGGTTTCTTGTCCAAGTAAATCAATTGGCTTTTGTCTTCTTCAACTATGTCTTCAACTTGTATATGTGTAATAAGGAAAGAAAATATGGGAAAATCAATCGCTTGTCTTCTTCAACTATGTCCGTGTTTATTTGTAATAAGAAAGAAAATATAAAAGGGGAAAAAGCATTTGCCTTTTATTTTCAAGAAAACAAACTAAGAAAGATCATTCTTATGTCTCTATATATACACTGGACAGAGTATACAATCACTTTGCGCTGGAATTGAGAGGATGGATGAAGATTTTTATCTACACTTTCACCGGAAAGCACCGACTCCATTGACGAAGGCAAAACCAAGATCAACAGAGTGGGATTTTGTGTCGAATGATAGAAAGAGAGCGTTTGAAAAAAAGACAATACTCTCCCTCTCTCTCTCTCTCTCTCTCTATATATATATATATATATATATATATTTCTTTGTCTTTTTTGGTTTTCGATCTCATAATGTTTAATTACAATCTTCTTCTCAAGTTCTTATTGCATGTTCAATTTTCATGTTCAATTCAACCGTTTGTTGATTAGTTCCTAATTATAACGTTGAATTTTTGAAATAATTATTTGTTGTCCTATTCCATGTTCTAATTGTTTCTTGTCCAAGTGAATCAATTGGCTTCTTGTCTTCTTCAACTATGTTCGTGTGTGTATTGTGTAATAAGCAAAGAAAATATAATAGGGAAAAATCGGTCGTTGTCATTTGCCTTTTGTTTTCAAAAAAACAAAATAAGGAAGATCCTTCTTACGTCTCTATATATACACCGGAAAGAGTAGACGATCACTTTGCGCTGGAGTAGAGAGAAGGGGTGAAGATTTTTATCTACACTTTCACTGGAAAGCGGGGGGATGGGGCAGACGTTTGAAAATATAATACTCTCTCTCTTTCTCTCTCTTTTGTCTTTTTTGGTTTTCGGTCCCATAATGTTTAATTAAAATCTTCTTCTCTAGTTCTTGTTGTATGTTCAATTTTCATGTTCCATTCATCCGTTTATTGATTAGTTCCTACTGATAACGTTGAATTTTTGAAACAATTATTTGTTGTCCTATTGCATGTCCTATTGGTTTCTTTTCCAAGCGAATGAATTAGCTTATTGTCTTCTTCAACTATGTCCGTGCGTGTATTGTGTAATAAGGAAATAAAATATAACAGAGAAAAATCGATTGTTGGCATTTGCCTTTTATTTTCAAGAAAACAAAATAAGGAAAGATCTTTCTTATGTCTCTATATATACAATGGACAAAGTAGACGATGACTTTGCACTGGAGTTGAGAGAAGGGATGAAGATTTTTATCTACACGTTCACCGGAAAGCACCGACTCCATTGACAAAGGCAAGACCAAGATCAACAGAGTTGGATTTTGTCGGAAAGCGGCTGGAGGATAGAGTAGACGTTTTAAAAGATAATACTCTCTCTCTCTTTCCCTTTTCTGGTTTTCGACCCTATATTGTTTAATTACAATCTTCTCTAGTTCTTGTTGTATGCTTAATTTTCATGTCCAATTCATCCATTTTTTGATTAGTTCCTACTGATAACGTTGAATTTTTTAAACAATTATTTGTTGTTATATTGCATGTTCAATTGGTTTTTTGTCCAAGCAAATGAATTGGCTTCTTGTCTTCTTCGACTATATCCGTGTGTGTAGTGTTTAATAAGGAAAAAAAATATAACGGGGAAAATTGACTGTTGGCATTTGCCTTTTATTTTCAAGAAAACAAAATAAGGAAGATTCTTTTTGAAAAGCAATGACTACATTGACGAAGGCCATACCAAGATCAACAGAGTTAGATTTTACCAGAAAGCGTCTGGAGCATGAAGGAGACGTTTGAAAAGATAATTCTCTCTCTCTCTCTCTCTCTCTCTCTCTCTCTATATATATATATATATATATATATATATATATATATACACATACTATAGAGGAAAATTGACCGTTGGCATTTGGCTTTTATTTTCAAGAAAACAAAATAATGAAGATCTTTCTTATGTTTCAATATATACACCGGACAGAGTAGACGATCACTTTGATCTAGAGTTGAGAGGAGGGATCAGGGGCGTATCCTTGCATTCAAATAGGGGCTAAAGTTTTTGAAAATTTTGTTATTTATATGTATATTTTATTTTAAAATGTTTATTTTTAGTATTAAATATTTATTTTTTATTGATTTAACCCCCCCAAAGATACGAGTCTAGCTCCGCCCCTGGGAGGGATGGAGATTTTTATCTACACTTTCACCGAAAAGCACCGACTACATTTACAAAGGCATGACCAAAATCAACAAAGTGGGATTTTGCCGGAAAGCGGTCGAATGATGGAGAAGACGTTTGAAAAGATATATATATATATATATATATATATATATATATATATATGGGGGGATACAATGAGTCCATATATTATAGTGAGACATTGTGAACTCATCTCAACCCTCCTTTATCTATATCAATGGCTAAGATAAATAGGGGTTAAAATTACGTTAAACATTTAATTAAGGTAAAATAAGGGTATAGTTGTCAAAACAAACATGTGGGGGACCATCCAAATATGGAATCAGTTATTAGGAGAGATAAAATCATGTGGGGAGAGAGAAAATCGCAAAAAAATCACGCTTGAGAGAAACTCACGCATGTGCTCTGGCATGAAGTATGTTGTACACTTATCATATATTTGATGTATACTTAACACTATTTTACTGTATGTTTAACATAATTTTACTGCATATTAAAATGGTCAAACAAAAACATGTGCGGACCGTGAATCAAGGAATCGGTAATAGATAGAGAGAGAACCACGCTCATTAACATGTGGGGACCGTGGATTAAGTAAATCAGTTGTAGAGAGAGAAAATCACGCTCATTATTGTACTGTATATTTAACATATATTTAATGTATATTGTATATTTAACATATTTTATTTCTTTGCATATTACAATTGTCAAACAAAAATATAAGTATACAACAAAACACATATAAGTATACACAAAAAACACATAAGTATACAAAAAAAACACATAAGTGTACAACAACATAAATACATACATCAAAAATTAACTACTTATACAGCAAAACACATCTAAGTATACATCGAAAAATATCTAAGTGTACAGTAATCCTCACTGCCTCCTAGTAGTCCCTTGTTTTCTCCACGTCAACATCGTCTTCTTCACCAATCCTAAAGCGTCCTTTATTTCAAAACCCCAAAAATATCTCTTGAACTCCCAAGACTCCAATCGCTTTAACAAAAAACTCGGCTAACTCTCCACCATCCCCGAATCAAGTATATCGTCGACTAAAACTCAAAAAAAAATTAATCATGAATTGGTGTATATTTAAATTAATTCATGATTAATTATATGACATCATCTTCCTAAATCTGAACTAGCAGAAGCCCAACATTATCACAAATTATTAACTTAACCATCAAAACAGGTCCATCCACCAAAACCAAACACAATAGAGCAAAAAAATAGAACATGCCCAATAAAATCGAACTTTACTGAACAAGATACAAACACCAACTCCGTCAAATAGCGCCTCAACCTCGACTACTTCGATCTCATCTCCGGCGAGCGACGACATGAGCAACACGGTGGTCGGGAGAGTGCAAAGCTTGATGAGCGCCGTGGTGACGAGATCTTCAGTTACCAAAATGACGAGATCTTCAGTTACTAAAATTAAATAATATTATGTAATTGTGTAATTACAATGTTGCCCTTTTCAGGTTTAAAATAAATTGAAAATAATTATTAAATTGGTAAATCTCAACCATATAAAATTATAGATTTGTGGCCAGGATTAGTCCACACTGTCTCACTCTAATTATCTGGTCTCATTTGATCCAATTCCTATATATATATATATATAATCTGTCTTTTTTGGTTTTCGGCCCCATAATGTTTAATTACAATCTTCTTCTCTAGTTCTTGTTGTATGTTCAATTCATCCATTTATTGATTAATTCCTATTGATAACGTTGAATTTTTGAAACAATTATTTATTTTCCTATTGCATGTCCTATTGGTTTCTTGTCCAAGGGAATGAATTGGCTTCTTCAACTATGTCCGTGTGTGTATTGTGTAATAAAGAAAGAAAATATAACGGGGGGAAATCAACAGTTGCCATTTGCCTTTTATTTTCAAAAAAAACAAAATAAGGAAGATCCTTCTTATATCTCTATATATACACCGGACAGAGTAGACGATCACTTTACGCTGGAGTTGAGAGAGGGATGAAGATTTTTATCTACACTTTCACTGGAAAGCGCCGACTGCATTGACGAAGGCAAGACCAAGATCAACAGAGTGGGATTTTGCCGGAAATCGGCCGGAGGATGGAGCAGATGTTTGAAAAGATAATACTTTCTCTGTCCTTTGTCTTTTTTGGTTTTCGACCCCATAATATTTACTTTCAATCTTCTTCCCTAGTTCTTGTTGTATGTTCAATTTCCATGTTCAATTCATCCATTTATTGATTAGTTCCTACTGATAAGTGATAACGTTGAATTTTTGAAACAATTATTTGTTGTCGTATTGCATGTCCTATTAGTTTCTTGTCCACGCGAATGAATTGGCTTCTTGTCTTCTTCAACTATGTCTGCGTGTGTATTGTGTAATAAGGAAAGAAAAAATAGCATGGGAAAATTGACCATTGGCATTGCCTTTTATTTTCAAGAAAATAAAATAAAGAAGATCATTCTTATGTCTCTATATATACACCAGACACAGTATACAATCACTTTGCGATCACTTTGCGCTGGAGTTGAGAGGAGGGATGAAGATTATAATCTGCACTTTCACCGGAAAGCATCGATTGCATTGACTACTTTGTCCTCTCTACTCCAGCGCAAAGTGATCGTCTACTTTGTCCGCTGTATATATAGACATAGAAATGATCTTCCTTATTTTGTTTTCTTGAACATAAAAGGCAAATGGCAACAATCGATTTTCCTTTGTTATATTTTATTTCCTTAGTACACAATACACACATCATAGTTGAAGAAGACAAGAAGCCAATTCATTCGCTTGGACAAAAAAACTAATAGGACATGCAATACGACAACAAATAATTATTTCAAAAATTCAACGTTATCAGTAGGAACTAATCAATAAATGGATGAATTGAACATGAACTGAACATACAACAAGAACTAGGGAAGAAGATTGAAAGTAAACATTATGGGGTCGAAAACCAAAAAAGACAAAGAACAGAGAGAGAGTATTATCTATTCAAACATCTGCTCCATCCTCCGACCGTTTTCCGGCAAAATCCCACTTTGTTGATCTTGGTCTTGCCTTCAAATGCAGTCGGTGCTTTCCGGTGAAAGTGTAGATAAAAATCTTCATCCCTCCTCTCAACTCCAGCGCAAAGTGATCGTCTACTCTGCCCGGTGTATATATAGAGACATAAGAAGGATCTTTCGTTTTTTGTTTTCATGAAAATAAAAGGCAAATGCCAACGCTCTATTTTCCCTTGTTATATTTTCTTTCCTTATTTCACAATACACACACGGACATAGTTGAAGAAGACAAAAAGTCAATTGATTTGCTTGGACAAGAAACAAACATCAAATAGGACATACAATACAATAGAACAACAAATAGTTGTTTTAAAAATTCAACGTTATCAGTAGGAACTAATCAATAAACGGATGAATTGAACATGAAACAAGAACTAGAGAAGAAGATTGTAATTAAACATTATGGGGTCGAAAACCAATAAAGACAGAGAAGAGAGAGAGAGAGAGAGAGAGAGAGAGAGAGAGAGAGAGAGAGAGAGAGAGAGAGAGAGAGAGAGAGAGAGAGTATTATCTTTTGTAACGCCCCGCTTCATCCTCCGGACGCTTTCTGGCAAAATCTAACTCTGTTGATCTTGGTCTGGCCTTCGTCAATGGAGTCATTGTTTTCCAAGAAAGATCTTCATTATTTTGTTTTCTTGAAAATAAAAGGCAAATCCAACAGTCAGTTTTCCCGTTATATTTTCTTTCCTTATTAAACAATACACACACGGACATAGTCGAAGAAGACAAGAAGCCAATTCATTCGCTTGGACGAGAAACCAATTGGACATGCAATAGGATAGCAAATATGTGTTTCAAAAATTCAACTTTATCAGTAGACTTTTTTGCAGAGCATCATACTCTTGTGGAGAGATTCGTATGGATAATAACCATTTATACGTTTTATCGAAGCCTGCTCAACGCTTGAAATATATTTCATTGTTAAGAAAAAGTATATGTTCAACTATCTCGGAAGAGGCATTTGGTTTTGCAGCTTGTAGAGCCCTCTCGGATATCTCTGCCATTAGACTCTTGTTGTCTGTCAAAAATCACGTACTGTCAGAAACGCTTAGCACAAGAATAGCAAATAGCTTCATAGATTTCCAGTTGGTGACAACAGCTGCCACATAATGTATATATAAAAGTGGAAGCAAATAAATCATGAATTCCCCCATTAAAGTAATCAGACCCCAGTTTTGGTTATAGGATATAAGAAAATGTGAAAAGATAATTAGCAACATATGTTTAAGCCATAAACTCAACTCAACTTAGATTAATAAGCCTAATACCAAGTTCATTTAAGGTTAGCTATCTAGATCCACCACATTCACTCTGGTACACATCAGGGATCATTTTAAATGTTCAATCACAAGGACTTGAATGTTATTTAACTACCAAATTTCGTGAACTGTTTAGGTTAGTCACTAACATTTTGAGGTTTCCAACTCAGGCATCTTATCATTATTTGCATGCATTGCACTATATCACTGTCAATCATATAATTTTATCTTCAGATGCAACCAGTTTAACCAAATAAATTATACTCAAAGTGTCGATAAGATTATAATATATATAAACTGCAAGCATATGCAAGTACATAGGCAACCAATTACAGCTTTTTATGAACTTTAAAGCATCCCAGCCAGGTTCTTTCCCAGTTATGTGGTTATGATATGCATTCAAGCTTGCAATTTTGTGAATACAATTGCATTATTATAGCTTCTATATTTTAACCAGAGAAAACTGCAACACGAATTACTCACTCATTTTTCAGCAGATTTGACATAAATAGTATATAAGTACAAAATAAGCCCAACAAGCATTTCATCGTAACTTGACATACAAAAAGACTCAGCAAGGATACTACTGTTGACAATAAATTAATCAGCAACTGCAGCCTACATGATTATTTTCGAGGCATCATTGCAAATTAGAACTCAAGGCAGTGGTCTTGTAGAATAAGTAGCACAATCCTTGATTAAGACAATAGATCAGCAGTTTAATTTTCTTGGTGTTCCATTCCTACATCAGTTGGTATCACAATAAAGCGGTCTCTTATGCCAATTGATGACGGACAAGAACATTGGAGAATAACTTAATCAATTCAGAAATCTAATGCGAAAAACTACAGAGATTTATCAGTAATTCAAATTTAATTATAATGGCATCAGAATGGAAGTTAAGCCACACCCTGTAAATGCTCTAGAACAAATGAATCATTTCAAAGAAGAGAAACATATGAAAAGGGGAAATAAATTCAAAACAATTGATGACTTTCCAATTCAAAGAATGTAAGCTTTCTAACTGTTACTTTATCTAATGCCTTATCTTTTCCATCAATTTCTCACTCCTGGCAGATAAATACGTTCCACTGGAAAGTTATGATGCTGGTGATACCACAAAACATCGACGCTATTAAATTTTGAAGTACAACATGGAAGAAAAAATTGGATTGAGTTTTGGCTCCATGTTTAAGTAATTAAAAGCCAAGAACGCTCAGTGAATAAACTAAACTACACTACCAAACTAGATTAATTATGCAAACGGGCCATTCAACTCAACACTCAAAAGGTGTCAAATAAACACATAATATATTGTTTACATCGCCTCTACAAAAACATAGGAGCCAAAAGAATCTCTACATTAAAGGAAGGCAAGTAACTAAATTACCTTTCAAAGTGATTTATGTCATTCTATCCAATTCCCTTTTTTTTAATTACGTACCATATATAGACTTGCATATGTGAAGTAATACCCTTTATAACTATATTATTCTATAAAAATTGCCAATATAAAATAAATCTGACAATATACATAATAATATTAAATGGTTTGGAACAAGAAATGGCAATGAGTTTCTTACAATTTTATAGTAGTACCTCTTTCGCTCCACTTGAAATTTGTTAATGTGTTATAGACGTTCTCTTGTAGAATATACTTAATGCAAAGATAAAAGTGAAAGGTGGAATTTTTTTATGTGCATAAAAATAGATGTGAAATATATTGCTACGATCGTATCCAAAGTTGTACCAAAGAATAACTAAATTTGTTGTCTGTAAAGCACAAACGAAAATAAAGCTGAAAAGAGGAGAAAGCAATCAGCATCCATTACTCCCTAGGACACAAATTAGGCTCTTTAGAAAATAAAAATAAAATAAGACAACTGACCTGCATGTGCTAGCACTACAGTATGTCACCAGCCTACTCTCCAAACTTGCACTCCCTTTGTTTAGAGAATCCAACTCACATTCATCCGTAAACAAAAGCAATCAATACTATAAGTTCAACAAATAACCCATGGTAGGAAGTTTAAAGCAGGAATATCTCCAGCTTTTACAATACTACAGATATTATGTTGCTTCTATTTTTTAATCATAAAAATACTCCTATTTAGTTATGACACATTAGGACATTGATAAATTCGTTGTGAAAGTACAATAGGTATGTCATGATTTAATCATAAAAGGCTTAGGAACTTGTCTTTTGCTCAGTTTTGTAAGTTCTTTTATTTAGGGCTGAATCTAATTTTACACTCCTAACTAGTATTTTCCCCCATGGATTGCAATGGGAAGAGATCTACATTTTAAGATATCATTTTATAACTTTCAAGTAAGAATCACAAAGATATAATATATATACATATATGTGTGTATATATTCCAGTTTATCTAGGGAATTAGAACATATAGTCCAATCAACTTTCGATATTTCAAAGAAACATGTAAATTCTAAATATTATGTGTAAAAAGTTTGCATTTAATAACCTAATTCACTTTATGATAATCGTAATTTCTTAAATTTATGATTGGGCATAGCAGTTCAAACTCGAAAATTTTACAACAATGTCAGGGTTTTTTTATCTAATCTCCACTATTAACTTTGTCATTTGCAATTAGTTGACTGTCATTAAGTACTAGAACTAATTTAATAAGACAAAGACTCATATGAGACGGTCTGACAGATTAATGTTGTGAGACGGATCCTAAAATGACCCATATTAGCTAAACCATTTGATTTTGGATCTAACTTGCTTTGATTTGTGAAATGGGTTGGATCCGTCTTATAAATTTAAATCCGTGAGACGGTCTCGCATGAGACTTACTCTTATAATAAAGATTCAAACATAAGTGAACTGCATATGTAGACAGCGATAAGAAGCAGCGAAGAAAATATAACATTACAAAAGGACATAATGTGATTCGTGCTTGTGAACGAATTTAACTTCTAGTTGCTAATGATAGCTAACTCGATGCCAATACAAATGACAGTATTCAGTATTGAAGAAACGGAATGGGATTTAAGACATGAGTGTTATAGTTATCTAGGGATCTTCGGATGGAAACTAAATGACTGAACCCTAGAAATCTGGATTGATGAGCATGACAAGAAATAAAGGCAAGCAAATTCGAGAAAGAGGAAGTAGTGTTAAATAACAGAGCATGACCAGAGATTTTAAAGTCAAAGTATGATGAAACATTCTACCACAGTAACACTAAATGAGAGAAGCAACAAAAGAGATTGTAGATGATGTATTTTTGTGAACAATATCAATGATCCATACAAGCTGAAAAGGTTATCATACCCACAATTTCCTGGATGGCACTTCTAAGGGTTGCTGAGTCCAGTTCATCTTCCAGAATAACCCTTGAACCAGCTATATCAGCCATGAGAGAAGCATTTTTGAACTGATGTCCCTCGGCAACATATGGTGATGGTATCTACATAAATCGAAAAGTTAGTAATCATCAAAATGGTAAGTGAAATAGCACTACATAAGCATGCAACATAATGGCAACCAGCTGAAGATTTTCTTAGAAATATCATGGAAAGTTTATGCTTCGTTTTATATTCAATGTTATTAACATCAAGATGATACTGTATGGATAAACCCCCTCTCCCGGCTCTGGAAGGCCACCCAACACTCAGAAACGGGAAAAGCTGCATCCAGAATCAACTAAAACGAAAAGACGGAAAGTAAGTTTGCTCTAGTACATTGGTATCAATCATATAAAATATTATTGGTGATAGCAGCATTAAACCATCACTTGTGGATTAACTAGGTCATGTACAATAGACAGAATAACTTGACAGCATTGAAGTACTTCTTGCAAATAATAGGAATTAATGCAATAAGTACCTTAACGGCATTGATCAATCTCATAATCAATAATTATCAAGTGATTCCTTATAATACCTAATATATCTTTCAGATGAAAATATAAGGAAATAATTAGCAAGTCACCTGATTGCATCGATCAATTTCACGGACAAAATCTTATTGCAAGGAACAAATCATATGCTTAGTATTTGTTTGCATTAGGATCTGACAAATATATGCATCTAAATGTGGGATCTTTGGGCTGATCATTGACCAGACCCATATCAGAAGTTTAGCTAGTATGGCCCGCTGAGAGTTCCACCGGGAGGAAGTCCTGGCAGTGCATCATTTTAGGATCTGGTAGTTAAATTCACCAAATATTGGACTCATGGAACGGCGTTCATCTTTCTCAAGGTGGAAGCATTGCACACACGAGAGCTTGCTTATTCATTCATTCTTAGCACCTATCTTTATCCAAAATCCGAAAAGGAGTTGCTTGGAGGATTGAGAAGCTTATGAGTAACTTTCCCTTTGATGCTCCCAGACAATGAGTGGAGGGATCACCTCATTAATTGGAACCAATTGTGTAAACCGGAAGAAAAGGGATTAAATAAGGGTAAATTGGAAGTAAAAATATCACCTTCACAGCACAGGAAAGCGGTTGGGGATATTCCCAAAAGAATCCAACCCCCTTTGAAACCAAGAGCAAGTACGGCCTATATCAGGATAGATGGAATGCCTCAGCAGGTTCAAGTGCCTCTTATTCTTGTCCTTGGATATTTGTTTCTCAACGACATTCTTCCTTTTTTCCTTTGATAGAATACAATCGGTGATTGGGCAATATCTGCCTTTCGTAGGATCTCTAGCTAAAAATAGACTTCTTTTAGTTTTCCTATGATTTTATAGTTGTCTCTTGTCCACGAAGCACCATTTCTTCTTATTATATAGGTTCTCCTTGGTCTTCGAACTTCTTCCACTACTTGAAGGACCTAAGTGACAGAGACAGTAGTGGCAATGCAATCTTGCTAAAGTTTTTATCTACTTCTTTAAATCATGGAGTCTGGACTATCCATCCTTCGGGAATTATACTTCTTTCCTAAGTTATTATCTCGCTCTCTCCCTGTCCCTCAGCCTCCATACCTATCCATAGGAAAACGAAGGTACCATTCAAAAATAATGCTTCCTTCTCATTAGTTCACGAGGGGCAATAAACAAAGATTTGTTACAAAATAGGAGACCTCATAAGGCATTCCAGTTCCACCAGAAGTAGTGTGCCATGTGTAAAAATCACGATCTCGGGATAGACGTTTGACTTATTAAGAGATGGTTGAAGTTCCATTTGGAACAAACAAAGTCTTCTTGATACGATCTAGGGTCCAAAGACCAAAATATAATGGAATTCAGACTTCTTGATGCGATATAGAGGGATATTGGCACTTTGTTTTTTCTTCCTTTTTTGGGGGTGAGGGGGTGAGGGGTAAGATCTCGCACAGTTTTTGTGTAACTTATTCTAGTGATTTCATGATTGTTGTTCTCTTGCTACATAATCTCTCTTTTGCTCCTTACTAAATGTAAGAGAAAGAAAAAAATCAATTGCTAAATATACCTGATCATAAAGATCTCTATCCTAAGACTCATAACATAGGTAGTTAGACGCATAACCAAGTCCTCGACTACACATTTCCTTAAGTTGCCAAATGTTAAATGGTAGGGCTGTCAATTTCAAAAGATGTAGAACAATCTGACAAGTAAACATTAACGGTTTAGAAAATGTAAACTTATTCTACTAGACACACGAATATTCATTATAATAAAATTTTACACTCTTGTATTAAAACTAATATCTAGTTACCCTAGAGAAGTCCCAAAAACTGCAAATTTCCTGAATTACTCACTTCCTCTCAAGATTATCCTTCTATCTTGCCCCAACATAAAACTCTTAGATGCAATTGAACAAGAGTAGTTTTTTCATACTGTACACTATTTCCATTAAAAATAGTGGTAGGGGGTTGGTCGTTACACATCATTACTTTAATTAATAGGATAATATGGAGAGAAAAAGAATGAGTATATCTTTCTGTTCTTTCTTTTGTGGGGGTGGGTGTGGGGGTGAGGTAGGGGTGTGCACGGTACTTGGAGATTACCGAAATAACCGATATCCAGACTGAAAAATATCCAAACCGAAAACATTCATTAACTTTTTGACTTTTTCCAGACCGAACCATCCCGAAATTTTTATAGGTACGGTTCTGGATATTTTTCAGATGTCCGTACTGAGAACCATACCGAACCGAAGATACAAATCTAAAACCAATTTTAAATACTTTTTTATACATACATATATAATATTTTTTTATCTTATTTATATAATGGTAGTGAGTTAAGGTTAACTACATGTTCTTTGACAATACTATATCAAATATAATAATAAAACTTCTCAAAATAAAAATTAGCATACTATATCAAATAAATAATTGAAAAGGAATTTAATTCATTTAGAGTTACACTATATTAATTAATTATCAAAAAATAGTTAGTATCATATTAATTTATTCAAATGTACACAATAAGTTAAATTAAATAATCCTATGTGATTTTATTAATGATCATAAGATTCATAACTAGACTAATCCTCTGATCAAGAAAATTAATTCATATTAAAATTAGTTAAATGATTAGTAAATTGCACCTAAACTAGAGTAATACGCTAATCAAGAAATTAGGACATTGAGTCTATAAACTTATATAAACTTCATTTCGTATATAAAGAATATTCTTATAGGAGAAGAATATGCAAAAATTGGCAGCCAAATGGGAATTAGAGAAGTATTTTGATGAGTTCTTTTAAAAAATACACATCGTTTTAATGTCTTGGATTGGTGGAAAGTCAATGCAATTACATATTCGATATTGAGCATTATTGCTAGAGATTTTTTGGCAATTCAATTGTGATTTATATTTTTGTATGATGGATTAAACAATTAAATTAGGATTTAATTAATAATTTCATGTTGATTATTTTTTTGTCTTTCTTTTAAGCATTAATAATCTCCGATTCTTTGGTCCCGACCAAACTGGTCCATTAGAACCGAATATTTCTACCGAACCGTCTCCGAAATTTGAATGGTACGGTACGGGTACAGTTCCGGATATCAATTTTTGAAATACCCAAACTTTGGTATGTTTCTATAGATTTTCGAACCCTACCATGCACACCCCTAGGGTGAGGGGGGCACCATCCCATAAATCAAAGGGGAGCAATAAATTTGGGACAAGGGGATATTGTTCTTCTTTGGAATAGGACATTAAAATCATGCGCTTTGTTTAAACATAAAATATAGGGATAATTACATAAAACCCCCTGAGGTTTGGGCCAATTACAAAAAAAAAACCCAGAGATATTTGAAAAATACAAAAAAACCTTTAGGCCTAGTTTGTTTATATTTCCAACAACCAATTTCCAATTTCCATCTATTCATAAAACTGGAATCATGTTTGTTTATAAATTTTCCAATGGAAATCATCATTTTCACATTCCATTTTTCACATAAAACTACATCTCAAACCTATAATTTCAATTCTCAAACCTATACACTATCCTACATCACTCATCAATCTCTATTCTCATCTTTTCATCCAATTATACATATGGGACCCACTATTACCAACTCTATCAACTTAAAATATTATTAATTTTTAATTATTTATACCTGATGGGACCTACTAGCCTACAATCTCACAAATATAATATTATATATTCAATTAAAATATTCAACCACTATCAACTTTTCAAATTATTATATAAATAAAATAATACTTCAAAACTACTCAACCAAACACAATTTCATTTCCAAACCTACATAAAACTCATTTTCATTCACTCATCCAAACATATTTCCAATTTTCACACGAAAATCAATAAATTCTCAAAATTCAATTTCCAACACTAGAAACTAGAAATGATCCATGGAAACACAACCATACAAGGCCTTAAGGTTTGATTCCATTTAGATCTTCTCCCTTCATAAGCAAAAAACATTTCAAAGACCACCTTGATATTTGTAGAAATATTACAATTAACCCCTTAAAATTAAGACAAAATCAAACATGAGGGGTTTTTTTGTAATTTTGAAATATCTCAGGATTTTTTTGTAATTAGGCCAAACCTTGGGGGTGTTTTTGTAATTATCCCTAAAATATATAAACTCAATTTATACCCATTTACAATCCTAAATTGGAGACATGTGGCCAGCTATCATGTTTCAAGTTAGATTAGCAAACACAAAAAATAGAAGAGTAATGGTTTTCAACTCTTACAATCTGTTAACTTAATCAAACTAGTAAACCAATTCCATACTTAGAAAATCATGACTATGCTAAACATGATGTAGAAAAGACAAAATGTAAAATAAGATTGCCCTATTATCATGTTATTAAAATTTTCTGATGATCAAAAAAAGGTACACTTTTAACCAAAGAAGTTTAAAAAATTGATAGCAGGTGCATATAATATTAGCAAAACAAAAATAGCATCAGTCCATCCATTGGTTACAAGTATTCAAAATTAACCCATTACAGAGGAACCTGTGATGTTATTAACTGAAAATACATGGCCCATATAACATTCTAAATAATGTTTCAATGATTCTTTTTTCACTCTACTATCGGAAAGGCCCACAGAAAAAGACACAAATTTAATAAGAGTTTTAAGTTAATTAAGCTACTGCTACTTTAACAGATTTAGTGATTTTTCTGGATGAGAGCAAGGCGGGATCAAAATAATTACTTTATTGGTCATGTCTCTTGCATTACATGTTCAGCTTATCACTTTCGCTAGAGTTTTATTAGAAAAGTCAAATATAAATTGGGAAAGCAAAAACAGGGAGGAAGCAAACATGGCATTACTAGCTAAACTCTTGCTTTCAGAATGTAAAAGTGAGACTGGTAGGCATACATATGGCAATCCTTAGGAGCTGTAATTAGCTAAGAAATGTCTGGTGCCAGAAAATAACTGAAAGGGTCTGAATAAATTTCAATAAGATAAATAAAAAAGGTCATTTTGAACAAGAACAATCATTTCACAACAAGATAACAAGTTTTCTGTGCAAGTCTTCCATCTGAGCCATGTGGTCAAATCATGTGCAGTTGCTAATCTCTGTCCAACGTACATATCAAATTTTAATGGCTAACAAGCAGTACTTTGAACCTCTTATACGCCTCGAAATTAGGGAGCTTAAGTAACCTCATCAGCTCAATCATCTTTCTAACTCTATGTACATCAACACGAAATTTTGTGAAGGAAACCTTTGCGCTAAACTGTGAGCCATTATCATTTTTTTTTTAAAGAAAAAAGCACTTTCAGCAGTACTTTTTCGCATACTAATAGAAATACATTTCTTTGACATTCCTAGGTATGTATGGTAGGATAGATGAAAATATTTGTATAAACAAACTAGAGTATGGCAGATATACAAATATTGGTTTTTAAGAAAGTTACTTGGTGAAATTATCAAATATTAATTATTCAATGATAAGATCTAGATTCAATAAATTGGTCCTAGCCAACCATAATGTTCTTGTGAGCAATCCAGATATCATTTGACATCTATTAGTAATGAGGATAGATCACCTGTACATTAGACAAAGAGAGATTGATACACTAAAGGACGGTCCATTACATGTTATAGTTTGAACAATTAGAATTCAAACTTCTGCAGTGACTATAGACAGGTACAACTAGGAAAAGCAACGACATGAATATTTCTCATAGTTGGTATTATTGTACCAAAAATATACAGTCAAAAACCATAGATTATCACATTTTACGTATTGTTATTAACAAAGATTTAAATTATAAAAGATTAAAAGTTTCATCAACCATAGCACGATCATCTTAAAGTATAAATGCTTCTAAAAATGTAGCCAGAAAAATAGATAGTTCAATACCAAGATACAAGGTTTTCCAGTGGCCAAGATTTCATAGTATGTCATTGCACCAGCTCTTGAAACAATAAGGTCTGCTGCTGCATATGCCAAATCCATAGCATGCAAGAACCTTCATGATGTTAGAATCACACGAGAATCAAAGAGGAAACAATATACTGCATAAGCCTATTTACAATCATTTATGTTACACTTGCACTTGTACACAACTATAGATAGGCTATATTATAAACTATCATATAAACATGAGGCACTTAACAGTAAATAATCCATTAGTGTGATGAAAACACACTCACGGAGAAAGGAGTAGCCGAGGATGGTTTCTCACGCGACGCTCCATCTCATGGAATGCCGCCATACCCGTCTGCCAAATGATGAACAAGTCATCATTCTCATTCAACATCTGATAGTACGCATTCAACAACACATTATTAATCATATTGGCACCCAAAGAGCCTCCAAGTACCAACACCACCTTCCCCTCTCCCTTTACTTCCACCTTCGGAAAGAAATGCCATCTACCCACAGTTTTAGACGTTTGCTTCATCAATGACAACCTCACCGGATTCCCACACACAGCACACTTATTCCTCTGCCAAAAACACTCCACGCTCGAATTAAAGGCAACACATACTTTATCAGCAAATAGGGAAAGAACCAGATTCGCAATCCCGGGTACAGAATTTTGCTCTTGTATTAGGAGCTTAACCCCTTTAATGGCAGCAGCGAGGCATGTAGGGAAGGAAACAAAGCCACCAGTACCAACGACAATGTCGGGGTCGAATTCTTTTAGGATTTTGTAACTCTCGAAAATGGCTTTTGTGACGACGAAAGGAAAGACAAAGAGATTTTTTAGGGAAATCAAAGGGCGGGATAGAGGCGCGGTCGGAACGGCGGTAAAGGGGTAGCAGGCAGAGGGAACCGTTGTAGCCTCCATGCCAGTTGGGGTTCCGACGAAAAGGAACTGGGTCTTGGGATTCAAGATTTTAAGTTCATCTGCTATGGCTAAAGCTGGGTAAATGTGGCCGCCGGTGCCCCCGGCGGCGAAAACGACCCGGAGGTTGTCAGTGCAAGTGGTAGAGGGGGCAGTAGCAGTGGTGGTGGTGTAAGAGACAGCTGCAATTCGCTTGGAGGACGAGAGGTGGGAACGGAGACGGGTGTTAGGTGGGGTGAGAGACGAGCAGACAACGGCAGCCATTGTTCAGGCAAGCCCAAAGTTGAGAGTATCGTTCGCGGTTCGTGCGTACATTGATGAGGGTATATTCAATTGGTTCGTCCTCACCATCAGAGGCGCACCATCAAAGGGAACACTTTGTTGTTCCCCAAAATATATTGGGAAATTCGTGAAAATACCCACGGCCCCGTGCAGCTTACCGATATCTACTATGTCAATCTCTTCTACGGGATCAACATCTTTCCTCTTCTTGTTCTGCCCTTCTTTCGGCTCAACATGTTTTCCTTTTCTTGCTCTGCCCTTCTTTCTTCCGAAGGAGCAAATCTTCTTCGACCCCATATATATCACAATCTCGCCCCTGTTCGGTCTGCGGTGGAAGATCCATTGACAAACAGTTTCCAGGTCTGCTCTTCAATGGTGTCGAGTTGAATTGACGGTGTGAACTCGGCTACAAAGTCTGCTAGGGCTTGTCCCGTTATTGATGTTTTGGGTTCGTACAAGGTGTCAAATTGGCTAAGCTCTCTCAAGTACACTTTGAAGATCGGGCTAGATAAATCCAAGGGAAACTGGCCTGAAGAGCTCCCCAGGAGTACTTTGGGCGTACAGAACAACACACCGATCAACCACATGAGAAACACCTTTTGCCCTAACTTACGGGGGCTGAGGCCGCCATCCTAATTGAGATCGGCGAGCTATTCATCAGGAAAAGCCACCCTGGGCAGCTTGAGGGGAGGCCATCAGGGTGGTATTACATACAGACCCGACCTGGATATCCAGAGAACCTGGTCTTGGGCCTTTCCGAGTGCTTAAAAGAATGGAAAAACAAGTGGTTTTGGGTGGAGTATTAAAGAAATTTTCCCCCAACTTATTAAATAAGGATTTTGCCTCTTCACACCATCTAAGAAGACCAAAGTACCCTTAACTTAAAAAAAGGGAATAAGAGAGAAACCATGTCAAAAATGCACGGAAACGAAAGCGACATCTCGCCAGCAAGAAAAGAGGTTTCGGGTGGTAGGAAACATTTATGGCCTAACTCTTCATGAGAAGTTGTTAGTTTCAAAGCTCTTGGTGAAGAACACATAAGGCCTTGAATTGTTTTTCAGCTTGCCGGACGATGCGAAGGCTTGAACTTGCAAAGAGATGAAGCCTGGGGTGAATTTATAAAAATTTGGCTATGTTGTTCTTTCGGTACACTGTCTACTTGGGGAGGGGGCTTGATATTTTATTTTGGCTATTTGACAATGAATGTCACAAGTAGTCTTTTGTCTGTTTTGCCTATGGAGTATGGACTATGAATGTCATTAGTAATATGTTGCTTGTTTTGCCAATGAGACTATGAATGTGAGTTAGTGAGTGTAATCTGTTGACGTGCGTTTTGGTCAACAAGCAAAATATGTAAGAAATTTAACACGTGGAAATATAAGCGTGCATAACGTGTGTTTATTATGGCCAATTCTGGCTTTTTTGATACAATGTCGTGTCGGATTATCGGGGTCGGTCTTTCTTATAATAACACGTTTTCCAGTGCCTTTTTTTCTTCCCTTCCCTCTTAAATGATGCTTTTTATACCCCTTTAGTAAGTGGTTTTCAACAGTCATCTTTGCACTAATCAATCACTAATCATTAAAACAATTTGAAAAGGACACATGTCCCCTTCTAAGCGTGCATGTCAGCCAAGTTTTGCCACTTGGTGACTCATCTTAATAACCTTCTGACACGTGGCGGTTTCTGATACCAATAAAGCACTAAGCATGGGCAAGTATGGGCAAATGGTTATTTTTCTGAATCTGTCGCGCATGCATCTCCCGCCAAAATTTGGGCTCGGGGGTCGAGGCTCGGTAGTCGTGTTATGGTTGGGCTCGGTAGTGAGCGAGCCCAACTCATGACGTGTTACCGGGAACCGCTGCTGACATTCCCAAGGGCCCCCCTTCGGGCATGCACTGTATTGATGACGTGGATTAATTTTCTTCCAGCTCGGCTCGGGCGTCATCAAAGGCCCCCAAGTTTAATTTCGAGAGAAAAATCTCTAAAGTCGAAGTTAAACTTTAATGCTAATGATAAACATTTAATGGGGAAAAGGAATCCTCAAAGGTTTGTTCATTCCTGACATCTGTCGTGTAGTGGTTAAAGCCTGTAGCGGCGCATTAATTGTGGTGTCATAATGACAGACACGTGGCCTCTTATGGTTGGACCAATCTTGCGCAGGAATTGAAAAGGCCCATCAGTTCTGTCAGCGGGCGTGGGGACGTGACGTTTTCTGACATTTTTTACGGCTTTTGAGGTTGAAAAGGCGCGTCTCTTCAAATAAACGTTTCGTTTCTTGAGGGAACTTCTTCTATAAATACCCCTTTTTCCTCCATTACCCACTTTCGCATCCATTATCCTTTGAGCTAGACTGACTGAGACCGAGCAGAAATTTCGGGTCGACTTCCAAAGTTCAGAGACTTCGAACTTAGGTATTTTTTCGAAATATTCTCCCTTTTCCTATAAAATGTCTTCTTTCGAGGATAGTAGAAGCCGTAGCTATAGCATAGGGGTTGAAATCGAGGATCCCCCCTCTCAACCTTCTGTTTCTTTCTCCCCATCACAGCAATCTCCGCCTCATAGTCCGAGCATCATTCAGATCTCTTCTCCATCATTCTCCTCGAGGCGGAACACCTTTGGAGCAGACGCACACTATTTTTAATCCCGGTCGGTATTTTTTTTCGAGAAGGCACGTATATTAGCCCCATCGCACGAGAGAATTCTAGCGAGGGATCCCCGAGTACTGATCTTCGGCAGTATTAGCAAGAAGAAGAGGAAAATATGGCCCAACCCGAGCCTAAGCGTGATAATGCGAAGCGAGTGGACGAACCCTCCGGAGATTCGAGGCCTGAGCGGCCTCGTGCACTGATGGGCCATCGTAACGGTGACGGTAGGCGGGGTGGTGGCCCTCGTCTTCGTGTAGAGCCTAGGTGGACGTCGTGTGACATAAATGATATTCCCAGTATGTTACTGGTCCCAGAAATGGGACAATTTCAACGGAAGTACCGAATCCCGAGCGGTATTCATTTTTGGGTACCGGATGGTACCGACCATCCCCAGTACCCGTCGGAGGGGTGCGTGGCCATTCATGTCGCCAGCCTCTTATATGGGTTGCGCCTTCCACTGCCGGTCTTCCTCACTCGGTGGTTCTGCAAGTGGGGCATTCCCCTAACTCAGGTGCATCCTATTTCTTGGGGTCGGATTATCGGCCTTTTAGTAATGTTTCATTTAGAGAAGTACACCCGTCCCAAGTTCAAAGAGATGAATGAGCTCTTTGTCTGGCGAGCGACTCCTTCGTCCCGGGGGCAGCCATCCGGGCGGTATTATGTGCAAACCCGATTGGGGTACTCGGGCAGTCTAGTAGAAGGCCTTCCTTCATCTTTAAAGGAATGGAAGGACAAATGGCTCTGGGTGAGCGGCGAGTGGCAAGCTCGCGTGGAGGACGGAGCAAGGGAGACCGTCCTTTATCCTCCTTCAAATTTCGTTTTTGGTTACAGTAAGTCTATCTTTTCTCCTTTCTCTGCTTTTTGTTGTTGTTGTTTCCTTTTTATGCGGCTAACTTTGCCCTTTTTTTGACAAAAACCGAGCATCAAAGGGCGTTGTCGCCACCTTCATCCACAGGTTGGAAAATATCCAGGCCGAGGTGTCGGGGATAGGCGGATTGAGAGATTGACCACTGCGAGGTCAACTTGGCCGCACTGGCTTGAGGCTCGCTCCGCCCCGAGGTCGAGGGGCGACTCGGGGTGAGACAAAGAGAGAGGAAGAAGAGGTTGGGGGAGAGCCTCAACATAGCCTCCCCCGAGAGCGGAAAAGACGGCCAAACTCGCGGAAGAGCTGCTCAGACAGGCAAGCCGGGTCGTCTCCGCGGCGGCTTGATCCTTTAGGCGGGTCATTCAGTGCCCCTATCGAACCGACACGGACTCCGGAGCCGTCGAGGGCGGCCGCGGGCAGAGGTAAACTCCATATTTCATTGCATTTTCCTTTCCCTTCGAAATGTTCTCTTTTTTACTTTCACCTTTTGACGGTGGTTATGTTTTGTAGGGAGTGGCTTGGACTTGCGTGCACGCCTTCGCAGCGTGAGGAATACGGCCGCACGTCGATATCGGCGGTTCGGAACCGTCATCAGCCTTTCTGCAGAGGCGGCTCGAAGAGCAGATATCCGGGCCGGTAAACGCCCTGCCGATGGGGTGCCTGAGGCGGTAGAACCCCCTCTCCAAAGGAGAAGAGAGGAAATTGTTATCGAAGAGCCCGGACAGACCGAAGGGGCTGGTCAGACAGCACCAGTGCATCCCGGACAGACCTCTGAAGGGGGCATCCCACGGACCTTCTCGGACGACCTTGGCCACGAGGGTCACTTTATCCCTCCGAGCCGAGTGAGGGACGAGTACTACGAGAGAATGAGTGGGATACGCCCTTAATGGTTCGTGGAGTTCGTCCAGTGCGCCACACTGACGGAGGAGCAGTCAAGAGTTTTGCCGGAGGCAGGTCGGGCCGCAATGAATGTCCCAGCTCGTGCCTGGACAAAAGGCATTGAGCAATTTTGCTCAGAAACCGGCTGGGAGGAACAGATTCAATACGCCATGGGAATGTCTGGGCGGATTATTGGGCTCCTGTGGCACGCGATTGGAGGAACCCACGAACTGGAGAGGAAATATGCTGATCTGGAAAGGCGGCATGGTGACCTGCAAGAGGCCTACGCTACTCTTCAAGGGGTACAAGAATCGCTGAAGATCCAGACAGATGAAGCCATGGCTCGGGCCAACTTTGAGAAAGAAACCGCTGCGAGGGCCGAGGCAGAGCGAGATCAGGCCCGCAAAGCTGAGGAGGATTTTCGGGCTAAGGTTGTTGAGCTGGAACGTACCGCCATTGCCCGGGCTGAGGAAATAGAAAGGCGCCTAGCCGATGTGCGCAGAGAGGCTGAAGAGGCTACCCATCGGCAAATTGGGGAAGCTCGTGTACAGGCCGTCGAAGCTTATAAGGACTCTGAAGAGTATGCATTTATGTTAACCTGCGGCCATGCGACTAGCCTCAAAGAAATCCTCGAATCAGTTAAGGCCGGGTGGACTGTTGCTCAGCTTGAGGAGGATCTGGCCCTCCTGGAAGCTGATATTAATGCTCTCCGCCCAAACTTTGCCGAGGCCCCCGATGTTCAGGTCTCACCTCCTCCGGATGCAGAAGAAGTTGCCTCCAGTGGTGCTGTTGAAACTCTGCCCCCGTCTTAGCCTTGGTGATGTTTGCCCCTTTTCATATATAAGCTTTTACATGTATTCGTAGGTAGATTACTTGGCTTCGTGCCTTAGGATGCAATGGGCTCCGGCCCCCCCTGTGTAAATACTTTTGAAGTAGAAATGAACTTTTCTTTCTATCGCCTGTGTATGTGTTTTAAGCTTTTTGTATACGCTTGGCTCTTCTCCTTTTTGTAAGATTGTTGCCTGTCCTCTTTTTCCTTTTATACTCCCAAGTACGGGGCTCGGTTCTCGGTGCTCCTGAATAAGAGACTTTATCCGCTTTAATTGACTCTCGTGCTCGGTATATGAACCTGGTCTTTATTTTGTGCTTGGTGTATAAACCAAGTCTTCATTTTATGCTCGGTGCGTATACCGAGTCTTTGTTTTGTGCTTGGTGCATGACCAAGTCTTTGTTTTGTGCTCGGTGTGTAAATCAAGTCTTTGTTTTGTGCTTGGTGCATGACCAAGTCTTTGTTTTATGCTCGGTGTGTAAACCAAGTCTTTGTTTTGTTCTTGGTACATGACCAAGTCTTGATTTTTTCGCTTGGTGCGTGACCAAGTCTTTATTTTTTTGCTTGGTGCGTGACCAAGTATTTATTTTGTGCTCGGTGCGTGACCAAGTCTTTATTTTGTGCTCGGTGCGTGACCAAGTCTTTATTTTGTGCTCTGTGCGTGACCAAGTCTTTGTTTTTAGGATAGATCCACCTTGTGGGCGAGTCCCCCTTTATCAGCGTGCAAGGGCGTGCGAGACGACTTGTCCCAAGACTCGGCCTTCTTCACCGGTGAGACGATTCTTTGTGTTTCGCACGTAGCCGAGGTGAGTAATAATTTCGTCCCCCTTTAGAGAGCTCACAGAATATCAGATAAAAGGATAATTCCCTGGAATCCTATCTGGATCGTAAACCGAGATCTTTATTGATAGTACCTTTTCAGGTATGCCACATTCCATGGATGTACAAATTTTTCTCCACTCAAATATTCTAGCTCGTACGCCCCACCAGATAAGACGTTGTTGACCCGAAATGGGCCCTCCCGGATTGGCTTCAATGGGCTGGGCTCAACACCCGTTATCTTTTTCAACACAAGATCACCGACCTGAAATCTCCTTTTCTTTACTTTTGAATTGTAGTATCTCTCACTTCTTTGCTTATACACGGCGTTTTTCATCTCAAGATCGCACTTTTTTTTTCTTGAGATCTAGCTCGGCTCGGAGCGCAACTTCATTGCCGTCTTCAGAAAAATTTGCAATTCTAAAGGTAGGGGCTCCAATCTCAACAGGGATCACCGCCTCGGTTCCATAAGCAAAAGAAAAAGGTGTCTCTCCTGTGGCTGCTCGATGCGTCGTTCTGTACGACCACAGTACCCCGGGTAATTCCTCCGGCCAATTACCTTTAGACTCCTCCAATCTCGCCTTCAAGGTATACTTGAGTATTTTATTAACGACCTCAACTTGTCCATTCGACTGGGGATGGTATGGAGTCGAGAAGTGGTTTTTGATGTGGAAGCCTTCACAAAAATTTCGAAACCTCCGGTTATCGAATTGTTTCCCATTGTCTGTAACAATCGAATGTGGTATCCCAAATCTGCAGATAATGGACTTCCATACAAAACTCACAATCTTTTCCTCGTCTATTTTTGCCGGAGGCTGCGATCGCCCATTTTGTGAAATAATCCACCGCCACAATGACATACTTTGACCCCCTTTGCCAGTGGGGAGTGGTCCGATAATGTCCATTCCCCATTTGGCAAACGGCCAAGGGCTAAATACGGAGGTAAGTTGCTCAGGATGATACCTGACCTGTGGTGCGAATCTTTGGCACCTCTCGCATCTTTTGACGAGGTCGGTTGCATCCTTTTTTAGGGATGACCAGTAGTATCCTTGCCATATTAATTTATAAGCTAATGTCTGGCCCCCGGCGTGGTTTCCGATATTCCCTCGTGAACCTCTCAAGACGCAATCCGCATGTCTGTCTCTCGGGACAGCACCGAAGGAGTGGGACGGAGTATCCTCGTTTGTATAGGGCCGTCTACTATTGTGAAACGAGCCGCTTGGGTTCATAGTGTTCTGGCCTCAGCTTTGTTTTCAGGTTGAACTCCTTTTTCTAAATACTGAATGATCGGAGTCATCCAGGTCTGCTCGGTGGCTTCGGTGGCATGTATCATCTTTGCGCCAAGTGACGGGGCGGACAATTATGTGACAATGACATCCACAATGGCATCCATCCCTGGGCTAGAACCGAGCCGAGCTAAGGCATCTGCTTGCATGTTCTCGGCTCGGGGCACATATAAGACTTTTGTCTTAAAGTGTAACAATTTCTTCTTGACTAAGTCCAAATACTGTGCGATTTTTTGCTCTTTTGCTTCGTACTCACCATTGATTTGATGAACGACCAGCTGCGAATCACTGTGTACCAGCAGCCGTTTTAGGCCCATAGAAGATGCCATATCTAAACCTGCCAGAAGTGCCTCGTATTTGACCGTTGTTCATTGCGGGAATCAAATCGCACGCCGAGCAAAGATAGCATTTCGATTTGGATCGATTATCACGATTCCGCCCCCTGCTCGGCCTGCGGTGGAGGAGCCATCAACGAACAACTTCCACTCTTGGTCTTCCATAACTTCTAATTGTGTGGAAGGTGTGAATTCGGCCACAAAGTCGGCTAAAGCCTTTCCTTTTATTGTTGTGCGCGGTTCATATAGAATATCAAATTGACTGAGCTCAACGGCCCATTTGATCATCTGACCAGAAGTGTCGGGTCGATGTAATACCTGCTTCAGTGGGTAGTTCGTCAAGACTATAATCTTGTGCTCTAGAAAATATAGATGGAGCTTTCGTGCCGCAATGATTAATGAATAAGTTAACTTTTCCATTGGCGGATAGCGGAGTTCGGCGTCATGCAGCGCCTGACTGGTGTAATAGACTAGATGTTGAATAGAACCATCTAGCCTGATTAACACCGAGCTGATGGCGTATTCGGACACCGCCAGGTACAAATACAAGTTCTCCCCTTGGGTAGGTTTTTGCAATATAGGAATTGAAGAGAGGTGTTGTTTGAGGGATTCAAAGGCAGTCTGCGCTTGCTCGGTCCACTCAAAATTCTTGTTCTTTTTTATGATTTCAAAGAAAGGTTTATACTTGTTTGTGGACCGTGAAACAAATCGGTTAAGGGGCGGCCAATCGGCCTGTTAGGCTTTGTACCCTTTTTACAGAATTTGGGGGTTCAAGGTCTATGATGGCTTTTATTTTGTCTGGGTTAGCTTCAATCCCTCTTTGGCTGACCATATACTCCAAGAATTTACCCGAGTCGACCCCAAACGTACATTTTCTCGGGTTTAACATCATCTTGTACTCTCTCAACACAGCAAACATTTTATTAAGATCGTTGAGATGATCAGATATATACAATGATTTCACCAACATGTCATCTACATAGACTTCCATAGTACGACCTATCATTTTCTCAAACATCTTATTTACTAACCTTTGGTAAGTCGCACCAGCGTTCTTCAACCCGAAGGGCATCATCTTGTAATAGTAAATTCCATGAGCAGAAAAGAATGATGTATTTTCTTCGTCATCTGGGTGCATTCGTATTTGGTTGTAACCCAAGTACGCATCCATGAAGCTCATCAATTCGTGTCCCGCCGTGGCATCTACCATATAATCAATGTTCGGTAATGGATAACTGTCCTTAGGGCATGCCTTATTTAGGTCGGTGAAATCCACGCATAGGCGCCATTGGCCATTGCTTTTCTTGACCAGAACAGGATTGGCAACCCATCGGGGATAGAGGGCTTTCCGGATAAATTGATTATCTAGCAACTTGTTAACCTCGGCCTGTCGGGGCCGAGTTTGCGCCTTTTCTGGATAACTGGGCGGAACGTTAGATCAATATTAAGGCGGTGGCATGCATGCTTGGGGTCAATTCCGGGCATGTCTGCATGAGTCCACGCAAAGACGTCAAGATTATTTCCCAAAAACTCAATCAAGTCGGTTCGATATGGTTATGGGAGGTGATAAGTGTGAATTTTGCATGTGTTTCGATGTGGAGCTATAATGATAAGTAAACATGCATATACCGCGTTAAATGTTACATATTCACTCCTTGTGGAAAAGATATTACACTTTGCTTATTTTGTAGGAATTTCATGATATTTGAAGCTAATTGAATAAGAATACGAGGAAAGCAAAGTGGAAACACGGAGAATTGAGTGGATATACGAGAAGTGAAGCCTAAAAGAGCGAAAGTTGAGCGTTCACGGAAGAAACAGGGGCACACGGGTTTTTCAAGACACCACCCGTGCACCCCGTTAAGGTTGATTGAAGCGCATCATGGCGCACGGGTAGGCCGTTCACGCACCACCCGTGCGCCCCTGAGAGTCGGGATATCTCTTGGCCTTCCTTATTCTTCCGACGCACCACCCGTGCGCCCTCAGAGTTGGGGTATTCCAAGGGTGGCGCACGGGTAACCCGTGCGTGGGCGCACCACCTCGTCGTCTTCTGAATCCATAATTCTTCGCATTAAGCCCTAAACATGATGGGGAGTATAAAAAGGCTTTTGGGGCGCACACAATGGGAATCGACATATTTTGGGATCTACAACACAAGACAAGGGTCTATTCTTGGAAGAAGACATCAAGGAGATAATCGGGTTGCATCGGAGCTTAAGGAACGGAGATATATCGAGAGATTGTCGACTTTCCTGCGGGGCTTCTCTTTTAGTTTCAATCTTTCATTTTAGTTGTAATGGCTTTGAACAATTTGTTTATGAGTTGTTTAGAAATCATAGCTAAACTCTTGAGATTTCCGGGTTTTGAAGTAGATTAATGAACTCTTGTTGGATGTTTTAATCTTAGTTTTTTTTTTTTTTTTTTTTTTCATTGTGAGGACATTTGATCTTTGATACTTTTGGGAGTTGAATGCTTCATGTTGAGTAGAGATGATAGCATAAGTATTTCAATCTACATTTTATATGCATCTCAAAAAGGATAAAATAGTTTTGTGATCGTCTTATAGGAATATTGATAATAACTCGCTTTGATTTATCGGACAACAAGAGGATTATTAATCGAAACCTTTCAAAATCCATTCCATTATCTTGATACTTCTATCGTTTGTATTATCTCAATCTTGTGTTTTAGTGATTTAAATTGTCTTAATCTCAACACAACAATCATCCATTTCGATCGTCTAAATAAAAATAAGATTATCTTGGTTCAATACTTAGCATATTAATTTATTAGTCTGTCGTGGATACGACCTTGCTTACCCTATTCTATAAACTACACCGGATGTGAAGCTAAAAATCGAACAAGTTTTTGGCCCGTTGGGACTAATACAATTTTTGGTGCTAATATTGCGATAGATCCAATTATTCTTAATTTAGACATTTTTCTTTATTATTTATTTTGTTTTTTTTTATGTGACTTGAATTCCACATTATTTGACTTGTTTATTCTAGTTTGGTCCGGATGAACATAAGCGGGGGACTTAATACCGCTTATACCGGAAGTTGAGGCTTTTCGAGGAGGATCTACCACTCGAGTGAAGACAAACAATCCGATAATGGGGGATTTGAATGAGTTACCAATACCGCAAACAATGGTAAACGAGTTCAATCGGGTTCAAAAGAAGCCATTCGTGATTATCGACCACAAACGAATCGAATCGGTGGCATTGCCCATATTCCCATCAATGCCAACAACTTCGAGCTCAAACCGCACTAATCAATATGGTGCAACAAAATCGATTTGGGGTTTGCAGGTGGATCCTAACTCTCACCTTGCGCATTTTATCCAATTATGCACGATCAAGATGAACTGAGTCTCGGATGACGCCATAAGGTTGCGCCTATTCCCATTCTCTTTACGGGATAAGGCGAGAAATTGGTTGGGTACTTTGCGCAAGGAAGTGTGAGCACTTGGGGACGATTTGAGCCAAAGGTTTTTGTTTAAATTCTTTCCACCAAGCAAAACTTTCGGCCTCAAAAGTGAGATCACTCAATTCCGACAATTTGACTCCGAGCCTATGCGAGGCTTGGGAAAGATTTAGGGATTTGTTAAGAAGATGTCCACAACACGGACTTTCAGGAGGATCTTGATTATGTTTCTTTTACAATGGTCTAATGGGGCAAACAAGGGCCTTTGTTGATGCCTTGTGAGGAGCTTTGTTGGCGAGGTTTCCACAAGATGCCTTAAATCTTCTTGAGAAATGGCCATGAACATTACCAATGGACGAAAGATCCAATGTACAACGAGTAGCCGAAATCTCGATTAGACCTATCAAAACATTGTCGGCACAAGTAGGGCTTTGACAACTCAATTGAATGTATTTGAAGGGCGAAGCAGATCGACAGCGGGTAGTGAAGCTCTTCTATATCCGATGGAAGAGGTAAGTTATGTGAATAAGGAATTTCAAACAATTTAGAATAATTCAAACCCAATGCACTACCATCCAGGGTTGAGAAATCATGAAAATTTTTCCTATGCAAATACAAAGAATGTGTTATGACCTATCGATTTATGATAGGCACAAGATCGGCGTGAATCTAATTTGGCCGGCTCAACCTTCAAAGGCCGAGCCGGAGGTAACAAATTGGGACCCGTACTTCATTCCATATGGCCGATGGAGTGTGGGTCAAAGTACTCGTCAGCGCGGCAACTTCAGCTCGCGCTTCCTGGCGAGCCTTAAATCCAGTGGTCGGGTTTTCCGAGAATGGTTTGAATCCCGACCCCGGCCTAATTGTTGATTCCTTCTTTTTGTCCTTTTTCACGCCCCCTGGCCGGTGCTCGGGGCGGTGACTTGCCATGGCTTCTTTCGCGCAAATATGGCGTTCCGCGCGGACCAGGAATTCTTGGTACGAGGTCGCCCCCGATTCGTGGATAGAATAGTTGAACCAAGTCTCGGGGGCAAGGCCAACCATGGCTGCAATTAGAATGGCGTCATCCGACACCGGCTCCATCTCTCGAACTTGCTTATTGAATCGAGAAATATAGCTTTTCAGGGGCTCATGCTTCCCTTGTCTGATGTTCACAAGGGAATCATTTGGTGCGGCTCGGACCTTGGAAGTCAGGAAGTGCGTCGTAAAGGCGGAGACCAGATCCCCCCATGCCCGAATGGACCCCTGTGGTAGGGTCCTAAACCATCGGTGGGCTCGGTCGCCTAATGTCAATGGGAAAGCCCTGCAGAGAATGGCATCACTGGGGCTGTACAGTTCCATCCATGCTAAGTACTTATGGATGTGAGTGGTCGGGTCGGTCTCCCCATTGTATAGACCGACCTGGGGGATTTTCAACTTTGGCGGTAACGGGGTCGCCAGGATACCAGGGGAAAACGACGACATAACAACTGGTTGGTTCATTGCTTGGGGCGGCCTCCGAGACTGTTCGCCTTCTGGACCGCCCTCCAGTTCATTCAAACGACGGCGAAGGCGCTGAATTTCTACATCCCGTTCCTGCCATAGGCTAGGGCCTTGAATCTGGTTGACCCTAAGCGGCTCCCGCTCATTCAGAAACCGGAGTCTGGAACTTATCGATCGAGCCGGGCGTAGAGGATCAACCCCCAGTCGTTCGGCGAACACTGAGTGGGCATGGCGATGTCGTGTTGGCTCCGGTAGTGACTCCGCTACACGACTTTGCCCTTCATCATCTTCTCGCGGCCACCTTCTATCGCGACGGCCACACTGTTCATTACCTGAACTAGCCTCTTGGGCTTCATTATGAGGAAGCCCGGGGACTTGAGGATTGATATTGACGTTTAGTTGTGGATTGAGTGGGTTAATATTTACAAAAAGTGGAGGAGGTGCTTGGGAGTTTGTGGTGGCGAGTGTTTGTGATATGAGTTGATTCATTTGTTGTACAAAAGTTGGGTTAGCAATTAGCTGAGCGAAAGGAAATAAAGTGGTGCTCCCAGCTTCTGTCTGGGGCATATTTCGACCATTAGTGGTCTGGCCAGTTTGGTTGTTAGGGTGTTGCTCTTCAGTTAAACGAGCGTTTCTCGATTGTTAACTCATTTTGTCGATTACGAAAAGGATAAACGTTGAGCTTTACCTGGTTTTCACTTAACTTGTTTTTGCCTGGAATTCTGACTGAACCAAAAGTGCCCTCCTTCTAGCGCCAATTTGTTGACGTGCATTTTGGTCAACAAGAAAAATATGTAAGAAATTTAACACGTGGAAATATAAGAGTGCATAACGTGTGTTTATTTATGGCCAATTCTGCCTTTTTTGATACAATGTCGAGCTGGATTATCGGGGTTGGTCTTTCTTATAATAACACATTTTCCAGTGCCTTTTTTTCTTCCCTTCCCTCTTAAATGAGGCTTTTTATACTCCTTTAGTAAGTGGTTTTTCAACAGTCATCTTTGCACTAATCAATCACTAATCATTAAAACAATTTGAAAAGGACACATGCCCCCTTCTAAGCGTGCATGTCAGCCAAGTTTTGCCACTTGGTGACTCATCTTAATAACCTTCTGACACGTGGCGGTTTCTGATACCAATAAAGCACTAAGCATGGGCAAATATGGGCAAATGGTTATTTTTCTGAATCTATCGCGCATGCGTCTCCCGCCGAAATTTGGGCTCGGGAGTCGGGGCTCGGTAGTCGTGTTGTGGTTGGGCTCGGTAGTGAGCGAGCCCAACTCATGACGTGTTACCGGGCACCGCTGCTGACATTTCCAGGGGGCCCCCTTCGGGCATGCACTGTATTGATGACGTGGATTAATTTTTTTCTATCTCGGCTCGGGCGTCATCATAATCTATTATGTTAGGCGATGTTGATTGGACTTAAATTTTGTTGTCTCTTGGTGGGTTGTTTTCAATGAAACTATGAGTCTGGTCTGGGACATGACAGAATTATATTAGATGGAGAATTATACAGAGACATGAATGTCAATAAGTATAACTGCAACTATTTAGTGTAGCTACTAGTTTGTTGTAATTTATTAGAAATAAGGTTTCATGTTTAACGTGGAACCTTTTTTTTTTTTTTTTGGAAATCTTGTTTAACATGGATTTAGCACAAAATAAAGAAACTGATTTCTTGAGGACATAGTATATTCCTTTAAAAATCTTGAGTACTTAGACTATCCATTAATGGACAATGGCTTGTAGACATTTTGCATACTTCTTGTTTCTGAAACCACCCGCTCTGACAAATGACAATGCAAAATTACTTTGAAGTTCCGGCTGACATAAAAGGTCGTCGTGTTTCGTTTTTATGGGTCATTGTTATGATACGGATATTACACGTTTTACATGAACCAGAACACGACATGTTTAATTATTTGTGTGAAGATACACGAGAATAACGTAACCTGTTTATGACACGGATAACTCGACATGACATAAAATACCTATATAATTTAAAGTTTGACACAAAAAAAATTAAAAAAAAAAAGAGAGAGAGAGAAGATGCTAAAATTACAAATAAAATGCATTAAATTACAAGAAATTACATTCAATAATTTATCTAATATTATATAACCAACTAAAATATTACAAAATATAAAAATAATATGTCCACTATACAACAAAATAGGTTAAATAGGTTAATCATGTTGACAAGCATGTCAACCTGGTCTATTTTTTCTCGTGTTACTCGTGTCCGACCTGAATTTAACGAGAATCCGCAAGGGGTTGTACTTAAACATGTTAAATTCGTTTGTAGGTTCGTGTTGAGTTTATCATGCCGTGTCAGATGCCTTATTTTATTAGTCAATACCATTTAAAATTTAGTATTGTTTTTATGCATTAGTACTTTTTTATTTAGCTTTTCAATTTACAATGCAAATTACTTGGAACATGTACTTTTGTTTCTGACTATTTTGTATTAGCTCTAAATATAGTAGTTGAAAACAGGCTTTAATTCTACGCACTCAATTAAATTCAATTGCTTTTATTGAGGTTTCACGGTCCATAAATTGCCACGGGTAATATTTCTTTAAATTTCCAACCTAATACTCATCCTATTCACAATAAGTGTATTTTTAGAAAAAAAATATATATTAAGAAATATATTAAAATACTCAATATATCCTTAATTAACCATAAATATTGCTTTGACAGAAACAAAATATATATTAGGTATTATTGTTTAATAAGTACTCCCTCCTATTCAAAATAAGTGTCTTTTTAGGAAAAAATGCACATATTAAGGATTGTATTAAAATATCAAATATACCCTTAATTAATAATAAATGCTACATTGAAACAAACAAATTTAGGTATTAGTTTTAGTTGAGAAATAATATATTTAAGGGTAATTTAGGAAAAAAAATTCTCACCAACCTTGAAATGTGAGGACATTCTTTTTTTTTAAAAACAATCATGTGTCAAAAGGACACTTATTGTGAATAGGAGAGAGTATAAGGGTAATTTGGGGAAAAAATCTTATTAAGTCTTGAAGACATCAAAATGACATTCTTTTGAATAATTTTTTATGTCTCAAAGCAGGGGCGTATCCTTCCCTTGTACCCCCCCAAATGTTTTGAAAATTCAATTAGTTATATGTATATTTTATTTTAAAATATTAATTTTTAGTATTAAATATTTATTTTTATTGATTTAGCCCCCTAACATTGCGGGTCTAGCTCCGCCCTTTGTATAAATGGGATTGGAGCACATGGGAGTGTTTCAAAAGAAGTCTCATATCCCACATAGAATATGTAATGAAGTTTTCTTCACTTTATTAGTGGGAGACCAATATGGGCTTAGTAGAAAATGGGCCAAGTGATTAAGGGGGCCTCGCGCACATAAAGAGCTGGGTCAAATTTGCCGATTGTAGTGTAAAATCGGCAACTTGCCCCCCCTGCGCGGGCGATATAGTCGCGACTCGGATTAGTTTTGCGACTTAAAACTAATTTCATTTTTTGCTAAATTAAAACCGTACCCGAATATATATTTTCCACCTTACCTTAATTATCCTATTTTAACATAAATTGAATTACCATATATCATCAGATGTGAGTCTACCTATTTTTCATAGGGTGGTTATGACCGACCCTTTGTCCCCTCTCTACGGTCGTGTGGTTGTCCCTCTGCTATTACATTACCGTTGGAAGCATTTTATCTATATATGTTGAGCTTCCTGTTTTGTAGAACAGAACATAAATTCAGAACCAATCTTCCTAACTCTTCTTGCCTTCATATTTGTTGGGTTACCTGTTGAGATTTTGTTCGTTCATTTTGTTCCGTTGAATCCTAGGGGATTACGAAAATAAATCCTTTAGGACAGTGCCACTCTTGCACGCCTCGGAAATTATGTTGGTGATTCAAACTCTGTACTGGATATTTTGCCAACATTCTAAAGGATTTATCATGGAGCTTGATAATAATGTTGACCAACTCAACGCACCTCTTCAGAATAATGTCCTCGCACATGTTCCGAATATCACTGCACCAGTCCTTGTTCCAGTTGCTCCGCATACGCCGACGTTCCCGTACGCCAAGCCATTTCCAGACATCTCCAAAATCGAAATGTTTAGCGGTCAGACGTTGACATGAGCGGATATTTTCCATCCTGGACATGCACGGTGTTGCTAATGTACTGACACAAAGCAAGCCTCAACCTTCTGATGATCCAAAGGAAATAGAGATGTGGATTTATGCTAACAAGGTTTGTAGACATACAATTATTAGCACTCTTACTAATGATTTGTTTGATGTATATTGTTCTTACAAAGAGGCCAGGGATATTTGGGAGTCTATACATTTGAAATATACTGCTGAAGATGCTGGAAAACAGAAGTTCGTCATCGGAAATTTTTACAAATGGGAAATGGATGATGGCAAGGATATCAAAATGCAGATCAACGAGTACCACAAGCTACTGGAGGATTTAAAGACTAAAAATATCACCCTACAAGAGGAATTCGTAGTTGGTTTACTGATCGAAAGTTGACAAGCTCGTGGAAAGACTACAAGCAGCAATTAAAACACAAACACAAACAACTATCTCTTGCTGACCTAATTACCCACATTATAATCGAAGATACCCACCGGAGGGAACTCAAAGTGAGCAAAGGAAAGGAAATAGCTACAACTGCAAACATGGTGCAAGGTAATTTTAATAACAATGTTAAAAATTTTAATCAGACCGATTACAAACCTAAAGTGAATAACTCCACCAACTTTAAAAAGAAAGGAAACTGTTATGTTTGTGGGAGGTCGGGCATCATGCACATCAATGCAAACATAGAAAGAAAAATGGCAACCTTCAAAATCGAAATGGAAATCCTCCAAAGCCAAATGCAAATTTGGTTGAAGGGGATGATATTGTTGTTGCGGTGCTTTCTCAAATTAATCTTGTGGCCGATGTGAAATAATGGGTGGTAGACTATGGGGCTACCAGGCACATTTGTGCAAATAGAGAAGCCTTTATGTCCTACAATCGGTGGGAAATGAAGAAGAATGTGTGTATCACGGGGATTCTCGAACTACACAGGTTCTTGGCAAAGGCAAAGTTATGTTGAAACTCACATCTGGCAAGACCTTGGCTCTCAATGAAGTATTTCATGTGCCTACTATTAGGGCAAACTTGGTTTCTGTTTCCTTGTTAGGAAAGACTGGAGTTAAAGTGTCATTTGAATCTGACAAGATTGTAATGACAAAAAATAATATCCTTGTGGGCAAAGGCTATTGTAATCGTGGGGTGTTTGTACTCAATGTTTCTGATGTTATTAATAAAACTGCATCTTCTTCTGCTTATATGATTGATTCTATTGATTTATGGCATGCTAGATTAGGACATGTTAGTACAAGTTATATTCGTAAAATGCAATCACTTGGTTTAATTTCTGGAATCAATAATACTTGTCTGAATAAATGCGGAATATGTTGTGAAGCTAAATTGACTAAGAAAACTTGTTTTTCGGTACATCGAGAATCTGAATTGCTTAGTCTAATTCATACCGACTTAGGAGACTTGAAACAAACCATGACTCGAGGTGGTAAAAACTATTATGTGACTTTTATAGATGACTATTCTAGATACACTAAGGTATATTTGCTTAGAAATAAAGATGAAGCTTTTAACATGTTTCAATTACACAAATCAGAGGTTGAAAATCAATTAGATAAGAAGATTAAAAGAGTTAGATCAAATAGAGGTGGTGAATATATTTTATTTAACGAATTTTGTGAACAAGAAGGAATAATTCATGAAGTCACTCCTCCATATTCACCCGAATCAAATGGTGTAGCTGAACGAAAAAAATAGAACTTTAAAAGAAATGATGAATGCTATGCTCATTAGTTCAGGTGCTACTGATAATCTTTGGGGTGAAGCTATGTTATCTTCATGTCACTTACAAAATAGAATTCCCTATAAGAAAATCGGAAAGACACCTTATGAATTATGGAAAGGTTATCTACCTAACCTAAAATATTTAAAAGTGTGGGGATGTCTAGCAAAAGTTATGTTACATGATCCTAAGAGAAGGAAAATAGGTTCTAAAACATCTGATTGTCTATTTATTGGTTATGTTGATCATAGTGCTGCATATCGGTTTCTTGTTTTAAAAAGTGATGTGCTAGATGTTAATACAATTGTTGAAACAAAAAATGCTGAATTCTTTGAGCATATTTTTCCTTTAAAAATTGAGATAATTTCTCGTGCACCTGCTGAATCTACTTCTTATGCTCCTATTGAACATAATATTGAAAACTCTTTTGAGGAGTTAAGAAGGAGTAAGAGACAAAGAAAAGAAACTTCTTTTGGAAATGATTTTTATACATATCTTGTAGAAAATGATCCTTTAACATTTTCCGAAGCTATTTCATCTTCTGATTCTTTATACTGGAAAGAAGCCATCAAAACTGAAATTGATTCTATTGAACAAAACAAAACTTGGACTTTGGTTGATTTGGCACATGGAGCTAGACCTATAGGTTGCAAATGGATTTTTAAGAAGAAATATAATCCAGATGGAACCATTGAAAAATATAAAGCTAGATTGGTTGCAAAAGGTTTTACTCAGAAAAAAAATGTGGATTATTTTGATACTTTTGCACCAGTAACTAGAATTTCTTCTATTCGAGTTTTGATTGCTTTGGCTTCTATCCATAAACTTTTTATTCACCAAATGGATGTAAAAACTGCTTTCTTAAATGGTGATTTAGAAGATGAAATTTATATGGTGCAACCAGAAGGATGTGTTGTTTCTGGAAAAGAAAACAAAGTTTGTAAACTACTTAAATCTTTATATGGTTTAAAACAAGCACCTAAGCAGTGGCATGAGAGATTTGATCAAGTTTTGTTGTCTGATGGTTTTACTTCTGTTGAAGCAGATAGATGTGTTTATACAAAACTTGTTGATGATGAGTGCATAATTATTTGCTTGTATATGGATGACATGCTTATATTTGGCACTAAAATTGATTTAATATATAAATCAAAAGAATTCCTTGCTTCTAAATTTGATATGAAAGATATGGGGGAAGCAAAAGTGATATTGGGTGTTAAAATTATAAGGAGTGATAATTGCATAATGTTGTCACAAGAACATTATGTTGAAAAACTTCTCAAGAAGTATGGACATTTTGACGTCAAACCAGTTAGTACTCCTTATGATGCTAACACTCAATTAAAGAAAAATTTAGGTGATCATGTGGCTCAATCTGGATATGCACAAATTATTGGTAGTCTGCTGCATTTAATGAACTTTTCTCGCCCGGACATAGCTTACATTGTGTGTAGATTGAGCAGATATACTCATAATCCCAATAGTGACCATTGGACTGCAATAGTCAGACTAATGAGATATTTAAAAGGTACCATGAACTATGGTATCGTGTATAGTGGATATCCTGTTGTACTTGAAGGATACAGTGATGCGAACTGGATCTCTGATTCAGATGAAATAAAATCCACTAGTGGTTACATATTCACTCTTGGTGGGGGTACAGTTGCTTGGAAGTCAGCTAAACAAACTATCATAGCAAAGTCTACCATGGAGTCTGAGTTTGTTGCCTTGGAGTTAGCTGGCAATGAGGCTGAGTGGTTGAGAAACTTCGTAGCAGATATTCCATTAGGTTCAAAACCAACACCTTTAGTGTCTATGCATTGTGATTGTCAAGCAGCAATTGCAATTTCGAAGAATAAAACCTTTAATGGTAAGAATAAACATATTCGTTTGAGACATAATGTGGTTAAACCGATGTTAAATGATGGAGTTATATCCATTGATTATGTGAAGTCGGAATTGAATTTGGCCGATCCTCTGACTAAACCATTGGGGAGAAAATTAATTAATGAAACATCGAGGGGAATGGGGCTTAAGCCAACTTGAGAAATTAACAGAGATAGAAACCTTACCTTTGTGATTGGAGATCCCATGAATGAGGTTCATACGGGTAATAACAAGTCACTTGTTAATTCTGCTAGCACAACAATTAATTGTCCCGTCCTATGGTGTGAGAAGTGCTAGATTGCAATTATGTGAGGATGAGATATTAAGCTCTTAATGAATTTCATATCCCTTAAGGGTGGTATATTTAATTGCAAAATATACTTGATGTGATTCACCTATATGAGTGTGGAGTGGGGCCGCTCCTATGAGATTTTGGCATATCTCTAGAGCACTCATGAATTCGTGCACGCGCGCACGACCTATTAGCGCAAAACCGCATTGAACGACAAAATATTGAGAGAGTGTAATGTGACTGGTAAGATTTTAACTTACAATAAGAGTTCTTAGTTCATAGAAGCTACATGCTTCACTAAAACTCTGTACTTTATATCTTATCATTCTATGTCTGGTTCATAGTCCAAACGACACCAGATGCGATACATTTACACTCATTTTAGTAACCCAACAAATATCTCTACTTTTTCTTTTCATTCTTTTGAAACATGTGGGGGATTGTTGTATAAAATGGGATTGGAGCACATGGGAGTGTTTCAAAAGAAGTCTCATATCCCACATAGAATAGGTAATGAAGTTTTCTTCACTTTATTAGTGGGAGACCAATATGAGCTTAGTAAAAAATGGGCCAAGTGATTAAGGGGCCTCGCGCACATAAAGAGTTGGGCCAAATTTGCCGATTATAGTGTAAAATCGGCGATTTGCCCCCCCTGCGCGGGCGATATAGTCGCGACTCGGATTAGTTTTGCGACTTAAAACTAATTTTATTTTTTTCTAAATTAAAACATTACCCGAAAATATATTTTCCACCTTACCTTAATTATCCTATTTTAACCTAAATTGAATTACCATATATCATCAGATGTGAGCCTACCTATTTTTCATAGGGTGGCTATGACCGGCCCTTTGTCCCCTCTCAACCTATAGCCGAAAGCTTATCTCTCCTAAAAGATATGGCCGCGTGTTTGTCCCTCTGCTATTATATTACCGTTGGGAGCATTTTATCTATATATGTTGCGCTTCCTGTTTTGTAGAACAGAACAGAAATTCAGAACCAATCTTCCTAACTCTTCTTGCCTTCATATTTGTTGGGTTACCTGTTGAGATTTTGTTCGTTCATTTTGTTTCGTTGAATTATGGGGGATTACAAAAATAAATCCTTTAGGACAGTGCCACTCTTGCACGCCTCGGAAATTATTTTGGTGATTCAAACTCTGTACTGGATAGTTAGCTAATAACACTAACTTTGTGAATAAGATGAATAGTTAGCTAATAAGATGAATAAGATGAATAGTTAGCTAATAACACTTATTGTGAATAAGATGAATAGTTAGCTAATAACACTAACTTTGTGGAATTTCCGTCTTTCTTCTCAAACATGTAGACGAATATCCCTATTTAGTATGCGTCAGGGCAATTTTGGGATTTTCGTATAAAATGTAAGGATAAATGTGTCTTTACACAAGTTAGTCGATGAATATGAGCAATAATTGACCCATCATATCTATTGCAATGTTTTGGGACCAAACAAACACCTTAAAGGCAATGACATAATTCAGCCTGTTAGGCCCGATCCAATTTATTGAGAATGAAGCCCAATCAAAATCATCCAAAAACCAAACGCAGCAATAGACTACATCAAGATATAATAACTAGTATAAAAAGGGTTTCGGTGGTTAATTTATTTGGGGGAAAAATCAAATTACTCTTAATTTACTCTATAAAAGGGGTTTTAGGGTTTATCAGAATCATATCCAGGATACAGATTAGACGTTGATAAGCAATGGATAAACAAGCTGCAAAAAGAAGAGAAGAAGATGGATGCAATTCCATGGACAAAATATCCAATTTACCACAAGCCATGTTGCACCACATACTATCTTTCCTCTCCCAAAAGGAAGCAATTCAAACTTGTGTTTTATCCAAATCATGGCGTTATCTTGGGTCTACTCGCCCGAATTTCGAGTGTTGTGAAAGATGGTTCAATGCCGATAAACAAACATTCGTTTCCGCCATGGACAAGATTTTACACAGGTACCATGATCAGAAGCTTTCTATACAAGAATTTATTCTGGAGATGTCTATGGGTGATTCTGAATCGATTTCGTTTTTTGAAAAATGGATCCCATTAGTCATGCTAAATATGGGTGTAAATACGTTCAGTTTTAAGGATGTTTCGTATTTTTGGGCACGCTTTGCCCTGCCCTCGCTAGTCTATAAAGTTGAATTCGTTAAAGAATTAAATCTGAATAGATGCAAGTTGAGCCAAATTAATCCTCTTGACAAGGTACTGTTTAGGCATCTATAAAAACTTTCCCTCTCCTGGGTGTACATTGCGGATGAGACTTTTGAGAAGATAATGTCGAGCTGCCCTTTGATTGAGGATGTGAACTTGCATGGTTGTGAGGGATTGAAAACCATTAAGGTGAATAAGGCTCATAATCTCAAGTACTTTTATTTTTTCAATAATCTGATGCCTAAAAACGAGGATGATCGTAGCATTGAAATCGACGCCATAACTCTTGAAAGCATCAGTATTCTGTGTTGTTGGAATTGGTTTCGCCACGGTAAGTACTTCCCTTATCTCAAGTGTTTACATCTGGATGAGGTGCGATTGTCTACAAAGTCATTCGATAGCTTTTCGTGTAACTACCCCTGTCTTGAAAAGTTGAGCCTTATCTATTGCCATGGCTTTGAAGAAATCCAGCTATTGAGTCATTCGATTAAGTTCCTTGCCATTTCGGTGGACATGCCCATAAGGCTGCTATTGATGCCACACACATACTCTACTTTGAATTCAGAAGCGATTTTCTGCCATCAATCTCTTTTAAAACAACTTCCAGTGAGTGGAAGTCAGATATACGCCTGTCGTATTCTTTGGATACCGATAATGATGCTTCGTCATGGTTCCTAAAGCTAAATGAAATACTCAAGGCATTAAGTCATTCTGAAATTTCTCTGCGCATCTCTCCTCTAGTAGTACCAGACACTATTTATGGTGGTTTCCATAAAGTTGTCCTAGTGGAAAACTTGTGTTTAAGGGGACAATATTCATATTCGTCCGTTACAACTTTCTTAAATGGTTTGTTTCTGTTGTGTTAATTGGCCCATTGGTTACTTGGCCCAGCCCTTCCTACAAGCCCAAGGCCATGGCAACTGAGCCCAGCCCATAATCTCGATGCCCGGGTCACCTGTTCGGGTTGTGGTACCCGGTTTATATATCCGCGGATCTTGTGCTCTTTTCTTATCCGTTGATGTGATCCAGGTAATCTTGGCCATCCGTTTTACATATATAAAGCCCCCCACCCGAACCCTAGCCTCATTCTGGATATCTCACTTATCTCTCTAAACTCTCACCTCTCTCTCTCTCGAACCTTCTGTGTTTCTCTCTCTCTCTCTCTCTCTCTCTCTCTCTCTCTCTCTCTTCGATCCAGTCTCTGGCTGTATCCTTTCTCTGTGAAATTGTGAGTTTGAGCGAGAGTTCTGTGTGTGTTCACCCTCTCCACACTCTCTGTGTAGATTTCTCTATATCTTGAGTGATTTAGGGTTTGGGTGATTTTGGGTTGAACTAGGGTTTGTTCGAGATCTGTTCTTGGGATGCGGTTCTTGAGGGTCTGGCTTTGTGGCAAGGCAGTTGTGGTTCGTTGTTCCTCTTTGGTTCTCTGGGTGATTCTTGGTGACTACTTTGTGTGGGAAGTTCTGGTCCTGAGCCATATTATTCAATATCTGGTTCAGGGTTTTATCCCCCGTACATTAGTTATTATTTTTCGTGTATTGTTGCTTTGAGTTGTATTTTAATTTTCTGCAAGAGTCTAGAGTACTTTGTTGTAAAATAGGTTCTAGAGTCTGTAATTTTGATTTCGGTCTAAGTGTATCGATCTATTTGAGGCAGATAGATACCCAACAGTGGTATCAGAGCACCTATCTGCCTCTTGGTGGGTTGGTGCTTCTGGTTCGTGCTTGATCTTGTTGATTCTTGGCTCCTGGTGAACTCAGTGACCGGTTTGATACCCATGACTTGCTCCTGGTAGTAAGGATTAATCTCTCCTCCCTCCTCTTTATTTCTTTGTTAGTAGTAGTTTTAGGGAAACCCTAAGCTTCAAGCCTCTTGACCCTGTGCCACGAGCGCAGTGGAATCCTGAGGTGCGAGGGGGATCCACCCTAGGGCCTTACTATTTTTCACTGGACTCTGTGTGGTCCTTTTATTGCTTTCCTGTTGGACTCTGTGTGGCCCTGAATTGCCTGATGTTCATTTTATTGTTGCATTTGCTTGGACTCTGTGTGGTCCACCTACATTGATTACGATTCATTCCTTGTGATTTCTTGGTGTACTTCTTGTGTACTCTGTGAATTACATGTGTCTTATATGTGTGATATATTCTTGGTTATATATGTGATAATGACTGGTGTTTCTGGCTATCACTTGGAACCCTTCAATGGAAAAACTGATTTTTCTATTTGGCAACAAAAGATGAAGGGCATTTTGATTCAACAAAAATGTTTTAAAGCTGTTGAACAAAAATATATACCGATAAAGATCTGGCGATATTAAAGTGAACTTGATGAGTTTGCTTATTCATCCATCATCCTAAACCTTTCGATTCGTGTTAAGAAAAGTTGGCAAGTTGTCAAGTGCCAAGGAATTGTGGAACAAGTTGGAAGAACTCTTTACTGAAACCTCACTACCTTCCAAACTGTTCTTACTTGAAAATTTTTTAGATTTAAACTTGACTTGACAAAGGATATGGATGAAAATCTTGATGTTTTTACAAAAGCGATTCAAGATATAAAGCCGATCGGGTGATAAAAACATTGATGATTATACCCCTATTGTGTTGCTAAATTCCATCCCCGATTCTTATGCTAATGTGAAATCGCCATTAAGTATGGTAGAGACTCTATTACCTCGATCATTGTGATTAATGGCCTTAAGAGTAAGGAATTGGATCCGAAAATATCAAAGGGAATGAACAAGGTCGGGGAAGGTTATGCATGTCGGGGTAGACCTCGTAATAGGAAAAATGGGAATAACAATAACAATAAATCAGGAAGAAAGAGAAGCAAAAGCAGAGGTAGGTCTAATTCTAGACCTAGGAATAACAGGAAATGATATAATTGTGGTGAGCATGGTCATTACATCAAAGAGTGCAATAAACCCGGGAATAACGAACAATAACCAAAACAATAACCAGAACAATAAAAACCAAACCAATGACTCTGTGAACTTGACTACTTCTAATGATCATATGGGTGATGTGTTTATGGTGCATGAGCTGCCTGGATCTGTGAATTTTGTGGCCTCAAATGCTTTCAGTGATTATGAATGGCTAATTGACTCAGCATGCACATTCCATATGACACCTTTTAAACATCTGTTTAATACTTATGCTTCAGTGCAAAATGGATCTGTTTCCATGGCTAATGATAAAAGGTGTCAAGTGATTGGTGTTGGTACTGTGTGTTTGAAACTTTATACTGGTTATGTTTTAACACTCAATGATGTAAGACATGTTCCTGATTTATCCAATAATTTGATATCATGTGCTATGCTTGAACATGATGGCTATGAGGGAAGATGGGGGAAGGGTGTTATGAAACTCATGAGGGGTTCTATGATTATTGCAAAAGTGAAAAGAAGTAAATCTTTATGTCTTACATGCTAAACATGATTCTTATGTGCCAGTCGTGAATGTTGTTGCTAATCCCTGTGTCAAATGATTTGGTGATTTGTGGCATAAAAGACTTGGTCACATTAGTTCTAAAGGTCTTGACATCCTTGAGAATAAGGGTTGTTTTGGTAAAAACAAACTTGATGCTTTGTCTTTTCGTGAATCATGTGTGTATGGTAAACATCAAAGAGTCAAGTTCCTCCCCAACTAATCCTAAACAATCGGCTAATCTTGAATTGCTTGAATACTTGCATCCGATGTTTGGGGTCCCTCCTCTCCGTGCCTACTCATGGAGGAAATAGATATTTCTGTCCATAATTGATGATTATTCCGGGAAAGTTTGGGTGTTTTTAATGAAGAACAAATCGATGTTTTTGATAAGTTTAAAACTTGGAAAACTCTTATTGAAAACCAAAGCGGCAAAAGGATTAAAGTTTTAAGAATCGACAATGGCCTGGAATTTTGTAATCAATTAATGGACAATCGTGTGATGAATTTGGTATAAAAAGGCACAAGTCGTGCCATATTCACCTCGTGAGAATGGTGTTCTTTGAAAGGATGAATAGAACACTTTTAGAAAGAGTGAGGAGCATGCTTGCAACCTCCGGACTTTCTAAAAGGTTTTGGGGAAGGCTGTTGTAATGTGACCACCTATTTAATCAATAGGTCCCCTCGGTCCCCTTGGAAGGGAAATACCCTGAAGAGGTGTGGAGTGGGAAAGCTGTTGATTTCTCTAATTTGAAAATCTTTGAATGTGCTGCATTTGTGCATCAAAATAATGACAAATTAGATCCAAGGTCTATAAAATGTGTTTTTCTTGGCTACCCTGAAGGGGTTAAAGGCTATAGACTTTGGAATAGAGGAGAACCTGGTTTTAAAACTATAATTAGTAGGGATGTGTTATTCAATGAACATGAATTCCCTTGCTTTGTGCATCCTTCTCCTCAAACTGTCTCTGAAAATGATACTACTCCAAATGAGGTAGAGCTTTCTAATGTGTCTCCTAATATTGTTGTTCCTGCTGATTCTCATATCAATGATGTTTTGCCTGTCAATGTGAATGATAATGATGTGCATATTGAAGATGATACTCAGCATGATAATGTGCATGACATGCATAATGAATTTCGATGTTAACATCGAAAATGAACATTGCCGATAATCATGATGAATTGAATGATTATGTGTTAACTAGGGATAAAACTAGGAGGCATGTTAGAGTCCCAAACAAATTTGCTGATTTTCACATGACATCTTATGTGTTTTCTGTGTTTGAATCTATTGATGGTTCTGAGCCTAAAACCTTCTCCGAAGCTATGAATTCTGCTGAATCTACTAAATGGCTAAGTGCTATGCATGATGAAATGACTTTTCTGCATGTTAATAACACATGGATTCTTGTTCCTAAACCCCCTAACTGCTCTATAGTTGATTGTAAATGGCTTTACAAGATTAAACAAGAATCTGAAGGTGTTAGGTTTAAAGCTAGATTAGTTGCTAAGGGTTTTACTCAGAAGGAAGGGATTGATTACACAGAGATCTTTGCACCTGTTGTTAAATTTGTTACTGTGAGAATTATGCTTGCTCTTGTTGCTCAATTTAACTGGGAATTGAAACAGTTGGATGTTAAAACTGCTTTCCTTCATGGTGACTTGGATGAAAAAAAATTTATGAAACAACCTGAGGGTTTTGAGGACAAATCCAAGCCCAATTATGTCTGCTTACTCCAAAAATCTTTGTATGGTCTAAAACAGTCCCCAAGACAATGGAATAAAAAGTTTGATCAATGTATGCTTGATTTAAAGTTTTGTAGAAGCCAATTTGATCATTGTCTTTACTTCACACTTGATACTGAAACTCCTGTGTTCTTGCTATTATATGTAGATGATATGTTACTTGTTGGACCTTGCATCAAATCTATTGATCATATTAAAAATTGTCTTAGTGCTAAATTTGACATGAAATACTTGGGTGATGCTAAAATGATTTTGGGAATAAACATTGATAGGGACAGGTCTAAATCTGTCATTTACTTGCATCAGTCCTCTTATATAGAAAAGATCTTACAAAAATTTTCTATGTCCAATGCTAAATCTGTGAATGTGCCTCTTGCCTCTCATTTTCTGTTAAGTAAGGAACAGTCTCCTAAGACTGAACCTGAAATATGTGTTATGCAAAACATTCCTTATGTTAATGCTATTGGATCTGTTATGTACTTAATGGTGAGCACTAGGCCTGATATAGCCTATGTTGTTTCTTGTTTGAGTAGATATATGTCCAACCCTGGTATGGTGCACTGGAATGCTGTTAAGTGGTTGCTGAGATATCTGAGGCATTCTTCTGATTATAGTTTGTGTTTTTCAAAATGTGATTCTGGTATAACTTTGAAAGGATATGTTGATTCTAATTATGCTAATGATAAAGACAACAGAAAATAAACAACTTCTTATGTTTTTACACTTTGTGGCTCATGTATAAGTTGGAAATCCCAACTGCAACATATTGTGGTCCTGTCTACAACAGAGTCAGAATATGTTGCTGTTACTGAGGCTTTAAAAGAAGCTTTGTGGCTTAAAGGTCTTGTTTCTGAAATTGGTTTTCTAAAACAAAAGGTTGTTGTATTTTCTGACTCTCAATCCGGTATTCAACTTTGCAAAAACCCAGTTTTTCATGATAGAACCAAACACATTGATGTTCGTTTTCATTTCATAAGAGATATTGTTTCAAAAGGTTTGGTTAATCTTGAAAATGTGGCCTCTGAACTTAATCCAGCTGATATGGGTACTAAGTGTCTACCCTTATCAAAGTTCAAAACTTGTTTAAAAATCCTAAATTTTGACACTGGTGATTAGTTACCCGGTTAGTTACCCTTTATGTTGGGTTTAAACAGTTACTGTGTGTTTCTGTTAAAATCCAAAACTGTTGAATTGATATTTGCTTAGTGCTTCTGTTAATTCAATGGGGGGAACTTGACTTGCTGTGTGCTTGTTGAGATCCTTTCTTAGTTTCAGTTAGCTTCAGTGATTCTGTAACGTAAGTCCTTCCTGGCTTAAGTGCTTGGAAGGCAAATGGCGATGATGATGACCAGAAGTATTCCCAAGTTTGTCTAATTGAATCACAATGAGCCAAAGGTGGAGATTGTTGTGTTAATTGGCCCATTGGTTACTTGGCCCAACCCTTCCTGCAAGCCCAAGGCCATGGCAACTGAGCCCAGCCCATAATCTCGATGCCCGGGTCACCTGTTCGGGTTGTGGTACCCGGTTTATATGTCCGCGGATCTTGTGCTCTTTTCTTATCCGTTGATGTGATCCAAGTAATCTTGGCCATCCGTTTTACATATATAAAGCCCCCCACCCAAACCCTAGCCTCATTCTGGATATCTCACTTCTCTCTTTAAACTCTCACCTCTCTCTCTCGAACCTTCTGTGTTCATCTCTCTCTCTCTCTCTCTTCGATCCAGTCTCTGGCTGCATCCTTTCTCTGTGAAATTGTGAGTTTGAGCGAGAGTTCTGTGTGTGTTCACCCTCTCCACACTCTCTGTGTAGATTTCTCTATATCTTGAGTGATTTAGGGTTTGGGTGGTTTTGGGTTGAACTAGGGTTTGTTCGAGATCTGTTCTTGGGCTGCGGTTCTTGAGGGCCTGGCTTTATGGCAAGGCAGTTGTGGTTCATTGTTCCTCTTTGGTTCTCTGGGTGATTCTTGGTGACTACTTTGTGTGGGAAGTTCTGGTCCTGAGCCATATTATTCAATATCTGGTTCAGGGTTTTATCCCTCGTACATTAGTTATTATTTTTCGTGTATTGTTGCTTTGAGTTGTATTTTAATTTTCTGCAAGAGTCTAGAATACTTTGTTGTATAATAGGTTATAGAGTCTGTAATTTTGATTTCGGTCTAAGTGTATCGATCTATTTGAGGCAGATAGATACCCAACAGTTTTGTATCTGCCATCCAAGATACATAGGCGAGTACTTGTGCGCAAATCCACAGGCTGAACAGATAATAGAAGACAAACAACTCATTGGGTTTCTGTGCAAGATCCTCCTAATGGAGAGAGAAAGGAGGCACTACTTATGGCAACAAGATTTGGAGAAAGTAAGCTTAGAAGCTTTTGACAATAATGGAAAACAATGGAATCCTGTCCAGTGGGCGGGTTTGTCCGAATGTGCATTTCTAGACAATCAATTCAATCAAAGGTTTCACTTTTGCTTGAAATGGAGAGAGAGTTAGGCCAACTGTCTTAGTAATAGAGTCTGAATCATAATCTTTATGTAAGTTAGTCTTGTTTTTCTATCGAATAATTGATAATGTTCGGCAAAATTAGGGTCTCTCTCTATAATTTTTCTCTCTCTTCTCTCTACCCAAAAAAACAACTAACCTAATTTCTCTTCCCCTCCCTCCCCCATCTCAGCAGCCGGTTGAAGGGCGAAATCCGTAGGCGGGTCAGTTTTGTCTGTCCCGCAGTGTTGGGTGGTTGCTCGTGCCCGTTTTTTATTGTAGTGTTGCGGTTTCTTAGTGTTTTACAGTCTCCATTAAGGAGTGTTGAAGTCTCCCAGCGTGGAAGTGGTCTAGTTTTGGGTGTGAAATTTTTTGTTTGTGAAGTGGATCTGAATTGGTCTTGCCAATTCCCCGCTTGGCTTTTATTTAATTAGTCAAGTCGGCCCTTAGCCAGTTGGCTACGTTTGTAGTTGTAATTTCAGTTTTTTGAGTTGTTCTAATAAAATACTATCGTTCGGAAAAAAAAAGTCTTGTTTTTCTATCTATTACCTTATAAGGATGAGAATTAAGTTTCTAATTTAGTTTTTTGCTGCCTTTGTATTGCTCAGTTGCTTTTGTTTAATTTAGTAATGATTCATTTGTTTATGAAAAACTTATATATGATTTAGAATTTCTCTGTTGTTATTTATTTGATCTTTACCTGCAATAACTCAGGATAGGAGACTTAATTTATTGCTCATCCCACTTGTATATGTTGTTCAAATATAGCGTTTTTCGTTGAATGAATACATTAACATATGTACAATTCTCTAACTGGCAACTTGTCATGTCTAAACACTAATTACAAGTTTCCCCCTTTTTATTCTTCTAAACACTAAGAACAATTGGTCATCTGCCACAACAATGTAAAAGTAGGACAAATAACTTGGAAATGCAATATGAAATACTTTGGTTCCTTTTGGTCTTTCCAAATTGTGTATGGGGCAATCTCTGCTAGATACGGGGAGTGTTTGCAAATCACAAAAGAAATATTCAATTTCTGCTTCTAATTCTGTTTTATTTAATTAAAATCTAAAACCTCTAGTTGGACTTTTACAAATAAATAAACGTTTTTTCTAAATTTTTCAACAAACACTATCAACTTATTATATTTTCAAACACCGTCAACTTCTAATTCTCAACTATTTTTACTTCTAATATAATAAATTGTTTCTTCTAAAAGCAGAAGTTTCTGCAGACACTCCCATGGTACATTGTTGATGATTCAATATGCCATGCTTGTCATATGTAAGGTAGGCCGTAGCTCTCGTCAGAGGATCCAGAAAATGGTGTTCCATGAGAAAACTTTATATGAGCTCATTGGTGTGTTATTTATATTTAGGTGCTGTGTATGTGTATGTCTTATCTATATCTGAGTCATTCTGTGATTAACTGAACGCTCATTCTTGATTTCACCAATTTACTGCACTATTTTTGTCTTCATGAAATGAATGGTATTGTTTTTCTTACAGTTTGTTGGCTATCATGTATCAGTTCAACCCCTTGAGCTATGGTTCGCAGTTTATTTATTTCTAATTCATGTACATTGTATTGTAGACTTGTAGTTAGGGATAATTACAAAAACACCCTGAGGTTTGGGCTGATTACAGAAAAACCCAGAGATTTTTAAAAATTACAAAAAAATAAGAACCCTTTAAGTTTGATCCGTCTTATATTTTTCTCCTTCATATGCAAAGAAATATTTCAAAAACTCCTCTTACATGTATCATAATATTACAATTACCTCCTTAAATTAGGACACAAACAAACCTCATGGGCTTTTTTGTAATTTTCAAAAACCTCTTATATTTGGCTGAAGAATTTTTTTGTTGACCTGGTTTTAAAAAGATGTGCATCATTTGTTTGATTGTTTCATGCTTTCATTTTAAAACTTATTGGATGAGAACCGTGGAATGCACGAACTGTATATTTGTGAGGTATTTGTTTCATATTGTAATATGTGCATTTTTCTAAATAAATAGTTCTATAAGCTCTTTCTCCCTCTATTGTAATAATTTTAAAATAAAATCAAATAATAAATGAAACATAAAATTTAGTATTTAAAGAGAAAAATATCATACCTTGTAATCATGAAAAATATATTTCAGACTATGTATTTGTGTTTGATCCTTAAAAGATGATTTATCATAAACCCGTTCAAGGCGCAACTTCATCACCATTACATTTTAGTCTTGTTTAGTTCCTTAATAAGTGTGAAGATTACAGTTTTGAAAGTTAAATATCAAAATACATTGATACATGAAAAAAATGTCAATAAATGTAAAAATTAATTTTATACATAGAACGAACTATTATGAATATAATTTATATTAAATAAACAAATAATGCTATATATGGGTATCTGTAATATGCATAATATTTTGAAACATAAGTTGAGATATTGTTTCTTCAATTAAAATAAATATTTTTAATTGAATTAATCGACTTAAAGGCAATTATATATTTATGAACTAATGGGTTACGCGTAGGGCTGCAGACGAGTTGAACCGAGCCGAACAGGAACAAGCTGAGTTCGGTTCGTTTAGTTTTTGGATCGGCTCGAGTTCGATTCGAGCTTTCATAATTGAGTTCAAGCTCGGCTCGTAAAAAGCTCGTTTAATATATTCAACGAGCTTAGCTCGAGTTCGGCTCGTAAAAGGCTCGTTTAAGCTTTAATGAGTTTAGCTCGAGCTCGGCTTGTAAAAGGCTCATTATATACTCGAATTTGAGTTCGTGAAAGCAAACTTGAGTTCGTTAAAGATCGAGTTCGGTTCCAGTTCAAGTTCGCGAGCCTGTAAACGAACATGTTCGTGAGCCAAGTTCAAATATAGGCTTGCGAGCCTATAAACGAACATGTTTGCGAACTTCCGAGCCTAATATCTGTAAGCTCGAGTTCGGCTCGTTTAAAAGTTCGAGCTCGAATTTTAGGCTCGAGTTCGGCTTGTTAAGCATGACGAACGATCTCAAACGAATATTTTTTCGAACCAAGACCCGAATAGCTCGCGAGCGGTTTGGTTCATTTGCAGCCCTAGTAACTTACGCCCAGTAACAACAATACATATATCACAAATAGTCAAAATACATGAATATACAAATTGATGTCCAATATTCTGGATGAATAATTTTTAAAACTCATACCAAAAAAAAATTTTGAGTAAATATATCTTATATTTTTATTTTTTTTAATTATATATATACAATATGGATGTCAAAGTGAAGATCATTAAAAAGTTAGTTTTATAAATTGTATTTTAAAAACAGATCAAAAACATAAAATTTGTTAAAAATTTTAAAAAAGAAAAGAAAAATACAACTATAACAAATAATGTTGAACACACTCAAATTTGAAAAATTATTTTTTTATATAATTCTAATTAAAGCACCTTAAAAGTTAACTACCAAAAACTACCATTTCAATAATAATCAATCTTTCCTTTATTGCAGATATTTTAATTTTTTTTTATAGCAATTGAAAATGGGGGAAAGTACCAAACTACTATTTTGAGAGACTTCTCTTTATATAAACATATATATATAGATAGATAGATATATTTTAAAAATTGTTTGTGTATCCTAATTCTATGTTTAACCAGGATTAATATCGTATCAACTATTGAATAAATCAGCATTATATTTTTTATAACAGGATAGTATGAAATCACACAATAAAATTTATAATGCAAACTAATAAGGTATTAGTAGCAAAATAAAAATAAGGTATTTTTTCCAAAACTTTATAATATTAGACCGAAAATCTTGTGAATATATAGATCTTCAATTATTATTCATAAAAATTATTGAAAAAAAAATTGGAAGTAATAGTAATTTTAATTAGAGATGTTAAACGGACTGGTCGTAGCAATTTCGGGCCAGCCCTAACAAGTTTAGAGGGCTAAACGGGCTACTATCTAACGTGTCGGCATATTGCAAACCTAATCCTAGCCCTACTGGGCTTTGGGTTAAATAAGTCACTATCAGACTACAAGCCAAAAATTATTAAAATTTTATATTTACTCTAAAATTTCAAATTAAAACATGCACAAAAATATTATACAAAATAAATTATCCATAATAATAAAAACCACAACATAGTTTATAGTTGCATCACAAAGACGAATCCTAAAGTTCCTACACTTAATCTTTAAACCTCATAAATAAAATATCATATTTCATATTTTCTTAGACAAAGTATTATCTTCCAATTATTCTTCATCTAAAATATTTAAAACAATAACAAAATCCAATTGTGAGCAAAAAGTTTATCTTTATGTATATATTATTGAATTCAAATTGTTGGAACAAAAAACTATAAAAGTATTACAAATAAGTTGTACAATTAAAATGAGTGAATAAAGAATTAAAAGTTATTTAAAATATAGATACTCACATCATACATCATGTGAATATGGAGAATATTTACTAGTTGGATATAGAATACTATAATTATATTAATTTTTACAAAGAGAGTGGGCTAGCCCTAACGAGTTTCGGGTTAAACTGTCTGGGCCAAAGAAAAACCTAACTTAAATGGACAAAATAACTTGGCTCTAACCCTCATTTTTTAGATTTAAACGGGCAGGCCCTACGAGCTACAACCGTAATTTTAATTCCCTGGAAATCAACAATACATACATAAAATTAAAAAAGTATGAAAAACACATAAAATCAAAATTGCAAAATATAAAGAGCGATTATGGGGCCTTTAACATTCAGTATTAAAACATGTTGGTTTTAAAACCAATCAACATTTATTACTGCTATTAGAACATGCGTTCTTATTAACTCCACAGCCGGTACACAAACGCCCAAGGTCTCATCAGTTCACACTTGAATCCAAATCAACCATGATAGCATGAAACCTACCTCTTCCCTTAAATTCTTTGCATTGTTTTTATTTTTTAACATGTTTAGCAGTCCACATAAAAAAGTTACGGAATATTTGCCAAGTACAATTGTTAATAAAACTACTTAACCACATCAGACAAATATTGCAATTCACAAAACAAATTCCATACACACCTGTTCTGGGCACCATTACATCTTTTCGATGCTATGAAAATTAAAACATACTTTATGAGTAGATTCCCACAAAATTCATCCATCAAATTAGAAATCTCAGCAGGGGCAGGGCCATATGCTTTTGCAAGGGGAGAGTGAACTATTCCCTGTATTTAGGCTCGAGAGTCATTGCTTTATCTGCAGACACCAACACAAACAGAACAAAGACCGTTATTTCAGCAAATAGTTTTTCATAATTTTTAGGTCAAGATTATAGACATGCAAAAGCTATTCCATGTTAACGTGATATAGCCATCTGATTCAGCATGCGGGGAAAACTCATTTATGCATAGAAGTGTTGTCAGAAAATATATCACACCACATAGTTAATGCAAAAATAAGGCAATATATGCATCAGAAGAAACAAATTATTGGTCGGATAACTTTTGTCCATCAACAAAATTTATCTTCAATATCTTCCTGTTTTAGAACAAATTATTGGTCAATGAAGATTGAAAAAATATTTCGGCTTCCAATAAATAGTTTATAACAATTTTATACAACTGGTTCATAAACCCAGCTTAAAGTGAAAAGGTGTACACGCAGAAGGTTTCTTAGTCAAGACTTCATGTTATTTTCAAGGTACAAGTTTGTCAAAACTGAATTTTGCTCAGCAGATAAGAGCTGATCTGGCAATATCATTAGCAAAAAAAGTGATCTGTTTTCTCTCTTTTGTTTCCCTGCCATAGATGCTGCCACTTGTTCTGTTGAAACATCCAACGTCCACCCCACCCTGGTGAGGTGCTTTATCTTCTTTATTACTCTTATCATACACCTACACCTTGTCTACTATTCAAAGCGACTTAGATATCATATGAAGCATACACTCAAAGCCAGAAAAGGAAAGCATACACTCTGCATGCAATATGGGAATATCAAATATGAATAGCTCAAACAATTAAAGGTTAGTCCGAGTTAATAGTTAGGACACATAAGAGTTGAATAAGGCAGCACATATTGAAGATAAATTGCAGAACTGATTAAGATAGACAAAAGGTCACAAGGAAACTGATGGAATTACGATTATCGCTAGAACTAGAGGAAGGTGTCAAGTCAAATTATGGAGAGGTAACTACCCGAGCGGCGAGAATATAACCCGTTTTGGTATAGCAAATACTATAAGCCCTGATATAGTAGAATGGAAGACAAAGAATCCACACTGGCAATGTTAAATGAGCTAAGGTTTTGTTGAGTTGAGTTGAGTTCATTCAAGCTTAGTGCTCGCATCGCCCTCGCCAATGGAAACAGGCAATTGTTGCAGTACATCAAAAAACAATGGAAGAAGTAGAAGGCAATTAATCTAACAGACTCTACTTTGGCAGATTCTTAAGCTAGAAAGAAAAAACAAAGAGAAAGCTTAGTTTGACATCCCAACCCATCTCTTACTGGCTTGAGAATATTTGTGACATCCACGACAGAGTACGTCAGTTAAGCTCAAGGCATCCGCATTGCTTGGAAAATACAGGGAAATACAAAGAAATGGTAAAAAGAAGGAATACAAAAAAGAGAGAGAGAGAGAGAGAGAGAGAGAGAGAGAGAGAGAGAGAGAGAGAGAGAGAGAGAGAGAACAGAAACTAAAACAAAAGGAGCTAAAACAAAAGGAGCTCAAAGTGACCATGGAAAACTAATAATAGTCAAGTGGAACCAAATTAATGTTCTCATGCTGTACATGATGACAACTATAGTAACATCCTCGCTAACAAAGTTGTGTTTATTACAGTTTCATGATTAGATCCTGAAAAATCAACTAAATGATGCTTGCATGAAAGCATGTTGGATAAAAGAAATTACAGTTGTACACAAAATAGTACTTACCACCCAATATTGTCCCAATGTAGAAAACCACCATGACCTCTAGCATTTGAAAACTTGTAAATTGGGCCAGAAACTAAGCATAGAGAATATTTCCGAGTTATTAAGCAGCTAAAATATACTATTGTGACAGTCTGCAGACTGCCAAATATAGTTGGAAAATCAATGAGCGTGGAATGTACCTTCATAACCCCCAAAAACTGGATCCTCCGCCAGTAAGATGGGAGTATCTAGGTCGATGAATCTGCAAACAATTATCTGTTTATAAACAACCAATACCAATGAAAGCATATGTATATATGTATACACCGTCATTAGCAAGTGAATCATGCAATCCTCACTTAAAAGGAAAAGCAGATGATACAGAATATTCACAGATTCTGGACCAACTGCTGATAGGTTGATAATCCCTTAACAATGAGTCAGTGGACATTGGACATGGAAATACAACCTTCAATGAAAAAGTCAACAGTGAAAATGAACACTAAAAGCATGATAACAGATATTGGTGCACATAAGGTGACAACTCAGTTTTATGCCACATATTTATTAGTAAACTTTATGGTTGGAAACATATATAATTATAGATTACACAAAAAGACAACAGGGCTTGATTGTTTTCATCCACCGGTATTTGAGGTCCAAATTGGAATTTCCTGTTTTTGGTCAAACTAAAATGAGCATCCTAATTGAATTTGGTTAAGAGTTTTGAGTTCTATAACAGAATTTGATCAAGCAGGTCATGATTGTGAATATGTGTGCTGTTAATTCTACGTAAGTGAATAAATTGGTGCTCACTTGAAACACCCAAGGCCAGCCGCCAAATTACCAGCGAAGCCCATTGCAAGTCTAGTTTCAACCATACCACCAATCATCAAATCTAATCCTGATGCCCTTGCTAGATCGATAATTTCGAGAGCCCCAAGCACTCCCACTTTGGCAAGCTTAATGTTGACTACATGTGCAAGATTTTCCTTCACTATTTTCTTTACGTCTGCTAAATTACGACAGCTCTCATCGGCAGCAACAGATACCCCATATTTGTTTCTTGCAACATCACTAACATAACCAAGACCTTTCCAATCGTCTCTGTGAACTGGTTGTTCAAAAAGAATAGGTGTCACCTCCATTTCTGCAAAAAAAAAAAAAAAAAGTATAAACTGAGAGTTTTCCTTGCTACTGGATCATAGGCTGCACTACTGAAGACTGATAACTGCAAACACATGGGACATAATCACAAAGTACATGTGCACATTTGCACACATACATACATATTTCTTCCATGTATGCATGAATACGCACACAGAGACAGAGGGGGGGGGGGTTTCGCTGCAAGTTTCTTCAATTCACAAGTCAAATCAGGATGAACACTCAGGCTTAACTTTATTACCATGTAATTTTTCCAGAACTTGAACGGCTTCCTCAGAGTTATAACCTTCATTAGCATCTAAAATAAACAAGCAATCAGGATGGACCATCCGTATGGCTTGAAGCATTTGGATGTCGGCAGTGAGATTCTTCCCCACTTTGAGCTTTAAAATCTTGAACCCTTGAGCACGATATTTTGAAGCCAGCTCAGCCGCTTCTGTAGGGGAAACTATTGGAATCTGGGCATATGTTATATAATAATTATTCAATGCGTTTATGGTCAAATGATCTTTTTACGTCTTGTTATTCAGTATTCTTTCTTCTATTTTTTTCTTTCTTGGTCCTTTTTTAACAGTCTTCTTTCCGATAGTGAGATTCTACATTACTATGATCGCATGAATATGGCCTACAAAATGTGAATGGTTTCTTCAGAAAACATTTTCATATCTCAAAGTGAAACGCTTCTAATAAATGCTGAAAAGGAAAAGTAACTAAACTGTTATATCTGTTGTTATTTCATTTGAAAATCCACCAAACAATCTCCACAAAGGTATTCCAATGCTGTTTGCAACTGCGTCAATCAATGCCATCTCAATTCCTGCTCTGACCTTCATCAACAAATATAATTCAATGAGCATTAGGAGTTTTGCAATTTGCTTAAATAATATGCCTTGACTCTGTTATTGTTCAAAGCGCAATAAATAAGGCTGATTAGAAATTCAAGAGTTCCCAGCTGCAATTATGAGTTCATTCAAGGTAAATCACATAAGGCTGCAAATGTTTTGTAAGTATACATAGCTGGTAAATGGTAATAATTTCAGATTGGTTTATTATCCTGTTGTGTCAAGAGTTTATCAAATCTCTCCTAAGTAGGGGTCTTACTACTGTGAACTTAGTTTTATCCCAAACCTCTGACACAGTGTGTTTATGCAACCTTACAAAATGAGTGACATTGATGCAACTTGCAAAGAAGAGTGGAAAAAAGACCATAGAGTACCAAGTTCAACCCGCCACAAGCCTCTGGGATTGTTTGTTATGGACCTACGGATCAACCCGCCACAAGCCTCCTGTAAAAAAAAAAAAAATGTTCACCTACCCCTATAACCACTCTGTGGGCCTGTGGCAGTGTCAACCGTTACGGATCAGAACCAACTGAAACAACATTTTCTGCCATAGCAATTCACTATCCAAAACAAATGTTGTTGAAATAATTAAATTAAGGATTTGCCAACCTTGAAAAATATGTAAAAAAGCTGAAAACCCCCTATAATGGATCCTAATTGCTATGCACCTTTTCACTTACTAGTGCCCTATAACATTTCTGGTTGCCACCTAACGACGTCTTTGCAGTCCCAAAGATGTGGACACACGATAGGTCAAAATAAAAATGAGGTAAGAAAAACCCAAATATAGCACCTAACAAACACACAATCGCCATAAACAAGAATAAACTCACAGAACATCAAAGGTTACTCAGCCTAACATGAATAGAGCCAACGACGTGAAAATAACTGGCTCAAAAGTCAAAACCAAACTGTAAAAGAGACAAAAAAGAAAAGGAAAAAAAAGTTTCAGTTTGCAACTCACAGAAGCAAATGAATGGCCAGAAAGCATCCCATTAATCTCATTCAGAACGACGCCCAAAGTCTTGCCAGAACTCTCCTTCAGAAAAAGGCATGCATCTGCAGCTTTAGCCAAAGCAGTTGGCTGATCCTCTGCAGTAACGTGAGGAAGAATAGGAGACTCTCCCCACCCCACACACCCATTACTTAGTTCAATTCGGATGCCCACATTCTCCACTCTCTCCAGCCTCGATGATGCGATTGTGAATGGTGCCAGCAGAGGCACGTTTAATGGCCTACCCTCTGCCCTGTGAACATCAACCGTAAATGTTTCCATTAATTTCTTGAACCCTAGACATGAAGAAGGGGACATGGCCGGCGGTGACGCGGCCACGCAGGCGGTGATGGTGGTGGCTATGGGGTTCTTACAGTGTGATGGGAGATTTATGGTGGCGGCGGAGAATTTAGTGATACTCGAGGAAAAACTGAGCGGCGGTGATTGCAAGGCGGACATGGCAGAAGGATCCATTTGTTGCAGGGGTGATTTGGGGAATTTGTGATTGGAGCAAGGGAAAGTGTGATGTGAAGAGCTGCTGCCATTGTTAATACTTTTCTCGGAGCTATTTGTTAATGTGAAAAAACAATATTTGATCTTCCTTTAAGGATTAAAAAATGGAAAAAAACACAAGGATGAATCATGCCAGTTTGTGAATTTGATTATATTGCTGTTGCGACTTGCGTGTATTTTGTCCTTTCCCCCGGCCCATAGCTAGAGACCCCTGTGAGTATTTTTTTATTTTTTATTTTGAGAAACCCTCTTGCCTCTGAGTATTTTGTTTATTCTTTTTCCTTTTTTAATACAGTGGTGCTTTTTTTTATAACTCAGTTTCCAAGTTTAAGTCTATGAGTATTATATGTCTCGGGGAGTAATTTGATGGAGTCAAATTTTAAACCCTTGATCTCCACCCATAAAAGACTTTAAGTTCTTTGTGGTGGCCAATAACCCTGATTGTATTTTGTTTATTATATGCACAACTGATGAGAGAAAACAGTAATGGTTGCAATAAAAAAAACATAAACATAAACATAAAACACATAGATGAAAACAATATGTTCCACGAGGAGGGCTTCTTAATTAAATGAAAATGTCACTTTCCACTCTTGTCTTATATCGGGTTTTTTCTATGGGGCTAACTAAAAGATCCAAGTAAAGTGATGTATTTAAATTATGAACCTATAATTGAGTTTTCCCCATAAAAAAAAAAGTTTGAGTTCAAATCTTTAACAAGTCTAGGTTGATAGACTCAAGTTCATGAGTTTGAAAGGTCATATATTAATCTACCACATAAAAATGTTTATAGTTTTTGGTTCTGCACTTGTTATCAGTAGTTTTGGTCTTGATTTTAACATCATAGTTTTCGTCAGTAACAATTTGTGAGTGTTGCAAATAGCACATAACGAGTTATGTGGATCTCTCGTTTCACTCCATATTCCACTGTAATAAATGAAAGACACATACAATTATGACATCATCAATCATTAAAGTAAGTATACATTGTATCTTATAAATTGTAGTTGTTACACATCAATAACATAAATTTAATCTGGGTGCCTTTGGAGTAAAATAGAATATGTTGGGGCCTTCAAGTCTTCAATATAAATAATTGGTGGTGGTATTACTTAAATCATTTTTGGAGCCTCTGTTGTAGAGAGATTAAGAATTGATTAGCTTCCAATACAACACAGAATGTGTCTCTTGTATCCATGATAGGGCTGGCAGGCATGAGCTTATCAGGAACCGAAAGGACACTTGAATTGGATGCCAAAGCACAATTGGAATTTGGTTCACAAGTTCAAGTGCTAGTATTGCATTGTTCTTCACAATGGGCTCGAAGCCTCGAATGTGTCTCTTTTGTTGGATATTTGGTCATAAACTATTTGTTCTAGAGACGAGGCGGGTTTGGGTCTTTAATACCCGACCCAACTTGATCCATCTCGTTGACATTCCTATTCTAGAGGCTTCAATAGCGAAAGAAGCTACGTACAGTTGACATAGACTTATCATCCACTTGGGAAACAATAAAAGGTTTCCTCATGACAAGTAGATTATGGAATGAGATGTCCTATCCACTTTCCCTATTTCATTCCATGTTTCATATGTTGGATGAAACACATGTGTACAATTGTAACATCATCTTGTAGCGTGTCATTCATCCAATACGATGGAATAAGGAGTGGAACATGAAAATGGAACAGAAAATCTCAATCCGTAGATTACAACCACGTACCTTTGCTTCACAATCACAGCCAAGTAGATCTCCCCTTGACATCTGTAGTAACCATGTTGTGATAAGCAGCATGTCATTCATACTACTCGTTTTAATCACATCAATAATCACGACATCATGAATGTTTTCAACTAGCATAATGAACCTAGAAGAATCATAAGCTGCCCAAACGATCAAGTGCCTTGTTACGACCACAATGCTAAATTGAAGAATGAAATAAGAAGTGTATGAAAAATCATCTTAAATTTAACAAGGAAAAGTATCACACTCTAGAGAAGAAATTTAATATACTAGTTTTCTTAGATTCAACAGGGTTACAATGACTTTGTTTTAATATCTTTTCACTTTTATTCGTGATTTTCGGGTAAGTTGAGTTGGCAAGTTTAGAATCTACACTTTCCTGTGATTCGGGAGTCACTTGAGAAGCTTGTTCATCAACAACTGTTTGATTGATCAGTTGCACTTCATTTTGTTTTCTTTTCTTAAAGGGGTTGTTGTTAGGAATGTTTGAAGCAAATCCAATGGAGACTTTCTTGTTTTCAGTGGAGGCTTCATTTCTGAAAGGGAAAACCAATTTTTCTAGAGCTAAAGTTTCTCTTGGGTGCAACACTTCCTGTGTGATTGTCTTTGGCTTCCCTTTTCCCGAACTGTTGGTAGTTGCATATGGTGGCATATCACCTGTAAGTTCCATGACAAATTATTGGATTTAAATCAGCTAAAAAACTTCGGGACCGAAACAAATAACAACTAACAGCAGTCTTGAAGATGACAAGACAGAAGATGATGAGCTATAAACCAAGTGGTGTACAGAGCTAAAAGACAGAATCTGAACCTTGAATTCTCTTTTTGGAAGTTTTGTGGCAAGAAACTATAGCGAAGCATCCTTCTTGCATTGATTCAGTAGTTTCTTCTTGTCTCATTAGTCCATTTACAGAATGTGGTAAACTAAGACGGTACTGGTCTCCACGTTCCGGGTAGTGATTAAAAGCCTCCATTGTACATGGATCCAGATTTCCTTCAGCAATTGCAATTGCTAGTGAAGAGGGTATATCTCTAATTGCAGTGAAGGAAAGAGGGGGACAAAAAAAAGACCAAAAGGACCTTTTGATCAAGAAGTAAATTTTTGTTATGCGTTTTGGCCAAAAAAGATTGTGCATCATGCAACTGTTGTTATGTCATTGGTTCTAGGGTGTCGGGTGATGTAAGACATGTTGGCACAATATATTAAGTCCAACTTATGGAAAGAGGAAAAAGGATACGGCCCCAAAAAATCAAGCTCTTCATTTTGACACTGCAAAAGCTCTGGTGGAAAAGGCTTGAGGGGTTTGAGTTGCTTTGAAACTTTATCATACCTGCCAAAAATGTCAAACAAGATGCACGTGTTACAATAAGCTCTGAGATAACTCGAAAGAAACGAAGACTTCGTATGCGATCAGGGAAGGATACATTCTGATGCTTACACTCGGGCATGTTGGAAGACTATCATTGCTTCCTTGAAAGTTTTGGGGTAATCTTCAGGCACTTGTTTTCCTTTCTCAAACTTCAACACTGATATAACCTGAAATATTCACAAGGCTTCTGAGCTGTGGCTAGGAATCTGACTCCGTTGTTAAAAGGAAAAATGTAACGTATAGTTGAGAACAACTACGAAACATATTCTCCATGAGCATGTCCAGGTTTGAAACAAATCTATTCTTATTATTGATGAAAGAAAAACACAACAATCGTCTTAATAGCTTGTAGCAGACAACATAACAGTTATAAATAAATAAATGTTTTTTTCTGAAAAGGAAAAGATATTCAAATCCAACATCTCATATATTTATTAGACAGCATAAATAAAACCGGATGTCACTCGAATTAAAGATTGTTCTTACACGGTCAATATTCAGATACTTGGCAACATAGTTATAAGCTTTAGCAATTCCAACTCCAGGCACAGATGGAAGGAAGTCACAACCAGCCAAGACACACATACCTGAAAAATTCTGTATAATTAAACCATGTTTTGATTTCAGTGAGTGCTCACCATCCAATTCATAATGGTAGGACATCATAGGGAAAGTATATGCAGGAGTGACTGATACAATGATTTTTGGCAAGAACTTGCGTAAAGTTAGTTTCCAAAGTAGTTTCATGGACAAAAATTTAAAGCCTTCAGAAAAATGGCAAGACGCCTGAAACAGACAAGATCCACAACGAGAGAATGTAAATTAGTGCTGAGGTTTGATACTTTTCGTCCAAATCAGTTTTATAATTGGTCACTTGAAGTTGCGCGCACAAGCACAAATAGTCATGCATCAAGAACAATACTGTTTCTGGACTCATGCAAATTCTGGATAGATGTTAATTTGGAAGCATGTGAAGTTCTGTAAAATCGATTGGATGTACCTATGAACAATTGTCCATCAAATTTTTTGAAGGACGGTACACGACCAACGGCGTTAAAAACCTTCTCCAGGACTATCTCTTCACCATTGCCATATCGGTCCATCTTAAAGACTACCTGTGCAAACCATAGAAGAAAATCAAGGCTGCAAAATCAACACAGCTGGAATCCCATCTATCTATGTCAGATGTTAATAAGTTTCTTACAGCAGGACAACCATATGCTAGTAAATCGCTATCCTCTGAAATGACTGCCACAATCCCGCCCTTCTCAGCTTCGAGACCTGAAAGATATGCCAATTGTGCATCTGCCTCATATGGAGCTACCACAAATTCAATCTTCTCTGATCTCAAAATCTGAAAATTAAAATGTGGACCAGCAATGATAAGTCCTGCTTGCATAACAAACTTTGGAACTTAATAACCATTCTGAAGCACAACATCGCATCTTAACAGTTAGATCCAAAATTATTTTCTGCACATGTTACTTAATTCTATGATGGATTTTTACATATGAGTGTTTAGGTCATGTTTTACTAAAATATGGAAGTACTTACCAAATGAAATGAACTTTCATTACCTGGATCAGTTGATGGGCCATCAATGGTGTCACAGTCACAGCCCTCTGCATATATATAATGGGTGATGTGAGTATGAAGGCTTTCCTTTGTTATGATTTAAGAATGGTAAAGATATATCAACCTAAGAATCCGAAAGCAAAATAATTAATGTGTTTCTGGTGTGGACAAAAGGCTGTAAAAGGTATGTGTAATTGATGCATAGTGACCAACATATTCATAGTAAATGAAAGATCAAAGTAACATACCATGTCGAAGTTTTGCAGCAAAAAACTCATCCCCAAAACTGGAGGTGTCCTAGAAAAGAGATTTAGATGACATGGGGACTAGGAAGTCCATAATATAGTTTATAAAACATCAATTTGACTGCATTCAGAACATCAGTTGTAAACTAGTTTATCATAAAGGAAAAGAAAATTAACCAGCATGCACCAATTAGGCACGTCAAAGAGTTGCAAATGAGGCATATCAGGGGGAAATTGGTCTTCATGAAATTAACTTTTTATTTAGTTATTTATTTTTTAGAATCCAGCTTGAAATACAAACATGAAAACAGTAAGACCCAATTGCTCAGAAACTTATGGTTGTAATTAGCATTATTAAAGACTCAACAACCTTAAATTTGTGAAAACTGTATACAGCAAATGCATGAATCTATGAAAGGAATCAAACTTTAGTGCAAGTCAGTTTAAATTCCAGCAGAAGAATCATTATTCTATGCTACCAGTAAAGGACTTCACATCGAGAAGTCAAGTCCAATGCAAGAAAATAACAAAATATCAAAGAATTAATACCTGAAAAAGCTCAGAGGCTGCATTAGCATCGCCGTTCTTCAGCTTTTCCATTGCCATATCTCGATTAGCCTTTCTTCTCCTAATTAACATGAATTAAAATAGAAAAAAGTACACCTAATTCCCATTAACATTAGAAATATTTTATCAAGATGGTGTAATATTAAGCAAATTCATTTTACATGCCTGTGCCTCTCATCTTCAGTGGCGGCCTTACATGGGATGCTACCTCCATCAAAAACAACCACGGGAGTAATTTTATAGTGTCGAAGCATATTAATCCGATGCATAAAATAATTTAAGAACTGGTATTTCTTATCTCCTTCGATATCCAAGGATAGCTCCATACTACACGAATAAGCTGCAAATCATCCAATGTCATTAACTCCGTCTAAAGGAAATCCCCACAAGATTAACATCCCCCAATCACAAAGTATGCAATTCAAATTTAAAAAAAAAAAAGTGTGAGAGAGAAGGAAACATTGGATAGAGTTACCTCCTTTATGAAGCCAAGAATATGCATCAATGCCCACCTGTATAACAAGTCAAAAGTAAAGAACTAACGAAAAAATGCGACGCATAACAATGCAATGTTAGAAATGCAGAAATCAGGAAAAAAAAAATAAGATAAAACAGTCATATCAAATTCTTACCCGTTTCCCAGCATATTTCTTGATGTGAATCGGCTCAACATAGGGCTTCATGTATTTCAGAAGATTATTGATGCCCATTTCCTGCTCTCGCACAAGTTTTTTTTTTTTTCTTTTTTTTCTGTTTCGGTGATTTTGGGCAGAAGAATGTGGTGGGGGGAATGAGAGAAGACGGCGGGAAAGGAAGCATAATGCACGAGAAGGGGATTTAATATGATTATCTGTGTTGACAGATGAGGTACTGTGTAACTTGTCTGTGACTTACGATTGGGAAGAACCAATAATATGTAACCACGTGTCAAAAATGATTGGTCACAATTTGTTTGTGAGCGAACAGAAATGTAAATTATGATTTTCACACCCGCGAAAATGAATTTTGAAGTTTGGTCGCGTTGAAAACGTTCCCGCGAGATCTGTTGCCAATTAGGATTCCTCCATGCTTATATTGTATGGTGGGTGTTTCTCATCTGGCACAAATCAAAAGAAAAATGAAAAATAAAGGGTGCGATTGGATATATTTTCATTTTGAAAATTTTCATTTTGCTAGAAAATAGCGGTGAAAAAAATTTTTGGAAGAAAAAAATATGATTTTGATAGTGTGGTCCAGTGAAATGAAAAAGTAATGATGAAAGTTGATTTGATTTAAAAATAGTAAAATAATGATTGGATATGATTGATAGTTAGAAATGTGTGAGTGAGTGAATAGTAAATTTTGTGAAAGAATGTGTAATAATATTTAGTTTTTTGTGAAAAATGTGTTGATGTGATTGATAAGAGAAAAAATGAAAAAAAGTGAAAGTCGGAGAATAGTATATTTTCTGAAAATTTTCATAAACAATAACATGTTTGGTCAAAAAAATTCTCTAGCAGAACAAAAAGGAAATCCCCTCACATCCAATTGCGTCCAAAGGTTTTTGGATCCAAGAAATGGAAAAAAAAATTTTTTTGAAGATAGTCGTTGGAGTGTTTTAAAGTAGAAGTGCCAATTTCGTACCCGACATACAAATCTTATACAAACAACACGAAATTCATAAGTATGAGTCCAATTCATGGGTTTGGATCGAAATAGGGTTGAATCTAAATAACCCTCCAATTAAATAGGTCGAGTTCGAATCAACCTGCTATAATCTATTAAATCCATATAGACCGTTTGTGAACGTAAAAGAAAACTAATTAAATAATAATTGTAAGAAAAAATTAAAAAAAAAACAAGATATGCCCATAAAATTTAAATATTAAAACCTCATTAATTATATATGTTATAATTATTTTGTATGTTGTCCTCAAAATATGATTAGTATGTTATGATATTTATATAATTATGTTGTTTCTTTTTGTATGTTGTAAATTATAATTTTTTATTGATTGAATAGTATAGCATGATGATTGATTTTTAAAAAAAAAAATCTATTCAGCTGGAATTATTAAATGTACACAAATTATTTTATTAGATGGATTAAACAGTGTTGAGTTCAAATTCAAAATTATGACACGAATAATCAAGCAGGTCAGATTCGAGTTCAAAATTTTAGCATGAATAATCAAATAGGTCGAGTCCAAGTTGTCGAATTTTAACCGTGAATCCATAAACCCGAATTGGTGAACCCGAACCTAATCCGAATTGTCACCCTACTACGTTAAAGTTTAATCAATCAAAAAGATTCATGCATGCAGATACCTCAAAATTATCAACGCGACGTGTCAAAAGCCCAAAAAAAATAGGTGGTTAATTTTCAATTTCAACGCCGGCCATGCATTTGATATACACGTGGTAAATTGCTTTATGCATTGGCCTGTGCATGTTGTATAGGTTTCAACTCTGCCAGTGCACACTCACTTTTATGTGCCTATAAAAATCCACAGCTGTGTAGTGTAGTAGATTTAATTAATCATGGCTGCCAATGTTGATCCTTTGGTTGTTGGTCGAGTTATTGGTGATGTGGTGGACATGTTTGTGCCCACTGTGTCCATGTCTGTTTACTATGGCTCAAAGCATGTCAACAATGGCTGTGATATCAAGCCTTCCATGGCTGTCACACCACCTAGGCTCACAATCACTGGAAATCCCAATCAACTCTACACTTTGGTATATAAATTAATTACCTTTTGTTTCTTCTTCAATTTTCTGAATCATTAATTTCATCTCATATATAAAAGCTGCTTGGGTTTTCATGATATCACTCGCACAGCTAGGAGGCCAACCTAGGCTCCAGGGCCCCTTTTTTTAAAAGAAAAATAAAAAATTTATTTAATTTTTATATAATTTTTCTTTTAATTTTTTATTCTGACCCATCCCAAGTTCGTGTTGATTATTTTCCTGTCTATGCCGTTGCATGAGATGCGTAGGATTAATAATTATGGTGGTTACATACATGCATGCAGGTAATGACAGATCCTGATGCTCCTAGTCCAAGTGAGCCAAGCATGCGAGAGTGGGTTCATTGGTTAGTACTAATTAATCAATGTGGAAAACTTTTATATAATATTTTGGCCTAAACGAGTACTCTAATTTTGGTTTAATTTTCAAATCATGATTTAGTTTTGCGTTTTGGTAGGATTGTGACAGACATTCCAGGCTGCTCCAATGTCACTCGAGGTAATTAAAATAGGCAATAACTTGTGTGAGACGGTCATACGGTGCGACGGGATACTTTTAGTGTAAAAAGTGATATCTTGTCTGAATACTGAATACACTAACTTTTAGTGTATTCAGACAAAATATCACTTTTTACCCTAAAAGTGCAATCCGTCGCACCGTACGACCATCTTAGAAGAGACCTACTCATTAAAATAACCCCTCTGCGTACCTACCTAATATAATTATATACCTCGTATAAATACGAATAATAACATGCATTGCATGCATGGTTGCAATCAGGTAAGGAGGTGGTGGCATATGCAGGGCCACGGCCACCGGTTGGAATACACCGTTACATATTAGTACTGTTCAGGCAGAAATCAAGTTTGGTTGGGTTGGAGACACCACCGTCACGGTCGCATTTCAACACAAGGGCCTTCGCTCAGCAGCTGGATCTGGGAATGCCAGTCGCCACCGTTTATTTCAATGCTCACAAGGAGCCTGCCAACCGTTCATCAAAGCGCCACATCAATTAATTAATTCAACCCTCTCTCTCTTTATATATATATTATACATATACTACCACCCTTTATATAATATATATACCCCTATATATATGTGTGTGTGTTTCAGAAGACGACTTCTTGGACGTTTTTAATGAATAATTTTAAGGTTGTATCACTACTATAAATATATATATATATATATATATATATATATATAAGTTTGATTGTTGATATGATTCGTTCTGCACAACTTTGATGACTGATAACATCACAAGTATCAAAAGAATTGACAAGATAAGTTTATTCAAGAATTAAACAATCTAATTTTGTACTATCAAAACCAAAATATATTTGAGATGGAAAGTATAAAGTAACATAAGGAAAATGTTGATATTACACTTGAATCATTCAAAACTAATTACAGCACAAACAAAAGTGAAAAAAGTAGCAATTACAAATCATCTTAAATACAAACCCAGAAAAACCGTCCTAAAACATTACATCAACAAAACAAGAAAGAAAGAGACTCAATCCACTGGGACAAACACCAAATAATCATTTGCCAATGTATTTGAGATTAGCACTCAAAAAAAAACAGAAAACAAGAAGCTTCTTTGTTTTTCAGCAAACCACCAAAATATGGGAGAGATGATGCTCTTGAAAGGATGTCTTAGGTTTCAATCATATTTCACATTCATGAATCAAAGAACAAGAGGGGTAACGTACGTACATTCGATCTTACTGTGGCGTTACCGTCCAGACACGGATACAAGCGTCCTCACCAGAACTAACAACGTTGCGTTCATCGGCAAAAGCTAATCCATACACTCCACCCAAGTGAGCTCCCTTGATAGTTATCCGGTTTGATGCTGGCTTGTCTACTTCGTATATAATCACGCATGTGTCAAGCGATCCAGTGGCTACCATGCTGCTATCAGGAGACCAAGCCAAGCAGTTTATTCTTGCAGTGTGGTACAGCATATTTTTAAGCTTTACCTGCAAGGCAAAAACTTGTATGAGACGGTCATCATGGACCCTATTAGTAATTAAAATCCCAACCAAACTCAAACCCATAAAAAAAAAAACCATATTTTTTGTGTTTTGTAAAATTCGTCTCATGAATTAAGTCAATGAGACGGTCTCATAATATGATAATGATGAACCTTTACTTTATGAATTGTCAAATTTAAAACTGCACAGTTCAGAAAAGTTTAAAGCGTAATAGTAGTGATTTATTACCTCTCGAGAAGCAGAATCCCAGACGACAGCTTCTCGATTAGCATCTGCCGATGCAAACATGGAAACATCTGGAGAATACCGAATGACAGTTATAGCTCCCCGATGTTTTTCAAGTACTGCCTCTTCTTTCAGAGTGTCGCCCGTAATAGAATACACGTTCAATTTTCCGTCCTGACCACCCACAATAGCTTCGGTACCATTAGGTGCAATAGCGCATGCTGTCACAGTGAACCCTAGGTTAATGGTGGACACGACTTTTGAACCATCGAGGATGACGACACCAGTTTCGACAGAAACCAATGCAATATTAGGAGAAAGAAGGGCAAGACTCAAATCCTTTGGCTGATTGCCAATATCAATGCACTCTGCATCCCCGCATTGATCTCCTTGTAGAGAATGTCTCCAAACCTTCGCCAGGTAAAAAAAAAAAAAAAAAAAAAAAGCATAACAGAATTAGGACCTGGAACAGCTTTGTTCTGTTAATAATATATACATATGGTGGGATAAGGTGCAGTTGATGATGATGATGATGACGACGATGATGGTGGTTAGATAACCTTATAGATCTTCAGATACACTTTGTGAAATAACCGAATAAATCAAGAACAACAACAATAGACACTCGTACGAAGAGGACTCAAGCATATTGCAGTCAAACATAAGGGAAATTAAGTATCGGGATAAGCATTGTTGCAATTATTTGTCGAACCTTATTGTCAAATCCAGATGAAACAATTTCTTCTTCAACAGCTGCTAAACATTTAATTTGAGAGATCACCTTCCTGTCTAACTTCCCATAGTATCCAATACCTTGAACCCACTTAACTATTAAACCATCATAGCTGCTGGACAATATAACTTTGGGATCATTTTTCAGCACTGCTAGCGAATTAATATTCTTCATGTGTCCAGATAATGGCAGTGGAGCCTTGTCAAGATCACCGGCTGAGTACAAAAATATAGTGCCGCCAAGAGAAACAGTGACAATGTGATCATTCTGCCAGAGACAGCCAACTAACATGTCGTCTACTCCACCAGAACCTGGACAAGTCAATGTTTTCTTCACTTTTCCAATATTATCCTCAGATATTTCCCATACTTTTGCAGACTTGTCAGCAGATACTGTTAGCACCTGAAATTAAGTTTCAGAAAACAGAGGTGAACCTGTTTTATCTATGGTCAAAATTAAAGTTAAAAGAGCAGAATAAGATCGACAATGCCATCCATGCATATTATTCATATAGACTAATTTCCCCAAAAGATTTGGCAAGCTGAGATTCAAACCATTCCATCTTTTCTAATGTGTTCCATAACTTGCAAGTAACGCAGAACAGCTGCTGAGTTTCTAAATTCTGTGCGAGTAATAATCAGAAGCTGCTTTTTACCAACCACCTTATGGCTCTTCACAACTTAAAATAACCTATTACAACCTAAGGGGCAAACATGCCCGTAAATACCAATCAGTTTCATGAGACCCATCTCCCACAGCCCCATCCCCCTCAATGCTACCTCAAAAAACAAGAGAAAAATGAAAAGGACAAAAAATGAATCAAAGGACACCAGTTTTAACAAGGCCTCTGCCATCTACTATATCTCTTCCCCCGCCCACTCGCACCGCTCCCCCACCCTAACCATTCTGAAAAACTCACACACACACACACACTCATGAGATTCATAGAAGCCCACACACAGACAGTTCACATAATTATTTTCCCAAATTGTTGCCAAATACCCAATTTTTTTATATGAACAAATTTCTCAATTAAATAATAATTTCATCAAGTACAGAACTAGTGTGAAGCAATCCAAAACATTCAAATAAGTTAATGGGTACCGAACTCCAAAAATTCCAATTTTAATATGTCCCTTATACAAAGACCAAATTTTATTCCAATGAAAATTACACAACTGTTAGCAAAAATGTCCTGCATGTACCAAACATAGGCAAAAGCTGCAGCAATAACTGAAAAGAGCTGCAAATTCATTGAAAATTAATTTCTACATATTTTTTCCCTAGCAGAGCAACCAGAAGTTTCACATGAATAGTTAAAGGATATCAGCAAAATTATTTTATATTAAGCCAGTAAGTTTTGGAAGGTTTACCAGTTTACTGTCAGGACTCCAACTAATTGCATATATAGAGCCTTTGTGGCCATCCTCGGATGACAGCTCTCCAATTATATCACCAGTTTTGGCATCATATAATATCCCCTTTTTGTCAGAGCTCACAGTAATAAACTTGCTCCCATCTGGAGAAAAGCGAACACAATTTACAAAATTTGAATGATCCCTGCAGGCCAAAGTACAAAAAAACTCAGGAACGTTGAAACTAGCAAGTTCCAATGCAACAAAGTTCTCATGTATTGTAGGCAATCTGATGTAATAAAGCTAAAGCTAACAATCGATATCAATATGGCTTAAAGGTGCATAAGAGTACAGTAAATGAAGGAATTCCGTTCACCTAATCACAAATAAAAATCCTTACACGAAAAAATCCTAAGGGGCAAAAAAAATTCCACCAAAATAAGGCACAGTAGTGAAAAGTAAAGCAAACAGTACCCAAGAATTAAATGCATTCATACTTCGAAAACTTGATGACAAATAAGCATTTGAATCCAATCAACATGATTCATGTAAAACTATTCCATTAATTTCATCATATAACCATGGAAATCAATCGTGATGACCACCGCATACTTATCTGCAGAAGATTGTAAAATCGATGGACTCCAACAACTAGCTTTACATTCAACAAGAGAACTACGAAGCCATGTTTTGGTTGGTTAGTGGGTCAATGAGGGAACTCCGCCTGCAGATAGACAGGGCAACCCGTCTATATGTTGCCAGTCCCAAGCCCGGATAAAGGAGGAGGATTGCGTTAGGTCGACAGCCAGCGTAAAACTCTTGTCATTTCCTTATGGTATGGAATATGGCTTATGACCGTAAACGATGGCGCGATATGATCCGTATAGCCGACCCCACATAGTGGGATTAAGGCTTAGTTTGTTGTTGTAGTGGGTCAATGAGGGGTTTATTATAAAGCAAACAGAACTAACTTGTCCCCTGAGGTAGGATAAAGAGGAGCGCAATTGACATTCAGAAAAGTTAGTCCATGGTTAGCTGAATATACATATATGTGCAGTTTGAGAGTTAGAGTGTGCATGTGCTAACTGAGGAAGTGACGGAATTTGTTGAGGAGGTCCAGGGAACTTCCCCTTACAACTCTTTACATACTCTCACCAAAGAGCAGCTTTTGGACTTAACCAGGAAGGAGAGAAGAGGGCATAAAGCACCAGAAATAGATTAGCTTTCATAAAATGCATCAAGAGAATTTATCGCCACACTTCATAACATGTTAAGAAATGAAATGTTGGCTGATACCATGTTTTAATGAAGGCAGGTGAGAGGAATTATAATTCATTATCAAAACTTGCCAGCTAATTTATGATGTTAATATTCAGCATTTCATGGGTTGAAGGGGTAATACTAGTATAGTTAAAGACATAGGCAGCTCTGGCAGCATAATTTGCTCGATTTAGATGGAAATCAAGGAGCTTCTAAAGGAATAGAAAATCATGACAAAATCCTAGTTCCTGATAATTGTTTGCTTTAGTGGATAGACAATATAACCAGTTACAATTCAGTAAAATATTAGTGAAGAGAAACCTGTGAGATAGCTTGAACTTAAATGGAGGTCCTTCATAAAAATTAACCAAAAAATCCTCCCCACATGTTACAATGCGAAATGGTCTTGTTGGCTTAAATGCACAACTTAAAACTCTTCTTGAATGTCCATCAAATTCTCCAACATTAGTTCCAGAGTCCCACCTGCAAATAAAGCTCATTAAATAAGAATCACCAACAGTACATTCACTAGCATCACTATACAAACATAAAAAATCGATAGAGATTTGACATAAAATTAAAGAAATAAATTCCAAACTAAATAAAAAGATGCCTTTTCAACAAAGTGGATATTGCATTGGAATGCACAATGTTTTGTAGTTAAAGGCAGAATCATTTCATAAAGGTACTTAGCCAAGAGGATTCACCATATATTTTTCATTGTAGGGGAGAAACACCATGTCCAACTGAACAGGGTTTCCACATAATTGCAGGTAACTTAAAGACAGCATTTAGAAACTCATGTTCAACTAAACAGGGTACTTCCATGTACTGCTGCTTCCAAGAAACCATATATCATGAGTCATATGCAAGATTTCGTTTTTTTCAAGGCCACTCCGAAATGAGCTCAGAGCTTCGTTTGCCTACAAAAACTAATACTCTTCTGGGTTTTTCAGTCTCTTGCAACCAAAATTGGAATGATTGACAAAGTTGGGGGAGAACAAAGGCTCATTCCTCTAGTTTTAATATCTATTCCAGTTCACAAACACCTAAAATGAATTCATCAACTTGTGAAATAAATGTGAAATGACTACAATAATAGCCAGCTCGCCTGACATCAGTTCACACATATCTCCCATCACTAGAGAACACAATACACACTATTTGCTCTAATAGTATCAAATTTGGCTTCCAATTCATAGTAGTAATAATAAAACATCAGCAGCTTTCGGAAACTATAAACTAAAAAAACTTACTGAAAAATTAGAAAATATAGAACTAATCTATGCAAAGCAAGCACAACATTATTAAAGGAAACAAATCCTCACTGCATGAACCTCATTGAACTTCAACTTTTAAAATTAACCAAACAAAATAAAGCTTCAATCTTTGACAACACCTTATTTCCAAAACACATAAATAGACCAACCAATTTTAACAGCTTCAGAATCAACATGATACATATTCCCTTTGTCCATGAAAGATTGCAAATAACACCTTATTTCTTCAATGTACACTAGTCAACCAAGATAAAAATGTCTCAATCTTTTAAACCAATTCAAACAAGGACAATGTTTCAGTCAGTGGCTTACATGAAGGCACGAACGAAGGACGTGCCCTTGCCTTCGCCGGATGCCACAATGCGCTGACAATCGGGGGACCACTGAAGATCGTCGATCCGACCAGAAAGCACACGGAACTCCTTCTTCAGCACGAACTCATTGCGGGTACCCCAGATCCGCACCGTACCCGAAACGTCAGCGGAGGCGATCCACTCGCCGTTGGGAGAGAATCGCGCCACGGTGGCGGGGTAGCCGTGTTCCCCATACACCTGTACCTCCAACGGACGGTCCAGATACCGGATAATAACCGATCGCCCGTTGCAGTAGAGGATCGAATTCGATTTCGGGTCTCCAGATATTAGGATGCCCCGGCCCCGCTCCGTCGAAGGAACGCAAGCGTATGTTTCTGCTAACTGCGCCATTTTTTTCAGTTCTTTTTTCTTTCCTTTGTTCAACTTTTATTTGGACTTTTTGAGGTTCGTTGGAATGTTGATGTGTCTACTTTTATCGCGCTGAAAATGAAAGTGGCAGCGGAATGGGTCAGATTTTCGGAATTTATTTATTTTTTAAAAATTGTTCGAACTACATCACTCTATCTTGGCCGTGATTTTTTATTAAAACCACGATTTAAAATATTGAATAGAATTTGCATCACTTTTATTGTTGCATTGTAGTTCTAAAACTTAAAAAAAAAACTACCCAAAATTGCGCTGCCCTTATAAAATTTAACGAGTAAATAAATAAAAAATATATTCTCCTTTTTAGTTGAATAATTAGTCATTCGGTGAATAATATATTTGAATTTGCACTTCGCATTCAAAGAACAATGCATTTTTACATCCTTTCTTTCATATTGTAAAAATAGATTGTGTTTTATTCAAAAATAAAATACCATTAAAATGCATTATGTTGAAATGTACCTGAACTAAAAGAGGAATTTGCAAAGCTCGTGTTATTTCATAACAAAAGTCATTCTTCAATTCTTTTTACATTTTTGTGTTTTCTTAATATCTTAAAAAGAAATGATATTTCATTTATCAAAACCGCCAAATCGCTTGTCACCGTCCAAAACTGCACGCCAGTGTTTTAAAATCATGCCGGTCCGGCGGATTCGACTGGTTAAATCGGGGGATGGATCGATCTGGTTAGACCACCAAAATCATTTTTAAAATAATGTCGCATACGGCAATTTGGTTTGAAATTTGTTTAAAAAAAATTGTTAAAACACTATTCGTTTATTTTGTTTGTCAAAGTGGCAAAACTTCCAATATTACTTGTTCTTCAACCTAATCATTACAGATACTCCCTTATGCCCCCTACCTGCAATGGAGTTGCAAAGGCCATAATAGGAATTGAGATTTATCCATCGATCACTCGATGTACTTTCTGCAACAATAGAAGGCTTGTGGAAATGGAAGCGAAAGACAAACAAGTGGAATGGGTTAGAGCGGTCAAATTTACGATCAACAATATTAACTGTTCATTTCTCTATCTTTCCCCCAAAATCTGTAAGACATTTTTCCTCTAGTATGACAAATTCAGAAGCTGAATTTGCTAGGTTCAACTTCTTAGGCGAACTGATTAATTGATTATCAGTATGCATCTGCCAAATTATTCAATTTTTTAGTGCTCAAAATATTTTTATACATGTCAACTGGTAAGTCATTCATTAGACGGTCTCATAAGAGACTCACTCAAATTAGGATCATCTCCACGCCTTTCCTAAAGCTAGTTTCGAGACCACAAATGTCTCTCATGTAAAATGGAAAAATGTCATTTATACTCAATTGTAACATATAAATACAATAATCTGATAAATTAACAATGATAAAATAATAAAGTTCATTAAACAATAATAATAAAAATATTTGAAATTCTTAATTTTTTTTGAAATTAAAAAACTTACAGATATTTAAATAATTAGTTTTTTTTGTTAACCATTATTTGTCATACTTAAAATGACAATAAAATAACTTTTAATATTTTTAAAATTTAAAAATATAAAATAGGTCTAAAGAGTCCAACTGGCTAAGTCTAAGTTTAGGGCGAATTTGGATCCCAATTAAGATCCACAAAAATCTTTATGGATTGAATTTCAAATTTAGCAAACTCACTATAGTAAATACAATGAATCTTCAAATTTAGAAAACATATTTATTATCATCCCTAAAGGCTAAATTTTATCAAACACTTCTGTTAAATATATAAAGACAATTATATCAAAGATAAATAGGTCCACTCACCCACTGGAACTACAAAACCCAGAAAAGTAAGGGAATGCCTAGTCCTAAATTCTTAGGAATGATAACTCCTATAGTCCTATGGGAATAAAGTTTAAATCATGTGATCCTCATTCTATTCCCAATCCTGCTGCATACCAATCCAGCTCTAAGTAGCAAACAACAGCAACAAACTAAGCCTTAGTCCCACTATGTAGGGTCGGCTATCCAACTCTAAGTAGCAATCGGGAAATAAAAGATTGATGACCAACAAAAGGCACAGTATTGAATATACAAAATTTGATAAAGTTATTACAGGTCAAATTCCAGTCTGAAACACGTACAACGACCTCGAACATGCTTGATGATTCAAGAATGGCACTTTTAAATGCATAGAATGTCAAGTGCAGCCGCAAACAGTTTTAAAAATCTCTCACAACTCGATACAACAATACACAATTCGTACGTTGAACTTACACAATCACTTATCGCTTTGATCCATTGCACGTAATAACGGTTAAAAAGTATGGGCTACAAATCTATTGGTTAACTAGTGCGTTCAGGCGATGGCACCGTCTTCTCACACAATGAATCTCGAAACCTAGTGATGAACAAAAAGTACTACTGAGATTTGACAAGAAATCAGAAAATCGAAAGTTAAACAAGAACCATCTTCAGAGAGAACCATCACAAACCTCTGGTAAGACGATTTATACACCGTATAAAAATCTGGAAAACCATACATACTTGTCTACGAGTTATTCTTCTTCAGGCAGTTGAAATTCAAGATCAAGTTTCCTCTTTAAATGTGATCTGTCAGCACTGGTATAAAGAACAAATGTTTAACAACATTAGAGAAAAAAATTATCTGGCAATCCTCAGATGCATTGTATATGTAAATGCTGTTGTATGCCTGATAAGCTAGACACGAAAATAGACTGCATAGATCATGGCAATTACTACCATATATGAAACCAGGATTTTCGTTAAGCATCCAAATCTTGGGCCGTCTTGACTAATTCCTATCCCATCTGAACCAAATGATCTCAAAACACTTGTACCTACTCCTTAGTGAAACCAAGGGTTCCAAAAGGCTCCTAACACTATCCACACGACCACCCAACATATCAACCAAAGCTGTAGTGTGAAAAAAGAAAGCAGAAGGAAAGCAGAATAGCATCAACACTAACTATATTCAAGAACAGGATATCGTAAAATGACTTATCATTTTAACTGAGAGAACTAGAAGAATCTAGGCTGGAGAAGATGCCATGTCGAAAGACAATATAAACTCTCAAGACAAAAGGACAAAAATGAACAACAGTAAAGAGTTGAAGCCATTTTGCCAACTAGCTGTTGGCAAAAGTTCAAAATTAGACAAAACCGATGGAAAGGAGCTCACATGGCATGCTGCTCCAGGTTACATTTAAAAAATAGAGGATACAATAAAAGCTCATAAGACCTATTTCATATGCACAGCTAGTAAACTGTGTGTGCACTTGTGCCAAAGGCGAGGAGAGGCACAACATAGCCCGCCTCGCTCTTGAAAAGGTGCGAGGACTTGAGCCTCGTACGCCTCGCGCCTCAGGCGCGCCTTTCACAACTATGGTTACGGAGACGGTTACACTGTGCCCTTTATGTAGATTATTATTTCATTTGACCTCCTATTAATCTCAAATCTTACTAAAGGATAAAGGTGTTTCGGTCAATAAAATAAAAGGACAGCTCAAGGACAAAATAATTCATGTATCATTTTCTGTCCAAAAACCCTCAAAACACCCTAACGAAAAGGTAAGTTTGGTAAGAATGGTAAACTTAGAAAAAAGGTTACTGCAATTATAGGTAATTATGAAAGAGAGAGGAGAAGAGTTGGTAGCTTGGCTATTTCAATTATGTATACTAAACCCTTCACATTTAAAGTTCACAAATCCCCTAATTTTCTTCTACTTCTATTCTTCCATCTGTGCATTTAATTAGTATCACTGGAAAGTTGTTAGCCTTTATTAATATACATATGCACTATTTCTACACAAATAAGATCTGCAATAACTCGATGAAAAATATGTATGCATGTAGATAAAATCGTGTGTATTTTCTTTTTTTGTTTTTTTTTCTAAGTGACAATCACGGTTTATTAGGTTTGCTATAATAAGGTCTGACTTGATTAAAAGAATATAATACTATTCCTTTTAAGTTCCTTTTGATAGTATTGTCATTGTCCTCTCACACGTTGTAGATCTCAGCTATATCCACTGAGGGTTTCAGACACAAGAGACGGTCACAGATTTGCCGATTGTGGAAAGGAAGAATGTTTGCTACATAAGTTTATTGTGAAGGAGTGTACCATTTCTATAAAGAGAAAAGGTAGCGGGTAAGATAGGAAGAGGTGAGGTGATTCTAGATGGAGGTGGAATAGAGAAACATGACGAGGAAAAGGGAAATAACAAGAAACAGCAACCACAGCAGACAGCGGAGTGAATAGCAAAGATATGAAGTTAGTTTCTTAAAATCCACAGTTGAAACTGACTGTGCAACTTCTAATCTCCAATTTTCTTTTTCTTTCAAATAAACTCAAAAGACACCAGTGTCTATCAAAGACAATAATAGTGAAGAGCCACCACAATCTGCAACATCAAATTCATAAAATTATCAAAAAAAAATTATAATTAGGGAAAAACATGATCGACTCAGACTGTTGTAAGAAGAGCTTGCAGAGACATGCCGCAAACGTGATTTTTGCACATACCTTTTGCACTATGCCACATACGAAATTTCCAACACATCATTTCTCTTGTTTTTTCCATTAAGAAAAGCTGGTGACAACATTCACTTGATCAAAATGACATCATTTGAAACTCACCTTGAACCTGAACTATTTCAAAGGAAAAACACCAGGGAGAAATGAGGTGATGTATCCAGTGGGGAAGATACTACTTTTGGGATTGACACACATGGTAAGCTATAAACAGCTTCATGATTTCCCTAAGGGTGCATTTGGATGGGGGATTTGGGATGAAGGATTTGAAATCCTTAGCTAAATCCACACCCTTGTTTGGCATATAAATCCAAATCAATGGATTTCAAATCTATCTTTAAGTTTTAGTTCATATTCAAAGGATTTTAAGTCCCTCCCAGAACCTAGTCATTTGAAATTCAATCTTTCTTTTTCTTTATGCACATTTGCATATTCACACACACACACACACACACATTGCACACACTTACACACACTACACACATTGCACACATTTACAAACACACTGCACACACTGCACACATTTACACACACTGCACACACTTACACACATTTAGTAAATGTCAATTAAGAAATTGAATAGAGCTTTTAAATTATTTATCAAAATTTTACAATGGATTTGAAATTCCTACACAAATCCACATCATCCAAACAATAGATGGATTTCAAATTCAAGGTATTTGAAATTCATTCATTTTCAAATACATTGATTTGAAATCCCTCCATCCAAATGGACCCTCAAATATATGCCGATTTACAGACTTCACATGGGATGCAGATCAATACGTTCCACCAAACTGACGTAAATTTATATAGGTTATTCACCTAGATGTGCCTAAAAAGAAGGTAATAACTTGTCGGTCTTCCAGAACCAATGTTTAACACCAGCAGTATCTTTTGTTAATACCCCAGGGCGGTTGGCCAACTAATTGGCAAATAACAACTAAAAGATTTCAAAGTATTCTGATGGGGAGGATTACTATGTCATACTTTTATGTTTCTTCCTCTACGTTTAAGACATGTGAAAAAATTCTGGCAAGCTTCAAGATGGGTAATATTCTTGACAACTGTGTTTGAGGCTTTGAGCAATGGCTTTCTATGTCATGTGTTTATTTCATAATGTTATCTCCTGTCTATAGATCCCTATAAGCCTTTTTATTAGATTCTACAATTTATATCTTGAAAAATAATAGTAGATATAACTTTTGACCATATTGCCTTCAGGCTGCACCTGTGAGCTGAAACATATTCAACTATGATTGTTTCAAGAGCAGTCAACTAAAAAAACAAGAGATCACCTCAAGTGATATATGGCACAAAACCCCATATGAACAAACTTGACATTCAAGGTGGTACCATCAAGTGTGCATGTCAACTAGAAATTGCCTACCTGTTAATAGTTGGTCTATTTGGTGGCCTCATTCCAAAAACTGAGAAATCCAGAGACATTGGAGCATGTCCACTCCTCTCCCCAGCTGTCTGTCTTATCTCATTCCCATGGTCGTCCATCTTATCCATCTGTTGAGCATTTACATCAAACCCCTCACGATGAGGCATCACCCTTCTTTGCTTTCTTGGAGGAGACAATACTGTTGGACCATCCTGAGGATTAAAGTCTGACACCTTTGGATTGATAGATTCCCTCTTTGGGGGAGGTCTTGGGAGCAAAGCAGGTTCTGTAGCTGGAGGTGTGGAAGAAAAATACCTACAGAAAAGCAAAGGTAAATCCCCATGTTTGTCAACAAACTATCAAAAGAGTTGAATTGAGCATACCGATGCTCCAATGCCTGTTGTGCTGAAATTCTTGCTTTTGGATCATACATAAACATCTTCCCTAAAAGGTCCAAAGCATCTTCACTAGCCATGGGAAACAACGTACGCAATGGTTGACCAGGCACATATTGGTATTCCACATAATCAGGAAGATAGACCATATCTGGCCATTGTGATTGCTTTGGTGTCCCAAAAGCAGCAAAGATCTTTCCTAGTTGATCGATATCACTATTTCCCTGCAGATATTTAGTTTGTAGCCCACAAATTAACTAGTAGAAGCGTAACACATTCAAAATCGACAATACATCCGAAGACTACAAGAGCAGGACAACTTCATACGTGCACGGGAAGTTGTAATAGAAACTTTGCATTTTCTCAACAAAAAAAAAAAAATCAGAGTTACTTCATCATCCAGAAAAATTTCAGTGGGTGACTGTGAGATTGAAGCTACCAACTACTCAGACAAGCAAAAGAATTTTTACATATTTATGTCATTCATGGACAGTTAGTAATAGTATATGCCAAAATTTTCGTTTAAGTTAGAACTGTCCCAAATAGTCACTTATAATGGTGGCTAATATGTATTAAGACTTCTTATAATAGCAAACAGTAAAACTCAAGATTCACAACATACAGTCACTAAAAGATAAAGCAGTGAACATTATCAAGCTTGAGGGGACAAAATGGCCATTAAGGAGATTGAATTTCACCTGCAGGAAAGGTCGACGTAAAAGTAGCTCAGCAAATATACACGCTGCAGCCCATACATCTACGCCTGGACCATATTGCTTGGCACCAAACAGCAGCTCAGGCGCTCTGTACCATCTAGCAAAAACCTAATATGATACTAAACAGTTCAACAGGAATTACCCTAAAAAGATATATAAAGAATCAATTCAAAGTTCAAAGTCGAACTAGCATTTCCCAATTAGCGACAGCCAGACAAGAAAATCACATTTAAGCACGAAAGTTATATGCACCAGTGTTCGTGGCCACTGGTCAGCATCCCAGGAAACGTTATTAATTAATAGTGCATATTACTGCATTTCATAAAATTAAACGCACACACATAACTTCAACTTAAATGCCCATACGACTGAAGTATTTGAATGAATTAGTTCACATATTTACCAATACGATTACTCTGAGAATATATGGATCACCATCAATTATTGCATGAAACAAGTCTGAGGTGTGATGGAATTTGGGTTCTGCTTAGTCTGGATCAATCAGAGACTGAGAGACAGCATACCTGATGAGTGAACCTTCGATCTGGGCTCCCAAATAAACGAGCTAACCCAAAATCGGCAAGTTTCAGCTGGCCAGCAGGTCCAATCAGCAAGTTGTTTGGTTTCATATCCCTGTTCAAGACAAAGAAATTCAAAAAAATGAAGCAAGTTGGACACAACAAATACCATTGAACAAAATTCACCTATGCAGGACCCATTTCCTATGGCAAAACGCAAGCCCCTTCAGTGTCATCTGAATGTATGACTTGATATCAGCCGGAGAAAGAAAGATATTTCTATCACGAATAACGGCTTCCATATCGGTCTCCATGAACTCAAACACAAGGTGCAAGTTCCCCTTATGAGGGAACGCATCAATCAACTCAATTATATTTGGATCCTTAAGCTCCTTGAGCAATTTAATTTCCCTCAATGCTGTGAAGTTCACCCCTTCCTTCTGCTTCCCTAGTCGAATTTTCTTGATGGCGACTGTCTGCCCTGTCTGCACACGTGATTAGAATGTGAAGTGATACAATCAAAGACACTCCTTTTGCGGAATTTGAGCTAAAGATTCCAATATTAAAACATATTGATAATAGCCACAGAGAATAGATGAATGCAATATCTAATTGAACCCTCCAGCACCCAAAACCCATAATTAGGAGCCAAAATATTTAACTTATCCTTATTCTTCCTCGACTTCAGAAGAACTTGCAGCTGCTGCCCTCATCTTGCCACACATAAAACTCATGAATTGTACAGCATGCTTGAATAAGTTATCATTCAAACCAAAAAAAAAATTCATTCCCTACCCAAAAAAAAAAAAAGAATAAAAAGTGATGGTAAATCTTCCCGACATTTTAGTGCCTGAAAAACCCTAGAAAACCAAATATTCAACACATAAAGGTTGGAAATAAGAAAATGGCTATAATACGAATTGATAACGCGGACAGAACCCAAGAGCTCAGACAAGTATGTATAAAACAAAATGGAATAGGGATGGTACCTTAGTATCGATGGCTTTGTAAACGACACCGTATGTACCTTCACCGAGGACTTCGCGTTTCAGGTAACGATCGGCTACTTTCTTAGTCAATAACTGATCCACGTCTGTCATTCTTCCTCTCCCTTTTCCCCTCTCTTTTCAGGGATTAAAGAGCTCGGTATTCAAAATCGTATGGTTTTAGGTAAATCAGTACCAGTACAAGTTTTCATTCCGGTCAGAACTGATAACTGAGCTCTCAGTATAGCGGTGTTTGTTTAGGTTTCTTAATCTTAAGCATAAAAAGCTGTGAATCGAAAAGCAAATAAGAATAGAATAGATGTCGAATTATGTGAAGATAGATGCCATGGGGGAGGGGTTGGAGCGTGGTGAAAAGAGATGCGATTGGGGAGAGTGGTTGGAGCGTAATGCGTGCACACTGCGGCGCCTCTTTTCGATTCCCACTGGCCACAATATCACTTCACTGTTGTAAGTTTAAAGTAAAGGGGTTCCTAATAATAAATCCCCAAAATCAAACTTCAATTTCATCCATCGATTCTTTTTCTAAACTACATGCTCCCATTCTAAAATTATATTTTAGGCACCCATTTTGTGAAGATACTTATGTTTAGGAACCCATTTGATCAGAAAAAAAACTAATGTGTTTGGTGGTTATTTACAAATGGACTTATATAACAAGTCATTTCTTCAAAAGTCAATTTTAGATAAGTGTTAATTTATGACTTTGAATTTCATTTACTGCACTTTTGTTGAATGAACATTAAAATGTATTTTCACCAAATACTTAACAATACTCATAAGCATTTTTATAAAAGTCCACTTGAAAAATTCATTTCATAATGAACTTATATCCCAAAAGTGCTCCCAAACATGCACTTGAAGTCCATAAATACCCATAATTGCACAAATTTCATAAATTTGTGGTTAATGGGTCAAAATCACCCACTCTCTCTCTCTTTCTCTCACCGCACCACCGAGTGAGCCCGCCTACTGGTGGTGATTTGCCGGAAATACATCGGCATGGAAAATGTTTCAATAGCGAAGACTTCTAAAAGGTTTATTTGGGGGTCCTGATATGGGGACAATAACGCACGGCGACACTTGGAGTTTTTGGGTTTCGAGTTGTGGTGGGTATTTTGGTTCGATGGTTTGGTTTCGGGACAAGTTGGGTTTTTGGCTTCGGGTTTTCTGGTAGAGACAATACTGGGTTGACAGTTTGAAAAACTAATGATAGAAAAAAGAATGTGAACATGGGTATGTGATTTTACCTCGAGATATTTGGAATCTGATAAAAAAAATTGATGTGAAAATTTATGAAACAAGAGGCTTAATTATGTTGTGTATTAATCTAAAGACTCAAGAACTCTCACTTAACCGAAAATCTAATCTTAATCTGAAAAATGAATTCTAAAGCTACAAGGAGATTCTAGAGGCCTATAATTCTAAAACACGTAGATCGTCCACACATTCACTTTGCTACTCCAACCCAACCACAAACTCTTAAAACTTGTGAAGTCTTCCTTAAGAAAAATGATTCTTCTTCAAATTCTAGAATACAAACCGTTGCCGCTGAGCTCTTAATTCAAAATCGAGTTACACTAAAGGGTTTTTAGAAAAAAAGAGGATTGACTTGTACGCTTGTTCACGTGAGAGCTTAATTTCCATTCGAATTTCACTTAGAATTCATAACTTTCTCTCAATCCTCATCTACCCCTTTTATACTTCGAAATTTGAATCCATCCGTTAAAGACAATATATATTCAACTCTTTTGCTCATCTAACTTCTAGTTGTACGTTCTTTTTCGTCATTTCTCATCTACCACATCATTTTTCCTGACATAGTCTCAATAATATACATAGCTATCATCATATAAATCAATGATAAGTTGATTTCCCAACTTTCTTATTGGTTTGGTTTTAAATTAAATTAACCTTTGCGTGTTATGGTTACTTTTCATCTCTTGAAAGTATCCGTTGACTCACATCTGACATGTCAACGTGTTAGATGGCTTACTGAGCAATAATTTATTCAGTACTCTACTTCATCGTAGTTTTGTTAAGTCTCATTAATCTACAATTACTTAACTCTGTTGTGACCCTGTAGTCTAGTTTCTGCAACGACTCTACAATGCTATTTTTCACTGGATTTTATTCCTCCTACTCTGGAGTGCTCACTTCGAGCATCTTATTTTGCATTGAGTGTTCACCTTTAACTCTGCTTCTCTAACTTTATTCCCCTCTTAATCTCCCACTTCAATCTCTATTTTGATTCAGCTTCATCATCAACTTATCTTTTTTTGTTGACTTAACTATGATATATAACTTTCAACATTTGTGCTCTTCAATTCTGTTCAATTTAGTAATTCGACATATTTTTTGATGGTGAGTTCATGACCTTACAAGATTTCTATCAAAGGAGAGGTTTCCGGAAGTCTATTTACTACTACATTCATATTGTTATCATCAATACTTATACAATAATTTCCCAGCAATCTTATAACCAAAATATTACTACTCAATTATGACTTTTTTTTCTTGACTGTATTCTTAATTTAATGTTAATAAATAGATGGGTCAATGCTAAATCTTCACCTCAGCAAAGACATTTAAAAAAAAAAAAAAACAAAGGAAAGTAATGGTAACACGACTACATCATTTGAATCATCAACTTAATGGAATGATATTGGATTCATGAAATAAACATTGATGAGATGCCATGAGAACTTTTGCACATGTAATTTATCTTTTAAAATTAATATAAAATAAAATTTCATCAAGCTAGCACGTGAGTTGCACATTCAGCCGGAGGTCTCCGGCTTTTCCCCCAAATCCACTTCTTTCTCTCAATTCCAGTTACCATTTTCGTTCGCTCCTAAATAGACCGATTCCCTTTCGTCCCCGCCAGTCAGTTTGGGGCATGTATGCATAATACATAAGCTATTACAGAAGATAGGAATTGCAATTAATGGCGGGTCCTTCACTGATGGACTCCTTATTCCAGCGTTCCGTAGACGATATAATCAAAGGCATTCGCCTAACCCCACCAGGCACCGAATCCACCTTCATCGCCAAATCACTCGATGAGATCCGTCGCGAGATCAAATCAACCGACCCCCAAACGAAGGCCACCGCCCTCCACAAACTCACATACCTCCATTCGCTCCACGGAGCCGATATGTCGTGGGCCGCCTTCCACTCCGTCGAGCTCTCATCCTCTTCCGCCCACTCTCACAAACGCATCGCTTTCCTGGCCGCCTCTCTTTCCTTCAACCCTTCCACCACCGAGGTTATCCTTCTCCTCACTCACCAGCTTCGCAAGGATCTTTCGTCTTCCAATGTTCACGAAGTTAGTCTCGCTCTCTCTACTCTCTCATCCATTTGTAACCCTGACTTGGCCCGTGATTTGACGCCCGAGTTGTTTACTTTGCTCAGTAGTAGTAAAATTGTTGTACGAAAGAAAGCGATCGCAGCGGTTTTGAGGGTTTTTGAGCAGTACCCGGATGCCGTTCGTGTCTGTTTTAAAAGAGTCGTGGAAAATCTTGAGAATGGTGACATGGGGGTTTTGTCCGCAGTTGTGGGGTTGTTTTGTGAGCTCACTGAGAAAGATCCCAAATCCTATTTGCCCTTGGCTCCCGAGTTTTATAAGATTTTGGTGGACTGCAGAAATAATTGGGTTCTGATTAAAGTACTAAAGATTTTTGCTAAGTTGGCTCCCCTGGAGCCAAGGTTGGGTAAGAGGGTGGTGGAGCCTATTTGTGAGCATATGGGGAGGACGGGAGCTAAATCATTGGCGTTTGAGTGCGTGAGGACGATTGTAACTAGCTTGAGTGATTATGATTCTTCAGTGAAGCTTGCAATTGGGAAGCTACGGGAGTTTTTGTTAGATGATGATCCGAATCTTAAATATCTTGGGCTTCAAGCACTGGCCATTGTTGCACGGACGAATATATGGGCTGTTTTGGAGAACAAGGAGTTGGTGGTTAAGGCCTTGAGCGATGTGGATGTAAATATTAAACTTGAAGCCTTGCGGCTTGTGATGTGTATGGTCTCCGAAGATAACGTAATGGAAATTTGTAGGATTTTGATCAGTCAGGCTCTCAAGTCTGATCCAGAGTTTTGTAATGAGATTCTGGATTTCATCTTGTTGACTTGTGGGAGGAATTTTTATGAGGTAATTTTTGATTTTGATTGGTATGTGTCCTTTCTTGGGGAAATGGCAAGGATTCCACATTGCCAGAAGGGGAGCGAAATTGAGTCCCAACTTGTTGATATTGGTATGAGGGTTAAGGATGCTAGACCTCAGCTTGTTCATGTTGCTCGTGACCTGGTGATTGATCCTGCATTACTTGGTAATCCATTTATACATGGAGTTCTCGCTGCTGCTGCCTGGGTATCAGGAGAGTACATCGAGCTTTCGAGAAATCCGTTTGAGATCATGGAAGCACTGTTACAGCCACGGACTAGTCTCCTTACTCCATCAGTAAGAGCTGTATATATCCAATCTGCATTTAAAGTAATCATATTCTGTTTAAATTCGTATCTCAAGTTAAATGGAAATGATCCCTCATATCCCTCTGAGTCGACATATTCAGACCTTAAAAGTGATTATCCCGGAAGGTTTGAAACAGTAGCAAGTCAACCATTATCTGATACTGAACCAGATAATCCGAATATGGTTGTTACAGATGGCCAGAAACCATCAGTTTCTTCAAGAATGCACCATCTTACACTAGAGTCTCTCGTGGCCCTAGTAAATCTTGTTGAAACTAATTTGGGGCCCTTGGCCGGGAGCAATGAAGTAGAAGTGCAGGAGAGGGCGAGCAATGTCCTAGGATTGATTAAGTTGATAAAACCAAAATTACTTGGTTGTCTGGACACGAGGGAAGGAGATAAAGTGAATGGAGAACCTAAAGCTTCTGAAATGGTAGAGTTGATTTTTGGTGCATTTTCGGAGGATCTTGGTCCAGTTTCACTTAATGCCCAAGAGAGGGTACCCGTACCTGATGGATTGGTGCTCAAAGAAGATCTTCGTGACTTGGAAGAAATCTGTGGTGATATTGAGTTGCCATTATCAACTTCATTTTCCCTTGTCAAACTTCAAAAGATGGATGCCACTAGCAATTCGGAACACCATAGTAAGGAAGAATTTGAACCATCAACCGAGTCCACGTCTTTACTTGCAGAGCATAGGAAGCGGCATGGCCTATATTACCTTCCTGCAGAAAATGCAGGGATAATATCCAATGATTACCCACCTGCTCATGACCCTAAAGATAAGGCTAGTGATGAGACTGAAGATCTTGTGAAGTTAACAGAACAGTCACTTGTCATTAAGAAAAAGCCAAATCAAGCCAAGTCTAGGCCCGTGGTTGTGAAATTGGATGATGGGGAAGGATTTAAGGTTGCGGCCAAGGCACCTGAGTTCAAGGCTGATCTAATTTCAGGTGCTGTGCAAGAAGTGCTTTTAGGCAATGAAGCTACATCATCATCGAGAAGAAAATCATCTAAAAAATCAAGTAAGCGAAGGGAGATGGATGAATCAAATGTTGGCGTACCTGAATCTAAAAACGAAATTGTGAATGCTGATATGTCTGAGATTGGTTTTCCTAGTTCTGGAAGAAGAAAACACCATGGTCATGGTAAAGAGAGAAAACATCGAAGTTCTGGGAAGGATAAAGAACATGATCACAAAGACAAGCAGAAGAGCGAACATGGACATGGTAAGCACAAGTCTCGACAAAGAGCAGATGGGGCATTGGCAGCTCAATCACCAGTCATCCCAGATTTTCTTTTATAGCCAGGTTTAGCAAGTGTCAAGACCTCCAGGAATATTACACCCCCTTCATGTCCAAAATATTGAGGTCAGTAATCAATATTTACTTTTTCCCTACTGGATTTGTTTGTAATACATTCTTTTGATTTACATTACACATTTGGAAAATAATAAATTAAGACAGGGTTTTGGATATTTTTGCTTTTCCGTGCTTGTGAGATGACGTGTTTTTACTATTTTGTGATCTTACTAAGCATAAGAACTGAATCAACCTATTAGCAAACTAGTGAAAATTCCAGAGGGAGAAAAAATTCACTTGAATATTACGTGGCAGTATGTGGTGAAGAATTCCGGCAGTGTTGTATTATATGTATTTTAGAGTTGTGATCATTGGTGTATAAAAGAATCATCTGTAGACTGTAATGGCGGTGGATTTTGTTAAGTTTATATAGGTGTTTTTGCCACCTTCACTCATGACAGAATCCCATTGGGAGACTGATGATTCATGCATGAAGTGCTGTAAACAAGTTTTTTGGGCCTCAAACTCTTATCAGAAGTTCAGAATCTAACATTCCACACCATTCCCCTTGTTTTAGTGTATCAATAGAATTCAACTGTGGTTGAATAAAAGATCTTTCTCCTGTGATCTGTTTCTGTAAAATCTCTCATCTCTATCAAAGAGAAGAATATATGAGAACTGGTGGAGTTCGGTTTTAGCGATGATTGTGTTGCAGTTACATGTTGGCCGCAGTAGAGTACATGTCAGTCTGTGCCTGGCGCCTAAAATTTTGCTTGATTTCGAGTGTCCTGGAGAAGTCTTAAATGCATTGTAAGGAGGAATTCACTATAGTTGTTTTGTTTGCTTTCACTTTCTTTTTCTGGGTTGACTGTTGGGGAGTGGAGGATAAAATCTCAGTTGGATTTCAAGGGTAGCTTCGACTTGGTTACACTTACATGGTGTTGGTACTAATGTTTCACAAAAGCGTATGTGGGGGCATATGCTCTGGTATTTGAGGCCTATGCCTTTTGTGCTTCAAATTAATGGGCGCGTGGTCCATATCAGTGAATTTAAATTATTTTTTCTCTACAAAAAATCACATGAATTCATGATAAACAAAGTTTTAAATTCAAATTACTAATCCAAGAACAAATTAGCGAAAAATTAAGAAAATTTTGTAGTAAACAAATTTTATGTTTTAATTTTCTCTAGATTGATTTTTTACTTTTCTTTTCCATAACTATACTCAAGTTTCATGTTGGTTATAGGAGGATTTTTGACCTATTCGTCCTAGTATCATAGGCGACCGAACGAGTCCCTGGGTTTATTCTATAGACTAGTTATTTATGTAGTGTTCTATTTATCTAGTCTTAATTTTACTCTAATCAGTAACCATGTATAATCAAATATGTATTTTTTAATAAAATATTAATATCTATAATTTCATGTGTTATGTTTCTTTTGAGAAACATTCATCTATTTCATTGTATTGTTACTGAGATAATAATTTGGTACTTTTTAATTATCTCAAGATCTCTCGATATGTTATGACCTTCCCGCTCAATTTAATTTCATAATCCTACTTCTTCTAGTTTTCTAGTTTGTTAGCTTCCTTTTTAATATGATTTTCATATTTCTGTATATTCTAAAAAATTACGTGCTAGCTAGACCATGTGGGCTCCCCCATCCAACGCTATCAATCATCCTAATGTCCAATCCATCTCACTAAAAAAATTTGGACATGGACATCAAGCACTTTCTTGCATTGAACATTTTGTCTCTATGTTACGGTAGATTTATTTTAGGATAGGATGGCTTAAGTTTAATTGATGAGTTACAGAGTGACTCAAACATCTTTGATGTGCCTATTAAATTCATTATCAATTATAAATTGGACACCATCTTTTACGCTTGCCCAAGTGTTGAATGTTCAACAATAATACCTCATATGTTCAGAAGAGTGGAAGTGTGCAACTAAAACCGTTTAGGATTTACTTGGTTGAAAAAGGGAAAAAAGAACGAAGGTTTTAGTTATACTTAAATTCTCATTGCCGATTGGAGGTTCAAACAAATGGATTAAAGCGAGAATGGGCCGGAGGAAAAAGCGAATCTGAAACATATGAGATTGGGAAGCTTGCTAACTATGACGAGACTTCCGACTTCAGTAGACGTTTCATCGCCCTCCCTTTTAGTTAGAAATTAGAATAACCACACTCCTTCCCTCTGGAATTGAAATGAGATGCCTCCCTTGCAAATTATATGAAAATTATCATTTCCCTTCTTTTTAAGTGATGATGGAAACTGCTCATGTCATCACTAAATTTGTATGATTTTTTTGCGATTTGCCCTTGTGATGTTGTGTAATGTTGTTGACACGTACCCTTTCATGGATAGGGGATAACTGTAATTTATAAAATTTGAAGGGTACTTTTGTAAGTTATTGAGGGACGAATAGAAATGTCTCCAATAGGAGTGTGCTTGTAATTTAGAAAATGTAAAAGGGTATCATAGAAACTTTTCCTTCGCTCTTCGAATATCATAACTTAATGATTTTGATAAGTGGCTATATTTTTGGCTAGCTTACATATTGTTTGTCAAGATCTATGTTCAACCATTGTGAAGAGATGTATAGGAGCATAAAGTGGTCAAAATTGATATTTATTTCATTGTATTAAATTTTAATTACATACGCAATATCTGTTGTAATATGTTGACATTTTGTACCAATTTATAATTTTCAAATGGAGGACAACAAAATTTTAGTTATGTATTCATCATCTTAAACATATATTCAAGCTATTGAAACCCATTTAATGGAATCGTATGAAGTTAAATTTTGGTTTAAACAAATATCACATGTACATTCAACTCCCTTGCAACTTATTGATATGGCAACTTCCTCCCTTATAACATTATTAACCCGAAGTGATTCCTGGAAAAATGTCTGAGCCATCACCGTAGGATGAAGTTACCTGGTATGCCTGGGAAATTTCCATTTTGTGGTATGAGGGACTAGGGCTGCAAACGAGCCGAACAAGAACAGGCTCGAGTTCGGTTCGTTTAGTTTTTGGATCGGCTCGAGTTCGATTCGAGCTTTCATAATTGAGTTCGAGCTCGGCTCGTTTGTAAATTATTAGGTTCACGAACAGTTCGAGCTCGGCTCGTAAAAAGCTCGTTTAATATATTCAGCGAGCTTAGCTCGAGTTCGGCTCGTAAAAGGCTCGTTTAAGCTTCAATGAGCTTAGCTCGAGTTCAGTTTGCAAAAGTCTCGTTTAAGCTTTAACGAGTTTAGCTCGAACTCGGCTCGTAAAAGGCTCGTTATATCTCGAATAGCTCGTGAAAGCAAACTTGAGTTCGTTAAAGTTTGAGTTCGAGTGCCTGTAAACGAACATGTTCGCTAGCCGAGTTGGAATATAGGCTCGTGGGTCTGTAAACGAACATGTTCACGAACTTTCAAGCTGAATATCTGTAAGCTCGAGTTCAGCTCGTTTAAAAGTTCGAGCTCGAATTTTAGGCTCAAGTTCAGCTCGTTAAGCCAGACGAACGATCTCGAACGAATATTTTTCTGAACCGAGAACCGAATACTCACGAGCATGGTTCATTTGCAGCCCTATGAGGGACCAACTCTTTTATTGCCTCAATCAGTCCCTACAAAAAATACATTTATCACATACTCACCATGGTTATTTGTATGAAAATATATATATATATATATTCAACAATATATCTAGTGTGATAACATTACGTACTCATCCCTAGCACCACATGCTCAAGTTTCTCCACAATGTTGAATCATTAGGTCAAAATCGAACAATATGTATGAACAATACACATCGTTAGCATCGTTAGCTTTCTGGTCCTATAAGTTACATCTTTAGTTTATTTTTAATCATATATGTTAAGACATTGTGCGTTTTGGTCCTTTAAGTTTAAAATAGACATTTTTACCTCAATTTTCCGAATATATTCCTGATGCTTAAAAATGGTATCAGAGACTGGATGTTTAGCATCGAACAATACACATGAACAATATGTTGGATATTTAGTCCTATATGTTTGCATCGTTAGCTTTCTGGTCTTGTAAGTTACATCTTTAGTTTATTTTTAGTCCTATATGTTAAGACATTGTGCGTTTTGGTCCTTTAAGTTTAAAATAGACTTTTTTTTACCTCAATTTTCCGAATATATTCGTGGTGCTTAAAAATGGTATCAGAGACTAGATTTATTAACAACTTTTAAGAATTATGTATTATATTTCTGTAATTAACCTTTGGTGAGAAGACTTCAAACATTAATTTCTTAATTAAATATTATTTTTAAAATAAAATAATTTTAATTAATAGTTAACTTTTAAATAAAATAATTAATCAATTTTTAATTTAATTATTTTTTTTAAAAAAATATTTCAAGCATTATGTTTTTTAACCTTCTGAAATAAATGCATCTTGTACACTAGTCCAGATCCACTTCTTGGAGATAATTCTCCTTACCAAAGGTTATTTATATAAATATGACAAATTATTCTTAATTGCTTTTATAATTTAATTTAATTTTTAAAAAAGTAAGTTTAGTTATTTTAATTTTGGTCCTATAAAAAATGTGAAGTGTGGGTACCAACCTTTTAATAAAGTAGTTAAATTTAACTATTGCTAAGTTAGAGGACTAAATTTCTAAAATCTGTTAAGTTATAGGACCAAAAGTAAAATTGTTGGGTTAAAGCACTGAATATCTAGAAATTTGAAAGTTAAAGGACTAAAACATGAAGGTGACAACTTAGAGGACTAATTCTCAAAAAGGTCCAACTTATAGGACTAAAAATCTTATTTTCCCAAAAAACTAAATAATTTTGAACATTACCCTGATCACAATAAACGTTTGAGTTTTTCATGTTTCACTGGAATATTTGAATCCTAAGTACTTCAATAAATAATGTGATGAGAATTGGTGATCGAGATGAGAATGTGTATACCTTGTCCAAAAGACTTGGCCCAAGCTTCGGTGGTGACACTCCCTGCAGCTCCTTTTCCATGGAAGAGGACAGTGTTGGAGCTACCCAAGAGAACGTGGTGGTTGTTTGGCAAGGAGATAAGACAAAGAAGCAGAAGCGCATGGGCGTCAAAATAAGCTTCTGCTACTAAGACAGTAAACACAAAAATGGAGTTTTATAATGCATGTTTTCTTTTTATTTTCCCCTGAATTGTGCCTGTGGGTGTTTGAGTTCACTAGTTCTGATCTTTGACTGAGGTCGGGTCTATGTAATTTTCATTTTTGGATGGAGAAGCATGTACCTACCCTAATTAAGTGGGGAGGGGGGCGGTGTAATTAATGCTTCTGTAACTGCTTCCTTTTTGCTGGCAATGGAGGTGTATACTCTTTTGCACTTCAATATTTCTTTTTACCTTTTTTTTTGTGTTTATATCTTTTTTGGGAATGAGTGTGGGAAAAGGATGATCAGTGATGAAAGATCGAAACAAAGCTAAAAATTGAAAATTTATGAGGCCAGATGATGGATCCCAACCTTTAAAGATTCACGAACTAGTTATAGCTATTTCAAGGGATTTTGTATAACTTTATCAACTAGGGATTTTGTGTAATGTCCTTGTAGTGTTTCCTTATTATTTTCCTATTAGGATTAGAGTTATTCAGGTCTGAAAATACATTTAGTAAGAGAAATTGATTTTACTATCATTTTCGTTTTGGTAAGTTTCACAATTCTAATGGCAGACTCTATTAACTTTGTTATTACAAAGATTCTTGGGAGGTAAGGTTTGAATACTACTATATAGATATTCGAAGCCCAATCGTTCCTCTAATCTTCTTATTCCTCCTTTTGAAAATCTTCCAGCTTTATTTTATTTGCCGAATAATCTTGAAATTTAATTTATGATCCTGCATTGCTAAGGACTGGAAAATGATCTTTGCCTAGGAAAAGCAACATATTTGGACTCAACGTAACTTCTTCCCGTATGGCGCTTTTCTTGAATATGGAGTCTGTTTTATGTGTTGGAGCTTAGGTGGAAGTATGTTTGCCGAATTTAGCATTTCACTTGGTCCACGTGGTTGTGCCTTCTATAACTCTGTTACTATTTAGGAGAAACAATATATAGTTTGTTGATCCTTTGTGATTCTTGGTATAATAATGCATCCCATTTGTGGTGCTTCTACCTCCTGCCTCCATCTCTTGGTTGTGTCAGCTGACTTATTTCTTATCCTTCTAGTTAGTTGTTTTCCTTCAATGTTAAAAGCATGTGCTAGGATCTAATGTGGCTTCTTAGGTCTATTCATCTAATCTGTCATAATTACTGCCATTATGAATTCATGCCCACCATTGTAAGCATGTTTCAGATCTACGTATCTTAGTAAATATATTGTTTTGACTGATTGTTGAAAGTAGCTGTAAAGAGTTCTAGAGGATCTCCTCCTTCATCATGTTGCTCCTTTTTAATGAAGTATTGTGGAAGCAAAAAATTGAAATGCTCGTCCATTCTTAATTGGAGTCTGTTGCACAAATGATACAGTGGAAGTATTATTCAATTCCTCTCTCTGTCTCTGTCTCTCTCTCTCTCTCAAATATATGCTTGTGTGTGTGTGTGTGTGTGTGCGCACGCGCACGCGCGTGTGTCTTTGGGAAAAAAGTTTCTTGGTTGATTTTGCTAGCCACTTTGAGTTTTTAACTACCTTATATATGAACAAGTGTACATGGTAAAATTATTTGAACTGCTGAAATGAAGACCAACTCTGATTTGTTCTCTTGCATTATTACCCAAAAGACAGCTCATGTCAACTTTAATGTGGTTTTCTCCATTAGTTTCCTGAGACATTTTGAAGTAGTAAAAGGAAATACTGGTTGGTGTACATACTGTTGAGTGTTGAGAAAGAAGAATATGCCAAATCCACGCTGTATTACCGGCAGTTTGGTTGGTGATAAATTACCTCAAGTGTGTTAATTATTTAGGTTGGATATCTTCACTTGCCCACTTTATTGATAGATGATCTGTGTTTATAGGGATGATAGGTACAATTTCTATTCATCTTCAATTTTAATTTACTTAGATTTTCTCTGGAACTTTATTTTGATTCTTTGAGTTGTATTACCAATTAACATGTTTAGGAGTTTGTTTCCTTCAGGTTTTCTCCGCTTCTTGTTAGGTAAATACAAATCCCAAGAGGATGTTTGTAATACCTTAAGGGAGAATTTGTAGTTTTTGAAAGATAACTGGAGTTTTAACTTATTGTAAGGCTTTGTGGCTTGAGTTTTCCTGTAACATCTTTGCTTTCTATTGAGAGACTTTTTTGAGTTTTCTCCTTCTTGGAGTAACATTTGTGGCTTTCAATGCAGTTTTTGGTCGGAAATGGGGTGAAGTCCGAAACAGGTGCCCTTCCAGTATTGAGGTTTGTTTGGATGGATAAGATATCAGCACTCAAACGTAAATAGTTGATTTCAGGCGTGTTGTACAAAAATCTACATTGCAGATGAGCATATGTTATAGATGAGACTATACGTTAGTAGCAGGTTTCATGGGGTGCCAATCTAGGGAGTTGCTTCCTCATTTATGGCGTAGTTGTTTTATTTAAATAGGTTTTTGTAGTTATTTTACTTTGTTTATTTTCCTTGGGTTTCTTATTTGATTTCTTTCCCTTTTTGATCTTGTGTGCATATATTGAACTATATGACTCGGTACTTCTAACAAGAAGTTATAGAAATGAAAACAATATTTACAAGCATAAATTACAACTTACAAGGTATGGGAACAATCCTTATTCCACAATACAAAACATATTATAACTTGAAAGTTTTGAGAAAATTAGATTATGTTGTGCCTCTGAAAAATCAAAGGATATCACCTTCAGAAGAAGATTCAGAGAAAAACCTAATCCCAGATTTAGTAGTAGTGTTGGTTGGGAGATAGTTTATATTTACAAGTGGCCAATCATCAGAGTAGACTCCTTCAAGATCAACACCATCATTAATAATGTCGTGAGCGACATATGACGACTTTACTACTAATTGCTGCTGCTGATTGGGATACTGTCCCACCACTTCTTCACCTGCACCTACCATGATCATCACAACTTATTAAATTAGTTTTATGCATATCTGTTTCTAAATATGTGTGTGTATTGTGTGGAATGAAGATCATAGAACAATATCATATTTGGATAAATAATCAAAATTTATGAAACAGGGTCTTATTTATTTACTGATCTCTTCATATCAATGTTATGTATTTCATTTGACTAGTTAGACTGTGAGTTATAAGTAATTAGGAGGAAAACAAATTAAATTAAAGATCGAATAGAAAAATAGTGTTGTCATATAAGTAATGAAAATGTTTTTGTTCTTTCTTAACTCTTATACCCAAACTACTCAATAATCGGGATACTTAATTGGGACCTAGACCCCTAGGGGGTTGTCCGAGTGGTGTGCGCTCATCTTGGTGAGTTAGAGGTCCTGTGATTGATTTTCCTGACTATCGTTGGAGTGTGGGTTTGGGGTGACCCACCTCTGCAGAGGATTAGTCTCGTTACTAGTGAAGCGACGTCCCATAGGCCCAACGCAATATGGGCAATTGAGTAATTAGGTGTGTGGGGATACCTCTGGCGTTAAAAATAAAATAAAATTGGGACCTAGGAACTATACTAATTGACATTTAAGGTCAGACATGTAATTTGGCTCAATCTATTTACCAGCAATCCTCTCAACCCAAATAAATAAATAAATAAATAAAAATGAAATATATAGGATGTCAGTCTCAGTAGACTTTTCTTCCACAATATGGTCCTACACGAGCGATTATTAGCTTTTTGTATACCCCATTGGCCATTATCTTTTTTTTTTTTTTTTTTTTTGATGGGCCATTGGCCATTGGGTCTTATAACATTGATATTAGTCCTGTTCTGTTGTACTCACACTCTTAGAACTTAGTACCGAAGGTTCTGAGTCTAGGGGTGGAAAGTCTAAAAGCGCGACGCGGACGAAAAGCTAAAGAAAAAAACCTGTTTGGGATAGCGCCGGTCGTTACAATACGTACCTTGGGTTAGCAGTGCGTTGTGGTGAACCAGTCCGTCAAATTCCTCTAAGGAACTCCATTTTGCATATGCATCTTTCACCAAGCTTTTAATGTACGCCTGATATATCACATTAAAACAATTAATAACCACCTAATTAAATGTATACTAATTTTTAACATGTCATGTTGTGGTATAAAAAGAGAGAAATTTTGTGACAATTAGAGGAGATGAAATTTCTTAAGAAATATATATTATATATATATGCTTACAGTTTGCATATTTTTGAAGTCAGTTTCCAAGTATATTTGGCCATTAAATTCAGCCTTGATGAGTTGGCAAATAGGATTGAAGGTGAGAGTATAGTTGTTGCCATGATATCTATAAAGTTTGGTGCCCATCACACAAGTCTTAGCATGCCTCAATGTTGCTTCCCACATTTTCTCAGACATCCCAACTCCAAGTATCTGTCAACATCCACAAATTACAATTAAGTATAGGGATAATTTCAAACAACCACCCCCCATTTAGGCTAATTACAAAAAACTTTTTGAAATTACAAAAAACTTCTTGAGGTTTCATTCTCACATTTACCCCCTTCATAAGAAGAAAATATATATTTCAAAAACCTCCTGATATTATCACAGTTAATTCTTTTAAATTTAAGAATAATCAAACCCGAGGGGCCTTTTTATAATTTTGAATTCTTTTTTAATTATCCAAAACCTCATGGGTTTTCTTTTTTGTAATTAGGGGCATATTTAAAATCTTAATAATTATATAATGTGAGTTAATTAATGAGATATATGTACCTTTCTAAGTTTGGATGAGTCAAGAAAGAAGAGCTTCAAGAAATCTTGGACAGTGTTAATACCATGGGAAGATAGTTTCTGATGAAAAGCTCCTCCTTTTCCTATCTTCTCCAGTCTCCACACTTCATCCTCCAATGCAGGTGGATGATGCTTCTTGTACACTGCAATTCATATTTTTTTTTAAAAAAAAAACTTTATTTTACCATTCATTTTATTTTATACCCAGAGCAACTCTAGCTACTTCTTGATTTTATTTAGGGATAATTACAAAAATACCCTTAAGGTTTGGGCTTATTACACATAAACCTAGAGATGTTTCAAAATTAAAAAAAAAAATAAACATAGATTTGATTCTGTCTTAAATTTAAAAGAGTAACTGTAATATTTTTATAAATGTAGAGAGGTTTTTAAAATATATTTTTCACCTTATAAATGGGAAAATGTAAGCCGGGATCAATTGAACTTACCAAAATAGAATTTCGGGACATAATTAATTTATTGGAAAATGAGGAATGGATTATAGTTAAAAAATTATAAAATTGTAACAAATGATAAGGGATAAATACAATATATATAACCCCTGAAGTTTGAGCTAATTACAAAAAAAAACCATAGATGTTTCAAAAAATTACTAAATGCCCCTCACGTTTGCTTATGCCTTAAATTTAAGGGTATAACTGTTGTATTTCTATAACTATTAAGGAGGTATTTGAAATAGTTTTTGTTAATAAGAGGGGAGAAATGTAAGAAAGAGTCAAACCTCAATTTTTGTTTTTTTTGCAAATTTTCAAGAATCTCTATTTTTTTTTTTTGTAATTAGCCCAAACTGATAATTAAGAAACAAAGAAAGAGTAACGTACATTCACCGCGATGGTCTTTAACAACAAATGCTTCGGTCATGGCCTCACGTATTATTACAACACCATCCTCATCATCATCATCACCTTTTACTTGTACCACTTTCGCCCCTAACCTGACAATTTAGATCGATTGATTGTCTCATCTTAAAATGATATCAATATATATTGCATTTAGTATTTTAAACATTTATAACATAATTTTAACAGTATCAACACATATCACGTATAATCAGGACGTCATTTTTTTTATATTACATAAATTAATAAGAGTAGGATACAAGATGAAATATAAAATGGAATAGGAAATCTCGATTGCCTGATCACCTGAATTTCCTGCTCCTTATCCAACTCGAATTGTCCGTAAATTCGATGTCACCAACGAAAGCAACACCATCCCTCATCGGAATGTTGTTCAAATTATCACCAGTCAGCAAAGGCCTCTTCCCATTCCTTTCTCTCACGATATTCTTTGTGAATTCCTCATTGGTCCACGTGTCACCATTCGGAAAGTCCCCGTCCAGAACCACCATTTCAAGTTTGAGGCGACCATGATGATGATGATTTGTCGTTTCGACGAGGAAGATTTGAAGAGGGTTGTTGTCGACGTCGACTATTTTGGTGCCTGTGAAGATAGGAAACGACAACGGTTTACTGAATGTCAGTTGGAGCAGCCTTGTGGACGACGTCGTTGGCGCTTCGTGTTGGATCATTCTCAATGAGCGTGGTGGTATTGAGCTCATGCAACGGAGCCGTCTCACTCCATTTTCCACTTCTTCACTCACCTATATCAATATTCATTAATTAGTTAGTTATATATAGAGATCACTGTTTTGTAAAACTTATACTGCTTTTAAAAGACGTGATTTATTGTAAGTACATGTGAAAAACAATTGAAAATTAGAGTTGATAGTGTTTTAAAAAAAGATGTGATTTATTGTAGTTCAGATCAAATAATCTAGAATTACATTGCAAATGAAAATTGATTAAGTTAAAGTGTTTTGTAAATAAATAATAAAATAGAATAAAACCAGAATAGAATTGAATTAACAAATCACAATCCTCCTTTAAAGTGTTTGACAAATAAATTATAAAAGTAATTGCAGACATTTTAGAAGAAAACCAGAATCAAAATCATAAATTTACAGCACTCATCATTCTTCATCTTTTATATTTTGATTAAATTAAACATATTTTTGAAAATTAAAAACTGTATAGGTTGAAAAAAATACATCTGTCTCCCAAAATTTGATAACGTTTTTTTGTAGTAGTCATCAAAAATATGTTTCGTGTCCCCCAAAATCATCAAATCCTGCGTCCGTGAATAAGGAGTGAGACAGAAAATCTGATCCGATCCCCCATAATATGTTACAACTTGTTAAAAAAAATTGTTTCCAAATTAAGTTGTTATATTGTAATAGACCAAAATTAAACATTAAAAACTTGTCAATATTGCAGTGCATTTATATAAATGAGTAGAAGTAATTAAAAAGTGTTGATGATATATGGATGAGTACCACTCTCCGAAGCATAGGTTCCAAGGCGGAGCAGAAATTCTCTAAAAAATTCACCATAACCACTTCTCTTATTACACTGCCGATCACCAAAATTAAAGTAGCAAACTATATGTATCAGCTCATTTTATCCACGCATATATATAGTCCAAAACAAAAAAAAAAAAAAGTATAAATTTCGATATCTTACGAAGCAAAAGAAGGTCTAGTTTTCATCCGTTTCTGGTCCGGTTGATCCTCGTCATCACCATCAAAAAACCGTTTCGCTGCCATTAATTAATTTTTCTGGACACAAACTAATTTTGATAATGGAAATTCTGTTATCACTACTTTAAATATAAATATGAAAAAGGAAAGAAAACAGTTGTTGAGATGGAGAAGGAAACATATATGGGTACTTAAAGGAGCTAGACAGAAAAGGGACGTACCAAGAATATTTGATTAGTGTCAGAAAGTTCGTGGAATAATGCAAGAAGCAACATGGTAATTGGTAAGAGAGGACGGGTTACTACATCGATCTTCATACTCATCATCTAATGTGATGTAATGGCTTTGACGTCAACTCTTTTTAAGTCAACGTAACTACCATAACCTAATATATATATATATATATATATATACACACTTAACAAATATATATACACACTTACGCAAGAACGTGTAGGGTGGGGCTGTTTACTTGCACAACCAAAGTTGCATCGTACCTTCCTCGTTTTTTTTTTTTTTTATCAACCTTGTATAGTTAAAAAAATACAACTCTGACATATATCATTACCTTATTATTGTGGGACATGTGTCAACTTCTTATTTTCCGAATTTCACGTCGCAGTTTCACATTCATCAATGTGACAACCCTATATATGCATCCAGTATTTTCTGTATATAATCTAAGACTAAGACTCCATTTGAATTGATAGATTTGGAGGGAAATATTTCAAATCCATAATAACAAATCCATAGATATTTGGATGTGGTTATTTTATAATGGATTTCAAATCATTTCTAGCTATTTTTGAAGTCATTTTATATGATTTCAAATTCATCTTAATTACATGGAGTCATTTGAAATCATTAATCTCCAAAATCCTCTCTCCAAATGCAACAATGTGTATTTTCGTAGTACACGTCGAACTGTGTGATTGTATGTGAATGTTTATACATCCATAATAAATCTGCCATTGATATGCCCCTGGAGTACTCTTCTAGGTGCATAATAGAACCCCTAGAAACAGAATTTAGGAGAAGAGGATAATGAGACAGGATAAAGAAATAAACTTGATTTCATAATGCACAACTAATCAAATGTACCTTTAGTATTGAGACCGTAAATTGTCACAAAAAAAAAAAAAAGTACTGAGACCGTAAAAACTTAGAATATCTAATTATCTAGCTATAAAATGAACTCTTCAAATCATGTTATAATTTGAATGAACAATATAAAGCTCACACTTGCAATGACGCATTGACACACAGAAAACACACATTAAACAACTAAGTTCATTGGTTTTGTATCTATGATCAAGCATAAACTCATTTGAAGCTCGACTCGTTTCGAGATTTAAACATGTATATTGGTGATAACAAATAACAAAACTAACATAACTTAAATAAACTCAATTATACATTGCTGAACCATAAATAGACAAACGCCAAAACTTCTCCCAGCCATTATAACAGTTAAAATACTCCCTACACCTTCTCCTATCATATGCATTTCAAACAATAACCAATAAACTTTATCAAACTGACATATGCTGAAATACATGGATCCAACAATCCTCCAGTTCGATTCCCGTTCAATTAGAAAATTTTGAGATCAACTTATCAACGTGGATAATGATATCATCAATGCGGGGCCGAACGGCAGCTTGGGGCTGTAACATCCATTTTATGAATTGGTGAAGTGCCTCTGGATAAGGAGGATTGGGTCCAGCTGGCCACTTTATTTGTGCATTTACAATTGCCAGCTGTAAGCTCCCGCCAGATTCCCCAAGTGCATATTCAAACGGAGACTCGCCATACCTATGAAAAAGTATCAATCGATGAAGCAAAGGGAACCCCAAGTGATTCACAAACACCGCATCAAGGAAGATTGTATATAGACAAATATATGACTCAAAAGCTAAGGACAATTAAAAAATGAAGCAAAATAGCAACAACTTTCCAGTTTTCTGGACATTTTGTAATGGGAGGGCAGTGACAGACTTTTACCAATATGCAATTCATGTAACATGGAAATTTTTAATAAGTCTCTGAAAGCATGTTATGGAATCTCATTTATGTGGAGGTTTCAAGTGTTGGAGAAGCTCTTCAACAGGTGTACTACATCATAAATCATCATTGGAAACAGCCTAATATTGATGCTTCAGCCTACGAATGAAGGGATGTTTCTAGATACCATAGCCAAGTTTGCTTTTCCATTTGAAAGATTAGAGTGAATTTCATAAAGTTGATTAATTTCAAATGTCTTTTGAGAATATTGATTTCTGATTTTTAAAAAGTGGGTTCACACATTCATTTAATAAAGTTAGAATGATGTCAGAAAAAATGATTTTGCATTGATGGCATATCACTATATCCATATCTCCTTCAACGGTGCCATGTCACCAGAAAAGCAATCTACATCACCAAATATAATAGAACATTTTATCTACTTTTAGCCAGCACATCTTCCTTCATATGTCCTCCCTAATTCCGTAAATTGTGGATGTATCCCATTTTGCCACCCTTATCATACCGTTTGCAATGGATGCATCCTCCAAAACCATTTTCCTAGAAAAACACACCCCAACCACTGCACCCCAGTTCACCACATTAACCCTCTCCGCCCAGGCTACACTGCACCACTCTTTGCAATTAAACCCTCCGTTCCCCCACCTTCCCGGACTGTAATCTGCCAGTCAAAATCTTCCTTCCTCAGATGGCTGCACCACCCCTCAACCTTTTCCTACAACCCTTCCAAATTCCCAGTCTGTCATATGCCAGTGTGTTTGACAGTGGGTTCAGGATGTCACAATGAAAGAGAGCACAAAATAAAGAAAGCAGACATAAAGAAGTAGGTCTACAGTGTTCTACATGAGAAAACAAACAAGAAATATTAAAGAAAGAAAAAAATGCTCAGAAATGGATGCGAAGCAACAAAACTAAAAGAAAGATAAACCAGATCATATTTGATCATTCCTTCATATAGGATGCCATGCACTGTTGAAAAACAATCTCCTAGGCAAATGGAAAAATGAAAAAGAATGCTTTCAAATGAAGCAACAAAACCTTCAAAAAAACTAAAAAGATAAAGACATGTTAGACTCTTATGAAACAGTACAGGATTCAGGAAAATACTTAAAAACACATCACTGCACACATTGCGTTTCTATTACTACGAGTTGGTATAAAGAGAAGGAAGACAAAAGAGGTCATTTGAAAACTTGAAACAATGAGAAATCGAGGTTTCTATGATTTGACTGATAATGACTGCCATTGGATACTAAGACTCTTTACATCTACAAAATTATCAATACGACAAACCTGAAACATCAGGTTGAGTATAGCACTTCAGTTTAGCAAACACATCAAGGGCCTCCTCAGTACAGGATAAGTATATTGGGACGAACAAAATAGAAATCCAGCACAAGAGACAGATGACATATACTTATTAAATGTGTGTAAGATCATATTTTGGTTCTCTACATTTAACCGGCAATGGAAGTTAACCCAAATTCCACCAAGTCTCAATGGACAAAAGTAAATTTTTTCATAGTTTAAACAATTGCAAGTGGCAGTTGATGCTGATGCAAGCCCATAATACTAGTAACTCAATCTTGATTCTCCTATACTAGTGTCCACAATTGTTACAACTCCCTTTACTCATATCCTTGATGACACTTTTTCCAGATCCCAACTCTGACTACCTTCTACAAGTTACAGTAACAGTTTTATTAACCTTAGCATATTAGAAAATATTTTCTGAATTAATGATAAGTATGAAGATTTCAAGCATCCCATCTCCTATAGCAAACTTGTCAAATGTTAAGTAGCCATTATGGTTGTTCGCCCAGTAAGGACCCAATTTAATCTGTTATAACAGATTCGCAAAAAGAACTGTCTTTCATAATCTAACAAATTAATTACACATAATCTCAATGATTTTATTCCATGAGCACAAAACTGAAAATTATGTAAATATCTTCAGAAATAAGTAAAGACCCTCACAATTTTAAACAAGAAGTCAGTTCTTACATGATCGCAAACAAAGTGCAGCCTAAAGACCAGATATCAGTTCTCTAACAGTTTTATGAACCGATGTCCGAAATGGCTTGGGCAATCCCATAATTCAGGAGCTCGGAAAGGGGCAGAACAGTGTTCCAAGCCCATTCCTACATGACCAACATCTAGAGATCAGACGGAAGATAAATCAAATATTACAAAACAACTGGTCTGAAATGTAAACTAGGCACTTTTAAGATAGCTCAAATTATAGTTTAAAACCTTTTACAGCTTTCTAAAGAAGCAATAAATGAGATGTGGCTGTTGACAACACAAACTGATATCACAGTTGATCTACATTCACCACTCAGATCAGATTGGACAGTTCAACCAGTTCAACCACACTCCTGTAGCGCCAGTAAATGCAGGAGACATTTTTTTTTCTGTTTTCATTTGTAGAGTACTGGAAACTACACAAAGTACTCAATTGACCTGGTTATTAACAGAGGCAGGATCAATTCTAGTGAGAATCTGACTCAATTTATCTGGCTACTAGATGCTAACACATGCAATTGACATTAGGAGCCATGTCTGTGGTTGGTCTCTTCTCTCTTTACAATGAATAATTAATACTTCCTCTCTACCTCTCCCCACTGCCCTTCTCTTTATCTCCTCCTCTATCTCTCTCCAGAAGTAAATCTATCTGTCGTTCCATGTCTCAAATTCTCTCAGTCTCAATTCAATTTAAATTTCAACCTTCCTTTTCCTATCTTATATTTTTAAGAGGACGTATAGCTGCCTTTTACCTTTATATCTAATAGAGCGTTATCAAGCCTAACAGTTCTATGTTTACGCATTCCCAACACTGCACATTATACGTAGGTGAATGTCTATGTGACTATGTATAGTATCCCAGAAAAAACAGTTGAAACAATACTCGATTTAATGATTTAATGAATGATGTGAGCATTTACATATCGCAATTGATACAGTAAATGATGAGAAAATCCATCATAAGTTCAAAGTTTGAAAAGAACCTGCAGCTGTAATGCTTCTGAACGAGTTCGAATTTGCTTTCTTGCAGGACGAGCACTCCCAAAGTCCATCAATGTAGCTAAAGGTGACTGTCCTTTCCTGTATGTCACAAGGACGTTGCCGGGTTTGACATCATTATGAGCATATGGAGGGTCAAAACTGTGCATATGCTTAAGTCCTGCGCAAAGCTGCAGATGAACATTTTCTTGGTAAATTGTTTCCTCATCCTTTTAAAGCAAATGTAAGTGTGGCTATAAACAGATATTCCACTGCTTATGAAAACCATTTAACATACACACGTTTAAATATTTACATATGTAATATGTAACTTTATTTTTTTTTTAGCGATCGGAATGCCCACATAGCATGTCTAACAACAACAAAAGGAATATAGTAGTACAAATGCAAGTTTTCAAGGATAAAGAGGAAAGCCACTGAGTGTCAGTGTGAGATAGTATACAGAGAAACATTTACGGAAAATGCTTCTTCAAACATCTGAGAAGAGACGTACACAAAGACCAATTGATACTTGGTAAGAAACTTGTATGATTTATAAAATTTCCACAATACTTGCACAAAACACTTTTTCATACCTACCTGACGAAATATTTGAAGCACATCTGAGGTAGAAAAGAACTCCTTCTTAGCTTTCATAGCCTTGGCGTTGTCCAATAATGTTCCATCCAAATGGACAGGAAACAACAAGTATGCTTCATGCTTCCAGGATTGCTCTTGGGAAGGCTGATCAATAAAACAATAGTTATAAGATCAACAACCAATCCTATGAGGACCAAAGAATCAGTAGAAAGTGATGAAAGGTTTAAATGGATGTGCAAGTGGATATCATATATGTTTTAGTTAGGTGAAAAAAGATCCAGCCCCACCAATTTGATTTTGAAAATCGAGTGTAAGCATCAATGTGTAAGAAAGTATTTTGAAACGTCCTTAGCTGGACAAGAGTATCTTTTAATGGTTTGTAAAACTGTTATTATATAGTTATTATTCCTTATAAAAGAAAAATCTATCCTGGACAAATGATCTATCCAGTACTGGCCAGTAAGCATATCAGAATGAGTAAGTTTGAGGAATGTGACCCAATGAGTTGCATGCTAAGCTATAAAACAGAGTCATTTAAGCTTTTTCTTAATTTTAGCAAATGACAGCTACCTATTAAATGGAAGTATATTAATGGACACTTCTATTACTGAATATCAATCACCCATCCATAGAATGCACAGAGTAGCTAATGCATGTGCAAGTAATGCTAAAAAGGGAATCAGTCAAAGCACCAAATAATAGCACATGAAAACTTTACAGACTGCTAAGTAGAAGTGTTGTTTGTAACTCCTTTATGCCTCTTCTTGCATTACATAAACCTTTCAATGATATCAATTTGTGTTACCATTCTGTAAAAGTAATGGTAGCTCCATTGACGAGTCACCCCAGCATAAGCCATAATGTAACGAAACAGTTGGTGCTAGTCTAGCAATAAGTATGCTACAATTCCTTTCAGAAAAGTTCTGTTTCTTTTCAAACTCAGTTTTCAAGGATTAGAACTTTCGCGGTTTATGTTTCTCTTTCAACAATTATTTTTCTCTTCTAATACAACATTTATAGATTAGACCAGGAAATTCAATTTCCAACACCCTAACATGATAACAATACTTACTACAACATAATTTATTCAGAAAATTATTTCTGTAACTAGAAATGCACCACAACCCAAGTAGATCACCAACTTTAACTTTGTAACAGCATTTTTTTCCCTACAGAAAGTTAGAACTTTAGGCCCCAGCCATGTATTGGAGTCTTTTCAGAATATAGTCAATTAAGGTTCTATATATATTCACGTCTTCTTTTTCGTTTTTCACAAAAAATACACTGTTTCTCTTCTAATTGATAAAGTATTAGGCTGGAGTTGAGAAAACAGAAATTACCTTGACGGCAATGATTGCATGGTCGAGAAGAGATCAATTTTTGATGGTTTCTCTGAGTTTGATTCTTTCATCTTAGCTGTGAACACTCGTCTCCACCCCTTGGATCCAATTCCGATCCAGATATTGTTTAGAAGAAGATTGGGATGGCTAAACTGAGATGAAACACGTATTTCATCCCTCACCAACTCCAGTTGCTCACTGTTTTGAATGAGAACTTTCTTCATAGCATATGTTCCGTCACCTGCATAACGAACCACACAGATAGAAAGAGTACAAAACAGGTCATTCCTCTATCTATTTGGCCAAACTTGACCAGTCATAACCTAAAACTCAGCAATATAAACATCCAAAAAGTCTTTCTTTTGGACGATATTCTTTCTGTCCCCACCACACCATGAGAACATTTAGGAAATGCCGAGTAATATCTCCAGAAGTTTAACTTTCTAAAACCCAAAATTTATCCTCAAGGTAAACCATCACATGTATAGTTTTTCCAACTTTACTTACCAACATATTTTATCTCATTTTATTGGTCTGTCGTTTAAGTTATATAATAAGCAAGAGCATTTTAGGCTACCGTTCTACTTCTCCGCTCCACCATCTCCATCGTTCAACTGTATAACAATTTAACAACTCATTTACTATCTTCTTCCATATGTTATCATTTTCCCTTGAAACCAGCAGCTTCCATCAAACATACAGAATCATTTTGATCAGTTTTTTACCCAATACATCCTAAATTGACGCAAACTAACTACCTAAAATCCACATATATATATTCACGTCTTCTTTTTCAACTACGGATCCATCTTAATAATCTCATCTCAATTTGGTGAACTTGATATAAATGTTCATTCTTCAGATCCTAACTTAAAATTGACGGAACTATAGGAAATACAATTTCCAACCTATATTCAATAAACTTCATGCAAGATCCCAATACTGTAATACATATTTAACAAGGAAACTCCAAGCGTTTCATTTCATTTCACAATGGAATGTAGTTTAGGCATGCGATCATAAATAGAAATGCAATTCAAATCAAATTAGATCAACGAAATAGACCCATCTGAAAAAAACAAGCAAAAGCCCCAAATTCGCGGATCAGATCATGTAAATAGAAGAAAAAAAAAAAGTACCGGAGACGTGAGAAGAGTCCTTAATTTTGGCAGAAATGCCATTGGCAGGGTTGGAAGGATCAGAGAGAAGCTCCTTGACCAGGAAGACGTAGGCGAATCCACCCTCTCCCAGCTGTCTTACGATCTTGAAACGGTTCTCGTTGATCCAAACATCACCTCCACCATTGACGGCATCGTACAGGGCATTCAATCCGGAGAAGGAGCAGCCCATCTCTCTGTTATTTCTTCCAAATCTGATAATCTATGGAATGGTGTTTGCGCTCTCTCCCTTGAATCCCCGACCCGAAAGAGCGCGTGCTTAGTCTCTTCCTACTCTATATAGAATGTACAAGGAGGATGGAGTATATTAGTTAATACATTGACAAGCTGAATGCACGCATTTTCCGTTTGTGTAACGTGGCTACTTTTTTCGGTTTATAAGTAAACTAATTTCAATTACCCTAAAATTCATTTAAGTATAGTTTCATTTCATTTCACAATGGAATAGTTAATATATTCATTTTGGATCAACTTGTGTTTCTCATGTAAATAGAAGAAAAAAAAAAAAAAAGTGAGGTAGAAGACTTTGTGTTGTTAGGACAATTAATTCGGACTCAATCTCATGTGTCCTCTCCTCTACTATCTCCTATCGTACTTAAAAAAATTAATAATTTTATTTAAATAATAAAAACTTCCTATATTTACTTGGGCCAAAGTATATATTAATAATCTTGCTTGATATATATGATGCAAGTTAAAAATTAATAATCCATAGCTAGAAAAAAATTGTGACTTTACACACATCAGACAACTAACTATGCAGTGTCTCATAACTATCTATACAGTACACTTATTCTATATATGCAGTAGACGCAAACAACTAAATAATCCATAGCTAGAAAAAAATTGTGACTTTACACACATCAAACAAGTAACGCATATAGAGAGCAAAACAACTAAATAATCCATAATTATATTTATATATATAATAGAGTCACAATAATTATATCTATATATATAATAGCAGAAGTTCGTAACTTTTATTTTCCCGCTCTTTTTGCTTATTATATTAGGAAACAATTGTAAACATTATAAATGGTAATTATTATAAATTCTTATATTAGGAAAATGTTATAAGAACATCATTGTAATTATATAAGTTAGGAAAATATTATAAGAAAAGATTGTAAAAGGTATTCCTACTTTATATGTATATAAATTAGGAAAATATCATAAATGGTATTCCTATTTTATATGTTTAAAATTAGGAAAATTTTATTTACTTATATCCCTACTTATACCAAAAGTTAGACTTATACCAAAAGTTAGTCTATAGTATAAATTATATCCAAATATAATATATAGATTTTAAAAATTATAAATAAGTATTTCACCATAATTGATATTAGCATATGTCAATTCTTTCTTAAATATATATTACAATGACATGTTGATTCTATATATCATATATTCATCAAATATATTGTTTATTTGTTTCAATGGGGTCGATGCAATTTTGTACAATATAATATTAATTAATTAAGTTTTAAATACTGATGACTATTCAAACTTTCATAAATTATTTATTAATAATAGTTAAATATACGAATTATGATTTTATGTATCTTTCACCATTGAATTAACAATTGATTTTGTGTTCAGAGATTTTTTTGGCAGCTTATTATTTATGTTAAATCCCCTTATATTTATATTACTTAAATTGCATTAGAGAAACACTCTGATATTGTTGATCCTAAATTCGTAGCATAACCACCAAATATGACTTCATCTTCACGTTCCCCTCTATTTTCGTTTTCATCAAGTGTCCCGCCAACATCGACAGTATTGAACTCGAATTCTGCAATAAACAAGAGTTTTATATAAACTATATTGTAGATTTGTATAGACAATATTTGGTGAGTTTCTTTTTTGGTTATTCTTGATAGTTTTGTTGTATTTTTTTAAGTTGTTTTTTGTATGATTTGTTTATTTTTCTATTATTCCTCATACTAACATATTTTTTGTCAATATTTTTTGTGTCAACATACATTTTATGTTCATATATATAAACTTATATCCCCGCCAACATCTTATTTTTTGTTATTAGTTTTACAGTTTGATTCGGCAATTATTGTTTTGTTTTTGATTCGTCAATATTTTTTGTGGTTATTAGTTTTATAGTTTTGATTCAACAATTACTTCTATCTACTTATTGTAATGCTTCATATATTATTAAATTAGAAATTCATTACAAAAAGTAATTACATTAATTTTTTTTTTTTTTGTGTCAGCGTCTTCCATGCAAATTCGACAGTCAATTTAATGGTCTTATACCATTAAATTGTGACATGCATAATGTGAACGGACACACTTGGACTGTCAAAATGGTCATCCCCTATGGCGCATTCTATATTACGGATGGATGGAGCAAATTCGTCCATGATAATGAAATTTCAGATGGTGAAGTGTTGATTTTCTCTTATCGTGCCAACCACATTTTTTATTTGTCAATATTTTCTAATGATGATTCATGTGAAAGAATCGATGTGTACCCAACTATACATGTATTTTGATATCGGTTCAGGTAATATATTATAGTTTAAATTATATATATATATATGATATTTTTGTTTAATTATAAATTATTGATTGATTTAATCAATACGTGTGCAACGACGATGATTCTGACGATGATGATATTAAGGTGGATGTTGTTGAGAATCCGACTTTTTGATTGATTCTCTCAAAGTCACATATAAAGAAACCTCGCTTGGTAAATTTCTACTCATATATATGTGTGTGTGTGTGTGTGTGTGTGTAAGTTCGCGATATCTTATATTTATTTAGTGGTGAGATTTTTTTGTTAATATTTTTTTTATCAACAACCTATACCTATGAAGTTTTGGAACAATTTTATCAAGCGTACACACAAAGAACAAAATTATGCAATTATAAGGCATAATGGAAAACAATATTGAGTCAGATTAAAGCAAGAAAAATCCAGGATATTCATGCAACGTGGTTGCCAAAATTATAATTGTTGTATATGATTAATAAATTGATGATATTTGATCTCATAGATAAAATAAGTATTTATTATTTTCTAATCAGTCTTACAGATACAACGAACTATTAATTGGAATTTTTAAAATTGAGCTTTGGTAAAACAATTGGTGGTATCTAATTGTACTTTTATTCATAGATAATATCTATTAATATTTTATTAATCGAATTTGACAATACCATGTGAGCGAATAATTGACAAGATGTTTAAGATAAAAAATGAGAAAATCGCACTTTAAGATTAAATATTTATTAATCTATAAAATTTATAATGTATTACTTATTAATAAAAAATACAATAATTGGTCAATGGGGCATTTTTTTCTATTCACAATGGAGTATAATTGTATAATTGGACAACAACGTATTAGCTTGAGAAAAATAATTGATTGAAAGATTTATAAAACTCAAAATGGTAACAAATATTTATTGCTCGGAAATATTGTATATATCTCTTCATATATTGGTTTGAATTATTTTTGCTGCTGCCAAATTTCATTTATATTTAAATTTATTTTGGATTATGGACTTTTTTATGGATGGTTTTGAAAATATTTTATTATTAATAAGATGTTTGATTTTTATATCATGCTTTTGAAGGAATATCTGGATTTTTATTTCATATTGATTCAATTGTTCTTGGAATATTTATTATTATATTTGTTTTTGAAATATTGGTATTTTAGAAGTGTGAACAAATTATTAATTAAGTTTACTCTAGAAAAATGAATTATCTTCTAATTGGTCCATTGATCAACGTTGGTGTTAAATTTGATAATAATTTGCTTAATTAAGAATAATTAACAACTCGAATTACTATTGAATAAAATTAGTATATATATGACATAACTAAGGCAACTCAATCAGATAAAAAAGAATAAAAAAAGAAAAGATATAAAATAAGATGCAGTTTTAGACAAATCAATCCAAATATTATCCTAACCAATCCATGTTTTGGAGCTATCCAAAATTAGTGGTGCTTTGATTTGGTAAGTCAATGGCAAGAATCTTTAGTAACATAAATATTTTAATGGCTAATTGTTTTTTCGGTTATGATTGTAATATTTTTTGAGATTTGAAAATTTATAAATTCTATAGTCAATCCTATAATTGTCTTATACAATCAATAAATTGATTGTAATCATTACTATAGATACGATAATTATTTATTATTATATTTATTCGATCAATAGATAACATCAACTATTTGATTTAAAGAATTTTAAAACTAAGCCTTTGGTAAAACAATTGAGAGTATCTATTTATGTTTTTTAATCAAATTTGACTATGCTATACACAACGGATAATTGACAAGAAGTTTAACAAAAATTAAGAAAATCGTATCTTATGATTAAAAATTTGTTAATTTAGAAAAATCCATTAACTTAAAAAAAGACAATAATTGTCAATGGGAGTTTCTTTTTTTCCAAGTGTGCACAAGTTTATGATTGGACAACAATATATTACCTTAATTAAGAAAAACAACTAATTAAAATATTTGTAAAATTAAAATGGTAACAAATATTTGACGTTAAGTAATTGACATGATCAATCATATTATAATTTTCCTAAAATCAATCATATAATTACTTAATTGGTATATTTATTCAATTAGTATTTATTATTTTTATAGTTTATTGACTATAACTCTAGAAAACAATCATAGAATTGCTGGTGCTTTACTTTGGTAAATCAATATTGGAAAATAAAATAATCAATATCTAGCGACCAATGTATGTTTTGGAGTTATCCAAAATTTATGGTATTTTGCTTTAGTAAGTCAATAGAAAGATTTTTTGTAATGAAAATAATTTATTGTTAACTCAATATATGATAATTAATAATTATATTGTCAACCAATGCCATTAAATAAACTGCTGTAAAATCAACTATATAATCATTTATATAGGATTAATCGATTGATGTTACATTTTAAAATAAATTTTCTAGTTAAAATTTTTTGGATTGTCAAACTTCCTAGTGTATTCTATCATTACTATTGATTGATGAACATTCACATTAATCCATTGTTGATCAAAATGAGAAAACTCATGAGGTTTACATACATCTATTGAAAATAAATGTCAAAGAATGAATATTGTATCAATTGTACTATTTCTATACCATGTTTCAATTATATCATGTTTATGTTCGTTAGTTTTTTAGTGGATTACTATGATATTTTTGTAAAATTTATGTTAATACTACTAACGTTTATATCAATGACATAATAGTTTATTTTAAATTTTATTCACAATTTTTCTACCATATTATTTTGAACAATATCTCAATTTTACATTTTTGATTAACAATGTGAAGTATTCATTTTTTTCAACAGTGCAAGCACAAATTATATATACTAATTGTATAATTGTTTATACATGCCTCACAAATTATATATAATTGTTTATAGAGAGATGTGTGAGAAATAAATGGATATATAAAATAATAATTTAGAGACATGCATAAATTGAGGGATAAATCCTTACGAGTTGAATTAGATATTTAAGTTTATAGTTGAAAATATAAAATTGTTAGATAAATTTTGGTTTTTAATAATCTTATACGAATATTACTATTAAAATAAAGTAATAAATACCAGTTCATGTTAATAAATATTATAAACCAATAATATTAAAATAAAAATATATGTGCAACGCACGGGGTAAATTACTAGTTTGCCTTAATGGTGGAACTATGAGAGAGAAGAAAGAGAATTGATTGTGGGATTGATGACGATTTTTGTGGGATTGATATATGTATATAACGTGATTGATAAGAATGAGATTACTTCCGTTTTTAGCCAGCGGATTTAATGGTAAGTTGGTTACACGATATTCTTATTTTACCTTGTTACCCTTTTGTGTCTAAATTAATTATTTAATGTATTAATATTAATTCTAATCTTATTCGAGACAGGGAGAGAGGGTAGTGTAGGTATAGTAACAAAAATCCCCCACCTCTCAACTACACATTTCTAAATCTGGAAAATATTGAATTATTTTATATATATATATATATATAATAAAAGTCACTTATAAATATTAGTCCAAAACTTTTTCCGCCTAAACGAGCCTTCCAAAATTAGTAAAAAATAATTTAGGGATTTAACATTAACTTTGGTCAATTAAAAGTCATGTTTTTTTTTATGTAATTCTAATATATGTTAAATTTGGTAAAACAGAATGTCACATTTTTATGGAATTCTAATCAATTTATTTTTTATTATAGATTAATCATTGATTACAATTATTGTAAAAATTTATTGACTATAGTAAATTGAACAATTATTTATAAAAACTTGGGTACTTGATTGATTGCAATCAAATTTCTACCGATAAATAATAAAAAGAATATGAACTATTGATTAATTCCGGGTAATATTTTTGTTACTATTATCTTTATAACAATATTCCTAAAATATATATATATATATATCTCAATTACAAATCCAAAACTCTTACGAAATAAATATAAAATATTAACTACAAGATTCCGAAAGTAAATAAAGAAAATAAAAATTTGCTATTAAGGTTACAATATATAACACAAAATTATATTAAAACATTTAATTAATTATATTGATTAATTCACTATAAATATAGATTCTCAATGCAGTCATTCTTATCGCAAAATTTCTTTGCATTTCGAATAATCCATCTTAATATAAATATTTTCAATCCTTTTCTTCCATTCAAAAACAAAATGTCGCAAATGCTCGTGTTGATTAAGAATATCAACTTGGGTAAGCAATAATGGACCATGAAATTACGTCTGGTCCAACTATATAAAAAACCAACATATAATGATCGAAATAATTGAACAGACCAAAGTGTGTATTTCACGACGCAGAGGTCTGCAGTTTATTTATTTGTATATTATTAAAACTTTTAAACTAAATGTAGCATAAACGGGTTTTAAGTTTCAAGTTTTCTTATTGCAGGGTGATATAGTCCATGTAACTATAAAGATTCCAACATTTTCCAGTATAAAAGAATGTTGTGGCGCGATAAATCGAAAAACAAATAGACGAATAAGTGTTATGTACTAGGAAGTATTCCAAAATTTATAATTAAAGTTTGTATTGTATTATTTCATAATATTTAGCATTTGTAATTCTTATATACATGCAATTTACATTCAATAACACAACCCTCTCGTGCGTCGCACGGGTGAAATACTAGTTTAAAAAAAAAGATTGAGCAATGAAAAATGGTAAATTAATTTTGTCAACAACATGCAATAAAAAATGCTAGGATTTTAGGTAAGTTTTAATTATTAAGGTAATACTATTTTGACAGTTAAATTATACTTTTCAAATTGAAAATTTATAATTTCTTATTTTCAGTAAATTGGATTTTCACCTTTAGCATAATTGTTTAATTTCTAATTATTAATGTAAAATTATTTTGACAACAACTTTTATATTTTCTTAATTTTGAAAAAAAAATCTTATTTTCAATAACTAGAATTTTCACAGAATTTACAATTTCCAAATTTAAAATAAATAATTATATATTTTTGTCTCCAAAAATTAATGAAGATCACTATATAAGAAATAGTGATATAAATGCTTTTTTTTTAATTGGTAATTATTTTAGCATATTCTGAATCAGAATGTGATACTTAACATTTTTTTTTTACTAAAATAAGTATTTATTTATTTTTTCTTACAAAAATTAGAATTTTTGTTGGACAAATATATAATTCAATTGTGTTTTACTGGATGTTTTCTAAAACTATATCAATCATCTTGGTTTGTCATCATGTAATCTGTTTACGTTGAGGAGATTTTTTGGCAATTATCCTTCCTATCACATTTGTCAAAATAAATATAAATAATTATAAAATACATTTTGAAGTTTTGAATTTTTAAAGTAACTGTGGTTAACTGGTTATATTATTACCAATAAGTATGTATGGTCAATAGAGTTCACATATGTGAATGAGTCAAATGGTTTAAAATCATATATCATACATGGGAAATTATCATCAAAAATTTCCATCAACAAAGTTTTTCCAACAAATATTATTTTGTATGTTGTCGTTGTGGTCTTGTACTTCATCATGTTATCAACCACAATAAAATTTTTTTAACAACATATAAATGATTTTCTGATAGAATGGGCTCGAATTTTTCGATTTGTTGTCGCTTGATAGTCGCATGAATTCTTGCCCCCTGATTAAAAAAGACAAAAATATGTTAACGACGTATCATTCTATTTTGTTATATATAAAGAGAATTAAAGAACATTTGTATTACATTTTTGTCATGAAAAACACATTCTAAGCTGTAAATATTAGAATTGTCTTCATATGCAGGTACATCATAAAATCGTGTTAATCGAAGCTTCAACGTCCACTGAAGTTTACTTGGATTGATGTCCTTAATCAAATTGAATAAATAAGCCATTTGAAGAGAATTTTGAAAACTTTGAGATATTTGTATTTTGAATCAATTCTGCAGAGATTTTCGCAAATGATGTGTGTTTTGAAATGAATGAGCAAACATATTTATAATGGCTGATTTGTTGATCTAATTGATTTAATTATATATATCAAAATAAAGTTACTTTTGTCAGATGGAAACCATATGTTTGCCCACAACTGTAATATAATATTTAAATATAAGTTATTGGTAAGACAAAGATTCCCAGCACTTGGCTCGATAATATATTGTCTGAAATTCCTTGCAAATTGCAGTTGGTCTCTTCCATATATTCTGTAGTGGTAAAGTCTGCACTTGTCCCAATATAAATAAAATAAAAAATTATTAATTTATTCTATATGCAAAAGCGGCACTATCAAGATGCAGTAAAATATGGTTTTGCACATGTCTCGATAATTGATGAGTTAATAACAAAACCAATTTATTCTAGATTAGCTAACAAAATTTGGGCGGGATTTCAGATATTTTTGCTTATATATATATATATATAGATGTTAAGCAGGGGTCAACCCCTGTATCTTTCAGTTTCTTTGGAATTTATCTCATTCCCTCCAACAAATACTTCACACACACACACACACACACATATATATATATATATATATATATATAACACAACCATAGAAAACATTTAAGGATTAGTTTTATAGACCAATTGAATTCTTATAATTACTTTTATTTCGTTTGATTTATTTTTATATTTGAATGAATGTGTTTTTATTGTATTGATAATATATATTATTAAAGTGAATAAAGTTTAATTATTTTTTGTCAAGAAATTAAAAAAAATATATAAAATAGATGTATATACATATTAATTTTTTTTTTTAACTGCGGCGACAAAGTGTAAATCACTCAAAGTTCATATGGCAAAAGTTTAGATGACAAAGTGCATTAACATTAGTATAATTTGAGTCAAATTAAAATTTTGCCCTACGTGCATGACACATGACAAGATTCTGGTGGATATTTCGCCGGCAGCGAGTCCCAATAGGCCATGCTCAAAATCCGTGAACTTGAGGAGGTAAAGTGTCTCAAAAAAAGTTTAGGTAGCGGAATCAGAAAAATTGAATAGTTGGAAGGTCTCACCCGCGCTAAAAACAAGGAATGTGTTGTACCATTTTTAACAAGTTGAGAGGATATCAGCTATCAATCCACAAACAGATTTCGCGCCACAAAGGATAGTATAGCTTTCCCCTTTTCTTATCCGAAACATAAATGTCATCCATGCCTCTCAAACACAGAATTGTTCCAATTACAGAGCAAAACCCCAATTAATTAACCCATTTGATTCTCTCAACTGAACAATGCATTGCTCCGCTCGACTGTTTTATCACAATCTCATACCACCAAAACCGTTGTTAGCCCCTTCTGCATCTCCTCCAAATCCCAATCCCAATTTCATCCTCCGACGAGATTTCGCCGCTTCATCCTTGCTTTTGCTCCTTGTTAACCCCGACCCATTGAAATCCGAAGCAACTAACAACAATCCCCCTCCCAATTGCGCCGATCTTGCCCCAACGAAGCAGGCATTTCTCGATATATCCATAGACGGAGAGCCTATTGGTAGAATTACCATCGGACTGTACGGCGACGCCGTTCCTGCCGGCGCTTCTAGGTTCGGTAAGCTCGTCAGCGGCGCAGCTGGAGTCAGCTACCGCAGAAAAGAGTTCGTCAAAATCATGCCAAACTACGTGCAACACGGCGGACTCAGATCGTACGGCGCGGATGCAGAGCTCGCGAGGAAAACGGGGAGCAATTTGTCAGTAATGGACAGTCTGGTAAATGAATGGGAGAAACAGAATGAGAGTAGTTGTCAAGGAACGAAGAATGTGGCGAATAGTGTGAGTATAATCGTGAGAGATCCATTGAAACCGCCACCGAAAATGAAGCTGGTTGCGCGGAAAGGGAAGCTGGAAATTGACGAAGAACAGATCGGGACGGATCCGAATGGGACGGAGTTTGTGATCGTCACTAGGGATTCGCCGGAATTGGATGGGTCGGCTTTGGTGGTGGGGAGAGTTGTGGAAGGAATGGATGTTGTCCATAGAATTGCCAAAGTGAAGACTGTGCAGGAGAACACTACTTCTCCATACTTCAGGTACAAACTTCTCTGTTTCATAAATGGTGAAGTGGATAGTTTTTTAGGGATAATTACAAGAGTTGCCCCTAAGTTTGGGTTAATTACAAAAGAAAAAAATTCGCAAATGTTCGAAAATTATAAAAAGATTCTTTGAAGTTTGTTTTATGCTAAATGTAAATAGGTAATTGCAATATTTTTACACTGTAAAGGGTGTTTGAAATGTTTTTGATTATAAAGGGAGTAAAATGTATTACACAATCAAAAACCTGTGATTTTTTTGTAATTAACTCAAACATCATGGGTAGCTTCTGTAATTATCCTTTTTAGTGAACTACTGCCTTTTATAATAATGATGATGTAAAAATAGAAAGGATTAATAACAAAAACTACCCATAAAATTTAGCTTAATTACAGAAAAACCTAATTATCTTTAAAAGTTACAATATCTATGTAAGTGGACAATATCTCGTGTGCCGTTTGAGTTTGAGCTCAAGAAATATTAATTTTATTTGGGGATAATAACAAAAACCTCTCTGAGGTTTGGACTAATTACAGAAAAATCTAAAGATTTTTTTGAAAAATGCAAAAAACCTACTTAATGGGTGGGCCAAAGCTCTTAGCGTTAGCGAGAAAACTACCTATTTCAAGATAGGACCCAGACCGATAGATTTATTCTTGAAAGCGCGTAAATAGCTTCTAAGAGAATCCAACTACTTATTAGGGTCATCTCTTCAAGAGATGTTTATTCCTTTATGAGCAAAAAGTATTTTAAAATCCCCCCTAATATTTTTGGAAATATTACAATTAACCAATTAAAACATAATCAAACCTGATGGGACTTTTTGTCTTTGGGTTTTTTGTAATTAGCCTAAACCTCAGGGGTATCCCTTTTCTTTGGCAATTGTAAGTAGGATCGATTCAATGCTGAGCATCAACAAAGCACACCTATTATAGTATTATTCGGTTTTAGATCTTTCTTCCGTGTCCTGTAAGATGTCTATCCATTTTCACTTATGGGAGTGTCTGTTTTATTGTTGGCACAAAGGGTAGCAAAGCTGATCGGAGACAAGAGGGCTGTGGTGGCAGAAAGAGGCTTCAACAGACCTTACTCTAAGGTGGTTGTCACAAATTGTGGACTCATGGGATAGACTCTTTACAAATCTATTTCATTCTTTCAAGAATTATACACCCAGTATTCATGTTGTGATATCAGAATTACATTACGACAGGCATTCTGTATTTGAAGACAAATGCATGATATGATGTAATGATTGTTTTCTATATGACCCAATTGAAGCAAACATATCAATAATGACGGAAAATGTAAAGCAATTTTGTTATGGTATTTGAAATGAGAGGTTGAAAATTGTCTTAACCAAATAAACTACAATGTCAGGCTTCAGCTTTTCGGTAGCAAGCTTGGTTCTTTTCTAATTTGGAGTTGCGAAAGCAACTGGATCATTCACATATCAACATACCTTAACCGATTTTAATCGACATAAAACTTTGAACATCAGAATAAGACAATAAAAAATTTTGTCAAATGTTTGAACTAAGAAAGATAAAACTTTATCAGCAAGAGGTAAAGTTCAAAGTCAGAATTCACATGGTCATGGAAATAACTGTATCAACTCATTTTAAACTTATAAGCCAATAGTCGTTCTTTGGTAAAACAATTTTTTTTTGGCTCTTTCTATTTCCAAACGAAGTTGTTCTCAAGCTGCTCAAACATAGACCATCGGTTTGTAAGCGACTATGTACGAGCAAGAGAGTTTAAAATACTTATAACCAACTCTTTGGCACATTAATAAAATTACGACATTTTTAATTTCACAAATTTGACTATTTCAATCACAATACTAGGGGAAATAGAAATATAAATCAAGATGAAAAAAACAATTTTTAGATAAACTGTAAAAAATATAAAAGGATTTAAATTAGCAAATGCTAAATCGCAAAAAAAAGGCAAAATAGTAAGGGGCCCCGCATGAATAAAGGGGACTGTTCCTCACGGTAAATTAAACAATTTTTTTCATGATCCATATTTATTTGTTTTTTTCTCTCTTATGATAATTAATCACAAGGAACTCCATTATTTAATAGTAAATTAATATATTATATTTTAATTATCATGTAATATAAATTAATACCAATTGCTAATGTTTTATAACTAAATGATATTTAAACACTCATGTAATATAAATTCCCATTTTATACAACAGTTTTATCATGTGATAAATAAATTATCAATGCTTTTGTTAATGATATATTATGAAATATCAATTTTATGGTCAAATGAACATCAAAACATAAAATTTTATATCTAATTTTCGCTCCATATATATATAAAGTTTTAAAAAGGCAAATTATGGCATGGAAATCTATGTTCAACTCATTTAAACTTATAATTTAAACAATTAAGTCGTACAGCACAATATCTGTTTTGGCTATTTTTTTTTTTAGTGCAAATGGCATTGTTAAAATATTAAAACTTTAAAAATATCTAGACCATCGGAATTTACTTTAAAAATATCAAAAAGATTACTTGAATAAAAAACTTATAACCTGAAAATGTTTGCACATTAATAAAATTACGACATTTTTAATTTCACAAATTTGACTATTTCAATCACAATACTAGGGGAAATAGAAATATAAATCAAGACCATAAACAAACAAATAGATAAAAAAAAAAACATACTCAAAAAGGAATTATTAGATGCTAAATAAAAAAGGCGCATGAATAAAGTAACTTCCTACTATGAAAGATTTGTAGTTATTTTATGATACATTGTTTTATTTACTTTTGCATATGTTAATGTCCTAACTTCCATGCAGTTTTTGAATATTTTTTGGTAATGTTAAGCTCATGCATCAACCGGAACTTGCTTATATCTAATTTGGAATTGCACAGTGCAAAAAGTCAGAGAAAGCTCCATGCACCACAATAAACTATATATAGTCTAAGTGTGAGTCCAATAAAAATATAATGTAGCATTTTCTATTCTATTAAGGCTTATCATCGAATTTATTATCCAAGAATGATTGAGTGTAGTGTCACCAGGAAAAAACTTGAAAAAAAAAAAGACAACTTTAAGACATAGTGCAATGGCACGAGAAACACAGAAAACTTTAAGACAGATTGAGTGAAGTGGCACGAGAAAAATAGAACACGTTAAAAATATCTAAACTAGTTACTTTAAAAATATCAAAAGAAAATTTCAAAAGATTACTTGAATAAGAAAATTTCTAAGATATTAAATTAATTGAATAATGTTTGTAGAATATCATAATCAGAAAATTTCTAATGCATTACTTAACAATGTTGGTAAAATATGCTATTAAGAAAATTTCAAAAAATATTATGTTTAACAAAGAAATTGACAAAATAAATAAATAATAAATTAGTTAAAAGTGACCTATTATAAATAGGGCTAATCTTGTTTATTTTATACCAAGTCAAAATTTTGCCCCTCCTGCCTCTCCTTCTTACTCTCTCTGCAAAAATAATTCGTTCTCCCCCTCAAGGCCCCTCCTCGGGAAAGCGGTTTATTTTGCTGCTTTTCTTCTTCTCTTCTTTCATGTCCAGTGCTTTTTCAATTTTCCCCGTGGGAGTAGATTTCTCTCTTCTGTTAAAGTAGGTTTCTAATTTGGAGTTGAGAAAAGTCTTTTCACAGAAGCAACTGGATCATCCACCTGCACAACAATAAACTATACATATCAACATACCTTAACCAAATGAAGATAAAAAAAGTTATTGCTCAATTTATAAAAAAAAAAAAAATATTAATAGATAAAACTTTGTTTACTTTAAATAATATAATACCTCATCAGACTTGCAAAAAGCATCAAATTTATATTAAAAATAATAAATTACCATGAAGCAGTAACATAGTAACATATCACAGGGAGAACCTCAAGAGGATATAAAGATTAAACTTTATTAAGGCCCATTTTTTTTTTTTTGCATGCAAATAGAAATATATTCATTTTACTCAAATAATCAAACTCGAGATTAGATGACCCAAGGGTATTTTTTGGAAATGTACCCCATTTTTTTGTTGATATCATCAAATTCCGGGGGAATACTTTCAGAGGGGCATCTATAATGAAAACATTCCTCACGGGTGTTTGCAAAACAAAAATTTACTAAAAAACAAATAAAAACTAAGAATGAAAAGCAGCTTCACTATTGTAACCCCATTTGAACTCAAGGGCAACTATGTTTATAATAGTGAAGATTACATGTTATAGATTTCTCACATTGTTTATAAAATCATGGAAACTTCTAATTCACCGCCTACGAGTTTGGCTTAAAGTCAACCCAAAACGTGCACAAAAAAGGAAAATTATTATTTTTACTCAAAAATTTAGATCATAAAAAAAAGGAAAAGAATTTATTTGTTGTTTTATATTAGTGAAGTGCTGGAATCTTATTATTGGGGCTTCCAATGCATTTTCTTTGTAAGTGATTTTGGTCTTTGATTGGTATTTGCTTGTGAATAAAACCGATCACCTCCGGATAACACAAATAAATTTTTGGCTCAAAAATCTTGAAATATGGTTGGGGAGTTAACTAATCAGAGTCTTAATTTGTGAGGAGGAGGAAGGGGACTTCATTTTGCAACTAAAGTTACTAAAAATTGGGTTAAAAGTTTTCTGTTTTTATGAGCTGGGAAGAATTTAAATTTCCATTAGATATTGAGAGATGAACCCCTAAAAGAGGTTAGGTTAGCGAGTCCCCAGGTTCAATGTCATTAATTCAAATGGCTTTTTGACTAAAAACTGTATCAACTCAAATGGGCAAATAATCGTATATTTCATTGATTTCTTGCATAAAATTATTACAGTATTTAAATTTAATATCAAGTCTTTAAAATTATAGCAGAAAATGTAAATTGAGAAAGATGTTTAACAAACTTTTTTCAAAATAAATAAAATTGAAAAAGGAAATCTTTCTTGTTCTAATTTTAATAATTACACTAACATCTTTTACCTCAATGTATATGGTAATACAATCCAGGCCCATTAGGGATGTCAAAGCAGATAGTGTCTGTTGCCATCCAGGAGCAAATTTGCCAGTCGACGTAATCCAGGGGCAAAAGTGCCTGTGCTGCTTGATTTGATCCAATTAAATAAAATTTAGAAAAACTGGAAAGATGGAAAAAAATATATTTTATATATTTGTAAAATAGATAACAAAAGTTGTTATTTCAATTTATAAATGGCAGATAATATTAATAGATAAAATTATAAATAATAGTTATACTAATACAAAAAAATAAATTATTAAAAAAATAAATTGCAACTTATTGAATTATAGGATCCCAGTAGCACAAATTCGTATTCATTAAAATAAAAGTAATTCCGTTACAGCTTTATTTTTAAGCATTTAATTGAAAGTTGGTTCCCGTTAAACAAGATGGCATCAAACCCAAGGGTATGACAAAATAAAATTTTTGAAATGTACCCCATTTTTTTGTTGATATCATCAAAATCAAATACTTCAGAGGGGCATCTATAATGGAAACAATTAGATAATGGGTGTTTGTAAACCAAACAAACACGTGATTAGATTCAAACCAAAGAGCAATGAACAGAAGATTAGATATGAATATACTTACTTATGGTAAAGGGTACAGGTTTATGTTTTGGCCCTATTCCAGGATTATATGTTTATCTAGTGGATTGTCTTGTTACGGTTTTCAGCCTCAATTGTTTTAAAATCATGTTATGCTCATTTGCTCCACCCTTTTGAATTAAAGTCATTGTCCAGAACATGCACAGAAAGACAAATTCTCCAGCATCAAGACTATGATTTGATCTACAAAACTTGAATTTATTTCACAGTTTTATATTAGTGAAGTGCTGGAATCTTATTAATGGGGCTTAATGCATTTTCAGGGTCAGTGATTTTGGTCTTTGATTGGTGTTTGCTTGTGAATAAAATCCTAATTGGTACACAATAAATTTTGGTAGTCAAAAATCTTCAATCTCTAAAGTTAGAATCAGAGTCTTAATTTTTCTTCCAGTAGGAAAAGACTTCATTTTGCAACTAAAGTTACTAAAAATTGGCCTTGAATGTCTTTCTGATTACGGCTCTGCAGAATTTAACATTTCCATTAGATTTGAGCCAATGATGACATTAGCGGTAAAGATACTTTGACAACAAATTACTTTTTCCGACTCAAAAATGCAGCACAAATGGGAAGTATGTATCTTTCATTGATTTCTTGCATGCATTAGACGTGTCTTGTAAGATTTGGGTCTTCGTCTTTTGCCTTTAGCAGACCAGTCATTTAAAAAACTTTTTCAATTGATGAATAATGCATTTGAAAAAGTGGTATCATCTATTTTGATAATTACCCTATCAATCCGGTAGGTGTCTGACAGCCCGAAGAACCTTCCTGTGCAATGACCTCATCAAGGGTAATGACATTTTTACTAGTAATTTCTGTAAGTCCGACAAATCTTAAATACTCCAGAGGCCGTGGGGTAGTAAAGAAAGCCCATAATCCAACACTAGCGCCACATAAGTTGCAATCCAGAACAACAGAACTAGGATCAAGCTGCAGTTCACTAGAAGCGTTGGTGCCCTCACTACTACAGAAAGAAGAGAAGTTAACTTTCGGTTTTTGTCCAGTTGTGACTATTACATTGGCATCTCTAATGGACTGATTTTGTCCATCCTTGAAGTCAACTCTATAAGGTAATATACGAGGTTCCCAGCCAAACAAACTTATGAGTTTCTGTGCCTGCATACTTCCAAAAGTCATTACTCTTCACTTTAACTGTTCTAACTAATTTGTTTGTAACTTATAAAACAACTTATTGAGAGAAACAGTTAAAAGCTAAGAGAATCAAGCAAGTAATAAAGGACAGAGCAAACGAATGTTATGGGAAACTACCAAGCACAACTGTATCAAGGAACCGGAAAAGAAAGATCTGCATAATATGAGAAAGACTAGAGTAAACCAAATGCATGATTTCACATGAAAATTACCAAAGAAACTGCTTCTATTTTTTTGGCACCATATCCCCCATGCAGACATAATGATCAGAATTTGTTGAAAGACATGAGCCAATGATTCTGCAAAAATTGGTATACCTCAATGAAACGCAGACTTGTTAAAATGTTCTGACATCCAAGCTTCCTGTGCAAAATTAAACTACAGTGAATAAGACCGACAAATTGGGTGCTCAAAAATAAATGATCTCATTTTTGCAATCCAGAACAAATGAAAAGGAAGGTGTTAATTCAAAATGGTATAAATTAAATGTTCTAATGGGATTTGGGGCAACTCTATAAGGTAATAGCACCGTTGAGCAAACAAATGATGAGCGCATACCCAAAAGTCATTCTCAGGACTTTAAGTTCTAACCCAGTTAAAAGCTAAGAGAATCAAGCAAGTTCAAATGAATGTGGCCATGCACAACTGTATCAAGGAACCGGAAATGAAAGGGATTTGAAAGGGTAAACCAAAAGCATGATTTGACTAAAACAAAGAAACTGCTTCTATTTTTTTGGCATACCAGAGCACCCCAAAAGAATCCCTGCACCCCAAAAGAAATTTGACTAAAACTATTTCGCCCAACTTTAGAGGTGCTTAATCATCTAAACTTATAAAAAGCCTTTTTAAATTAAAATTTACTAAACAATGATAAAAAAAAAAAAAAAACAGAGAAATATTTAAAAAAAGAAAAAAAAAAAGGCATCTTCTTGCTTCTGTTCTTTGCCGAACTTTTTCACTCTTTTTCCTGTAACTATTCTCAAGCTTCCTATTGATTATAGAAGTATTGTCCTCTTCTAATCTAAGATAATAATTTACGTGGTCTTCTTTTTGTCACATCGTTTTCCACTTATCTCATACTTTCGATATTAAAAAAAAAAAAAAACACCAACAACTATCAATATAGTTCCTTCTTATATATGATATGTTATGCCATTACCTTCCATTTTTACTTCACAATATAGTTCCTACTAGTTTTTTAATATTTTACCTTAATTTTAAAAAATTCTAAAAAATTACTTTAAATTTTTAGTGTTATTAATATGAAATTCACAGGGCATATGCCCCACACCTCAGGGCTTAGCAACCGTCTCTAGACATGTGAACGCTTAGCCCACGCCTCATGGTTTTAGAACACTGGACCAGTGTCAACAATCTAAAATATATCCTCACGTGTTTCATTCAAGTCGGAAAAAAAACTTTGATATTAGATCAAGATTTTGCACTTGTCAAAATTTGCTGCCAAACCTGATAATACAAGTTGTAGGAAATTGTCTCGGGTACACGTCCTGGAAGCTCCGTCCTAGAATTTTCAAGAGGTTCTTGGTACTCGGAAGTCGAAGATTCTCTTAGAAATTGCTCCAGCTGAGAGCTTCTCATGTCATCAATGGCCACAGGTGAAATAACAGGAAGAGCTATTAGCTGTGATAGAGCGAAAAAGCGTTTCTTATAATTCTCAATCAAACCAGCCCGTGGTACAATTGGAAACTGAGCAAGTTCTTCCCCGCAGGCATTATTCATCCAAGTGCAAAGTAATTTATGTCCACTTTCCAGCTTCAAGCTGAATACCATGGCTGCTTTCTCAACTGATTGCACATTAGCAGAAAAAGAAAAATATGGATTCAGGATCTCTGGTACATTTATTTTTTCATGTCTTCCCACAAATAAACTTGCTAACCATAGAATAAAAAATTAATAATGCTATGAAAGAATAATACTAAACCTAGAGAAAATATGCTGCAAGGGAATAGCAGAATGGTAAAATTATGACTTGCCTTGTTGCTGAGTCCAAGAAGATGGAGTAGAAAAAAGGAGGCGTGCATCACATGAGGCACAGGCAATTGTGTCCATGTCTACGTTAACCCAACCCCTCCTAGCACATTCCAAGGGGCTCACCACCTAAAAGGATACATTAGGTTATTTCTATTTCAAAATATGTTGTATATATGTGTGAACCCCACACTTTCAATAGAATCTTAACCAATCACATTTCAGTTACTAAGAGTTCATAGCAACACTGTATTGAATAAAAATAATTTCAAATGTCACAATGACCATTAAAGGGTTAATAAAATAATGCGCTCATTTTTCAAAAGCAAAAAATCATTATTTTTTCAACTAGAAGTGTGTAAGTAAATTTTGAAAAAAATAGAATATTAATTATAGGTAGACAAAAAAATGATTAAGTAAAAGTTTGATAGGAGCTTTCTTCCATTCTTCATTAAGATTAATAGAATTGTATGTGAAGGATAAGTTTAATTGGATCTTTTTCCTTTCCATTATGCAGTTATAATTTTTTAATTTATATCTATAATTTTTATGGTAAAATAAGTAGCATCATAATATGTCTTCTAAATAGTATTTTTCAATGAGAATAGACTGAGAGACAAGTCATGAATTTCACAACACCAAGTTAACTCCAGACTTGGATGCATCCAGCAGGAAAAGTATCAACACTTGAAGTAGTTAATCTTTATCAAGTAGTTCTGAGGAAAACAAATTTGTAGAGCGCAATACAACGCAAAGTTCCAGATCAACTTCATGGAGTATTTTTGATATATGGAAAGCTTTTCCTATAGTTATCAGTGATACAGGATCTCTTTACTATGTGAGGCATTTGTCACCTTTGCACGGCAGACTGAAAATATGAAGTTTCAACTGAGGGGATAGATGAGCAAAAAGTGAGATCAAGGATTTCAAGAAAACCAAGTGACAATATGCTTACCCACTTTTACCATATTAACCGAACAACAGACTCAAATCAGACCAGAAAGTGAGAAGAATGAGCTTTTAAAGAGGCCATCCATTATGCATGACAAGGACGCTCAGAAAATTACTCAATTTCAATTTCCAATTTAAACATCCTTTAAGATTTACTAGCTTTCTATTTAGGTGGTGCCTTCAACACACTCAACCTGCCAAACCAACCAAAAGAAAAAAAAAAGGCGAAAAGAAGAAACTACTAAAAATAATATGACTGATATGCTTAAGGTCTCGTTCATTTATTCCCACAGTTAATTAATTGGATTCTTCTGAAAATACTGAGGTAACCATGTCAACCAAAAAACTGGATTGGATGGCTGTCCATTAATTCCATTGACTATAAACCTAAAAGCACATATGATAAGTTGGATTTGGTCTGTCACCCAGAGATTATTAACTGCCAATTTTGACAGTGTACATTATGCCGGGCCTTGGTCCCTGAATTTACAGGTCAGGGGGGACTTATGCAGTCAAAGTATGAATCAGCAAATATAGGCCCAATTCACTAATTATTGGACTAATGCTGAAGAAATTTGCACTCTTAGACAATTTAACATGATATCCGCTTCAGCCTCATATAACGAGGCGCAATATGCTGAATCAAGTCCTCAACTGTATGAGAACAACAACTATCACAATTTCTCAAACCTAGGGCATCTAAAATGGACATGATCTAATGCTCTCACTGATCAGACACTATTGCTCCTAGTTCCATTTGTCATACCTTTAAACTCTTCATGTATAAGAAATTTAATCATTAAGAAAATAAATGCATAGTCTATCCACATTTTACTAACTTATTTAAAGAATATTTCATATATGACATCTTTCACCTATTATTGTGTTCTTGGTATTTAACTGACTTGTGCTTTCACTTGCTCGGCCCCAAGGAAAATAAATTTTATATCTTCATGCCCGTATGATGAAAAAAATTTAGGCTTTATATCCTACACCCTTCCAGAGTTCGCCAAATTGTATAACATGTTCTACTATTGGGCCTCTATTCCCCAATCACTTTTCACGTTCATCAAAACAGACTAAAATAATAGCTAGTCACCTTTGATTAGGTGAAATACTATAGGCTAAAGCTGAGCTTAATGTTTATTTAATTTAGTCTACAAATGTATTATACATTTACTATATTTACATACACACACATTCACATATATGTATGTACATATACATATAGAAAATCCTATCAAAACTTACAGTTCTGGGATAATACAAAATAGATATCTTTTTCACCAAACTAAGATGGGCGTAGGTGTGTACATATGGTGTACAGTTGTCTGTCTATTGACGTTATTATATGGAACTAGATGGATCAATGACTAAATGAGAATTAAAGGTTGGATATAAATAATTTGGGGGGAAACAACCAGTCCGGTTCAGGGAATATTTCAAATCAGCAGGTAAAAAAAAAGAGAAAAGAAATGTTCAAGAAATTGACATAGAGAGTTGAAAGCCTTCTAGAATTAAACCATATCATGCAGTAAGTGTTGTTGTTTATCATTGTTTATCAGATTGAGATCCGCCTCCAACATAAAAGGTCTCTAAATCGAGTGGATATATTTACTTAATAGAACAGAAACCAATGTTCACAATTCCGCAGCCGCATCAGCATTGGAGAAACTTATGGAAATAAAGTTCATAAAGTTGGCAAACCTGTGGCTTGGCAAACCAGGTCATCGACTTGAAAGTGGACAACCTCCTAAACAAATCATCACGGTCCCAAGGCCTGCACAGTGGCGCTTGAGCCGATGTAGCTGAACCCAACAATGAGCTCCTTGATTCCCCAATCATATTGCCTGCTAATTTCCTCCCCACCGAAGATGAACGCGGGCGTTTTTGGCCACTTAATGTTTGAACTCCATGCCTACACAACACATCAATAGAAACAAGCGGAACACCATTAGAATTACCAACAAAGAAATAAGTACTTCTCCAATCATTAGAAATAGCAGGGAAAGAAGCGAGCGAACTAAAAAATTAGCGTATTCCAGACTATCTAGGACAAAATTTAAACCAAAAACATAAATAAAAAAAAAATCGAGGTTTGATGGAATATCAAATGAAAGAAAAATAACGAATTGAGACCCAAAACAAGAAGAAAGATTAAATTACAATAACATTAAACTGGACACATAATGCTTCGGATGTTTACAATATAAAAGCAATCTCAGGAAACAGAAAGATCCAATGAGATACCTGGCGTTGTCATAGTAGGGTTTGGATTTCGGAGGAGAGTGAAAGAGCTTGTTCATTAATGCTTCAAACCTCTTTTCAGATTCTTCTGCCATCTTTCCCTTTTCCTCTCTCTACACAGTTTGGGAAGTGTAGCATTTGGCGAGCGAGGTGACGAAGGTTTTTCTTATATTTGCTCACAAATTTTCGCTTTTGCTTAAATTGTTCATAAATGGGATTTTTTTGCTTATATTTGTTTAATATAATTATCCCATTTTTATTATAAAAAAATCTATAAAAATATTATTTTCAATACAAGCGACAAAAGCAAAATCATATTTGGACTTAGAAGGTGATTGGGTAAGCTTATAAGTTTTTAAAACATCTTATAATATAAGTTAATTCAAAGTATTTGAAATTTAGATATAATATTATGATTTTATGAACTCTATCCAAACGTATTTTAAACTCCTTTAGGTGATCATATTAATTATTAAAATATCATTATTTACATCTTATAAGTTTAATTATTTTTCTTAGTCCACTTGATATTTACTTAGTTCTCTCTATCATTAAGGTGACAATGTCTTGTCAATTTATTAGATCTATTTATGTTTCTAGTTTTAACTTTCACTTAATTTGGGTTCATGATCCATCTAACGGGTCAAAACACATGTTTTTGCCAATAAGCAATATATGACTCATATGCATATATAAATTGATATTCCTATCTGCGCAAGGGTTATCAATTCGTGTATCCCAAATCAAGGTAGTCTAGAAATGTCATTAAATTGATATCTTACATCTCTACTAACAAAAGATTTATCTCAATCCCAATCACATTTATCTCAAATACAAATGCAATTCAAAAATGCAGCAGCAAGAATTTCTTTTGGTGGCCTTTGCGGGTGCTACACAAGTAGTGAGAAAAAAAGTAAAAAAGAAAACTAGTTATAATTTGTATAATTTTTCTTAGATTTTCTATCCAGCTCACCTTACTTTTGTGCATTGACCCATCCTCCGCCATTGCACCTAACCTTTTTCTAGTTTAGTATTTCATATGAACCTTCCGAATATGTAACAAGCTAAATTTCAGAGTGAACTAGAATAAAGTGGCATTGGGACGGTAGATGTTATGTAGCAAGAAAGCTATATATGCATAATTGACATGAAATACGAACATACGTACAGGAGCTAAGCATGCAAGTGTAGAAATACTTACATGAATTAACACAAAAGGCTTGACACATTACAAGCAAAATGGTGGATAGTTGTAATTTTCACAATAATTTAGGTCTAAAAACTAAAACTATCCAAAATCCCACTACTACCGGCTACTGCTACACCATCCACCAATAGAAGCCAGATCATGCTATCAGCTATCCTCAAAGCATGAATATATTCTTGCAAAAGGTGTTTCCATCTCAAACTATACACTAGAGGAATTGCTGGAGCCAGCAACAGTTAACTGCATCCTTCTCCAAGTCCTCTTTCAATTTGCTGACATGTTCCAATGCTTGCTTTAACTCCATCTTGTCTAGTGGTAACTCAGAGAAGTCCTTTAAGAACCGACGAGCTCGCTCAGCACCTCTACTTACATCATCAGGGTCGGCCCCTCGCTTCCGTTTGGATCCCATCTGAATATTACGGCCAATTTAAATTCATAAAATTCAGAAAAACAAATAACCAGATGCATGAAAATATTTGTTTAGATCAGATATCTGTTTCTTGGGTCACTCGTAAAAATGAGACAATGGTGACGAACTGAGGAATACATATGATCTTCATTTTGAGCAAACGACTATGGGTGGTAACATGTGAGATTCTCATTTGGTTTAATATTTTTTCCTTTTGACATATATAAAGCATCCAAAACAAACAAACTGCATTTATAACCTGTAATTGTATATAGATTTTCCAAAGGCAGATATCTGCATTTTAAGCCCCTAGGGAGCCTCAATCGGGCTAGTCATGAGTTAGAATCCTGAGCTTGTCTCAATGACTAAACAATACATGTCATAGGTACCTCTGTATCTATCTTCGTAGATAAATATAAGTCAAGACCTGCCAAAGGCAAATTCCAAATTGGCTCCCCAAACATTTGTTTCACAACTAAATCAAAAGTAAATCAAAACCTCTACAACATCAATTGATGTGGTAAGAACTTGGGCGACTAAGAAATGCTTTATTTGTTACAAAATCCACTTACAGACCATAATGCACAGAACCCAATTTTAAACATCTAGTTGGGTAAGTGATGCCTAACTGTAGGTTTCATCCGATGGCTAGGAGGAAATTATAGCATCCAAGAGACTCGCAAGATGGGGTGACAATGATATCAACGTAGAGGCATTTTGCCATGTTTCAAGATATAAGACTAGCACTTTAAGATGTCGAATAGCAAGCATGGTCATCTGCCATGTCATACTCCTGGCCTACAAGCTTGTTTGACACGAAAACTGCCTCTAGAAACACAAAGTACAACATGCAACTAGGCCCTAAACTGCAAAATGTCGATGGTTGGAAATGAATTCATTGGCAAACAATTATAAATTGGACATAATTTATATTCACGTTCAATGTAGGATGAACGGATACTACAATTTCATGATAACACCAGTACACCACCAAAAAACCATGAACCATTAATGCATTCTTCCCCAGTATTAGAACAATAAGAGGTCTTACTTGAATAAGTTATCTATTCTTTTGACAGTATGTTGTATAAAATCATTACCTTTGTGATGTTGATGCTTATTAAAAAACAATCATTGATGTCTCAATCAACTAATTATTCCATTTATTGTCATCTAGAACAAAGACACTCAATACATTGGGTACAATTTCCTAACATCTAGCCTCTTATGTTCTGAATTAATATCCTGTCTAAACTACTGTCCAAATAATACTTCCAAATCATTAGTGAAAAAATTGGTATAAAGTTATCACATGTAATAAAAAATCCCAGACATCTAAGTTATGGCAAGCTAGTTGTAAATTTAGATAATGTTCTTACACCCATAATGTGAGTTTCCCTAACAGTCTTCAATACTGACCTGGGCCAGTATAGAACAGAAGCAGAGGTTAAACTAGGAATGCACCTAGCTCACAAACAACTAGCATAGTCTAAGCCCCATAAGAAAACAATTTTACAAACAAGATAATAAAAAATAAGATTCTTTTTATAACACATGATGCTTAACACAGAACAATATATACATCACTCCAATACATTTTTATTGAAATTATAACATTTTAGGGCAAACTAATAATTTTCTATAAACATTAATTGGTGGCAAAAAAACAGTACCTCGTTGGCAACATGGGGTACAACTGCCATGGGCGAAAAATCTTCCAACTCAGAAGCTTTGGCTCGGGCAAGGGCGACCACACTTTCTGGAAATTTAGCAAATTCTGCAACATGTATACCAAAACTTTGATCACAGGCCCCTGGTTCAACCTGAAAAAAAAAAAAAAAAGACACAAGCCGCAAACGTACTCATTGTTAAATGGGTCAGTAACATCTAAAAGAGAAACCTTACTCAAACAACAGTCAGAAATAACAAATCCATTTACATAGTCAGGCAACAGTAAAATTGTAAATAGTGTTATACAGATTACAGATGGTGCATATTAACTAGGTGGAAGATATATAACAGTATAACATATAGATTATTTAAATTACCTCAATTTTGTTGATTAATCATTGACCATTAGAGCAACGTTGTCTACATATTTGACTTTAAGTGGCATGAACATCATTCAGCCATTTCACTACATAATTAGACCTCAACACTCACGATCAACTTTAGCACTCTTTTTTGTGTGTATATGTGTTATACACATGTAAGCAAGGGCATAGGCAGGGGGGCAACCTGGGCCCCGGCTCCCCTCCATTTTTATTAAAAAAAATTTACACTAGAAAAGTTTTTTAAAAAAAAATATTGTAACTATAATTTATATAATTTTTTAAAATTTTCTAACCGGTCCACCCCACTTTCATGCATCGGCCCACCCAAAAATTTTGCCTAGCTCCGCCATTGCATGTAAGGGTATATACATACTATATATATATATATATATATATATATATGTATGGGGGGGAGAGAGAGAGGGAGAGAGATAGAGAGACCTTGTAGAGCATAGTAAGCTTGCGACTTGATGAGTCAATATGTGCACTCACGTGATAATTAGCTACTCCTGTCAGTTTCTTTGAAGTTTGCTCATCACTGTAATTATCATGAGCTAAAACAGTCAGCTCATGAAAGTGAGTTGCAAACAACGTAGGTGCTTCTATCACTTCGACTATGTACTCACAAATTGCCCAAGCTAGGCCTGCATTGCAAGAGACCAAAAGTTCCTAGCATAGATTATTATGCAAAACAACAAATAACCCAAAAAGAAGCTCATGAAATGCTTCAAGGTTGAAACAAATGGCAAAGACGAAAGATAGAAGATGAGTGTGACAATCCATTTAAAAGGAAAACTTCGAGAATCATGTATAAATTTCAATTTCAAATTTAACCAAATGTTAAAAAGTAATGTGATTTAATTATGTTGTAAAAGGATTGGGGATATTTCTTAAATCCAGAGAAATAAACTCCCTAATTGAGGTTCTTCCACTAAAATGCTCTGAAATTCCAAATCCTCCTATTATCCAAAAAGAGGCAAAACAAATCTAGTCGCCAGACAATAAAACCTTTGTAGCAACTTAATGCAAAATCACATATTTCATTTTGCAGATTAAGTTCTAGGTTAAACCACATGTCCAACAGAAGGATCCACACATGTCAGTCCCACACTGCGATACATCATGGAAGCAACATAAGTCATGACATAATAAACATGTGAAAATATCATAGTTGTCAAAGGCTCAAGGCGCACAAAGGCTCAAGGGCTCTTGGAGCCTGAGGCGCAAGGCGCAAAACGAGGCGCGCGCCTTTTTGAAGTGAGGCGCAAAAATAAATAAATAAAATAAAATAAAATTTGTAACATAAACATGCATAAATCCATTGAAAAAAACCAGTTGGGCAACTGGGCTTATGTTTAATTACGGCCTAACTTAAGAAACCCTAGGAAAACTTAGCAAATACAAACCCCATTTAAAAAGCCAATTTAAAAAACGCACTTTAGGCCCAACTTCAAGTAGGCCAGTCTCAAAAAACCCTACGTTTTACAAAGGCGCGCCTGAGTAGATGCCTGGCGCCTGTGCGCCTTTGAGCCTGGGCGTGCGCCTGATTAAAACGCCTCGCCTGGGAGGCTATGAGGCGCAGGGACCAGCGCCTTGAGCCTCAGGCGCGCCTTTGACAACTATGGAAAATATATCCATATTATCATGCCCAAGTAGATGCATCAACTTCAAACTTTCAACTAATCCAAGTTACAAACAAGTGCATGCTTTGAATTAGACTGAATGAGCATCTCTAAATGTAATCCATGGAAATCAACAGGTCACCACTTCACTAATGCAGCTATCACTATCTAAGTGAACATAAAGATTTTGCACTGACTACTTGCGTTTTTGCCGATGTTAGACAAAATTTCGACATCATAATGGTACAGTTGCTAATTATTCCATCTTGACATCTTTTACTTATACTGAAAATGCCATCTTCTACAAACTATCACGTAAACTAAACAAACCAACAACATTATGCATTGGAACACCCAATCTAATAAAATATTACCACGTTGTATTCTGGGACAGGAGTGGTAATACCTTTCCTATAATGTGATTAAAACCAGCCAATGAGCATGAACGAACAACTGCATATTTATTGCACTTGAATTTTCTTCCACCAGTTTTTCATTTTTGTCCAAATATTTTAAATAGAGCTTTCGCATATAGTTATCCACTCAAAACCTTCTATAACAATTACACTTCATGGCCCTGCATATTTCATAGCTGTTTATTCACTTTAATTATGGTACCATTTCACTTAACCATGTACTTGGTGACATATCAAACAAATCGAAAAGGGACACTTCATAATCATAGAATAGTAGTGCTTACGGAGTTTGCCCGCTCTGTATTCACTAGTTCCTCAATTTAAGACAACACATAAAAGAAATCTACAAAAGGAACCTTAACTCGAAACAGAAATAAAACATGCGTAGAAATCTGAGATTTGAAAGACTAAAACATAATAAAATATTTGTTAATTTGAGCATGTAACCGTTACCTATCTTATGCTAAAGTTTTGGGCGGGGGTTGGGAAGGGTTGGCTGGGAAATAAATCAACACAATTTAGAAAAATGTGATACTGACCAAATCCATCATATGTTGATGTGCCACGACCTAGCTCATCAATTATTATTAACGACCTCCCAGTTGCTCCTTTCAATATTGATGCAGTCTCGAGCATTTCTTGCATAAAAGTAGAAACTCCGCGTAGCTATAGAAGGGAAAGAAGGACGCAAAAAATGAATTAGACGGTGTCAAAAAAATGGAAGATAAATAAATAAAGATTTGCCACTGTCTGCATCCTCTTCTCACACAATAAATCTATTGCTTTTATTTCCCAAGTGACATGCAGACAGCAAAACATAAGTTGGTCGAACATGTAGGTGAGAAGAATGTCACAGCCAATGCCATTTTCTTATAGAACACGACAAAATAAATATAATGAAGGCCAGGCATTTTCTGATGACAATAAATGCACAAGTTCAATATTTTCTTTTTCCAACTCAACAAAAGTTGTCCCTTCAATTTGAGGAAATAGTGAAAAAGATAGACAGGTGTATCACTAAATTTGAGCAGTCTGGAGTTTCTCCCATTGTAAATGAATAAAGCTGTGGAGCAATTTAATGAAAAAAACAACTGAATCAAGAAATTGCCTGGAAAGAGGTCTTTCCTCCCTTTCGCCCTTTAGAAATAAGCTTCATTGAAGATGATGTGAAGCAAACCTTCATATATGTATGTATATATATATATAGAGAGAGAGATAGATAGATAGATGGATAGAGTCTAGAAACTAATCCAGGTACATGAATTATATGTATATAGGGACACATATATAATCATAACAACTTTTTGTGACATGATATGAGAGTATGAAATTTCTGTATAAGTTTCACGTCTATTTTTCTTTTAACCCCCTTCAATTTAGTACGTGCCACCTCCACAGCTTTTACTATCTTCGCTTTTAAAGACCAGAATTAAATTAAAGCATTTACTTCGTTTTGCGGTTCTTAAGGCAAATAGTAGGCCTAATGACATGTATTTCTAACATGCATATTTGTGTGCTATGATCAAAACCAATCACTACTATTTCTGGTCAAAAGAAGAAATCCTTTAATAGGGCAAAAGAATAACTAGAACAGAGGACTAAGAATCCTCAATATTGGGGAAAAAGGAGACGAGAACCAGTGAAAGCCCACAGGCATCGGAAGAGAAGTACTCTACCCAACAAACACTTGTAGTAGGGCTTCATGGATTATATCATCGCATTCTATCCAAATGCACCAGACATTAGTCATAACAACATACTAATCTCTGGCCTTGCTACAGCAAAGTCCAAATTCTTGGCATTACACAAACTAGTAGAATGTAGTCTTTCCTCATTTTTCCCCAACTACAATGGTGTCCTTTACCCTTGTTGGTGTTGGAGATGTATTAAACTATACTAATTAAGGAAGAGTAGGAACAAAAGCAGATGTAATAGAAATTTGGAAAATGGCTAATCCAAGCTCAGGTTGTGGAAGAAGGAATCGGCAGAAGGTATCAGTAACAACTGGTTCATGATTACGGTGCAGCTCATGATGTTCATATCGATCAATAATGCAGAACAAGGGTGAGGGTGTAAATATCACAAGTGAGCTACTGCACTGAGGAGTGAGATAAATAACTGACGTCCTAGGTTGATGATACTCGCCGGTGAAAGGGAAAGCGTGATGAACAGGCTTGATTGGAGAAAGCAGAAAAGCAACTCCAACAAGCTCGAAAGTAGATTACTAAGTTTTTCCATTTTTGACTCATCTAAATAGGAAAGGGACTGAATCGCTTTCATTGAATTGAGGAGTGTAAATATGCACAGACCTACAAGAATAGTTTCATCCCTCAGGGTTGATATTTTCATGCAACAGGCTTCACAGCTATTATTCCCCACAATTAAACATTTTAGCCCACCAATACTGCACACTAGATGGTGTGATCTCAATTCAACAGCCAAAGATACATAAATATACATGTATGATTGTGGCATAATGTAGAAAGCAATGATGTTAATTATTCTCAAGTGGTGTTGCATTGAGGATGATAGATTGTCCTGATTAGGAGTGAAATTAGTTATTATAGAAGCTAAGGCCTTTGAACATTTCAAAGAAGATCAATTGCAGAGGAATTCCAATGATTGCTTAGCTAGAGAAAGTCTTTGTATTCTAGTGTCCCTAAACTCATTAAGAGAGGGCCCATTTATAATAGCCAAAATATGGGCATGTGGGAAGAACTAGAAAGCAATTGACTGATTTAATGGGATTTGTTTTGACAACCACTGATCATAATAATAGTTTAATCTTGGTAAAATAGAACATCTCTATTGAACTTGTTCCTTTAAATGAATCAAGTTACTCATAACTCACATCACATTCAAAGTAAGGCTATTACAACGCAGTTTAGTACATTTTTCATCCTTCAGCCACTCACAGCTTTCCAAGCAATTCTAGAGAACATGCCCGAGTTATCATGAGAGTGCCCCACACTTACATTCACTAGATGAATCCATCAAGTGTGTAACACAACCAAAGTAATTTAGTGTTAGGAATTCTTTAAGAGCAATTGATCAACCTCACACGTCGCAGTCATACATTATTGCATCCATATGAATAGACAGATCAACAATGCATAGTGTCTGAACAAGTTAACAATCACTTATATTACCAGCATGAACCTACTTCTTGTTGGGAAAATCGGATTCCACGTTCATCCCCTAGGGACAACCAGAAAATAACCGAGAAATAAAATAAAAAATAACAACTATCCACACCACAAGAATTTACGTGGAAAACTCCCAAATCAGAGAAAAACCACGGCCCACAGAGAAAGAGATTCCACTATGTGAAACATTTTTACAACCACACAAGACCCTCTCTCTCCCGGCGCCAGTACCCCCACACTCTTACAAACCTTTGACTAACTCACACCTCTCTCCCAACTCTCCATACTAGAGAATACAAGAAATGAATTTCACTAGAGTCAAATCACAAAAGTTAAAGTGTATTTTGACTGGTGCAATTGAAGCAAAGACACTTGAGCTTCTTAAATAACCTTAGGAAGCTCCCCCTCTTTGTTCACAAAGCAATGTGGGACAAATCCTACTTCTTTTATTTTGACGCAAAACCAACACTTCATGGGATTACCATCATTGTTAACGCTCATCAAGCCCATAGCCACTGATGTATTTGCCATTAATTTCTATTTGGTGGTATTGTCAAAGGGTTAGCCAAACTCGTTTAACCTCACAAACCCTAGGAATATAACCTCATTCATTTAGCAATTGCTTCATAACATTATTTCTCAACTCAACATGCCCACTTTTGGAGGGTCTTATCTATTCCACTTTTGGAAAGCCTTATCTAAGACGTTTATGCACCTTGACCTCAGTACCACCTTCTCTAAGAAGAAAGTAAAGAAGCTTTTAGTCATTTATGTGCTAGTTGGTAAAACCAATCAAGATGATCATTTCACCCATAAATTAGAATTTGTTGAAAGAACTACAGGAAATAATTCGTGAAGGCGATGTCTCATTTTTCTTACCTCCATTACAAATGTTCAATATGTGATTGACTTGGAGCGCAGAGACCTTTAAAAAGTGCATAACTAGTCCCTGTAATTCTCAACATAGAATACAACTAAAATCCTAGTATTAAATCTAGGGATGAACTCTATGGTTGGAGATCTTCTATTAAAGTCCAAAAAAGTTGTAAATTACAATCAAGGACAAAACACAAAGGTATCATGTTGTGGTGCTGCTTGTAATATGATTACTAATGAGACAATATGCCAGACAAATCTCCTAAGAGCCTCACCAGTGATGCAACTGGATACTAACCTTGATTCAGAACTATTGAAGTGATAGATAAGTGGTGCCAAACATACATGTCATGAAACTACATTTAACATTAGCTTATAGTCACATCTACTGTACAATTGAAGCCAAAAAGTAAACAAAAAGTAATAAAAGAAAAAGATCCACAGCCATTAGTTCCATACAAAAGAAATCCCTCTAAAGAAAATTATTTGACACTAAAAGCAAAAGCATATCAACATTGTTCTGAGACTTAGCGGGCTTTGTCCCCAATCCCTCCTACAAATCTGACAACGCACTCTGACAATCCATGAAGCTATTTTTTGAGTTATGGGTGAAACAAGGACAATAGCATGTATAATTTGAATATGATAAATAAATCATTAAGAATATAACCAACTGCAAACAAGTTCATATCCACAAAGTTTGTATCCTACTATACATGGCTTACCTGGCAGTCACCAGCACCCACACGAGCAAAAATGCAGTCACGTATAGAAATACTGGCATTGTCACATGGGACGAAAGAACCAACTTGTGCCATCAGAATGTTCACACCAACCTGCACACAAACAGATAGAACTATTTGAACAGAACAATGTTTTAGTTTACAAAATAAATTTCTTTCCCAATGCAATGCATTAGGAACTCTGGAAATGGTTACCATTGTTAACTTATGGATATAGTTAGAATGTAGATAAAGAGTTGAACCAGGCTTATGGAAAAACAACATTTAATATTGGAGGTGGCGATGCCCCCTTTGTGCACAAAAGCTTGAAAAAGGTGAATGCGTGAATAAGAGGTACTGTATTTTCTTTTTCTACTATGGCATGTTAGCGCTGGCATATAAACAAATGTAGTTGGGTTGCTACAGACAAACATCTTTTTCACCAATCTGAACTTGAAGTTATAAAAGTAAGTTTAAGGATAGATAAACCCTTAAATTTAATGTTGGAAAAAAATCTGTCAATTGCCCTCCTGTCCTCATCAGATAAGCACAGCGCAGTTAAATTTTCTCTACCAGGCATGGAAAACCAGCTTTTTTCTTGTTATTAAAAAAAAAATCCATGCAAAAAAAGAGATTCCAGCTAAATGAAGTGTTTGACCTGTCGTATGAATGTTGATTTTCCTCCCATATTTGGTCCTGTGATAATCTGGAACCAACTTTTTCCCCTAATCTGTAATGACGAACAAAAGTAGGCAATGAACCACTTCACCATGAGCTGCAAATGATAGTTCATCTCGATATTATATGAGAACTTACTAGTTTACAATCATTCGGGATAAAATTCACCCAATCTTGAGCTTCAACGCAAGGATGTCGACTCCCTTCCAAAATAATATCTCCCACATCCTGAGAAGCATGATCATGAAAAAAGCACATTCGTGTTTCATGCAATGAGAGTTTGAATGATAATTCTTACTGAAGGAGTGATGATTGGTCGTGTGTAAGGAGTGGGACAGCTAGAAGCCAGATCAGCAAAACCAAGTAAAACATCCAATTCAGAGAGCGACCAAGATAGTCCTTCAAATACCTGCATGAAGAGCATGTTACAGACAATAATCACAATAATAGTAATAACTACAAACTAAAACAAACATGATGATCATTTTTATAAGAATTAATGCAGAACAATGGCTAGGACAGTTCATACAGGCATTCTGCAACATAGATACCTCAGAAAAAGTTGCCGCAGTTTGGACTACTCTGGCAACCAATTCTTTCTGGCAGTTTTTATATTCCTCAACAACCTTTTGGTAGTGGTCACTTAACTTCTTAAGCTTTGTGTTTGTGAATTTTACCCCGTCTTTGCGAGTTTCAAGAACAACAAAGTGGGTATTCAGCTTTTTCCTTACTTTTGGCTCCTCCTTTTTAGTAATTCTAAAGGCATATCCATATTGTGTCCCTTTTTCTAATTTCAAAGCTTTATCAAGAGCCAGATCAAGATCATTAGCTGCTATTCTGTGCAAATCGTGTATCTGAAGTTCAAGAGACTCTTGCTCATTTTTCAAAGCCGATAATTGTTGATCATACCCCGATGAAATCATGTATTCTCCATTCTCAAGTTGATCGAGGTCAACAGAAGCTTCCACAAGACCAATGAACTTATTCAAATGGTTATCGTCGGTCCACTTTTCCAGAGGATCCAAGTATCTTTCCTTGATCAATGAAGCAAACTGGCCATTGTACTGCTCTAATGCACTTTTGATGAATGGAAGTCTGATACTTGACTGCATGCCACAAAAAGAACCAGTAAATCATAATGCTGGGATAATTAAAAAGATTGTTAGCCCATTGTTTAACAGTTATGAAAGTGCAATAAAAGATGGAAGAGCGTACATGAAAAAACAAAAAATCAATCTTCTGCTAAATATCGCAGTTCCAAACAAAGAATGTGAAGGAAGTATCTTAAGAAATCCAACTATTTTAGGAGAGGTGAAAGAGAAAATAATTTCATTATATTCCTGAACTCCAAGAAACTGTTCCTCTTTGCTTTATTGCAAATTGAACCTACTCCATTTTGCTAATCTTATGTCCAAAGAAATAAGATCGAAAGGTGCCACGACGATAAGTAACCAAGAAAGAAACCATTCTTTTTAGCTCATAAAAGTACACTAGCCCAAACCAACAACTTTCTTGATTTACTTAGTTTCCAGTTAACCCCGCAGATTTTGGAGTTCAGAGGACTGCTCTTCTTCAGTCTGACCACTCAACGTTTACCGTGCCAATTGTTTTGGTCAAGTGAGTTGAGTAATATTATAAGTTAATATTCAGGGAAAAATTGGTTCCGTCCAAAATCAGTTGCAGTTAAATCAACAGATAATGGGGAAAAATTTGGTGTTCTTTAGATACAAGGATCTTGAATTATGGCCACAGAATTTGGAGTAATTAGTAAAATTGATGTTTTGAACGGGACATGAAAAATTTAAGAATTTCATTGATGACCCTCAAGCTGACGACAAGATTAATGATTCTTCATGAAAGTGGTATTATGAAAAACAAGACTAGAGCTGGAAAATAGTTCTATCCTCCCATGAGTAACTGATGTATCCACCAACAATAGCAACAATATACTATATCATCACGAAGATAACAAGTGCAGCAAATGGTGCTCTATACATGCAGAAATATAGGAATGCAAAATATCAAAGACGACCTCTTCATAAGGGATTATTAATGAGACAAGATACCCTTTGCAATTTTTTCCAGCTTGACTCATGGCAAAGTGCATGCATTTGGAAAGTCATGGTCATGATGCTAATTCAATGTTGATGCATGCTTAATTTACAGTGAGCTCAAACATATATGCTGTTACTGTTACATTTTTCGATTAAATCTTTTTTAAGGAATTTGGTTGTATGGTGAACTAGACAAAAGGTAACTTATATAGGTGTATATTTCCATTTAAAATTAGAGATGGCAGGTTATACCATCATAGCTTAAAAGGTAAACCAGGGCAACGGTTGTAGCCTCTATGTTTTTTGAACCTCAGGTAGTATTTTAGCATGTCATCATTAGTCGTCTTCATCTTAAAATCTTATATCACAAGATAATTCAAAAAGAATGCTTCTGATGCGTTGAGAGATAAAGTTAATTTCTGACAAGTATAAGAGTAAAGGGAAGACAAGGAACATATTAGACATTAGACAACAATGAAGATGGCCGTGTTAGCAACTACTAACCCCCTTTATCAGAAAAGCTCCAATTGCAGAAGTAACAATAGTTAAAAGATAAATAGCTTCATGCGCAGTCTAATAATTCTGTAGTAAATTAAGTAAGAGAAGTTTAACAATCCAGAAGGTAATTTAAACAACTACCTGACAAAAGACAGTATCAGATTGTAATGAACAGAGAAATAAAATGATAGAGCCAAATCTTAACTATAGGTTTATCTTAGATGGCTTTATAGGTTTATCTTAACAAATATATCCCTCTGAACAAACTATGACAAAATGATACAGTAAAATAGACAAAAAACACAATTTCATGCTACAATTCTAGCTTTTGAACGACCTAAAAGTGTTCCCCCTTTTTCTTTCCACCGTATATCAATAAGATAATTTTCATACCAGTGTCAATTGTATATCAAGCAAGCTAGAGGATACCTGATAAAGCTTAACAACATGAACTAGACTTGCTCTTTTCTTCTCAAGAGAGCGCATAAGTCGCTCTATATCTGAAATTCTTCTCAAATGCTGCCTTAGGTCTTGGCGTAAGATAGTATCCTCTACAAAAGCTTGTACCAAATCCAGCCTACAGTTTATCTCATTTACATCTAATAAAGGTTGTTTCAGCCACATATGCAGTAAACGCTTGCCCATTCCTGCAGTACAGGTTCTATTCAGAAGACCAAACAAGCTAAAGTTTTTGTTAGCGTCGGTTTTGCTTTCCATGACATTTAGTGCCCTCATGGCAGCAGAATCTAATCTCATGTAGCTATCAAGATCATACCGTTGGATCTTGTAATTACCATAATTGCTCTCATCTGCAAGTAGATCTGAGTAAGACATTATACACCCCAGAGCCCCAGGTGCATATTCAAACGCAGCAAGCAGATCTCTTACTGGGTCTGTGAAACCTTTTACAAGCCTACCAAGATCTTGTACCAAGTCTCTTCCTTTAAACTCAGTTTTCCTTCTCTCGGTCACCATTACACCACACCTGGACAATGCATCATTCAATGACTTATATTCACTAGATTTGTCAACCCCTTCTGGCAAAAGGCATTCCTTGCAACCGAGAGCAACAAGAGCTGACTCCAAATTTGTGAAGTGGCTGTCATCAGGAAACTCTGCTAATCCAAGTAACCTCTTAGTAAGATCAACATAGCTCAATCCAACAGTGCATCCATTCTCACGGAAGTTTGCAATGACAGCCACAATCACAGGAGAGTCTTGCATATCATTATTAGCAAACAGAATTTCTTCAAAACTGCCTAAATTTCCAGGCGATCCACTTTTCACAAGTCTCCAATTCGCTCCACTGCCCTCGTACAATTCAAGAGTGTGATCAGTCCTTTCCAAAAGAAGGTCTCGGGCCACTGTCTCGAACATAGTTTTGCTAACACTAACACTAGAAATGGCATCAGAGCCACTTCCTAATTGGCGCACAGCAGTTGTAGTGTGGTAATAGGTCTTTGCGATGAAAGTTGCATTCTCGCCATGTGTAGTATAATAGTCCTGGGAAAAAAATGGCACAAATTACTTACTAATGAAACAAAAAGATGGCAAAGATAGCATAAATCAAAGAGATCTAATACAGAAACCAAGCAACCAAAAGCCCTGATTACGTACAGAATTTATCATATATACACACATCATGCTCATATAGATATTACCCATCAAATTAAGTGACGTTATCTTTCACAATTTATTTAAAATCACAAAACTGAAGAGAGCATTATGTATGGTAGGCTTCATATACACATAAAGTAGAAAAGCATCAAAAACAATCCAGAAAAACTATTAGATACAGAACATAGGATCGAGATATAGTTGGCAAAGAGAACTACTCCTTCCCCTGTCAGTTGTCACGTTATACACAATACAGTTTCAATTCTGGATTGCCTCACAAAAGGTCACTTGAAAGAAAAAAAGCAAGCATAATTATTAGGTTATGAGAAAAGCCATCCAAAGCAATTATTAAGAAATTCAGGGGAAAAAGAAGAACAATGACAGACTGGTTAAAGAGAAGCGCTTGATTGAGTAATAATAACACTACACTTAATCCAAGGAAAATTTATAATGAAACTTTAAGAAGTTTATATTTGAAAGTCACAAATCATCTCAATTCTAGGTTTTTCCTTAAATAATTTTACTGGACTATAACATTCACTTCCAATTTCATATTCTTGATTTCCCCTCAATTACAAACACCATGGTCGAGATAGAATTCCTTCTTTTATAGCAGCCAGAGAGAACAATACATCACAGAGAACGCCTTCTTATTCTACAACCAGAGCCAATGCAATTCTGCTTAATCACTACAAGCTCACACTGACACAAACACAAAAGCGCATTTCCGAAAATGGGGGACAGAAGGGGTACTAACCCGACGATCAAAGAAGCGAACAGCTCTAGGGTCCTGCAAGTAGAAGATGAAAGTTATGGCCGACCATTTTTTTATTTTTATCCACCATCCTTACATAACAATATATTATATATATAGAGAGACATATATATATATCATTTCGCTCAAAAAAAAAGGAAAAGAAAAAGAGAAGCAAGAAAAAATCAAAAAATGCTCACACTAGGTAGGCTTTTGAAGAATGACAGAAACCCTTGAGCTTGTTTGGCATCTACCACATTAATTCCAGGTTAATACTGATACCAGTACAGGAAAAATGATAATCTAAAACACTGAAACTGAAAATTAGGATTTGGTTGTACCGAGTTTGAGTTCGGGAAGCTTGTTCTGCTCCTCAAAATTATCACCCATTTTATTGTAAAACAGCAGAAATCAGTATCTTTCACCTACAGTGGTGTGGAAATTTTCCGCTTAGACTCGCTGTCTCTCTCCGCTCTCCACTTAGAACTTGAAGCTCTGTGACCTGTGTTACTGTGTATAGTACTACGTGGAATGATGAAAAGATGACTTAATGGCGATTGGCGGGAATAAATGGCGGTTTCCGGGGTTGGCGGGGCGCGTGTTCCCCATTGATCTCCCTGTGTGCCTTTTGATTTCTTTTTCATACATTTTTTTATTTTTAAGCCCTAGTTTAGTTATTTCATTTCACCGTGATGTAGTTTTTGTTTTAAAGTTAAAGAAATGAATCGGCCAAAAATATGTGGATAATTAAGAAATTAATCGTCAGTTGTCCCATGGAAAATTATAAAAATATATAGTGAGTTCTACATTTTTATCTTTTTTGATTTTGAACTTTATGGGTTTTTCTCAAAAAAACTAAGTTCTTTGTATTTCCATTGGGATGTATCCAATAATTTTATTGTGGCAATCTTTTCGAGACCCTCTTGTTTATATTTTTGATGTATTCTTTTACTAGTTACAATGATGCAGAGGTTGTGGCACTCAAGAAGTATTTGGATTATCAAATTACTATAAAAGATATTGATGTATTGGTTACTAGTTCCAGTGATGTGGAGGTTGTGGCACTAAAGAAGAATTTGGATGATCAGTTTACTATAAAAGATCTTGGCTTTGCTATGTATTTTCTAGGTATGAAAATTGCAAGAGGTCCCACTGGCACTTATTTGAATCAAATGAAATATATATTGGACATTTTGAGGGATACTAGTATGTTGGAGTGTAAAAATGTTATTACTGACCCTCTTATTTAGAAATGATTTGGTTAGTGGTTACTAGTTCCAGTGACAAAGGAGGTGAAGTATTTTGACCAGTTCACCATAAAAGATCTTGATTTTGCTATGTATTTTCTAGGGATGGAAATTGCAAGAGGTCCCACTGGCACTTATTTTCAAATGAAATATAATTGGACATTTTGGACAATAGTATTTAGAATAATAAAAGTTATTACTCATTTTACCTTGGTCTGACCCTTAAAAATGGGGTTCCTTTAAAGTGCGGATGCGCAACATTACATGTGTATAGTTACAAGGCAGCTTCTTCAATTAAATAAAGCAATCGATAGATTTTCATTAATAAAAATCAAGAAATGCAAAAAATCGAAAGAAGTAATAAGACATATTTAGATGTAATTTCCACATCATTACTCATTTTCCAATAGGTCTAACCCTTAAAGGAGGTAGTGGGGTTCCTTTAAAAGATGCGCAACATTACATGATAGTTACAAGGCAGATTCTCTATTTGAATTTGACACAGGCATGCGTCAGTTATGGGGTGCAATAACTTAGTCAATTTCTCAGTAGTCTTTGTAGTTCCATTGGGATGTAATAATGTTGATCTTTTAAATTTGTAGATTGAGTGTAATTATGACAATTTATTTTTTTTACCACACATATTCTTTCAATGTTTTGGAAAAATTATTAACAAATCAAAATTTGTCATCTTTTTCAATCCATATATCCAATTCAAAAAAAAAAAAAAAGGTAAGATTTGTATAATTTAGTCATTTTTTTATTCCAACCACAAAATTTTGTTATTAAATTGTAATTTTTTTCTATATTTCGGAGTAAACGTTATTTTCAATATTTTGGAATATATATATAAATAAAGAGAGTACCTAAAAATGTCGCCGCATAAATCACATTACTAAATAAAGTAATAAAAATATGTGAAAAATAAGAAGTAATAAGTATTTAGATTTCATTGTTTTTGGTAGCCAACGATTATTGGTGAGTTGTAATTGTATTTTGTTTAAATAATTAACTTTCTAAAATTATATAAAAAAATAAAATTATATAAAAATTATTCTTCCAACACTATATGTATTACATTAATTATTATAATGGTGTTTGTTTCTTTTTTAAAATATAACAATTTTTTTGTTTTTTGTCCATTTTTTGACTTATTATATAGCAAATTAATCATTTTTTATGATCTTAAGTTTGACACCCATACTACATAAATAAAATAAAAAATAAACATAGTGAATAAAAAATATAAGATATATTTACTCGAATTTTTATTTTGCATTTAGTTTTAAAAAGTATGCATATGGGCCATTGGTCAATTTGTATATTCAATATTTTGGGTATTTAGATATATGTATATTAGGTGTTTGAGCTTAGCCCATTTCTTCATAATAATATAGATTTGTATTTAAGTTGATTAATTTAAATTAATAAAATACTTGTTTTAATTGAAGATAATATGTCAAAATATGTATCAAAATATTATATTATATAGTTAGCATTATATATTTATGTAAAATGAAATTATAATTATAATGTTTTTATATATAATATTTTTTATATATTTATTAACATATTTTTCATATTAATAAAATTTATTTTTATATTTATCAATGTATTTTGATTTTTAACTTTCAGAGTTGTACATTTAAAATATTTGATATGAATTTTTCTGTTGATATTTTTCCGACATATGCGTGTATATAAAGATAAATTTGTTTTTTGAAATTATTCATTTTTCCTAAAACTATGTTACTAAATATAAAACATATTTTTTATTTAATTTTGGCAACTAATTAGTTCTATAAACCTAAAAACACTACAAGAAAATTGAGTTTTAATGACGGTAAATTTCGTCATTATAAATCTAAAATCCGTCACTAAAGGTTTTTAATGACGGGAAATTTCCCGTCATGGACCCACATTATTGCCCTCCTAGGTAAAAGTAATTAATGACGGGAAATAGGTCCCGTCATTATTGTTTCAATATATTTAATGACGGTATTATACCGTCATTAAAAATAATTTCAATGATTACAAATTTCATCACTAAAAATATCATTTTCCCCTCATTAAATAATTTCCAGTGACAAAATATCTCCTCATTATATAACCATTTCCCCTCACTATATGTTTTTTTATGGATAAAATTTACCATCATTATTAGTTATTATCCCATCACTAAAAGTAATTTATAATAAAATTATCCCTCATAAATCAAGAGTTACACTCATTAAAAAATTATTATAAAATCTATAATTATTATTTTAATTGAATCACTCATTGCACAAACACATCCTTATTAATAAAGAATTCATATTGCTAAGCATCCAAGTGTAAATAATTTTTTTGAACGACAAATTTTATAAAAACAACTGTATCAACATGTAATCATGTACTCAAAATATATGCAAATGTAATTTGTTCAAAAAGAATCATGTTCTACATAACTGAAGTTCCTACTATCTACTCCATGGAGTACAAATTTGAGCACCAGAAAAGCAAATCATTTGGTTGTTTCAAATATCCTGTACCAGTTTCCCAATACGTGTTGTAGTCTTCTTTACGAGTCAACCATACAAGTAAAATAAAAAAAAGAAAAGCATTAATCCCAATATCGAAATTAACTTTTAAAGAAACTATATATTAAGAAATATTTCATCTTTTATAAACAACCCGTAGATCTTAAAATCTAAAAGTTGCACCCCAAAGCATTTTTCCTAGAAAACTCAAAAGAGGCATGTCCCATATTTGTTGCAATCAAACCAAACAATAAAATTAACTCAAACACTTGGACCCCAAAAGTGCTTTTTCATCTTCTCGACAAAAATTGAAAGTAGAAAGTACCATAAACCCCAATTTGCATCAATTTTAAGCCAAAAAAAGTTGTCATTTCCCACCAAATATCAGTCCACCATTGCATAAAGGGCTGAAGGGAAACAAATATCCGGAGTTCATTAAGCTGAAATTAAAAAAAAAAAAAAAAAAAGAATCTCCACTTGGATGATTTACAATCATCTCATCACTAATCAGATGTTTATGAAATTATTCTCAAATTTGTTTTCACAAAGGAAATCCAACAGATGCACACTTATAACACAAAGGTTTCTGAAACTTGAAACCAATTGTCCTGAGATTAGAGTAGAAAAACAGGAATAAGATTATGAATACATCCAAATGCATAAAACTTATTTTTCCTACATTGCAGATCTATTTGCATAAGCATATAATAGTCACAGATATTGGTTCCAAAAGCACAAGAACCCACGCCATTCCTTCTTAATTTCTCAGAGTGTCATTTGATATTCCTTCAAAGCTATTTGCTTTCCAACACTTTCTTGTTCCTAACCTTATATGGAGCAAGAAAAAATACATCCCATTTATATGAGAGCAATGCAGTAACTCAAAAAGTTGAATTTGTTATAATTTTTTTGTTTCGTTCGGTTTCAATCTCCCTGTTTGCCAATTATTAATTTGCTTTTAAACCAAATGTACAACCAAGATCCATCAGATCCCTATGATAACAAATAAAACCAAAGATTGAAGATTTATGATTTTCATTTATTTTGGCATGAAATCAAGAAAGAATCACTATTCAAATCATATTTCTTATCAAGGTCAAATTATGCCGCTTAATTAAGGAGATCAATACATACATTTTATACTTTTTTCAATCCCTTATGGAGGTCAAAACAAATGGGAAAATCAAAACAGAGAAAATCCTAAACAAAAGCAATAGTAAACCGATATCCACAAAATCATACACTTTTGAGCAAATTTTAACATGAACCTATGTGGTACCTCCACACACACATATTCATCCCACCAATACAGACACATCCCACTCAACAAAAACTATCCCAACTAATAAACCAACACAAGTCTAAAATATTTATAAAATGAATAATATAATAAAGAAACCAACAAATTAAACAAGTGGTACCTGTTCAAGGTCAGTGCTAGCCGTTGGAGGTGCATCGGAAATTGGTTGGTTGTCATTTTCAATTCGACTCAATCTACTTTCAATACTATCCACGCGTCTCTTAAGATGATTGTTTTCTTCTTCCTTTCCATGGAGCTTAGCCTCGAGCTCTTTAATATAAGTAGATTGAGTATCACTAAAATATTTTCTTTAAATTCCGCCTCCAAAACCAAAGACATGATTGTGGCGTTTTGGTCCAAAACACTTTTCAACAACCTCAATATGTGATAGTGATGCATTAGATTGAACAGTTCTCACAATTTCGTCCTACATGGTCAACCACGTATGTTATATGGAAAATGATTAAAACAAATTGAACTAAAAGGTTTAAGTTGTGATACTTACATATTTTTCATGTGCTTCTGGCTCAACAAACTTTCCTTTTTCTGTCGAGTTTCATAGAAATTTTTTGCAATATCAGGTGGATTATCGTCTCTACCTCCCTGAACAATGTAAAGAGAAAAATAAAATATATGTCGGATAAGAAACAAAACCAAAAATACAAAATATATATAAGAATCAAACTTTTACAACCATCTCATATATAAGTTGTCGATGCGGTTTGCTCCCGGTTCGATGAGGCATCACTCCATTAACCCGATTATTGGCATTCTGATTACTGGTTTCTATATAAATTAGTAACAACATCACAATCTTTGTCTTCATAAGTACATTTTACCAAACTAAATAATGCAATAATTTCTTCTAAAGCTTACAATGTACAGTAGCATACCTGAAACTCGTCAGTCAAGAATTTATTATTTACAAGCCATTCCCAATCTTTAGCATTCATCCTCGGTGGTACATTTTTTAAAACCTCAGTTTTTGTTTTGCAAGGTCTCACGTAATCTACATTCAAAGATGACCTCCATGCCGTCCACAACGCACCCATGTGCTCCAAAGTAGTCTCACGATATAATTCTATCTTGGGATTAAAAAAACATTCCTGAAACAATTTAACATGATAAGTTATAATAAATAACAAATTCCTGTTTTACAATTTTCCAAATTGAAGAGCAGGATATAAATTGGACGAAGATAAACATTGTAATAATAAATTAATTTCTTTATTCTACTTAATTATGTGTTTTGATCTTATCATATGTACGCCATAATATTGTATTGTGAAATAATTTCCCTTTGAAAAACAATAACACCAGATTCCAATATTTTTCAAAATTTATTAAATCTAGTGCAAAAATTATAAAAAATAAGTTGTCGAATTTGGAATCAAATTTGATTGAGCCCACAATGGATCCTACCAATCAAAAACAAGTAGAAATAAGTAAGTTTGGACATAACATCAAAGCCCAAATTCTGCAAGATCGCATACAGATTCCTTATCTTTGTAGTGACATACCCTTTATGATCACCACCTAACACACCATGGTGATGAAGTCGTGCTTTAGAGAAACTCAACAATACAATGAATGACAAATAATAGTCACATCAACTTTTTCTTAATCACAAAGGACATATGCCACACTGTTTTATATGTACACAGTACACCACAATATTGTACTGTGTATATAATAATTCCCCTATGAAAAAATAATAACACTAAATTCCAACAAACTTTAGTACTTCTACAAGCTAAAAAATCACGAAATGCAACAAAACAGAGTTAATTATTATGCAACGACATAAAATATCATAAAGCACATACTGGCGAAATAATGCAAAAACTTCAATATTTTTCAAGATAAATTTGCATACCTTAATTCCATCCCACATGTGTTGTTTGTCTGATTCAGCCAACTCCTTCCATGTCTTCACTTGAATAGGACAAATATGCTTGTCACGAACGATTTTTCCCAAGTGTCTTGACCAAAATCTATGATTTTCTCCCACGGCACGATTATTATAGAATTCGATCTCAAGTTTCTCCCCTACTTTTAGAGTCGCAATTTTCTTATTCTTATTTTTCCCTCTAACTTTCCGCTCTTTTTGAGGTGTTGAATCTATTAAATCAATTGGTGTAATAAATAAACCTATCTACATTTCAATTGAAAAACAAATGAATTTACAAAAACTCAATTCCAAATATATGATACTTACCTTCAATATATTTATCTGTTATAGCATATCTCGGTTCACCAGTTTCACCATTTTCAGCCATATGAGTATATTTAGCAACAAGATAATGATCAACAGCCTCAATTGGTATTTTAAACTCCTAGAAAAAATAATATAATCAGAAAAAATGATATGATACAATCTACAACCAAATAAGTGAATGAGTTGTTACTCGCCTTATTGATCGTGCACTCACTAATAGCTTGAAGGCCAGTCTCCATGTCAAAGTTCTTGCAAATACTTATGAAGAATTGGACTTTACTAGCTTGTTCAGTCCCATTTACCACATCTCATTTTACTATGACCTTTTCATTGGTTTTATACTCACCTAATATCATAACATCACTAACTTCTGGAACTCTTGGGTTATCTATTAAAAGTTAAGAATATAGATTAGTTATAGATATGAAAACAATAACACCAAAAATAAACAAATAATTAAGACTACCAAATTCTGGAATGTCTTGAGGCATTTTGAAAGGCACTTTGGTCCCGATAGTTTCATCCAGATCTACATAAATATGCATAGTCTCCACATTTTCATGATTTTCCAACATAGCCAATACATCTTTATCATTCCTTAATGGCTTACCATCCCCATCCGTGATTTTGAAACCAACTGAATAAATGTCGATGAACTTTTGGCCGATATTTAAAATATCCAAAAAACGACTATCCTCCGTAAAATCTCTTTCTTTCCATACCTCATCACCAAAATGCACAATAAGATTGTGGATTGAAATCTCACCTTTTAGAAGACAAAAAGAACTTGTTACAATTATATAAATATACAAAATGATAAAAATGCAAGTTCAGCTAAGAAAGTACCACTATACTCTTCAATAAGTCTGGGTGTTTTATGTCCAAATGCACGAATCTTGGCCAATTTACCTGGTGCTATAAATTTTGCAGGCTTCCCAGTGTTACCTTTAGGAGTTTTTGAAAGCATCGTTTTCATCTGAAATATAAGAAATGTAACATGTTAGTACAAGAAATAAAGATTTGACAATAAGAGAACAGTTGCACAACTAACATACGAGAATATACAAATTCACCTAACGAAATAGTAAAAAGAAACAACTAGCAAAGATGATAGGTTGGTAATATTTTCTCACATTGATTTATGTTTTCTCTTTCTTTTGGTTGTTGGTATATCAATTATAATTGGCTCAACATCCTGTTCTTGTCCAAATGTTTTCATCACATACATCTAAGGAAGTTGGGACGCCACAGTCAAAATTAAAAGATTCACCATGTTGATATGCTTCGCCTAAGTCATCAATTTTATTGCTCTCATCCTCTACTTGAAGTGGCATGTCATATAGATCTCGAGGTTGTGTCTTAACAACAATATTTCATCCTTTATTGATGTTGTCAATGACATAAAATACTTGTGAAGCTTGACTTGCTAGAATAAAGGGTTCATTTATTTTCAAAAGACGGTGGCAATTAATGCTAGTGAATCCATATTCATCTATTTTGACACCTTTCTCTTTATCATAAACATCAAACCATTTACTTATTTTTTTTTTTTTTGTATTTTGGCGAAATAAAACCACATTTTTCCCGATTTTTTCCATCAAGATCCGCCTATCTAGGGCCGATTTTTGCCCCAGGCGATTTTTTTGGCCGATTTTTCAAGAATCTCTATCAATACTCCATAATTTCAACATGATTTTGTCTTTCTCTTTATCATAAACATCAAACCATTTACATCGAAATAAAACCACATGTTTTCCATCAAGATTTTGTGTTCCAAGAATCTCCATACTCCATAATAGTCAACATAATTTGTCTCACTACCTATATCACCGAGCATCAAGCTTCAATCCGAAATCTAAAGCCATTGATAACATAACCATTGAAGCAAGTAACATATTTCGAAGGACCACGAGATAATGATAATAACTCATCATATTTAGCATCTTGGTCTTGTATGTGCATTTTTTCAACCTACAAACAAACTATAAAGTAAGTAACTTGAACAAAATATTGTTAAACACTATAATATATAATTACAAAACCACTCACTTGCTTTTTAAACCAATCTATAAATTCGCTATTCCATTCCCCATCCTTTTGCTGATTTTGAGAGTAATCTCTGTATTCCAACATTAATAAGAAATATATATATATATATATATATATATATATATTGAAAAGAGAAAAGATTATATATTGGTAGATGAACTTACATGAAGAAAGGTTGTACTTTGTCACAATTCTTTAAAATATAGATATGAGCTTTCTCCCACTCATCATTATTCAGAATATGAGACCTACCACCTCCTAGTGCTCGTCCACGTTGTGAAAATATGGATATTTCACCTTTATATTTATGAAGTTCATCGTCAAAGTTTCGTTCAAGTTTATTGAATTTTGTCTTAATGCCTTTCAAGTACCTTGAGCAAAGAGTCATACACTCCTTCGCTATATATCCCTCTGCTATTGAGCCTTCTGGACGAGCCATGTTGCGAATCAATTGTTTTAGCTCATATAACATACGCTCAATTGGGTACATCCATCGATAATGGACATGTCCACCTATTTTAGCCTAATTAGCCAAGTGAACAGGCAAATGCACCATGACATCAAAGAAAGAAGGGAGAAAAACTTGTTCCAACTTGCATAATGTAATTGGGATTTGGGATTCAATCTTTTCTAGCTCATCTACCCTCAATGATTTAACACCCAAACGAGCAAAGAACAAGGATAACTCAACAAGGGGTTCACACACTACCTTAGGGAGGAGGCCGCGTATTGCAAGAGGAAGTAGATGTTGTAACAAAACATGATAATCATGGCTTTTCAAACCTGAGATCTTATGTTCTTTAATGTTAAGTGTTAACCCTTTGAGAAATATTAGATGAAAACCCATCTGAGACTCTTAATTGCTCAAGGAATAAACAAAATAAATGCTTTTCCTTTGTAGATAATGTGTATGAAACAACGGGCAATTCAAGTTTCTCCCCTTTATGAATCAGATGCAATTCTGGTCGAATATTCATAGCTTCCAAATCGAGACGAGCTTGGACATTGTCCTTGGACTTTCCATTCATATTCATAATTGTCCCTACTATACTCTCACATATGTTCTTTTCAATATGCATAACATCCAAATTGTGTCTCAATAAAAGAGAACTCCAATATGGAAGTTCAAAGAAAATACTTTTCTTATTCCAATTATCACCCCTTGCATCATGTGATATTTTCACCTTGCTTTTAAGGTCTTTAGTCAAGACGATTCCATCAAGGTCATTCACTTGAGAAAGTACATCAACACCTGAAAGTGAAAGCGGCGGTGGTCTTACCTCTATAGTTCCGTCAAACAAACTTTTATTTTTCCTCCATTTGTGGTTGCTAGGAAGATAACGTCGATGACCCATATAACATTGTTTTTTACCATTGACTAATCTCTTAGAACAAGTATCTTTGTTACAACAAGGACATGCCATCTTACCCTTCGTACTCCACCCAGATAGGTTTGCATACGCAGGAAAATCATTAATTGTCCATAATAAAGATGCTCGCAATTTAAAATTTTGACAAATTGAAGCATCAAAAGTTTCAACACCAACTTCCCACAACTCTTTCAATTATTCTATCAAAGGTTTAAGATATACATCAATAGCATCTCCAGGGCCTTTTCAGTTCGGTATGAGCATTGAAAGAATAAAATCGATTCTTTCATGCACATCCATGGAGGCAATTTATATGGAATGAGTATTACTGGCCAAATACTATATGATGTTTTTGAGTGAGTAAAAGGTTGGAAACCATCACTTGCAAGACCAAGTCGTACATTCCGAGGTTCAAAGAAAAATCTTTATGTAGATTATCAAATGACTTCCATGCCATGGAATTAATTTGGATGCCTCATGACTCCATCATCCACTCTTTTTTTTCATGATGCCACTTCATAAAAGCGAGTCTTTTTAGACATGAATAACCTCTGAATCCTTGGCTTTAAGGAAAGTAACACAAAGATTTCATTGCTATTTTCTTACCATTCTCTCCAACTTCAGTTTCCCTAGTATGACTATAATCTTTCCATCTGGAAGTACCACATATTTTGCACGTGTCTAACTCTCTTTCTTCCTTCCAATATAACATACAATCATTACTACACACATCTATTTTCTCATAGGAGGAGAGACCAAGATCTTTAATAATTTTTTGGCATCATAGTAGGATTCGGCAAAGTTGAACCGCTTGGAATAATTTGTTTCAACAATTGTAGTAACATGTCGAATGATTCATTACTCTCCACCGACCAATACTCTTAATGTGTAACAAATTGACCAATACAAAAATTTTGAGGTCTCACAACCTGGATAAGTTGGTTGCCGAGTCCTTTAGCAATCAGTAAAATGTCTTTGCTTCATTATTCGGTTCTTCATGATGATTCTGACTTGATGAATTAACCCCTCCTTTACATCTATCAAAACCATCAATATTAGTATACAAATCCCTTAAGATTTCTTCAATCTCATCATCACTATCACTTTCTTGTGATTCTTTATCACTAGATGAAGACTCACCAAGCCTTTCACCATGATGATACCAAGTTGTATAATTAGGCATTATCCCATACACACTTAGATGCATTTCAACCACTTTACGAGATCCATAATCAGTGTTATTACATTTAACACATGGACAACGAATTTTATGTTCTTCATCTGTCTTCTTAAAGGCATAATTCAGAAATTGTTGAACTCCAATCTTGTAATTTTCATTGAATCGGTCATTCTGTAAACTCATCCATGTCTTGTTAGGTGCCATTTTTGTAATCAAATAATAGATTTACCCTATATAGAGGTAGAAACCTGAAATTTAAAAGTTTACTCAATTAAAAGAAGCCAATAGTTTTTTTCACAACTTAATGATATACAAATTATTTTATCTATGATATCTTTAAAAATTATTTCGTGTTCATATAATAGTTAATAAAATAATGTTATTAATGAAAATATAGAAGAAATATACAGTAGAAACTCTTTACTACATCTAGATCAAGATGTACAAGATATTTGTCCATTTTATCTCAAGGACAATTCTAACTGCCCTTCTCTAAGGAAATGTGACTTTAACCAAATAAACTTTTACCTTCTCTCTAGTAACTTATATACGGGGCAAAGTAGAGGTTTGACAAATGCCATAATTTAACATATTACATATACACGGGGCAGGTCCGGGGAGGGTTTAGATTAATCTATTACCCGCCCCGGACCCGACGAGTTTTATAAACATTGGACCTGGGTCCGGGGAGGTTCGACAAATGCCATAATTAGTTCTCTAAACCTAAAATTAAAAATATTGAAATTTGAAATGATTTTATTATTGATTGTATTGAAAATATAATACATTAAATATCTAGATTGGGCAGTTAAAACTTTTTTCAAACTTTTACTTTTATATAGATAAACATGCTCTATAGATATAATTCACATTTACAAAATTTGTTATCAACCAAATATTTTATATTTATACATGTTTTTCATAGTTTATAATAATTTATTTTTCTATTGTTTAATTGTATAATTTATAATCAATTTTTTTATTGAAATTTCAAAAAAATGCAACCACTAAAAATATTTTTGTAAAATAAAGTTTGTGCATTGCACAATCTGGAAAATACCAAATAGGAAACTCAAAATAGAATATAATAATTAGAAAATCCAAACAATATAATACAAATCCCCACAATAAATTTTTAAAAAATAAAAAATTGACTTAACAACTTGAATAAATAAAATACATGATAAAACTTTCAATATATACCCTTAAACACGACCAAGTCGCTTTCATCATAGGGTAGAAGGCGAAGGAATTTGTAGCTTATAAACCAAATTAAACTTAATGGGGGGCGATAGCAAAAATAAAATATTCCAGTGAACAATATCATAAAATCAATAATGTTACCAAAACTATGTTTTGTTATCTCATGTTTCATTAATTACTATATTTATTTCTCTTATATGTGTGTTAAGTTTTTTTATTCATTGTTACATGAGCAGTTTTTGCAAAAATTCCCGCCCCCAAATTACACATATGGACACCTTTCAAAATAAAATTAAATATGAATTTATGACTAAAATCTTGAAAAAAAATATGACATCAATTTTTCCACTTATTAAGGGTTTGAACATGATTAAAATGTAATGGGCCATGTAGTTGCGCCTTGTGCGGTTTTATGAGAAATCAACTTTTGAAGATGGAATACATATACATAGTATTGAATGTATTTTTCATGATTCTGAGGTGCAATATTTTTTGTTTTTGACTTCATTATTAAAAAAGCATTAAATAGTATTTCATGCATATTGTTTGATACTATTTTAAAATTATCTGCAAGTAGGTATAATTCATAAAACTATTAGAAAAAACTCACATTTCACATGACAAATCAGAGACAACACAAATATAAAGCTCGTGCATTGCAAATAAGACCTCAAGTTATATATATATATATATATATATAGGATTTGGTTCAAATTTTGTTATATGAATGGGGATTTATCCAAGCCATTGGATTGATATTTTGTATGGCTAAGATTTTTCCCTTTAATTTAGGTTGGTTTTTAGCGATTCAATTAAAAAATGTCAAAGTGGTCATTTTCGGAAATATTGATAAGGGCGTTTAGTAATTTTGTAATAGGTAAGTTATTTATTCCTTTCTTAATTATATTTTATTTTTGGGGAGTTCAAACATCGTATCTCTCTCTGTATATTCTCTCTCGATATCACGTCTCTTCACGTCTTCTCCCATCAAATACTCCATATCCTCTCAAACTCTACTTTCTCTCTCACCGTCAACTAATTTTTCTCCCTCTCAAAGTCTCATTTTTTCCCCTCTCACTCCATAGCCATCTTCCTCAAACACTCCATTTTTCTCTCTCGTGCTCTCCCTCCCGTTTAAGTTGCGACCGACCGCCGTGAGCATCCACATATTTCCATTGATGATCGAACCGCGCGACGCACCAATTCGGCCCTTTTCAGTGCGACACACCAAAATTAAAATATGTAAGTTTTTACATATTTGTTTAATTTTTGTATTTGTAATTTTACCTAAATATTGAAAATATTTTTAGAATTAGTGTGTGTAGTTTCTAGGGTTTTATATTTTTATTTTTTGGGAAAAAAATACTAATCCATGAACGGAACTTTTTAAATTTGTGCCCTTTTTGCTTTCACGTGTATCTTGTTTAGAAATCTCTTGGTATGTTGTTTAGAATCATTATTTTCTTGTATTTGATTCCCAATATTTTGTTCTTGAACATAAGATTGCCTATTGGAGTTTCTTGAAGTGTATTCAATTTGTATGAAATTCTCGCATTTATGTTGCATATCAAAATTTTAAAATTGTAAATTTTGTTGGTTCAAGTTCGTAATCCTAGTGATCTCTAGTTAAAATTTGCTACAAACTAATTGGAGAATTGTTTTGTTTCAAGTTTTTGAACCGAGGACTTGTAAAATGTTCTTTGATCTTATCCTCTTTTGTTAAATTAGTTTTGTTTATTTAAAAAAACTTTATCCGATAGGGAATACTATATATGGCAAAGGAAAGAAATCAAGTAAAGTTGATTTTTGATTAAGTTTCCATTGCAAGTTCAACATACTATAGTTTTTGTATTTAGTGCAATTTAATGTATACATGATATATATTTTTACTCAATGTCTCTTTGTTCACTTGGTGTATTTTTATTTGTATATATATTGCAAATTCAATGTACACACAATGAAGTATTTTGCCTTTACACCCATGTGTTGTTTATTGTTGATTTAATGCTATGTTTACTTGTATTTGTTGCTAGATGCGGGTTTTTTCATTATATCTTTCTTCGAGGGGATGTGATCGGATGTCATGGTCCGTAAAAAATGCTAAATTGAGTAGGTTGTCTATCGTGGAGGACTCGAGAACAAAGTTGATTGTGGGATTTTGCAATGCGCCACATGGAGACATACATGGGCGGAGGCGCAAGAGGTTGGGACTGCGGGCTAAAAAAGGGTGGTGGGAATCTAATATCTAACCTTAACTCGATTATTAGTGAAGGAACAATAAAGCAAAAAAAGAAAAAGAGTCGATGGAGGCAAGAAAGTTCGGATGGGAAATGATGTTATGTGATTTTATAAAATGAACATGTATTAACTATATGTTACTATTTTCTTTTGTCGGTCTCTTTGTTGGATTATTTATTTCATTGGCTTTTCGTGTCGAATTATCTTTGTGAATGCTACAATGGTCTAGTTAGGCGATTTTCTTGTTGGTTGTTTTTTTGGGATCTAATGAATATCGTTTTTGTTGGAATGTTTAATTAATGCGTAGTTTAATTAATTGATATGTGTTGTGTGTGTAGTTTAATGTTTGTTAATATGCCCATGATAGTCGAATCTTTGTATAATTAGTATTAGAAATAATTGGTTTGAATATCGTTTTGGTGTATAATTAGTATTAGAAATATATTTATTGTATTTTTTTGTATAATTAGTAAATCTTTGTATAATTAGTGTATTTTTCTTTGTAGATTTAGTGTATTTTTTTGTATAATTTTGCGGATGGTTATTTTGGAGTTTAAAAGTATCGCTTTGTTCGAATGTTTAATTAATGCGATTTTAATGTTTACATATTTTTAGGATCTTTGTACGTGTTGTGTGTGGTTTAATGTTTGTTAATATGCGCCCATATTTATCGAAGGATTTATAATTAGAATTAGAAAATTTGTATAATTCGTGTATTTTTCTTTGCATAATTAGTATTACAATCGAGTAAAATTTGTGCGGTTATCTTTGTATGATTATTATTAAAATATTGTATATTTGTGCAATTTTTCATGCGTTTTTGAGGAAAAAGGATATTTTCAGTTTTTTTGGATGGGGTAGGAATGAGCATGTATATATTACGGCAAAATCAAAGCAACAATGTGTATATTTGAATATAAATTTTTTTAGATTTTAAATTAACACGATGTACATTGGTGATTTGGTTTCAGCTTGATTAATATCGAAATGTATAATTGTCATATTTCTTTGTACTATATATACATGTTTCTTGTGTATTGAATGCGATTATTTAAATGCAGTAAAAATAATAAAAAAAATAAATTATAATGAGCGGTGATAACATACTAACCAAACAAGAAATGTACTAACGAAACATTATTGTTGATGCAAAGAAACATTGAAAACATATTAAAACTTGATGTATGTGTTTGTTGATTGAAAATGGTTAATATCTAATTAGGTTTTTGAACATTTGGGGCATGTTCTATTGTTATGGGTTGTGACTTCGCCACATATACTACATCGTCTCTTCAATTTTGTGCTTGCTTTGATAGTTTTCTTCCTTTGACTTTGTATACGACTTTTCACGCGGCTACTACCTTTGTTTTTGCTTGTTGTGGTGACAATATATTGATATCCTTTCCGATGTTGTCCCACAATAGGTTTCAATGCTGTTTGCTAGTCAACTACGGACCTTTCATTCTCTTGTTTGAGTAGTAGTTTTTGCTTTTCTTCCGATAGTAAGCACGACAAAGATGACAATTTCTCTATATCACCTTGGGCGAGCCAAAGACAACAATGGAAATCGACCAAAGCTTGTTGAGAGTTACACATCTTTGTGTTGCCTCCATTAAATTGGTACACATCACCGTTCTTGAAAAATGATGAATCGATGCATTTTTCAAAACGCCTTGTTAGATATTTTAAAGATACCTATACATAAGGAATATCGGTTTATTGATTTAAATAAATACAATTAAAAATATAAGAAACGTTTTTAAAATACAACATAATGTGCGATTATAACATTAGTTAAAAGTATCATAGAAGAGCAATCTTAGTATCATGGGACATGTGCTATGGTTTTAGAAAACAATTTAATAATTACATACATACACCCCATTATATATAAATATACAGAAATTGTATTTTAAAGATTTCATTCATGTATATATACAATAAACACACATTACACGTACATTAAAATACAACTACACATTGTTTCACTAATAAAGTGAGCATCTTGGAAGGTGTTCTAGTTTTTACATGCAAACATATATGTAATACAATATATACAACAAATCGGTTCTAAATAAACACTAATGTTATACTATTTATCTTGTTTTATATGCAAATATATATGTAATACAATATATACAACAAATAGTTCTAAATAAACACTAATGTTATACTATTTATATTTGTTAAATTTCAAAATAACGTTGTTTCTCATGTTTTTTTATGAAGGATGGAGGGCAATATTTTTCCTAATTACAATTACATAAAATTTAAAAAACTTAAAAGTGTATAAAGATAAATATATATTCACCTTGTTGTACGTCGGAATCGTTAATATTGTCTTCCATCGTAAGAATTTTGTTTTCTTAATTATGGGGTAAACACTCTATTGATTCTATGGTTATATTGTGGAAAAGACAGGGCGTTTTTTGGGGGATATTGTTGAAGAAGAAACGTTTTTTGGGTGGGGATATTGGTTGTGATTTGGAAAGATTGTGAATCCATTTCTTTCTCCTTATCTATTCCTATAAATTAGGAAATCTTGATTTGTTATTTTCTCAAATTGTCTCTTGTGCCCTTATTGCCTATATTTAATAATTGTTAAATTAATATTAGCCATTATCAACCATTAATTGGAAGGCTTGGATAAATCCCCACTTGCCTCATATTTTCATCCCATTCAACCTTCCCCTATATATATATATATATAATATTTTCATGAAGTAAGATCCTCAGTCCTCACAAACATTCTTTTGCATGCAAAAATCCATGCGTCATTAATGTCCAATTTCATCAAAATATCAAATTGCCGGCAAAATCCAAATGTAAGGACGGGAGGATACATTGGGGACGGGTTGAAAATGACAAATAGTAAATTAATGTTAAACCACAAGAAACCAAAAAGTTTATCAATACTCATACATTTATATTTTCTCCGCTCACAATATATAAAAGGGTTAATTACAAAAACACCCCGAATTACAAAAAACACAAAAAAATTCAAAATTACAAAAAAACCATTAAATTTGATTATGTGTTAAATTTAAGGGGGTAAGTATTGTATTTTTTAAATATTAGAGGGTTTTTGATACATATTTTGCTTGTAAAAGGTAAAATGTAAGACAAAATCAAATTTCAAGGTTTTTTTTTTTTGTAATTTTCAAAAATTTCTGGATGTTTTTGTAATTAGTCTAAATCTCAGAGGTGTTATTGTAATTATCCCTATATAAAATATAATTTAGATTTAATTACCCTTCCCCAAGTGAGAGAACAGTGGTTTTTACTCTCTTTCCCTTTCACTTAATTAATATTCTATTATCTTTGATAAATCAACAACAATGGCGCCTGCTGTAATAAAGCTTCCCCACTCTTTCTAGGTTTTTGTCCTCTGCCCAATTTCATCCCCTTTAGATATAAACAAAAAAGTGTCCCTTTCCTTTTGCGATTATTAGCCCGATTCCATATAGTAATGCTTATTTATTTCGCCCTCGTGTAAATTCAATCTTCTGAAATATCCACTATTTCTCCGATACCAATAGCTTTATAGATAGATACAGAGATATATAGATATGCTTGATTTTGTTGGTATATAATTACATAATTGTGTTTGTTGATATATATATATATATAGATAATTATCTGTATTTCATTTTCACATACGGTGTGCGTGTTGGTTTATGTGAGAATTAGAGAGGGGGAGAAATGAGCTGGAGAAGAGTAGCCAAGTCGTTGCAGGGGGTGGCGGCGCACACTTTGCTTTTCTGTTTCACGCTTTTGCTCGTTCTCAAGCTTGATCATATCGTTTCCTACTCTTGGTGGTATGCCTTCGTTTTTCAAATTTTGTTTAACCATTTTATTTCATTCATTTGATATGCCTTTGTAATTATAGTGAATATTGATGTTTTTTTTTATGTGCATATATGCATGGGTTTTCGTAAAAACCAATCGTTTTGCTTTTTGTTTAGCTTCCTATGGATGTGCTTTGATGTTACGTTGGATATTTTTTAAGTAAGATAAATGAATTAATTGTGTGCAGGGCACGACTTTTACTCTTCATCTTTTTTTAGGGTTTGCAATGGGAAAGGTTTTGGGATGATGAAATTGGGAAAAAAAGAAAAAAAGTTTACAATTTTGGTCTTATGGTTGATCATAGTGTTCAATTGCTCTTTTCATCATTGCTGAGTCTTGATTGAAACTGTGAAATTAGTTAATTGGCGGCCACCTTATACAAACAATTTTGCCTTACGATTTGATATTATAGTTCCAATACAATTAGATCATAGGAATAGCTCACAAAGAAAGCAAAATCACTCTTGAAGGCGACCTAAACTAGCACGTAACACTAATGTCTACAACTAACTTGTTGGTACATGAAATCAGGTAAGTACCAGAAACCCTGCTGTCATGTCGCTATGTCATGCCCAACCCTCGACTTAGATAGACCAAATATACCTCATGTTCTATTATCAACAGGTTGCTACGTCCAAATATCCTACTTTGCCACACCAAGGAACAGATGCATGGTTTTGACCACTGCCAACAGTGACTCCTCCCCTGTGGCACAGCTAGCACATAATGCCCTAGGGGTCTTGCACACTAGGGGCTGGCATCTTTCTATTTCGTAGATTGTGAGCCCGCTTCTACTTATACAGCCTTATTGCCTAATTACTCATACTATCACCTTTATCATTTGTTAACAGAAAATTGAAAGGCACCAATAGCCTGCATTCAGTTACCTATTGACAAAGTAATGGATATCAGCAAATGCATTATTGTAGTTAAACAACTGCACCAAATTTTCTCTTTTTCTCTCTATATCAAATATATATATGTATACATATATTTATGTATATATTATCTGCAAAGATAATATATCTGTACTATTTATTATTTAAATATACTCATGTGTAGCTTCCTGTATTTTTCTTCCCGCCAGCTTGCTTTCTTTCCTTTCCTTTCTTAGAGTTCTCTGTACAGCTAGTAGACCTTTCAAAGTCTCTAATTTCTTCATCTACCTGCAGTTGAGGTCTCCTCTCATATCCTGTCTCTATTTGGGCAGTTCCGCTGAACAAGATTTCTACTGTCCACAATAAGGTTAAAATGTTAAACAAATTTGGAAATGGAAAGTTATGCCCTCTGATTTGAAATGAACGAGGATAAAATCTCGCCAGGAAGAATGCAGTAAATTCAAAATGTGGGCTTAGACTTGAGTCTTGAAATGGGAAAAAAGTTAGGATGTTAGCTCCACTCCTCTCTGGAAGGCACAAACAATTGAACTAGTATATGATGTGGTCTAAACTGAATAGTAATAAATGAATTAGCTAATAGGATTTGTTTTGGTTTTATACTTCTATCATATTTGGGAAATGTCAATCTTTGACCTCACACTTGTCTTCCAAAACTAGGTACTTCACAAAATATGGATTGAAGAAACGTTGGATGATTTGTTTTTCATGCTCACCTTTGAGCCTAGACTTGAGCATGTTAATTTTTAGTGGAGATCCACACTCCAAGGAGTGTTTTCCCATTGGCCTTTTCCCCACTTACATAGACAAGAGGTGGTTGGTGCATTAATTAATTTGTGTCCTTTCACCATATACCAGTACAACAAATCCTCATGATGCAACCACAATGTCACTAGGAGATGGTATAATCATATGCTCTCAAAAATTTATGTCTTTAAATCGAGTAGAGTAATTCTATCTTCATTTCACCAACGGCAGTGTGCATCCAAAGACCTTCTTTTGCATATCAATTGAGAAAACTCTCACCATTCTCTGTTATAAACTCATTTATTATTTTATTTTAATATATTTATTATGTATCACTTCTCAAAGTGTTTCGTGATATTATGTTAAAGCGGGTTGGAGGCTAGCAACAAATCTTGAACCCTATATGCTCAACAATACTAAGAGGGTAATCATGTAAAATTACCATCATAGAAAGCTCTCGCCTCGAATCTTCTTGTTTGAAAGTATGTGATCTAAGCTCTTTGTCCTCCACAAACTTTCTTGGTTGCCATCATCAAACTTTGGCGAATATCTGCTTTTTCTTGGTTTTCTTTTACAAGTTTTTCTCATAGTGTTTTTTCAAACTAGTAGTTCCATGACTTGTTGGAGCTTTGAGGCGAGTTTTGCAATAGTTACACTCCGCATGTGGAATTCCATCAACCAACACTCTTTTAAAATGATTCCAAACCTCTCAAGTTCTCTTTCTCTTACCATTGTTGTCGGAATATCCTCAGTCCCAAAGTCATCATCACCTTCATTAGTACTTTCGAGTTAATTCCCGTTGTAGAATGGCTTTCTTGGATGTTAACGGATGGAAGAGAATTGTCTCCTCCTTCGAATCCGTATATGTAAATTATCAATGATAAAAAAATTGTGAGTTATTTGCAATAAAACTGCAAACCAAAAAAAAAAAAAACACATTAGTAATATATTGAAACAATTTACATGCCGATGATAAATTGATTATTGAAAATCACGGAAACAAAAGGACCCGCCATTAGAAACTATCTCATTTTTTTTTCAAAAAGGCGCCAACAAAGGTGAGCAAACAAAATTAAGCATTAAGCGATGCACTCACTATTAATACATCAAAAGAATTACACCATCCAACATCAATATCAAACATCAAACAAGCTCTCAAATCCATGAACATATCTCATTCATTCAAGCTTTTACAGACTCAAACACACGCACACTCTCTCTACGTACACACACAATGACAATGACACAAACACCATTCACCTCTCTAGTCACCAATCACCATTGAACACACACAAACAAATTATGACACATACACACATACCACAAGCAAACACACATTACGGCATGCACAAACACCCCACAAACACACACACACACATTACGGCACACACATTAACACACATACACTCTACAACACACACACACACACATTACGGCACACACTCTCTACGGCGCACACTCTACGGTGCACATAGAGACCACGAATTTATTATTTGTTAACAGAAAGTTGAAAGGCACCAATAGCCTGCATTCAGTTACCTATTGACAAAGTAATGGATATCAGCAAATGCATTATTGTAGTTAAACAACTGCGAACCAAATCTCTCTCTCTCTCTCTCTCTATATATATATATATGTATACATATATTTATGTATATATTATCTGCAAAGATAATATATCTGTACTATTTATTATTTAAATATACTCATGTGTAGCTTCCTGTATTTTTCTTCCCGCCAGCTTGCTTTCTTTCCTTCCCTTTCTTAGAGTTCTCTGTACAGCTAGTAGACCTTTCAAAGTCTCTAATTTCTTCATCTACCTGCAGTTGAGGTCTCCTCTCATATCCTGTCTCTATTTGGGCAGTTCCGCTCCTACTGTCCACAATAAGGGTCGTTAAACAAATTTGGAAATGGAAAGTTATGCCCTCTGATTTGAAATGAACGAGGATAAAATCTCGCCAGGAAGAATGCAGTAAATTCAAAATGTGGGTGTAGACTTGAGTCTTGAAATGGGAAAAAAGTTAGGATGTTAGCTCCACTCCTCTCTGGAAGGCACAAACAATTGAACTAGTATATGATGTGGTCTAAACTGAATAGTAATAAATGAATTAGCTAATAGGATAGGTGGAGGTGGTTTTTATACTTCTATCATATTTGGGAAATGTCAATCTTTGACCTCACACTTGTGTGAACTGTGTACTTCACAAAATACGGATTGAAGAAACGTTGGATGATGCCTTGTTTTTCATGCTCCACGCCTTTGAGCCTAGACTTGAGCATGAATAAGTTTTTTTAGTGGAGATCCACACTCCAAGGAGTGTTTTCCCACAGGCCTTTTCCCCACTTACATAGACAAGAGGTGGTTGGTGCATTAATTAATTTGTGTCCATTTTCGCATCCACCAGCTCCTCATGATGCAACCACAATGTCACTAGGAGATGGTATAATCATATGCTCTCAAAAATTTATGTCTTTAAATCGAGTAGAGTAATTCTATCTTCATTTCACCTCGGCAGTGTGCATCCAAAGACCTTCTTTTGCATATCAATTGAGAAAACTCTCATCATTCTCTGTTCGTAAACTCATTTAAAATTTTATTTTAATATATTTATTATGGATAACCAATATGACAACTTGATTGACCGTGTGGTGTTTCGGTATGTCTAAATCCAAAACCTTTTTATACTTTTCCCACTGGAGATCTGTCTAAAGTGTTTGCCACGTTGTCCCTGGTCATAATTGTTCTCATTAGATAGCTTTAAGAAACTATAATAGAGCATTCTGACGGTGAGTGTTTATTTATATTGATTCTAAGGTTAGACAGAGATAGATTACACAATCATGGGGATGCATTAGGGTAAAGTCAATTCTAGGTTGGTGTTGTTACATTGATATGCGAACTGCATTTTGCGTGTGATTTATGGCCAGCGGAGCCTGGGGTGTATTTTAGTCTGTGAGCTTTGATGCTTTAGTGATTATTAATAAAGATCTTTAGAAAGATGTCTTCATCTATTAGGTGCTGAATGCTATATTGATGGATAGATTAAGAGAAGAAACCCAAATAAGGTTAAATAATCACAACTCTCTACTGATTTTCCATAATGATTAATTACTAAAAGTTACAGATTAAACTGATTACTTTAGGGTATATATAAAAATAAGGCTAAGAGCCAAGGCCCGAAGTTGGAATTTGCTTCTTTTATTTAATGTATAAAAAGAATGTATTTCATTTCATACTCAAATAGGTAGTCAAATCCTTTACTAATACATGTAGAAAAAAACTATAGAAAATTTGAAAATTACCAAAGCATCCTAAACATCAGCCGATTTAAAATCAAGCTTACCATGAATTATGTATGAACTTCAACGATTTGCTTCAATCCTGCTATACGCGAGGTCTCCTCCACTTTGAGCCAGTTCTATATCCGAAGGTAATGCAGATAGCCGTAGAAGATCTCCTTCTTGGTGGTGGATCAGGTGCAAATACAAATAATTGACTGCATTTTAAAAAAAAAGCAAGAAAATATTTATTTGATCAATACTGCCAGTTTTTTCTCTCTTACGTGTAAGTAGAAAATAAAAAAGATAGTGCACATTTATGTGTTTGCATTTTTAGAGGCTTATTCGTTGTTGATTATTTCTGGAGCTATATATATTTCAATATGCTCATTAGGATCTGACTGAAATTCGACTATGCTCATCATGCAAGCGTTGCATAATCTAGTTGTCTGTGAAAATTTCCCCCAGCAGCTTGGATAGATCATGGTGATACAAACTTTGAGCTTAAGTTGGGACCTTGGATTTTCTTATTCATACGCCTCATGTACTTGGTTTCATGTGCAGGGTTATTTTCTTTCCATTGTGGCTATTTCATGTAGTTGTTGCTCGAGGAAGATTCTCTCTACCTGCCCCATCAGTTCCTCATGATCGCAATGTATGCCTCTTATCTTTCATGCTTTTTGAATGACATTTCAATAATAAAATTCTTCAGAACAATAGAGGTTGCATCCATGGTGAAATATTGAGCACAACTCATGCAAGTTTTCATATATTTCTTTGTTATTTATTTATTTTTGTTGTGAACAGTGGGCCCCGTGCCATACGGTGGTTGCTATGCCATTGCTTGTTGCATTCGAACTGCTTCTTTGTATATATCTCGAGAGTATATATGGTAAGGAAGCAAAACCCTATCTCGAGTTTTAGTAACAGACTAAGAGTCAGGAATTGACTTCATATTTTATTTATTTATATGGTTGTTATTTTTATTTGAGAACAATTACATTGTTTGTACCACAAATTGGTGTGTATGCTTCTAATCTGCTTCTTATTCTCATGAGGCAGTGACAGTATGAGCTCATTGTTTGGTTAGAACTTAGAAGGTTGTTGCTTTCACAGTTGCTAAGATATTTTCTCTATGATTGTGTCTCATTGTTGCAGTTATTGGTTCTGCTGCTGTGAACCTGAAAATCGCCTTCCTTCCTTTGCTGGTGTTCGAAGTTATTATCCTTATTGACAATTTTAGGTACAACATTTACTTGATGTCCATATGTTCGGTTTGCGTTTCTCCTACTAGAAAATACCCGATTCCCATAACCATTTTCCCCTGGTTTTGCTTAACTTCAATTTCTCAATCCTTTCAATGTATCATAGTGTAATCATGTTCATGATTTTATCTTATTTCGTGTTGATGATGAAGAATGTGCAAAGCTTTATTACCTGGAGATGACGAAAGCATGAGTGACGAGGCAATATGGGAGACACTTCCTGTAAGTTTCCTGATTTGACATAATAAGTGTACAATGCTTCTACCAAACTTAGATGTTTTTCCAGAAGTTAAATATTAGTCATGATTGTTATTTTCATATTGCTCTGTGTAAGTTCAGTGGGTGAATAGTTTTGCAACTGAACAAATTTATATAGTTTTTGAAGTGTATGAAACAAATGATCTAAGGTTTTAATACATAATTATTTAAAGGAAAATTAAGATGGCTACTTTTTTTGGAGTATACAAAGTGAGAAAGCTCTATGCCAGTGCGATCCTGGAAAAATTATTTTATCTTATGTTATTGAATGCTAGAAAACTTTTATTGGATTTTAGGATGAGTAGGCCATGTAGAAGTTTTAGATTGATCCTGCTGTGACCGAGCTATATTAAGAGATGGAATAACTAATTGTCTAATGTGCTGTTTAGTGGTCAACTGCTTGGCAGAAGTCCTGTTGCTTCCTTCATCTAGACTTTTATTTTGGGAAATGCATGATGACCACTGCTGAAGTTAGAACCTTGTACTGCAAACAGGCAGAATTTCCCTCTGTAAAAATGGGAAGATATACAATAGATATTCGAGTCTCAATATTAAGATGTGCACATTGTTGAACTTTTATTCATTCGGAAGGTGATTCAACACAAATAAATATCTTGCCTCCCATATTTTGCCTGCCACTCTTCAGCTACCATCCAAATCAACGTATAAACTCTGCATTGTGCAAAAGGAGTAGATAACTAGATATCCTCACGACATTCAGGCACGTACCATCACAATAGTAGGTCTTGTGCTGGACATATGGTGTCAGAGCCGGTGACCAAATCAACTGAACCCCATTTGGGACAAAGCTCAAACTTGTTGGTGCTGCTGAATTGTGCTAAAAGGAGTAGATAACTAGATATCCTCACAACAGATTGAGATAAGCTTTTGTGAGTGGTTGCTATAGGACCTTAAGCACAAAGTGCTTTATTCTTATAGCTAACTTAGATGGTGTTTGGCTAAGCTTTATTTGAACATTTTATAAGCTTCTACAGCTGATAACATGATTTAGGATCTTATAAAATGTTATATTTTTCTAAAAGAATTAAGATCTTAAAGTATTCGGATAAAACAAGACCAAGGATAAAGTAAGACCCTGTTAAGGTTTGGGACAAAGTTCTATTGTCATAATAACCTAAAACCACATGACACCATTAGGATCATGCCCTATTTTTTCACATACTCTGCATGTAAATAACTATGAAATATTTTTACAAATGCTACAAACTTGATTAGCTTCAAATAGAATTTTGGTGTGCAGCTTCGAACAAAAGTAAAAGAAGTTGGCAAATTTCGTCTTGGCATAATGCTTGATGTCTTTCCTAATAAAATTAATTGTAGTGAAAGCTTTTGATCAAATTATCTACAATGCCTTTGATTTGCATGCTTCATTAATAAATTAAGTATTAATAGAAATCTTTTCATTGCTTAATTATCATAGTTTTTGTCGAGATAATTGCACTTGTTTTAATGCACATGTAAAAGATAAACCGAGAGCAAAAATTCTTTGAATTATTATGATAAACTCCGATCGATTCACCTTGCATTTTGTAAATATTAGCATGATTCTGGCTATTGATGCATGAAAAAGTCACCAATGAGATTCACAAATCACAAGTGCATTTTGGATGCATTTCTTCAAACCACCTTCATCGTCCAGTGACCAAAGTATTTGTTCTAAAATAATATTCTTTGGTGTTTGTATGAGCAATGAGCAATCATTTAGTGTGATCATGTAAATGCGTCATTGACTGTAATAATCATACGAAGACATCTTGGTACCTACTAAAAATGAGTCACCAAAAAATATGCACAACATCTTTAGAAAATCTTTAGGAGCAAAAACTCACAAAATCATACACAGATATGTAAAACTCTATTCAAAACTGAGGCCTTATTAATCAAATCATGAAAACAAGATGAAGTTGATTCAGAACAGGAGACCTAAACACAAAGAGAGGGGAAAAAGATGCCCCGTCTCTTAAAGCCATAAAAAACCGCATGCTGAGCCTTAACAAATATAGCACAAATCATTACGTCAAAAACTGTTGGATTTTCATTGGGAAAAATCAGGGTCGCAATTGTACTAGCATACGTGGAGTCCAATCTTAATGTATATTGCAGAATATGTTGTTTTTCAACAATAGCTTTTGCTGGGTGTTCCTTAGAATCTCATTGAAGAAACCCACTGGGATAGCATTTTATGTGGTTTGGATTCAATCGATTCACAACAGAAGTATGATGAGTTGGGGCATTATAGAAAAAAGAAAAAAGAAAACCAAATGAGACCAGCAACTCGAAACAGTAATGTAGAGTAATTTCTCCATTCTCAAGCACTCACCTGAGCTGCACAGTGCACAATGAACAACAGTCAACAAGATGATGATTCTGGCGTCATTCGGCCGATGAAGTGAGACATAAGAAGTGGAGGCGGTGATTGTTCAATAATCCTGAGGCCAGCTGGGGTCAAATATGTGGTTTGGTAAATTAGGAAACGTATCATGTGGCGGGTGTACTCAGGGTGTTTTTATCTTTTAAATTAAAAAAATGGATTTAATGACTTCCTTTTTAGGAATTTATAAGTTATCAAACAACTTATTTTTGAATCTTAAATTAATAATAATAATAAAATAAAAATCTACCTAATGGTTCTCGAGAGCTCACAAGCTTTTAAACATCTTTATAAGATGTTTTCGAAAGCTTATAAGCTCAACAAACACTCTTTGAGTTCAAATTCATGGTGCTCATGGGCCTTGAGGCACACACTGCTATGTGGGTTGGCTGACTTCATGTAAGACAGGTGCCATTGTAATTTTTACCTTGGCTATGTAATTGGGTAATTTAGATTCCTAGGTGGATATTTATCACTTTTTTCCTGGTCTCTCTATTGTTTACATTTTTATGTCAATTTACTAGTCACAATTTTATTATTTGCTAATGACTTCTTGTGTTCAGCACTTCTGGGTAGCAATATCAATGGTTTTCTTTCTTGCTGCCACATTGTTCACTCTCCTGAAGCTATGCGGTAAGTCTCCTTTCTCTGACTATCTGTGAGTGTCTGTGTACTTGTATGTTTTTGTATGAGTTTCTATGAGTAACAAGAAAAACCTTGTAATGTAGATGCCAGGCATCTGTGTTAATTTAGTGTTCACTTTTCCTTTTCTTTTTATGCCTCGTCTACCAGATACCTTTTTTGCTGGAATTTTTGTTTCACAATGCTATCGTTGTCTGGAAAAACACCTGTAGATATGCAAGAAAAACTTGATCTCTTATTTGTGCTACTGCTGTTGGCTAAGCTACAAAAGTTTTGTTTTCATACATTTTCCCCCTTTTAACTTTAAGGCAAAGCAATCAGATCTGTTACTGTGTGGCCTGACTTACTAGTGGATGCATACATATCACTGTGGATGGAGGGTGAGAAATTACTGATATTGAGGGGGGTGGGTTTATGGAGTATATTTTGAAAAGTTGGGATTCTGTACAGAAGTTTTCTTGTTTCGAAGTGGTGATAAATACAATAATCTATGAGTTCAAATGATATGCCCTTCAAAGTTGCCCTGCCATAGGTGCTAAGTTGGAGATGAATAGAGGAGCTGCAGTAGTTGGAAACAGTTTAATGAACTCCTATGGGTCCGGTGAAGCAAGAGCATAGGTACTTAATATCACAGGGAGAGCAATTGTAAATTATGCTGGATGAGAACGAGGAATTGGTTCTATGCGGAGAACATAGCTAAATTGGCTGGAAATCGGGAATAACTGTGAAGGAAAAATTCGTCGGGAATTTATTGTTCTTTTTTTCTTTTGTTCTTTCTAAATATGTCTCAAAAGGCTTTCTTGGGCTCCATAATTTGTAGCTGAAAGAATGAATATATGAAGCTATGTTTGTTGCAAGTTTCAGACTAATTTGAGTGTGGGCCTTAAAACTAATTGTTCAGTGGTGTTTCTAGTCCAGGAGGTCATCTTCCAACAAAATGTGATACCTTGTGAACTTTAATGTGTATGTACATGTCTATTTGTCTATCTATGGAACAACTAGTAATGTGACTGCATTAACCTGAAATTAGATATATATATATACACACACACATGCATCACATATATTTCGTGATTTATTTGGTAATTTAAAAAATATTCTTAATCTTTCTAGAACTGTTTCTTGAGTTTCATCTGGACATATTTGTTTAGCTCAATTTTTACTACATTTGCATTAATAAGACTTAAGTTTTCCTATTTTTATGAGCATTCTGCAGTGAGACTTCATTATTTTGGTGGTAAACTGTCTTTGCAGTTTCCAATGAGGCTTGTTAGATAAATTTCTACATTTTGCAATAAGACATCATTTTGCATTTGAATTTGACTTCACTCATAATTTCTTTATTCTGTCACACTTGTTTTTTATACCACACAAATCCCAAGGTCTTTCCCGAATTTATTTTTCGTTATGATTATTAACTTTTCTTAATTTCGACATTGCAGGTGATGTTGGTTCTCTTGGCTGGTGGGACTTGTTCATAAATTATGGGTATTGTTTCCACTTAAATGCATCTTTTACCTTCATCATTGCGTAATCAGAGTTTCATAATTTTGAGAGTTGGCTCACTTTTGTTTCTATAGGATTGCTGAGTGCTTTGCATTTCTTGTTTGTACAAAATGGTCTAATCCAGTAATTCATAGAAATTCTCGAACAAGAGAAGAAAGCTCATCTTCTACTGCTATTAGATATCTGGATTGGAACAGTGGCTTAGTGGTATCTTCTGAGGATCAGTCACAGGATAGAATGTGTGGCCTACAAGATATTGGCGGCCACATCATGAAAATCCCAATTATTGGTTTCCAAGTCCTCCTTTGTATGAAGCTCGAGGTATCCATTGTGGCTCTTGTGAATATTGTGATTTAAATTGCTTAACATTATTCAATTCTTGGGATGTTTAGTCAACTAACTTATTAGGGTTCTGGATTAGGGAACACCGCCAAGTGCTAGAAATATTCCTCTTCCAGTTCTCTTCTCTCCTATATTTGTATTGCAAGGAGCTGGGGTCTTGTTTGCTACATCCAGATTGGTTGAGAAAATTGTTCTTTTACTACGAAGTGAAGCTAGCGGTGGAATATATTTTGTATTCTCTTCAAGAGTTCATGACTGCTTTGGTTTCTTGCACCATGGCTCCAGGTAATGTTTGAACATGCTATTACTTAGTAGGTTGTTTTGCATCAAAATATAAACAAGTTTAGTGGAGATGTTTCTTGCAAAATATATATTGTGACTTTTACTTGTCAGGCTGCTTGGCTGGTGGTCCATCGACGAAACAAGCAGAGAAGAGCAGGCCCGCTTGTTCCATGATGGGGGCTCAGGGTAAGACTTTTTTGTCTTTTCATACAATATCACTTGAATATGTAACGAGTATCCTATGCATCTTCAACAGTGGTTAACAATCAGATCACTTTTTTGAGTGTCCTTTAATTTTCAGTCTCACCTGTATGTAGGTACGTGTCTTTTCTGTGAATTTTTTCCAGCACATGTTAATTTTATGTGAAGAGGCATCCTTAAGCTCAAATACAAAAACAAAAACGCTGCAGAAATACAAACATCTAGTAATGAGACTGCAAGATTACAATAAAAGCATTGCACAGTCTTCTTTATGGTCCCCTATCTTTTTATAGAAAGCAAAACTTTAGGCCAAACTATTATGACAGTCTGTGATAGAAATTTCTCTCTTAAAAAATGATGTCAGTAATCAACTAAAGACCTCTCTTCTTTTATCGAAGAAAATAATATGGCAAGTACTAAATTATTTTTGTTACACGTGCTTATGACACAATTGCTATAAACTTATAGGTATTTGCATAACCACACCGGAAATAATATTCAACCTAGTGTTAAATTAAGCTATGTCAATTGCACTGGAGGTCTCTTCTGTTCGGATGTTTTGATGATGACTTAATTTCAAGATAGTTAGGCCTTTTTTCCTTGTCTTACTTTCTTGAGACTATTTGAGCCAAGTTGTGATATGTTTTTAATATTCCTATTACAAGTTACTGCAGACATGTTGTATCTAGAATCAGATCTTAATATCTGGAAGTTAACGAATGATTCTATGAGATTATCTGACAAGCTTTATATTGCTCTAACTAATGACTCAGTTATAACACTTTTTCTGGTTATCCACCTGAGATAGTTAAGAAAATGCCGAAGAAGGATCTTGCTGAGGAGGTAAGTGCCATCTCTTATCTTGTTTTTTTTTTTTTCTTAATACTCTAACCACATCTTTAACAATTGATTCTACCTTTACTTTGTTGGTTCTCTTCTTTTCAGGTTTGGAGACTTCAAGCAGCACTTGGTGAGCAAACAGAAATTACAAAATTTAGCCAGCAGGAGTATGAGAGACTTCAACATGTAAGAATCTTTATTCTGATTGGTGTCGTATATTTATGTGTGTTTCCGTGTGGGTGCATTATTGCCAAACTTTCCTGTATTTGTCCATTGCTGATTGTTCATCCCATATAACGTTGTCTTTTGCTAAATTCAACCATTTGTCTCTGATAACATTTTTTAATTATGATAATGAATCCGTCTGTTTAAGAATCCCATATAACGTTGTCTTTTGCTAAATTCAACCATTTGTCTCTGATAACATTTTTTTAATTATGATAATGAATCCGTCTGTCTAAGAAGTTTGGTTTTGCTCTTTTTATGATCTGACTTTTCCACCGGTAGCATAGTAATGATGATAACTTTTCTTTTTATTGTTACACCAATTAAAGAGCAGCAACACAGACAAAATTTTATACGCTCCATGCTAAAAAAATATAATTGTCCGTCATGTTTCTCCTTATTTTATTTTATTAAATTACAGTTTACAACAATTTGAGTATCCTATAGAATGTATATGCTTGCCATAGTGTCAATTTTTCAGTAAACTAAACGACTTGTCTCGATGCGGCTCAGGAGAAAATTCTGTGTAGAGTCTGCTTCGAGGGAGAGATTAGCGTTGTTCTTCTTCCTTGTAGGCATCGCATTCTATGCAGGTACTACGATTTCGTTAGTTCTATTAACTATGAAAAGCTCATCCTTGTATGCTTTATCTATCCCATACTAAATGTCCTTTTAACGTGGTACAGCTCCTGCTCTGATAAATGTAAGAAGTGCCCTGTTTGTCGAGTGTCTATTGAAGAGCGCTTACCTGTCTATGATGTATAGCCCTTTCCGGACATCATTTTTTATGGTTAGAAACCTTGACTAATGAAGTAAAGGTAGTTTTCTCCAAAAGTCTAGCAATAGTGAGCTTAACTTTTGACACAACTAACGGGAGCAAGAGATGGCTTGCTATACTGCTGTATTAAGATGGGTTTTACTTTTCATTTACTTGTATATACTCATACTCGTTCAAAATTGAGGGAGATGTGTAAAATATAAGTTGATCCCTTTGGTTCTAATGTTTGTGGTACTTGTGTTACCATGAGCTGCATCTTTCCTGTGAAAAAAATTGTTTTATTTGTCAACTTTCAGAAATTGGTCCTACATACTTGGGTGATATCTGGATTTTGTGTATATGTATATATTCTCTCTCTGTGGTTGGGATAGGGGACAATTTCATTCATCATCATCATCATCATCATCATCAACAACACCTTATCCGATTTTGTGGGGTCGGTGGTGTGAAGTTTATAGTGTCAATTAATTGTATGAAATTAGTTAACACTACAAATTCACACAAAATACAAAATGACAAAGTTTTACACCGGATGTTGTTCCTGACGCAGTGAAGGAGAAATGAGATGAAATTCCAAAACCATCATCATTATAGGTTTTTCCACTTGCATGAAAAATGTTATTCGAATGAGTTGGATCAAATATGTTTGAGTGGAAGATATTTTTTTTATTAAATGGAAAAATTTATAAGAAGAATTGAAAAGGGGTGCTGTGCTAATCACAAAGCCACTAGCTAGCTAGACAAAAATGGGTTTTGTGAAAACCTATCAAAGTAAAACCCAAAAAGAAAAAAGAAAAAAAAGGAAAACCTACCAAAGTAATTAGTAATCAAATGTTAAAGCAAAAGCGACATACTATATGTATATTATAGCTAAAATATACAGATATTAGCTGAAAATAATAATTATAAGACTTTAGCTTCTATTTCAAAGTTTCAACAAAAAAATATTCAACCATAGAAAGCAAGCCCTAAACACGAAGGATCTCCAATGCTTTCAAAAGGGTTTTCCTAAACCTAACTAAATCAAGATTTATATCTTGATTATCCAAATACACAGAACGAAAATCATCAAATCCTTTCTTGCTAATAGCAACAGGGTCTCTATACATTTTGTCATCATCTGGTAATGACAAAGAGCTTTCATTTAGATTCACCTTGTACTCCAAATACCTCAACTTCATATCCTCCGCGGGTATTTTGAAGCACGTTTTAGCGATGTACTCCAAACCAAATGGTACGATTTGAATAACAACCGCGTTTTCCGGAAGGAAAACCATGTTGGTGAGACCCGCCCCGTGCACTCCAACCATCACATCAAAAGAATTCACAAGTTTCGCAACTAACGACACGTTCCAAACCATTTTTTCATAACAACATCAAATCCCAAGGTTCGTGCCATGTCGAAATCTGCGTGTTTGTTCACCAAACGTCGCGCTTTTCTTCTACAAATGATGAGCATTCTCGGTCGCCTTGGTTCATTTTTCACCGATTCTCTCTGCAATGAATATGCATCACGAAGCAACTTTGTGAAGTTCGTCATCGAATAATTATCACGCGCGTATTCATCGTTTATAATTGATCAATAGTGAACTCCTTGTTCGCCTTGAGGCCTATAACCACTCTTGAAAAACACAACACTTGATTTTCCTTGTCAATGTCAAGAATGTCATATTTAGAGAGCTTATCTAGTACAATCTTGTACTTTGAAGTCCACTTACTATAATTATTAGTGAAAAGAAAAACTACTTCTCGATCGAATCGATGAGACGTTACGTAGAGGGGGACGAGCACGTCGGTGAAGGCGTGGAAGGGGTTTCCGGCGTACCCTCCGGTGGAGAAAACGACGGATGGAATGGTGAAAATTTGGTTACAAGAAGGGATTTTTTAGGTGTCTCATATTTGATTTTGAATGTTGTGACTCTTCCCATGGCTAGCATGTCTTGTTTTCGGGCATATGGTTTTATTGTCCAAGAAGTATTTGAGTTAATGTTGTCTTGATGTTGGGTTGAAGCTATGAAAATGGTGGATGAGGTACCATGAATTCTTACATCGCCGTTTAGTTCGTATATGTCGGACCTTGAATTGGAGAAATTGAAAATAATTGGCTTCATAGTCTCTCCATCAAAATCTGAGAAAGGAAAAAGGAAGTGTTATTTATATAGCATAGAAAGGGATAATTACAAAAAGTACCCCTGAGGTTTCACCTAATTACAAAAAAACCCAGCTAACTTCTAAAATTACAAAAAGTACCACTAAAATCTGATTCAATGTTAAAATTAAGGGGTAAACTGCAATATTTTTATAAATATGAAGGGGGGTTTTGAAATGTCTTTTTCTTATGAAGAGTTTAAATGTTGGACAAAATAAAATCTTGGGGGTATTTTTTGTAATTTTGAAAGCTAGTTGGTTTTTTTATAATTAAGTCAAACCTCAAGGGTACTTTTCTTGTAATTAACCCTTAAAGAAAAAAGTGATGGGATAAAATGAGGTGCAAAGGGAACCACTCGAAATTTTCTATTCCAAATTATGTATCATCTCATATTTCAAGTATCACCCTAGACACTTATTTATTTACACTTGGAGTGTACATAAATTGGAATACAAAATGAATTATTAATTGGACCCTGTCCGGTGAGTGACCACTTTGGAATAATTCGTTAGGAAATACTTTTCTGACACATGAAATAAAAAACAATATTTTTTCTGCATTAACATAAAAGTTAAAACACATGCATGAGATAAATCAAATTTACAGGTGAGGTTCAAAAGTGCAACAACATAATTCATTAGGAAAAAGAAAATAAGAAATGCAGCAAGAGTAGTTAACATTTTAATAAGCTTACATATGGGTAGAGGTGCTAGATATGGTTTGAAAATCGTTGAAAGGGTAAATGCGATAATGAAGCAACCAATAAATGCTCCACATGTCAATATTTTCTGCTCCTTCCGACTAAAACTTCTAGCAAATACCATCTTATCAATCATTTTTCTCCCCCCTGCACACATATATAATGCACAAATTCAAAGTTCAAAAAAATTATCTATCACCATTGTTATGAAATACATATTATAATTAAAACAATTACATGTAGGGACGAAGCCATAAAATCAAGATAAGGGGACACGGTTTATTTTTTCTTGAAACTAATAGGTATAAGATATATTACAAAAACACCCCTAAGGTTTGTGCTAATTACAAAAAATACCAGAGTTCTTTGAAAATTACAAAAACCCCTTGAGGTTTGATTCCATCTTACATTTTTTCCGGTGATTTTCGAAAATATTTCAAAAACCCCGATATTTAGAAATATTACAGTCACCCCCCTTAAATTTAAGAGAAAAAGAAACCTGAAGGTTTTTTTTTTTTTTTGTAGTTTTGAAACATGTATGGAACATGTCTGGTTTTTTTTCTTTGTAATTAACCAAAACCTCAGGAGTGTGTTTGTAATTATCCCTAGATATGAAAAGGTGTTTTTATTTTCTAGGGGAGCAAATTTATAAAGTTTAGTAAATTTATTTTAGTTATATTAATTATGAAAAAAAATTGAAGTTGAGGGGGCGATCACTGCCACCAGACCTCCTTTGGCTCCGTCCCTGGTTACATGATAGATATAAATAAAAAAAATAAGAAAAATATATATTTTTACCTGTTAGCCCAGTGTTCACTTGTGTCAACATTTATAAGCATATCTTCAGAAGTAGTGTTTGACACCTGCAAATATGCAACAATATCATATTCTACACTCAAGAAACAAGGTGTTCTTGAAGGGCACTTGAAATTTGATCAAGTGGGAAATACAATAATTTGGCATACAATCATCAGACAACATGAAAATATTTTGTTATAAATTATGGCATGATATATAAATATTTATGTTCTATTGCATTCATTTTGACACAAGAAATGTGCTTTGAGTGGCTCCACTTTCCTTGATTTACAATACTTGTTATGGAAGGTAAATTAATTAAATAGTTAGGAGGAGCGGATGCTCGTGTTTCACTTTCCGTGTTTGATTTCTTACATATTAAAACTTGATTTATGGAAAATTAAATTAATTAAATAGTTAGGAGAAAGAGGACTAGAATGGAAATCAAACAATTTAAGAATCGGTTGATAACATCAACATATATTTTCAAGATCACAAACTTTTAATATTTCATTTTCCACGTCATTTGAATTTAATGGAGGGGACAAAATTGCAAAATTAGTTCTGTAAATATAGTGGGGTCGCAAAAAGGTTCTATAAAAATCACATTTTGCAAAAAAGTCATGTAGCTAGAGCAAGCTCTTGATTTTGGCCTTGCAAAATACACGGTTTGCAAGTAGTCATGTAACTATATGAAAATCTTAATTTTAGTACTAATTTCTCTTGATTTCAATCACGTGAACGACACATATTAGTTCCCAATTTCCAATGACATTAGGGCCAAAATCGATATTTTCATACAATTACAAGACTATTTTGCAAACAGTGCATTTTGCAGGATCAAAATTGAAATGTATATATAGTTACAAGATTTTTTTGCAAAACTTAAATTTTTATAGGACCGTTTTTGCTATCGCTCTGTAACTACATGACAAATTTTGCAATTTTACCTAATGGAGTGCGTGATTTTGTATTCCATTCGAAATTCATCACATGTTTGTTTAATTTACGGTTAAATTAGTGATTCTCTTTACTTATATGATGATATATCTATGTGGAAAATTTGGAAGTTATCACAAATGTGGATAACTCATAACCAGCTATACTCATTCCGAATTTCATTTGACGCACAAATTTTATGTGTTGTACAATAATTATGGCAAATCATTAGCAACAAAATCATCAAAAAATATCATAACTAATAAGGATCACTGGTCAAAATCGACAGCTAATTACTTCATTTTGCTAAGTGCTTATAATTATAAGGAATAATTACAAAAAACCCCGAGGTTCAGGCTAATTACAAAAAAACCCCAGAAATTTTTGGAAATTACAAAAAAAACACTTCTTACATTTTTCCTCTTCATATGCAAATAAACATTTCAATAACTCCCCTTATTTATCGAAATATTACAGTTACCTCCTAAAATTTGAGGCACAATCAAACCTCAAGATTTTTTTGTAATTTTTAATTGTAATTAGCCCAAAATTAGGGGCTTTTTGTAATTATCCCTAATTATGAATGACCTCGCAAATGGTGCATATATAAGTTATAACCTAGCTATTCGAACAAATAGTTCCAAGACCCAAAGCATATGTTTCTGGCGATTTTGGAATTAATTCTTTCCTTTGAATACTTATAAATAGAGAGACATATATATGGCAAATGACTCAATATTTTCCAGAAGTTTTAGTCGATATGAGCTGAAGAAGTTAGGATTGTAGCATTAATTGTTTGCTTCATCATGATCTTCAGCCTTTGCAATATTTTCAAGCAACATGTTCGTAAGTCTATACTTTTTATTCATATGATGACATAAATTAATTATCACTTATTTTTTTGTATTTTTATGATTAATTAACATAGCATATATGATGATAATTTGTACAGTGAATTTGGAAGGATCAATGTTTTTGGGACTGAAAATCTTGATCGGCTCTCAGAAACCACAACAAATATGTAAGTTTAGTGTCCACAAATATAATCTTGCATTTTATTTCAATTTAATTAGGGATAAATTACAAATACTAACCTTGAGGTTTAGTTTAATTCATTACAAAAAAAAAAAAAAAAATCCAGTTATCTTCCACGATTAGAAAATTACAAATAACCCTTGACATATGTTTCTATTTTATGTATTTCATCTATTGAGGGGTAATTTGTATAAAAAATATATACAAGCCTCAAGGGGGAATTTTATAATTTTAAAAAGTAATTGGATTTTTTTTATTAATTAGATTAAAACAGGGGTAGTAAAGGCTTAATTACAGTTTTGGTTTGTGAATATAAGGAAGTGACATATTTAGTAATTTTCGTACCGTAAATATAAATATTGACATATTTGGTCTTCTAAGTATGTTGTGTAACAATTTTGGTCCCGTAAATTTATATTTTTGTGCAATTTTGGTCTCATAAATTCTAAGTTTGACCAATTTTGGTCCTGAAATGATGAAATACGACTTACCCATTTGGGACCAAAATTGTACGAAAATACAATTTATACATGGTACCAAAACTGCACAAAAATCTAATTTACGGGACCTAAATTGCTGAATAGAATACTTACAAGACCAAATAATACCACCCATTTAAATATACAAGATAAAATTGCTTCATAAGATACTTATATGACCAAATATGCCAATCCCTTATACTTAGAGGACCAATATTGCAATTAAGCCTTTTTGTAATTATCCATTTATTTATTCCATAGTAATCTCCACATTGATATGGCCAGGTTCCCATGGTGATCAAAATGTGAAGCCAATAATTTCTACTAGTTTCAGCAATTCAAGATCAGATGTGCTCCAAATGAACGGCGACATAAGAATCCACGGCAACTCATCCACCATTTTCGTAGCGGCCTCAACCTTAGAAAGCGACGACGACGTCGTACGTTCTTGGACCCTAAAACCGTACGCCCGTAAAGGAGACGTTTTCGTAATGCACTACGTTAGGAAGTGGAAAATCAAGTACGAGGCTATTAGTAAACTCCCTAAGTGTGACCGTAATATCAGCGTGCCAGCTGTCGTGTTCTCGACAGGTGGATACACTGGAAACCAATTCCATGACTTTCACTGACTTGTTAATTCCACTCTACTTGACTACTCAACCATTCAACCAAATATTATCTTCCTCATAACCGATGACCGTTATCCCTGGATTTCTAAATATAAATCAATACTAAACAAACTTTCTCACCACGACGTCATAAATATTGACAAGAAAAATGAAGTTTTATGCTTTGCAAGAATGACATTTGGTCTCATATCCCATAAAGAGTTTGGCATTCATCCTTGGGAGTTTCCATATTATACGATGGAAGACTTCAGACAGTTCCTTCGTAGCACGTATTCATTAAATAGAAAAACCGTGACAATTCTTAATAGGCCTCGGATGCTTATCGTTTCCAGAAAAAATAGTCGACGTTTGAAGAACGAAAACGAAGTTGTTGAGATGGCTCAAAGCTTGGGATTTGATGTTATTGTGAGAGAAATAGTGCACAATATGTCAATAGTTGCAAAATTTGTGAACTCATTTGATGTAATGATGGGAGTACATGGGGCTGGCTTAACCAACATGGTTTTTCTTCCTAACAAGGCAATTGTGATTGAAATTATACCCTTTGGTTTGGAATTATTGGCCAAAGATTACTTTAAATTACCTGCAAAAGAAATGAAATTGAGTTATTTAGAGTATAAAGTGGGTCTAAATGAAAGCTCATTGTTAGGGAAATATCCATTGGATAGTGAAGTTTATAGAAACCCTGGTGCACTTCAAAAGAAGGGGTTTCTTGGTTTTAGATCAATATATTTGGATAATCAGGATGTGAATCTTGATTGTGGTAGGTTTAGGGAGACACTTTTGAATGCTTTAGAGATTATTGAGAATAATTAAGTTATGTTATTGTGAATGAGAAAATACATTTGAAATAGTTTTGGTTTTTTTTTTATGGAATAGTTTTGATTTTGTTTTTTTTTATGTTATAGTATACATCACTTATTTAGAGATTTAGTCCTTTTGTTTTTTTATTTTGAATTTTGTCCTCTAAGTGCAAGAAAAATTAAATCTATATAATTATACACATACATGCAATTGCAAATGTCCTTTTTAGCCATCAAAAATGATTTGCAACGAAATTGAAAAAGCGTGCGCAAATTTTAGTTCTTCCAAAATAAGGAAACAGAATCGGAATCGGAGCCTCACAGTTCTAGTTCCAAAACTGGAACTGACGGTTTTGGGATTTTTCTATGGTTCCAGTTCCTGTTTAATCGGACCCCCCTTTTTTTCCTTTTTTTTTTTTTAAGTTTTTGAGTTAAAAAAAACGATTTATCAATTTCAGTTAGAAAAAATAGAATATTAGGTCAAAAACTTATATTATTATGAATATTAAGTCCACAATTTAATATTATATCCTTGGCATCGACACATTTTATTGATGTGCTTAGTTGTGCAATAAATTATATATTCAAAAAATAATTTTATTTAATAATTAACAATTTCTTAATACTCCATGTGTTAACTTGAATGAATTATAAGTTTAATAACTTAGAAATTCTTATCAGTTACTGCCTTACTGGCAATGAACAAAAAAAGATCCAACAATAAGTTGAAACGAGAAAGAAAGAAAATGCCAACAGCGTTTGATTTTGTATTACATTTTACCTACTTTATAAGCAAAAATATTTCAAAGGCATATCTTTTTTCTTCTTTTATTAGCCAGGGGAGAAATTAATTATATTTAAAAAAGAAAAAAAGAAAGATAAGAAAAAAGAAAGAAGAAAAAAAAAAAAAGAAATATAAAGATATATACCTTTACACTCTTCAAAATATTAAGGGATAATTACAAGAACAAAAAAAAAACTAATAGATCATTTAAAATAAAAAAAAGGAAAAACGCAACGTTTGATTTTGTATTACATTTTACCTACTTTATAAGTAAAAATATTTTCAAATACTCACTACATTTGTAAAAATATTATAATTACCTCCTTATATTTAAAAAAAAAACAAATCTCAATGGTTTTATTATTTTTTTCCTTTCTAATTAACCAAAACTTGAGGGGTGGTTTACAATAAGTATCCCAATTTTAATTGTGGTGGGTGACAGATATACCAAAACTTTTTCTGAACCCAAACGAGTACCTTATAGATTATATCAAATATGTAATATTAATATTATATCTGTAATATCAAGAATTATATAAATTTATCTTTTCCAGTAATATAAAACCGCTCTCTTTCTGTCTGAAAAAAAAATGAAATTTTTTGAAGGGTGGGCAGGTTGTTCATGAAATTAACCAGAAAAAATCCAAGCAACGGAACCCAGTAAATGATGCTCGAATAATTTCCATTTCAAGTCTTCGAATAATCAAAGCGATTCAAAGATGTATGGAGGCGTTGAACTTTTAAGTTAAAGATAATTTCCCCCCGAATCTACTAAAGTTCTTGATTTATATTTCTAAAGTGTCGTCTTATTGGCAGATCCAAGCTACTTTTGCAATTTCAGCTTCTGGGTTTCTGCAAATTCAGGTAATTATTAATGTATATTTATTCTAGTTTGTTTCATCTTCTTGGATTTTGTGAAGGCACCATCTTGAATTAATGCTTGCTTCTGTATTTAAATCCCTAAGTTTTTGTTGGGTTTCGTTATCTTAGAATGAAGTTTTCTTAACTTCGATGGTTATTGTTTAATTATCAAAGCTTTCGGTAATTGATTTTTTTTTTTTTTGGGTGCTTTTAGGCAGCCCTTTCAATTTTTTGGTGGATAATTACCGTTGTGAATATTTGTTAATTTCTCCACCAGATGAATTTTTCTTGTACAGGGGTCACCCAAGCCAAATTTATACTGGATTGGAGCAAATGATGAATGCCAACCATAAGAATCTTTGAAATAACTTCGTCTGTATTTTTCTAGTATAATCGTTGATGGGATGCATCAGTTGCAAGGATATGAAACTTGGCTACACTGTTATATCTGACGCAAATATAGCTAAAGTAAATTTGTGGGAACAATTATATTATCAAAAAAAGTGACGAGATGATAACCAAAGTTAGCATAATAGCATGTGCTATGCATGTAGATAATATGGTAACACATGTTTATGTTCTTTTACTGTATTCATGATTCTTACTTGGGTTATTGTCCATCAGTGATGATTGCTGCCTCTACTAAGTTGGGCATGCATCTTAAACTAATTCATTTTTTTGTGTGTGTGTGTGTTTTCTTTTTCGGATCTGTCCAGGTTTTATTGGTAAATTTGCTGAAAGTGCACACTCCCTGCTATCTTTTTTATGGGTGGTCACTGTTGCTTATGTGTTACTGCATGGATGGTGGATGTGGAGATTATATGACTGATCACTTGTGGTTGTCAAGTTTCTAGAAATGAGTCGCTCGCCATCGTTTCATGTGAAGTCAGAACTTGCATCTGAAGTTGATGAAAAATCTTTGCAGCAATGGATAGTTGCATTTTGTATCATTAGATTTGATCTCGAACAGGGCCAGCTGATAGAGGAGTGTTATCCACCTGGCTGTCTTACCCAAAATGAAGAGCTTGAAATCTCCTTTAGTTCATTCCCTGATTCAGTTTCACAGCACCACAATCGCTCAAGCATCCATGATTGTATCTTCTTCTTCCGCGTAAGGAGACATAAAAGTCCTCAAATATCAAACATAGCAGCAGCAGAGATTGTTGAAGTAAGTGACCAAGTGTCGTCCCAAAAACCAATAGTTGCAGATGTGCAAAAAGGTAAAAATCACATAAGCTATAACTCAAGATTCTTGTATGGCTTTGTCTTTAACAGACAGAGACATGATGAGAGACTAAAGCGAGGAGGTGAACAAAAATCTGTGGTTATTCTTTCTCATAGTCCCTACACTAGTGTGTTTAGACCTTTATTACAAATTATGGGGCCATTGTACTTTGACATTGGAAGCAAGGCCCTTAATTATATTGCTGCTTATGTATCAAAGTGGCCAACACCTGTGGCGGGTCAACAAGTAGAACTTCCTATTGGGAATGCTTCACTTAAAGTGAACCTGCCACCTTCTCATAGTTTGCCATCAGATAGTGGATTATTTGAAGACTCTGCTTCCTCTCTGGCTCCTCTACTCCCTTCAAATCTATCAATTCCACAGGGACTATTTCATGACTCAGATCTGTTTGGTACATTTCGTGGACTATTAATGCAGCTTTGGAAGCTCTGGGAACTTTTACTTGTTGGGGAACCCATCTTAATTATAGCTCCAACACCTCCGCAGTGTTGTGAAGCTGTTGCTTCTCTAGTTAGTTTAGTGGCCCCACTTCTTTTTAGTGTTGACTTCAGGCCTTACTTTACTATTCATGACCCAGAATTTGCCATTTTGAACTCTCTTCAAGAAGGTTCCTCTTTTCCGCCGATGATTTTAGGTGTGACAAACCTTTTCTTCTTAAAAGCACTTCGTAATATGCCTCACATAGTTTCAGTTGGAAGTCCTGCTCCAAATTCGAGTCGTTTTACTATTGGTTCTAAGGCTTTAGCTGGGGGTGCTCCTGGTCAACCTGAAGGTTTAAATGTTCAGCATCTTTCTTTGAGAAAGTTTACTCCAGCAAATTTCTTGAATGCTGTGAAGTTGAGAAGAGATGGTCCTCTGTGTCTAATGACAGAACACAAAGAAGCTATATGGTCAAATTATGCTGCAGTGACAAAGCCGGATACCTCTATCTTGAATAGGCTTATTGATGCTGGAATGTCTCCAAGGGTTGAGGAGTCAATGTCAGTTGTCAACAATGATATACTACGTCGCCATTTTTTGGAGTTGACTACTAACTTCTTGGCACCTTTTGGTCCATATTTTAGAGCAAATACACCATCTGAAGCATCTTCTCCATTTGCTGATCCACCTCCTCTACCCACATTCAATGCTGAGGAGTTCATAGCGACCTTGTCAGCTAGAGGTCCTGGAAAGTTTTTGCTGAAGCGGATGAGGTCAAATTGGCTGGACCTCTACAGGTATTGATTGAATTGACTTACATGACATTTTCTGATAATGCTTTTTTCTTGTCAAATTATGCATTACTCTGTTAAATATCAGTAAATCAAACAACATTGTATGTTTATCCATAAAAGAAGTTTGGTAGATCATCTTGTAATTGCTGAGAAATGTCTTTCATGTTGTCTTTAATGTTCTATTCTGACCCCTCCTAAGAGATTAAAATAAGTATATTCAAGTGATTCTAATCTATTAGTCTCTCTTCCCCATCTTCGGTGTGCGCCAACTCAACAAGTGTTTAAATTTCCTGCCCTCGTCCATACCATGCCACAAGATGCCAACCAGCCTGACCATAAAAGCCACCTACTGTATAATGCTGTAATCTCTCTCTTCTGAAGCAAACAAATAACAATCATTGTTTTCTCCTTAGACACCTCTACGATACTCGCTTTCTCAAGTTGCTTCGTGTACAAGAAATGCAAGCCTCCACTTTAGATATTTAGGGTATTTTTGTTTGGTGATTGGGGGTGATTGAGGGAAGTTTCTGGGGGAAGAGGTGTTTGATGTGATGTATTAGGAAATGTGTGTATTAGTAGAGAAATGCACCGGGAAGCGCAATGTATGCTTGGAGGAAGGAGTTGAGAAGGAAATGTGATTGGGGGAGTTAAACAACATACCCTTAACTAAACCAGAAGGTTGTTGGATTTTCTTTCCTGCTGGCCTATTATAAGTTGATAACCATCGGGTGTCCTTACTGCCTGAGCATCATAATCTTTCTGCAACATTTATAACAATTCACCAACTGCTGGCCTGATTTTTTTAATTTTTTTTTTCCAAAAGGTTTCAACTTATTTCTTTGCCTTGGCTATCCATCAAAAGTATCAACCTTCTATTGATATCTGTATTGAGAGGCCAGGATACTCCTCTGACAAAGCATACGATACATCATTTGAAAGTGCACCCGTTTTCATCCCTATTGAGTTTACAGTTTTGCTAAATTCATTTGATTCTATTGTTAATACTCCTTCCCATGGCAAGATAATAGTGACTGTGATTTCCTGTGTGCGATTTTGGCACTTCAAGACACTTGTTTGCTTCCTCAACTTACTGCAAGAGTGCAGCATATCCGCCCACTGGGCCTGCTTGAAGTTACCTGGATTCTAGTGACGTCATAACCTCATCTTTAAATTCTAGGTTTTCGTGTGATTTTCCATAGTTATATATAACACTCTAGATTTATCCTGTTTTATTGGTTTGTTAGTTTGTTTTTTGAAATTGGTATGTTTTGCACATTAATGCAGGCGGTTCTTGAAAGGACACAACTTTCTGCCTTGGTTCCGGAGAAAACGTGCTGTTGCTGAGCAAGAACAGTATAAGTTGTGGAGACAAGCAAGAGTTAAGACCAACATACATCAGTTGATAGGTAGAATGTCGGAATTGGAAATTGTTGATTCCTTCAACGCAATTGAGAGACATCTTTTAGGAGAAATGCAGGCAAGTTCTTCTTTTTAAACTCAAAGATTTTATTTTAATTAAGGGATAATTACAAAACAAAAAACCTGAGCTTTGGGCTGATTACGAAAAAACTGGGGAGGTTTTTGAAAATTATAAAAAACCCCTTGAGGTTTGATTCCATCTTACATTTCCCCCCTTCATAAGCAAAAAACATTTCAAGCCCCCTAATATTTGTAGAAATATTACAGTTATCCCCCTTAAATTTAAGACATAATCAAATCTGAGGGGGCTTTTTGTAATTTTGAACATCTCTAGATTTTTTTGTAATTAGCCCAAACCTCAGTTTTTTTTTGTTGTTGTAATTATCCAGTTAATTAATATTACTGGAGTAATTCATGATTCTTTTGGGGTTCTAGTGAAACATGTAGTAAGATATGCTACTGACACTTTATTATGGGGATGAAACAATTTCACGAAATCGATAAACAGCACTTGTTGGTTGAATTTTAGTAATGCATCTGGGATGTTGAAAAGTAGCCAAAAAATTTCTGAAGCCGTCACCCACTTAGCACAGTGCTAATTGGGTGTACTGTTTGTTACTGCTATAGATATGCAAGTTAGAAGAATTTTTAAACAGCTTGTTCTGTCCAGCCTTTGCTTTATGCTTACAATTCTTCCTCTATTTCTTTTGGTTTTCTGGGTGGGGAGTGGGCTCCAGTGGATTCAAGGGCCTCCTAAACAAATCAATTTAGGTCGCATGCAACATAAATGTACTTTATGCGTTATGTCTTGTAGTGTATCAAATCCACAAATATAGGTTATTTATTATTGCATGCAGTATAGAATTTTGGATCTTACCAGTTCAATTTCCGCCTTAATGGTCCCAACTATGTCTGTTCAGCCTTCTAGAATTATCTCATTTGATTGACTTTAAAATAGCCACTTTTACTGAGACCAATGCTACAAAACTCTCTTAATTTGTCATTTACTAGCTTAGTGTTTGAATGTAGTTTGCTGTTGATGGTACATAAGACTATGTTGTATATATCAGGGAAAAAGGAAAACATTACATCTTTTATTTTTCTGGATAGGATCAAACCTTTTTTTGACATCCTCAAATGTCTTTCCCGTAAAATATACATAATGGAATGGATTGCTTAGATTTCAACACAACGAACATAATGTCCTGATAGTTGAATTTGGACTTTCATAGCCGTTAAAACTCTTCTACTTGTTTCTACATATGACTTCCATTAGACAATGAGGGCTAGCACACCAAGAACACTATTTACTTTTCTCTAACCACTGTATTCTGTAAGCATTCATCAAACCTTTGACTTAGAAGACACAACCCAATACAGTGCAAAAGTAGAAAACAAGAAGTTCCAAAATTGGAATGCTAAGTGACACTGGAAGAGCACACACTTACCATTATGAATTATCTTAAAATGAATCAGAAGCTTATGAAGATTCCAGCTTCTCAGGTTATAAGTGTAGCTTGTTGAGCCGACTCACCTTTTTAAGTGGGTATAGAGTGGATTCCAAGAGACTTGAGATATATTGCATCTGCAGAACAAGTGTAGAAAGATTTTATAGTGAAGACTTAATTGTATTTCCCCTTTGCCTCTTCTATCTCCTCCGGTTATTTATTATGATTCATGCCCTGAAGTGTTTGAAGCAGTTAATGAACAAGCTTTATTTACAACCTTGTGCTACCTGTTGACTAGAGGTTCCAAGTCATCAGCTATGAGTAAAACCAATTAAAAAGTGATACTAGGTATGAATACCATGAAGCGTTGTTTGTGATTTTTCTTTTATCAATAATGTTAGGGCATGATTGTGATGCTCTTTTATTGTATTATGTGGTGTTGTAATAGCCTGTGGCATTTCTGGTTTTGATAGAACTTAGAACGTAGATGCTGCTTCATCCATAAAGCTGGAAAACTGTATTTTGGATTGATATTACTCTTGTGTTCTGGTCTCTGAATGTGGGTGGAAACAGAAGGCATCTCTGAATAGTTTGGTGGTCTATATATATTTGATATTGCAAAGCTTTTTGTTTTGTTGACCTTTGCACCTTTTAATTTGGTGGAGAAATCTTTTAGTGATACTGCTGTAGGATCTACTTTTTCATCCACACAACGGATATTCATTGCATGGGGCATGGAAATTCTAATGAACCAGTAATGTAACTGGCGGTGTGCATGCAAGCTGAGTTTATATCGGCCACCAAAACATTGCAAAGAGGCTGAGGGGACTAATTATAATATAAATGACACTGAAGTGTTCTTGTTGTATTGATTCATTTTTCTCAAAGGACACAAATAGGCTCACTTTTAGTGGTTGGAGCCTGGAAGGACTTTTGGGAATGGGAAGTGTTAAAACAATAGGCTATTACACTGGCATGATACCTGTGAAGACATACATAAATGCTTGTAACTCAACACTTTGCTTAAGAATACATGAAATAGAAGTGCAGTCTTAGACTCAAAAGACCAAGTTGTAAGCTCCCAACAAGTTCTAGCATTTATATGTTTCTCTAGTTTGTGTCTAATTCGTTTTAATGTTCTGCTCTTGGTTTTGGCATCACTGAAAATTTACTCAAGGAGACAAGGATGTCAAACAGAAAGTTTCTCCTCCAAAAATGATTTCTCCGTTCGGGAAACACATTGGATATTTACCTAATTCAGTAGGGTGAAAAGGGGAAAAAGGTCTTCAGTAATTGAATTGCACTACTATCCAGAAAATTAATTACAACTACCATCCTTCTATAGCAATATAACTGACTTCACAAGCATGGATGTTTTGAAGAAAAACACTTGAGAATGCTATGATGGTGATGTAATTAGGATTTTTCCAACTCTCAAGTACTTTCAGATATATACTACACTATTTTTAAGTTAAATTGATGTTAGAGACAGCATGGAGTAGACAAGGATTAAGCGACAAATAAGTTCTCCTATTTTGTGTCAAGGAGGAATAAGAGCAAGCCTTAATCAATATTTCAATGACTACTAGATGGGCAAAGAGATAGGAGTATCCCACTTTACCAAATTCAAGAAGGCGTCAAAAGGAAAGAAGTTAAAATGATCATCTGAACCCATATGTCATTATTAGCTTTTCACGTAAATTTGCTCTTCTGTTGCCATGACGTAATAAATGTTACAAGTACTAAACTATCCATTTTTAGTTTGAGGTCAGGCCTGGGTTCACATTTCATGTCATGAACATCGACTACCTGACAATGTCAAAATGATTATTTAGTAGACTGTCATGGTTACAAGTAACAGAATTTCAAAACAGTCAAGGCAAGGGATCAAAACCCTTTGCATGGGAGAAGAGCATTGGCCTATAGGACAAAAGGGTAATTCTAGAAGAGTTGCACTAGAGTTGAAAAGCATATGGTTTTCATCTCAAAGGAAAGGACAAAAAAAAGGGATAATTACAAAGAATACTCCTATGGTTCGGGTTAATTACAAGAAAAAAACCTAGAGATGTTTGAAAATTACCAAATAAACCCTTCATTATGTGTTAAATGTAAGGGGATAAGTGCAATACTTTTACAAATGTAGAGGTGGTGTTTGAATTGTTTTTCTTTGGAAGGGGGGTAAATTTTAATATAGAATCAAACCTCAGGGGATTTTTTGTAATTTTTAAAGACACGTGTTTTTTTTTTTGTAATTAACCCAAACCTCAGGGGTAATTTTTGTAATTATCCCAAAAAAGAGAAGCTAATTTAGGTAGAGATACGCATGAAAGAATGCAAATATACCAGTTGATAAATGCACATCTGTTTTATGGTCAGAAAGGGAAGAACAGGGGGGTTATGGAGGGTTCATGGGACCCACCAACCCAAACACTTAGGTCCTTATGCATTTTGTAAGGCTAACCATATAAGGGCAAGCACGTCACTGGCCGCTTCTAAGTGGTGAGGAGAGGAAACCACAGTTTAAGTTGGTTTTATTGAAGGAAGAACTTTTATGAATGCACTTCCTTTCTGCCTTTTATTTAAGTGTAGGAGGGAGAGCCATATAGGACCCTTCAAATCAAGAAGCATCCTAGAATTTGCTAGGCACCTCATTTATCGGTAATCATAATCAGTGTGGATCTTACAAGGGTCGTCCGATATGATGCACCCAAGACAATAATCTAAAGTTCCCTTGGGCTTGTTGTCTTCTCATCATTGTTGTAATCCTCTCTCTTTTTTTCTTCCTTTTTCTGTGGGTTTTTTTTTTGGAGGGGGTGTCGGGGTTGGGAGGGGGCTTGCACTTTGTTAGCATCTGTAGTGTATTTGGAGTTTTGAACTGTTCAAGGATTGCTCTCGGATATTTCTAGGTGGATGAGCTACAATGTTATTGTGATAAAAAAAAATGCATTTGTCGGTGAGAGAAAATTCTTGGTGCAATTAGGTTTTCTTGTTATACTTGGCCTAAATTTCTAATAATTATAGACATTTAAAGAACCATTTCTTTGATTATCACATGGTACATAACCATTCAGAATAGCAGTAAGTAAGATTTCAGGTAGTATGTAAACTTATGATAAGTTAATTGCCATGTACATTTTGTACCTGCTCACCTTGTCCCTTGTGCAAATATATTCCCATAAGCAATTTAGCACTAGACATTTTTTGTACAATTTTCTGAACTATAGAATTTTTACCATAAATGATATCATTTTTTGTAGTAAACATCCTGACGAAAAGACACTTGAACTGCCCATAATGTAGAATATAAAAGAGTTTCAGGGAGTGTTTTCGTATGTCAATTTACATGAAACACGAAATCGAATTTTGTGCCTGCTTATCCCTTGTCCTGTGGAAATGGGTCCTTATGCAAATATATTCCCTATAACTACTAAACAACTTTTGTACAATTTTGTGACCTTAGAATTTTTACTATTAAAAGATATCATCTTTTGCAGTAAACATCCTAAATAAAAAACACTTGAAGTACCCTTAATGTACAATTTAAGACAGGATATGGGAAAAGGATTTCAAATGGCTCCATGTAAGATGAATTTGAAATCTACCACAAGAAATAGAAATGAAACTTAAAATAGGAGTTCAAGGATTTGAAATCCATTTATATTATGAGACTATCCAAACAAGCTCAATGAATTTGTTATTAAGGATTTAAAACCCTTACCTTCAAATCCAAGTGAAGCCTAAAAGAATTTCAGGGTGGATTTTTTTATGTCAATATACATGAAACTCGACATGGCTTCAGAATTTTGTTCTCTGAATTGCTACCTTCTCTATTGTCTTCCAATGGGATTGCAATTTGGAAACAAATTTATGTCTTAAAATCGTTAACTAGAGGACTAGGATATATCAATATTGGACATTGGGGACATTTGGTTGATGTTTGTTGGTGATGACAGAACTTCTTGTCCTTATATTGCTGGTGTCTTTTTCTATCACTTTGTCATATATAGAAAGGGGAATACGAGGGAAGTCTTTGTGACAAATTTTACTATGCTTATTTCTTGTTTGCGGCTTTAACCTTGATGGGTCCTACTGTGGTTTATAATTAAAATAATAATAAGTCATGAAGTAACTAAGTGAGACATAAAAGAGATAGCAGAGCATCAAATTAAATACTGGTTTATTCAGGATGGAGAAAAGTGATCGGAGAACGTAGAATGAGTGGACTTGTGGGTGAAAAATAATTCTATGGTGATGTAGTTTTGGAGTTGAGTTTCTAAGGCAGCCATTTACATATAAAAATATTGAGAAGCTGATTGAACATCGAATATACTCTTTTAAGTGTTGGTGCTCTATTCCAGACCGTCTTGCCTTATGAGGAAAAAGCCAGCATATTAATATTGTAGTTGATTAATATTCATGTGATCTGATAGCAATCAATTCAAGCGTCCAGTAATATCACCCCAGTTGTGCATAAATGAAGAAAACATTGAACAATCCAACTTATATGGCATTTAATGCTAGCACCACATAAATGCTGCCAAGAAGAATTAAAGTATCGTATACATGTGCTCTGGCAAACTTTCTCAGATAAATACAAGCATCCTACATCTGCCACATACCTAAGAAGTCTGGGTTTTGTAGCTTTACTTAATAAAACTTTTCAGTTGGTGAGGTACATTTATTTTTGTTTGTCGGGGAGTAAGTGTCGCATCTTTCACCATGCTTTCTACTGATGTACCATTTCATGCTCGGTGCTCCAGCTAAATGATGAGTTTATAAGCGAATTCAGCCTTATATGTTCTGATGTTCTCAGCGTGTTCTATTGTACTTTCAGATATATATTTGCTTAGTTATATGTTGCAAGATGAATAAATTTTCAGATCCGCTTTGTTCCCCTTTTACTACATTCCTTCTCGATATTGACTTAATTATGGCCCAATTGTAGCAACCATTACCTGATTTGCCTCTTGGATCATGCACCTTCATTGCTACAGCAGTCGGAAAACATCTGTTTCCTGAACTTTGTTATTATCCTCTGCATTTGAGCTGCTATCATTGTCTACTGGTTCTGTATATATGATTAATCTATACGTCACATTAATTGCTACTTTCTCCCACAACAGTATGGAAGAGCAAATGAAGATACTGAAGAAGTTTGCAAGAAATTGAAGAAAGATCTGCAGACGGTGTTTAATATTCTCCCCAAGGACATGCAACAGCTTCTGATTATGAATCCCGAAAGGGCTTCTCTTCTGCAAGAAAGCCATCATGAATATTCTCATCTGCCAACTTCGCCCAGATGACATGCAAAACACAGTTTTAAATTTGTTAATGCCATTTCACTCATGTGCAAGCCAGTCAGAACGCTACGAATCTTATTATATCCTCTTTCTGTTATTTTGGTATTGCAGGGATTCTTGATTTCGCTCAAACTGGTCCAGGTAATATTTTCAGAGCACGACACGTTGATTGATTGCATTCTTTAATTCCTTGCTAAATTTTTCAGATGAGACCAAGGCAAGAAACCTTAATAAATGCAGAGCAGATCACCAAGTTTTTTTGAAAAAGAGCTGATTTTAACAGGTTAGAGAGTGATTTAGAACGAATTTCACAAGATTCAGGATGTCTGATTGTTCTTAATGGGTTCTCGGTTATAGAAAGCTTTCTTTTGGATTCTCATTTTCGTCAGTGGCTCTTATTGAGTTATTTGAGATTATTTAGGTTATGCACGTGCAAATACGAGGAAATAATTTTAATAGTACTTGGAGTTAGAGCGCGTAGAAGCTGTTGTAACATGTAAGTGAATATCATTCATGGGGAGCAAAATTTCCCTCCAATGTACATGTTAAGAAGCGAACTTAACGGTAGAGACGTGAAGAACTTAATGCGTTTATATCATCACGAGTCTTTGTCGTCTGATATCGTTAAATTGGAAACCATGTTGTTTAAAGTTGCCCTATGCAACTGGTAGTATTAGATACAGTTTATGGTGATTTTGTTATGGTTTATCCCCTTCTTTTTTCTCCTCTCTTTTTGTCAGGCAAGAAAGGTAAATATTTTTTTTTATCAAATCTACAGATGTACCATTCTATTTAGGGATAATTACAAAAGACCCCTGAGGTTTGGGCTAATTACAGAAAAACCTAGAGATATTTCAAAATTACAAAAAGCCCCCTCAAGTTTGATTATGCTTTAATTTTAAGGGGTTAACTGAAATATTTCTAGAAGTATCATGGGTTTTTTTAAATGTTCGTTGTTTATGAAGGGAGAAAATGTAAGATGGATTCAAACCTCAAGGGTTTTTTGTAATTTTGAAACATCTTTGGGTTTTTTTGTAATTAGTCGAAACCTCAGGGATGTTTTTGTAATTATCCCTTCTATTTATTGTAATTTTCCTTCCTAGCTTTCAATATATATTTGGTGAACAAGCAAACACTTGATAATTTGTTGTTTTGAGGGTATGAAGAGGCCATTTAACTTTGGGAGTGGCGTTGCTCAATCACTCTCATTCCCTGTTCTGACCGTTGTATTTGTTGAATCCGTATCCACTTCTTCACCACTCCCTCATTTAGATGAAGCTTGATCTCGTGTTTTGATTTCGGTTCTCCACCAATCATCGACGCATGATTGGAGGAGACACTAATACTTTTAATAGAAAAAGTCCAATATTTTTCAAGGGGACTACTAATACGTTTTAGGTGGATTACTAAAATTTTTGAGGGAAAAAATTAATATTTTTTATGATGACTACTAAAAATGATGTTCAGACTTCAGAGAACTACTACTACTTTTCCGAAGAACTGCTAATATTTTTCAGGGTCCTACTGATTGATTCTATGTCACTGTCTGATATTACAAAAATATTAGCGCGTCCGCTAGTGATACTATGACATTACCTATATTGACGAAATGCCATTGCCCCACAAAAAATTATCAAAATTTTGGCTTGTTAGATCATCTGACAGGAGTTTTTGTCTATAATATTAACACCCTTGAACCGTAACTGGCTGGTCAAGAGACAATTTTGGACCGATTTGAAAGAACTAAGTCAGTCGACGGTTCCGAAATCGGTTTGGACAGGTCTAATTATAACGACCTAAACAACAACAAAACCAACCCGCATCAATCCAAAATAGATGATAAGGTGAGATTTAAATGATGATCCAATCCATCTTTTTAATAAAGTGTATTAGGAACCTCAAATGTCGGATTACGCTTAAAATAATTAGCTAAATACATATAACCCACACCACAAACACCCGACCCCGTGTGTCACTCTTGGCTTGGTGGAGTGTTAGCACGCGCGTCTCTGCGCGTTAACCAAAGTGACAAAAGAGGTTCTATGAGGCTTCAATCAATCATTGCAATTATGTTAAACTCACAGTGAAATGACTTTGAATACAACTGCCACATGACATGTTGTGCATCTCCGCACTTTTTTTTTTTTCAACAACTGATCCAATGGTTGAGACGTGTGATAAAAAATGATTGATCGGGTTCGTATATATTTCTTTCTCTATTTTCTCCCATTGTACTTAAAAAAATTACAACAATACTTAATCTGGCCCATTTTTTAAAAAGTAAAATAAAAACTATTATATCATTTTTTGTATTGCCCTAAAAGTTAATTATTGGTGTCAAATTGATTACAATTTTTACTTTTAGAAAATTAAATTTCAATTAAGATAATAGTTCTTATGAGTTTGGACATCCTAATAAGTGGATGAGAATTGTAGTTTGACATAGATGATGTATTATTTTATAATTTTTCTCTTAAACCTTATCTAGCTGTTAGAGAAGCAAATCATTTAATATTTAATTATTTTAATACGTCTCCTTTTATAGTTTTGATACCACATTGAATGATCACCTCATCTAATATATATATGTAGGCTTTTGTTTACCGAGAGATTCGAACCCTCGGTAAACAAAAGCCTACATAGCAGTTCCAATGCTACGCCTTGAACCACTCGGCCATCTCTCCTACATAATGATTATGAACCAAAAATTAGAGAATTGAGTCATTTAATATTTAATTGAATACATAAATCACATTCATTACTTCAATTAATGAATGTTAAAATAAGGGATAATTACAAAAATGTTTCTGAGGTTTAGCTTAATTACAAAAAAACCCAAACATGTTTCAAAATTACAAAAAATCATTTCCGGTTCGTTTTGTCTTAAATTTAAAAGGGGTAAAAGGGTAACTATAATATTTTGCAAATGTCAGAGTTTTTTTTTGAATTTTTTTCCAATATCACCGAGAAAAACGTAAGACGGAATCAATTTTTTTGTAATTAGCCCAAACCTTAGGGGTGTTTTTGTAACTATCCCTTAAACTAATTCTCAATCTAAAGGTATAGTAACTACTATAAGAGTATATGTACAATAAACAAAGCACATACATAGTAAGAAATTGTTACACAACCCCAACAAAGCTTCAAAATTTAACTATATAGGTTGTTGATTTTTTGTTATATACATGACAAATGCACCCATCCTTCATCATCACCAGTGGTCCTCTTTCCATTAATGCATTTCTACCCCCACCATTCTTATCCTGCACCCTCTCTTATTCAGTTACTCTCTCCCCTTATCCTGCGATTCCCCCATTTCCAATCTCAATTCAGCTTAATTCCAATTCCAATCCCAACATTGTACCTTACATATACATACACACACATACATACATACATATATATGTCTGGTACAAGTAATTGGAGCAGAGAAGAAGAGAAAGCATTCGAAAATGCGATTGCGATTCATTGGAATAGTAATGTTGATGACGATGACGATGACGGGAATTGGAGTAAGATTTGTCGTATGGTTCCGAGTAAAAGCGTCGAAGAATTAAAGCATCACTATAGACTTTTAGTGGAAGATGTTGCTGCTATTGAATCTGGAAATGTTCCATTGCCGAATTACTCTGTCTCTGCAAATGCAGGACGAAATCAATCTTCTTCGTCTTCTCTGATATTGTCCACTAATTCTACTACTTCTTATGATAAGGATCGTTATTATCATGAAAAAGAGCCTTTTAGTAATTCTAATTTCGACTCTGGAGTCTCCGGTCAGTCGAGTGGCGGTGGTAAAGGAGGAGGAGGAGGAGGATCTAGTCGGTCCGACCAGGAGCGCCGGAAAGGTATTCCCTGGACGGAAGAGGAGCACAGGTATGATTATTGATTTCATTTTCTTCGTCTTACATATTTTACATTACAGGCTTTTCTAAATAGTCAGAGGAATAGTTGTCGCTATTTCATATTTGTAAGTTGTAATGTTTAGAAAAGTTAGGGATGTAATTGTAATATTTGATGATGTTAGCAAAAAGTTTGTTAGGTCAATTAATGATCGGAATAAAATGTAAAACAGAATCAAATATCATTAGGGTTTTTGTAGTTTTGAAAATTTTGTGGGTCCTTTTGTAGTTCCCCAAACCTCAGAGGTAGTTTTTGTAATTATAGTTTCTTAAGAGTGATTTTTGAAAATTATAAAAAAATCAGAGGTTTTTGTAATTATCGTTTTTCAAGGGATAAGTAAAATGTAAGACGAATCAAATTTCAGCGGAGTTTCTTTAATTTTGAAAATTATCTGGGTCTTTTTGTGATTACCCCAAAATGATGGGGTAGTTTTGTAATTTTTGTTTTTTTAGGGATGATTACAAGAGTTTCCTTGATGCTCAGGTTAGTTAAAAAAAATCTAGAAATTTTTAAAATTACAAAAAAAAAAATTTTTTTTTTAGAATTACAACAAAAATAAAAAAAAATATAAAGTTTGATTCCGTCTTACATTTTTCTCTTTATAAGCAAAAAAATATTTCAAAAGCCCCTTAATATTTCTAGACATAATAAAGTTATCCCTTTAAATTTAACAAAAATAAAACATAAAGGAACTTTTCGAAATTTTGAAATATTTCTGGGTTTTTTGTAATTACCCCAAACCTCAGGGGTCCTTTTGTAATTATCGCTTCATTTCTAAAATTCATTTTGGATCGATACAGGCTATTTCTGCTTGGTTTAGACAAGTTCGGAAAAGGCGATTGGAGGAGCATTTCAAGAAACTTTGTGATATCAAGGACACCAACACAAGTTGCAAGCCATGCCCAAAAGTACTTCATCCGTTTGAACTCCATCAACAGAGACAGGAGAAGGTCCAGCATCCATGACATCACCAGTGTCAACGGCGACGTCGCCGCTCATCTTCCACCTCCGATAACCGGCCAACACCTCCATCCGCCGCCGCCAAATGCGCCTCCGGTAATGAAACATCATCATCAGAGGCCAAACATGAATGGATTAGGGATGTATGGTGGTGCACCCATGGGTCATCCTGTTACCATACCTCCGGGCCATCACTTTCCTTCTGCAGTTGGGACACCTGTGATGATGTCACCCAGACATCATCATCATCCGCCGTATGTTGTTCCGTTTGCCAGTCCAATGCCGCCGCTGCCGCCACATCAGCAGCCTCCCATGAACCAATAACAGAAAGAAAAGGATAATTTGCAAAAATTGTCCTTGAGGTTTGAGCTAATTACAAAAGTATCCAGAGAAGTTTTGAAATTATATAAAAAAAAAACCTCTTGATGATTGATTTCGTTCTACGTTTTTAACCCAACCTCTAGTTGAACGGATGGAATTTGCTGGTTTTTATTAAATATTTTATAATTGCATCCCTCGATTTTTCAAGATATTACAAATAACCCTAGCTTTTCGGCTGACATTTTATAATTGCATCTCTCTCAATTGGTCCAAGTATTACAAATAGTAAGACAAAAAGTTGCAGCTGTAGTATTTTGAAAAGTTGAGGATGTAAATCAAAGCATTTGATGACATCAGCAAATTCCATCATGTCAATTAATGGTTGTGGTAAAATGTAAGATCAGATCATCATACCTCAAGGGGATTTCTGTAATTTTAAAATTTCTCTCGATTTTTTTGTAATTGCCCCAAACGCAAGGGTGCATTTTGTAATTATCCCAAAAGACCAACTCAACTTGCCTAATTATGCATCCACAATTGCTTAAGAAGCAAAAGGTGGGTCATCAAATACTAACACTAGAGGCATTTACCACTGGGAGCATGTATGTAGAACAATGTTGTATTTACATTCTTTCCATCTGTACATAACACATTTCCCAACCCCAACACATATCTACCCACCAAAAAAGAAAGAGAATTCAGATTTCTCACTCATAATTTAAGATGATCCAGTTAGTAGTATTTAATACCACGTCCATTCCTAGCAACAATTTATAAGTAAATTTTTGTTTGAAGTAGACTCTGATATTTTGTTTTTACTAACGTCTTCTTCATTAAGCTGCAGTTGGCAAGTTAATCAATCAAGCTAATTGGCAGCACCTTTGATTTACCTGATACTGTCCACTATTTTAAACATTGTTCTAAAAAGCGTTAGGTGCTGAGAGGCAAAACAGCTAAATTCTGGGCGAGGTTGCATTTAATCGAAAAAATTTTTAGGGATGATTTGAGGTTTGGGGGAATTTTCAGAACAATGGTTTAAACTGATGATTCTTATTTTTTGGCCGTTAACTGAGAGGTAAAACAACTAAATTCGAGTTGCATTTGATATAAGTTTTTAGGGATGATTTGAGGTTTGGGATAATTACAAGAAAAAAACCCATAGGTTTCTGAAATTGATTTGATTTTGTAGTACACTATAAGAAAAAACCTTTTCAAATACCCATTCACAATTGTAAAAATATTACAATCATCACCCCTTATATTTAAGACAAAATCAAATTTCAGGGTTATTTGTAAATTGAAACTTCTCTAGTTTTTTTTGTAATTACTCAAACCTCGGGTAGTTTTTTGTAATTATCCCAATTTCTTGATCCCTCAAAAAATACAGGAGTCTAGGTGAGTTTACGACAATACAAAACAGAAAAATAGTACAAAACACAAGTACAATAAGGAATAGTACTACTCCCTGCAACAAATATGAAACATGAAAAGCTCAACTTGTCCAGTCTAAAATGCCTCATGTGTCAGTGTGTTGTATGCTTAGCCAAAAAAAATTGTACCAATTTCCATCTCCAATGCATACATATGTAATTTTTTCCATCTGACTCAACAAAGTAGATAACATGTTGATTTTGTCAGTAGCCCAGATGAGTTCTATGTAACATCTACAATTACATCAGAAATTTTACTCCCTTAAAACTGAAATCAGTCCAAACAAATTTAAGTATCACAAGTAATGCCATATATATGTGAGCGCGCGCGCGGGCGTGTATGCAACATATACAGGTGACAGAGAAGATGCAAAGCATGCAATTTTTCATCCATTATATAATTAATCTAGGGCCACAGGCGCCATACTACCATCAGAAAATATAAAAGAATTACAGAAAATATAAGTCTCAAAGACAATAAGGAAAAAAGAAATAGAAACCAAAACATATATAATGAACACTCTGCTCTTTAAAGAACAGGTTCCATTTGCAAAAAAACAGATTTCAATGAAGAAACCTGTATGACATGTGACTACAACAATAATAGTCATATGAATCATGTGTAATATAAGAAGTAGCCCACCATAATTAGACTACGCGGTATTTTTCTTGTTCCTGAAGTTCTCTTTTAGTGATGCAAATTTTTTCTTACAGTGATTAACCGTTTTCCCAGGAACCGCTGCAGCGACACGCTCCCACCGTTGATTAGTATCTTTGGGAAAGGTTTTAAGAGCTTGGATCAATGCTTTCTCCTGAACCTCGGACCACGCATCTTCATCACCACTGTTGGATGACGATATCCCATTTTCGGCCTCAATTTTGCTTTTCTCGGACGATTCCTGCAAATCATCCTGGTTAGTGGTGCTTTTCTCTGGCACATTGGTATTACTCCTGAAACTCTCCTTCATCAGCGCGAATTTCTTCTTACATTGGCCCACGGTTTTCCCAGGAACTGCAGCTGCAACTCGTTCCCAGCGCTGGCTAGTTTCTTTCGGGAATGTTTTCAGAGCTTGGACTAAAGCTCTTTCCTGAGCAGCAGACCACGAATCTACATCTGAACTATTAGTAGCATTACCATCATCTGAGTTGAGGGTGTTGTTTCCAGTTTGATTTGATGACGACTCTGGCACATTGTCTGAATCTAAAGATTGTTTTTCAGCCGCATTGCTACTACTTGATAACCCGACTTTCACATCCTCGTCTCTAGTTGTAAGAGGAGATGCAATTGTTTGTGCTGGCTTCCTTTTCTCGAGGAAGGAGTCGAAAGCTTTAGCAGAGTCTGGTTTCTGCAGCAGAACAGTTTTTGTAGCCTTAAGAATTTCTTCAACGGTCCTCTTTGTACCAATATATTCAGAAATCACTTCCCACCTTCGGGATGTTCCTTTAGGATATTTCTGCATTCCCTTTCTCAAAAGCTCAATCTCTTCTTTACTCCATGGTTTTTCCCTTTTTTCGTAGCTTCTGTGAGCGACCTGTCCGTTTATAGTACCTAGAGAACCATTCTGCTTTGAGTTTTTCTCGTCTTCCTTCTCGTCCTTCAGTTTGAGATCCGATTCAAGTGCCTTTCTGAGGATTTTAGCACTATCTAGCACTTCTTTCCCTTCCATCCCGTCACACAAATTTTTGAGCTGCTCTTTATCAAGTGACGAACAAAGACTTTCCACATCGTCATCAGTAAGATCAAGCAAATGCTGGGACAAGATAGGCATCGAAAGTGTCCGGAGACGTGTCCGTTCTTTGCGTAATAGCTTTTTTTCCTTCTCCTTCAATTTCTTTTGATTTAAAGCAGCTTCAGCAGCCTTTTTTTCCTCCTCGACTTTCCGATGCCTTTCCTCCTCGACTTTCCGAGCTGCTGCTTCTTCCTCCAATTTCTTGGCCAAAACCTTCGCCTCCTTCTTCCTCTGCTTCTCAGCTTTCAGTTCTTCTTTTCTCCTCAGAATTCTCGGGTCTCGTTTGTAGGCATTATCAACAAGAGTACGTATACGTGCATATTCTTCCTTCCTGGCCTTCTCCGAGAGTTTAGCATTTTGCCTCTCCATCCACCTCTTGTGATCACGAGACTCGGCTTGCTCAAGGTCAAACTCATCAGCATGAGGAAATTCCCTCCAGCTCTTGAAGCTATACCAAAAATCATAAAAGCTATCCACTTCTTTGAAAGGGGTTTTATCGTCTCCCAAAGTCGGGACAGGCTGGCCGACAGACCAGCGTCCATTCCTCAAGAACGCAGGTCCATAAACCTTGAAGAAATCATTCGGCGCACAATCACAAGGAATTTCATCATCAAACTCATCTGTGGAATCGTAGATTCTCCTCCTGACAGGGTCAATCAACACCTCGTACGCTTCCTGAATGGCCTTGAAGTGGCTCTCTATCTCATCCTTCTTCGCCTGCTTAGCTGACTCGGTTACCTCAGCAAGCAAAAGAGCAGCCTGTTTGTCGGGATGATGTCTCAGAGCAGCCTCGCGATAACTCTTCCTAATCTGATCCTCGGTCGCTAGATACCTCAAATGGCTCAACCCCAACAGAGAATAATGATCCTGCTGCTTCGCTTCGCCACCGGGTTTTTTCTTTCCTTTACTGCTGTATGAATCTGATGATTCTAAATAAACATGTTCTTTCTCACTTGGAACTTCCTTCTCAACGCCGTCGTTTTTATCTGTATCTACGCAATGGCCGGACAACCTAAGAGCAGCTGCATGAAAAGCATGCCCAGCAGGTTCGAGATTTGATGCCTTGATTGGAAAGCTATTAGAAGATATATTTATCGGTTCACCATCCACAATTTCTTCAGAGTACGTAATTAGAAGCATGCTTTTCCGAGAAGCCATAGCCATCACTAGCAATGAACAAAAATCCACGATAAGACACAGATTCTATTTAACAACAACAAAACACAATCTACAACTTGAAAACAACCAAAAAAAAATGCAAATTAGCAAAAGCAAAAGTACCGATTGAAAAGAGAAATCTTTGCAGCGCGTTCACATAACAAATTATACTAGTAAGCTTAACTCCAGATATCTAACTTAGTGATGCACGAAAATACTCATCGTAAAAAAAGAAATCTCTACGGGGTAAAATAAAACATACATGCGGTAATCGAAAATCTGCAGCCAATAATGCTTTGAGCATGAAGTAATTCCTCCGCCTCTACCTCCGCCGCCGAGGTTAATGGAGGATGGTTGGGATTTGAGAAGAGCTAGGGTTTCTGTTAATGCTATGCAAGGAGGCACAGCATACAGGGAAGAGGGGTAAACTAGTTAAACAATTCTTATATAAAGGGGTATCGAATTGGACAGCTGTTGGAATTGTTATTAGGCCTATAATGGGTATCGAATTGGGCCTCCAAGTGAATGTTGCTACCCAGATCAGTTTGTGCAAAAATATTACTCAATGAAAAATGAATGTGATTATATAATAAAATCTACAATACATAATAAAAAAAATAACAAAAAAAATATACATTAAATTGAGTTTATGATTTTACAAATTATAAAATATATACACACACCATTTTCGGTATATTTGCTAAATATTTGGAGAAGAAAAGTTGTAGAGAATTTTAGAGTATTACATATTTTGTTAGACTATTATAGTGAATGAATATTACTATTAGATCAAATAAATCTTAGCCATTGGTTAGAAAGTTGATTTTATATAAATAAGTGTTAATAATTTTGTAGTAAACCAAAATTGAAAAGAATCAAAAAAACACATTAGCTTCCAACAATAAAGATAAATTAGAATTTTGAATACAAATATTCAATTTTTTTTTTTGAGGGAAAACGAATGCATTAGAATTAGGAGATCATCTCCGAAGAAATCAAGTCCGCCACCTAGTCAAGAATAAAACCAACCCGAGGCTCATTACAACGTAGAAAAAAAAAAGCAAAACGAGCTAAAGAATGGGCCACTGAGTTCCCCGTACGCCTAACAAAACTAGGAATAGCTAAATCGAACGAACGAAACAAAGCGCAAATATCATCCACTATATTTCCGAAAGAGGAGAGGTCCACCGAGTGTTTTTTCAAATTGTAGTATAGGGTAATATTATCCGTTTCGACGCAAATTTTTCGTAGATTCATTTCTCGTGCTAGTCGAACGCCTTCCCGACACGCGAGTGCCTCCACCACATCAACCGAGCTTGTCGCATCCATCATCTTCATTGAAGAATTTACCACACCTCTGCTGCCATTTCTTAGAATAACACTGAGCCATGTACCTTTGTTTTCCATGACAGATGCATCCGAGTTAATCTTTATTATATTGTCAAGGATCAGTTTCCATCTATCAAGCCAACAAGATTCAAGATTTTTGACAGTTAATTCAGTTGTAATAGGATTAGTTTTATTTGTTCAAGTTTGTTTGTAATATTTTGTGTATAAATAGACTGAAGTTGTGTAGTGTAATTAATTGATTCGAGTTTTAATAAAGATTTTACAGATTTCTTTTTATTCTTTGTTCATCAAGATTAATTCTTCTTCATCAATAAATTCATTTCAATATGGTATCAGTTTAGATTTTTATCAGTTCATCACGGTTCTTCATCATCTTTGTTGAGTACTCTGCTGTGTACTCTTTGAATTCTTGAATTCATCATGGTTGTCCTGCCAACCCTCCTAACCCTTCTGTCAACCCTCCAAACCATGCTGATGATTTCACCTCACCTTACTTTCTTCATCCAAGTGATAATCCCGGCGCGGTCATTGTATACGAGCCCTTCAGCGGGGAAATCTATGTCTATTGGAGTCGAACTGTAGCCATGGCTTTGAATGTCAAAAATAAGATAGGTTTTATTGATGGTTCTCTTCCTATGCCTTCCATATCTACTTCTCATATCTTGCATTCATGCTGGCAAAGAGCAAACAACTTAGTGCTCTCTTGGATTCTAAATTCTGTCTCAAAAGATATTAGACAGAGTTTGCTATATTTTAATTCCGCACAAGAAGTATGAGACGAACTCAAGACTTGATATATCCGTAGTGATGGCCCTATAGTTTTTCAATTAGAGAAATCTCTCAACTTTATTTCCCAAGGTAATAATTCAATCACAACATACTATAACCAGTTTAAAGGTCTCTGGGATGAGTATATCAATTTTAGGCCCATTCCCAAGTGTTCTTGTGGACAGTGCAGCTGCAATATTCCCTCTCTTATGGCTACTACTCAACAATCTGATTCGGTTATGAAATTCTTGATTGGTTTGCATGAGTCTTTTGCACCAATTCGTAGTCAATCGCCTTTTACCTCTCCTTTGCCATCATTGGCAAAAGCATATTCTCTTCTTCTCCAAGAAGAAGCTCAAAGGGGACTCAATAATGCACCTACCCTTAGTCAAAATCTTGATTCTATGGCTATGTTAGTCAAACAATCTAATGATCCAAGATTTGGTTTTAACAAGGACAAAAAGAAACCAAGGTGTTCTCATTGTGGATTCACCGGGCATATGGTAGATAAGTGTTTTCAGTTGATAGGGTATCCCCCAGGTTGGAAAGGACCAAAAGGCCCTAGAAATGCCAAGGATAATGATGTTAATGTGAATGTTGCAGTCACTTCTCTACATAGAATGATTCAGCTGATAATCCCATGTTTTCTCAAGAAATGGTGGCACAATTTCTAGCATATGCTAAAGAACAACAATCATATAAGCCTACAAATGACACAATATATCAGGTAATCATTCTTATTATTGCACTGTCACTTCTCATGTTAATCACAATTGGATTCTTGATACAGGGGCTACAGATCATATGGTTTGTAATAAGAATATTTTCACTACTCCTCCTAAAAATTTTATTCCTATACATCTACCAAATGGCCAAACTGCCACAACCACTTATATTGGTGATATTAAAATTTCTGATAAATTGATTTTGCATAAAGCTCTTTATGTACCATCTTTTTCATTCAATTTGATTTATGTATCTCAATTAGTAAAAGATTCAAGATATGTTGTGCATTTTCTTTCCTCACATTGTCTTATACAGGATTTGAAAGACCAGATGATGATTGGTTCTGCTAGTCAAATTGGTGGCTTATATCATTTGAAAATTCCTTCTGTTGCTGCTGCTATTAGCTCAGATATTGCCTTGTGGCACTCTAGACTAGGACGCATTTCAGCAAAAAGATTGTCAATGTTACCTTTTATTTCTAATAAGACTCAGAAGTTTGATTCATGTGATGTATGTCATCTTGCCAAACAAAAGAGGCTTTCTTTTCATGACAGAACCAATATTTCTACCAGCATTTTTGAAATAATACATTGTGATATTTGGGGACCTTTTTCTGTTACTTCTCATACAGGCTCTAAATATTTTTTGACTTTGGTTGATGATTTTTCCAAATGTACATAGGTATATTTACTTAAACATAAATCTGATACTAAGCTCATATTAGAAACCTTCTACACTATGATTTTAACTCAGTTTCATAAACAAATCAAAGTGTTTAGATCTGATAATGGAGGTGAATTTTTGTTGACTGAATGGTATGCTTCCAAGGTATTATACATCAGACCAGTTGTGTTGAAACACCACAGCAAAATGGTGTTGTAGAAAGGAAACACCAACATCTCCTACAAGTAGCAAGGGATTTACTGTTTCAATCAAAATTACCCCTCTCATTTTGGGATGAATGTGTGCTTACAGCAGCACATATTATCAACAGGATTCCCACCCTTCTTTTAGATAATAAATCTCCTTTTGAAAAGTTATTCAATAAAGCTCCTGATTATTCCCATTTGAAAGTATTTGGATGCCTTGCTTATGCTTCAACATTAACCAGAAATAGACATAATTTGATCCTAGAGCATCCAAATGTGTTTTTCTAGGTTATCTTATGGGCACCAAAGGATACAAGTTATATGATTTGAATACAAAACAGATAGTTATATCTAGAAATATTGAATTTTGTGAAAATATTTTTCCTTTTGATCAAAATCAGAAAGTTTCCAGCTCTTCTTTTAATCCTGTGTTTATTGATTCTCAATCAAATGCTTTCCCTTCAGATTCTATTCAAACCTATGTTTCTTCAGTTCTTAACACAGATATGCAACTCTCAACAATAGGAGATAATAGTTTAGACCAACAACAACAAATGCAACTCCCCACAACAGAAGACAACACTTTAGAACAACAATTAAATACAAGCACTCAAGGATCAGTTTCAGAGAATAATGTTCAAGTATCAGTTTCAAAGACTAATGTTAGAAAGTCTTCCAGACAAATGGTTGTACCACATTATCTACAGATTTATGATTGCTCACTTCCTCCTTCTATCACTCAAAATTCCTCCACACAGTTTGCATCCTATTTTAACAGGTATCCTATTTCCAATAATATTTCTATTGATAGTTTGTCCAATGCTCATAAAATGTTTACAGCTAGCATTACTCAAGCTACTGAGCCTAAGAATTATACTCAAGCTAGCAAGGATATTGAATGGCAAGGATCTATGAAGGCAGAAATTCAAGCTCTTGAAAAGAATAACACATGGACTTTGACAGATTTGCCTGCAAATAAACACTGCATTGGTTGGAAGTGGGTATATAAGATCAAATACAAGTCAAATGGTTCAATAGAAAGGTACAAGGCCAGGCTTGTAGCCAAAGGTTATACCCAAGAAGAAGGATTAGATTACTTTGAGACTTTTTCCCCTGTAACCAAGATTACTACTGTCAGATTGATCTTGCTTTAGCAGCTATTAAAGGATGGTTCATTCATCAGTTGGATGTTAACAACGCTTTCTTATATGGAGATTTATATGAAGAGGTTTACATGAAACCACCCCCTGGTTATCGTGCACCAAATGACAGAAGAGTTTGTGGATTAAACAAGAGTCTTTATGGCCTCAAACAGGCATCAATACAATGGTTCCATAAGCTCACCTCCGTCTTATAGCCTATGGTTTCAGTCAATCTAAATCTGATCATTCTTTCTTTATTAAATTCCACCAAAATTCACTAATTGTACTTTGTGTATATGTAGATGACATTGTTTTAGCAGGTAACAATCTACATGAAATACAAAATCAAAGCTCACTTGCATGATGCTTTCACTATAAAAGATCTTGGTACATTAAAATACATTTTGGGGATTGAAGTAGCCAGAAGTTCCAAAGGAATCAACATATGCCAGAGAAAATATGCACTTGATATACTTAATGAGACTGGATATCTAGGTTGCAAGTCTAGTTCAACTCCTATGGACTCCAAGATGGAAATTAGCAACAAAGATGATGAACAGCTTGAAGATCCCTCAGTGTATAGAAAATTGGTTGGAAGGATGCTCTATCTTACCATAACAAGACCTGAATTATCCTACAACATTCAAACTTTGAGCCAATTTATGTCTAAGCCTACCAAAACTCATCTAGCTGCTGCTCACAGAATCTTAAGGTATATCAAAACCAATCCAGGAAAGGGCATATTCTACTCCTCAAAATCAGAACTTCAGCTCAAAGGCTTCTCAGATGCAGATTGGGCCAGATGCATTGACACTAGAAGAAGTATAAGTGGTTTTCCATTTATCTAGATGATTCTCTTATTTCTTGGAAGGCTAAGAAACAAGCTACAATGAGTAGATCCTCAGCCGAAGCAGAATACAGGGCCATAGCATTTATCACATGTGAACTACAATGGATAACATATCTCTTTCATGATCTTCAGTTAGCTCCTACTAAGCCTGCTCTTGTATATACATGTAGCAAATCTGCTTACTGTATATCACAAAATGCTTGTCACCATGAGAGAACCAAGCATATACAAATTGATTGTCACTTTGTAAGGGAGAAGATTCAAGATGGTTTGATTAAGTTGATTCATATTCCTTCAACACAACAAATTGTAGATATTATGACAAAGCCTCCTAATCTTTTTCATTACTTTACCAACAAGTTGGGCATGATTGACATTCATGAACCACTTGCTGGGGGTGTCAATGATCACTTTCCAGCTCTCAAGCCAACAAGATTCATGATTCTTCATAATGGCAGTTAATTCAGTTGTAACAGGATTAGTTTTATTTGTTCAAGTTTGTTTGTAATATTTTGTGTATAAATTGACTGAAGTTATGTAGTGTAATTAATTGATTCAAGTTTTAATAAAGATTTTACTGATTTCTTTCTATTCTTTGTTCATCAAGATTACTTTTTCTTTATCAAGAAATTCATTTCAATATATCCCATCCTCCGGTGGTCGTCAATGCTCCAGTTCAACTCTGTTTGAAACATGCTGCTGCTTTTCCATACCTTTTTGATGCTCAGCTAATCTGCTTGTGGCCAACTGAAAGCATTTCTCGTGACTAACAGTACGGTTAGAGAAGGTAAGTTTATTCCTCGCGTCCCATAAAACCCATAACATCATCGCAAAAATAGCATGCCCGTCGGGGTCGCCCTATTTTATAATACGCATCATCCAGTCGAGAATGGAGCCCTCTTCTATTTCTCTTTGCTACCTCAACCGTAATGGGGAAGCCACCCAAAACAATTTGGCCCAACTACAGTACCGTAGTCCATGTTCAATCGTTTTCGCTTCAAACCCACATCTAGAGCATAAATTATCAATTCGAACTCCCTTCGCTATGAGGTTTGCTTTCGATGGAAGGATGTCGTGTGCACATTTCCATAAGAAAATTTAGACCTTCAGGGGGATTGGCAGATTCCAAATCCATTTCCATACCCGACGCAGATCTCCCGAGGAGGATGCCACAATACCTGATTCATCCAATATTGCCTTTGCCACTTTGTAGCCCGATTTCACCGATAATTACCATCCTTCGTGTGGTGCCAAATTTGTTTATCGTCATGCCGGACATACTGAATCAGAATGGCTAGAATTGATTTAATGTCCTATGATTGAAACAAGTCCTCTAATTTTGCCTTATCCAATTCCAATCGGTCCACTGTAAGTAGTTCATTAACCTTCAAATGCTCCATACCAATTGAGGAAGGGGTAACATGTTTAAAAAGAGGATTTTCACCAAGCCAGGGTCATTCCAAACATTGATTTTTTTGCCATTTCCAAAATTCCATCTGATACCTCGACTCAACAATTTTCTACCCACCACAATGCTTCTCCATACGTACGATGGATTATGGCTAATTATGGTTTCGAGGAAAGTGTTTTGTGGAAAATATTTCGCTTTAAGAACTTTGGAAAGAAGGGAGCTCTCATCTTGTAAAATCTTCCATCCTTGCTTGGCTAACATAGCTTCATTATAACATTGAAAATTTTTGAATCCCAGGCCTCCATCCAATTTTGATCGACTAAGGGTTCTCCAAGCACGCCAATGTATCCTCCGTTCTTCATTGCATTGCCCCCACCAAAAATTACTCAATATAGAGTCCAATTGGTTGCAAATATCCGATGGGAACGAGAAACAACTCATGAGATAAGAAGGAATCGTTTGTGCTACCACTTTGATTAAAATCATCTTCCCCGCTGCAGACAAATATCGACTCTTCCAATTTTTTAGTTTTTTACGCACACGGTCCACAATAAATTGGAAGATCTCCCGCTTCGATCTGCCAACAATTGTCGAAATCCCAAGATATTTTGCATGCTTCTGGACCAATTCCACTCATAATCTGTTTGCCAAATTTTGTTTTCTTCCACTGGTTAGGCCTTTATTAAAAGATATTTCTGATTTTTTAAGGTTGATCCTCTGGCCCAAAGCTCCCTCATATATTGTGATGATGTTGCGTGTGGCATCGATCTCGGTTTTCCGTTGCTCGCCCAAAAATTATATTGTCGTCTGCAAAGAAGAGATGTGAGATTGCCGAGCATGCCTGTTCACCTTTATACCGTGGAGATTACCGCCCCTTTCTGCCTTTCTTATCAGTGATGAGAACGCTTCTGCACATAATAAAAACAGATATGGGGATAGCGGGTCTCTTTGACGAAGCCCACGAGATGGTGAAAATGGGGCACTCAGTATGCCATTAAGTAAAATAGAAAAAGACATGGAGTCAACACATTTCATAATCAGAGACACAAACGATTCATTAATGCCCAACTTTAACATCACATTTTTAAGGAAAACCCATTCCACCCGGTCGTACGCTTTTGACATATCGAGTTTAAATGCAAACGACCCTTTAAGGCATTATCAGTAATAAGGCGGCCAAGGACGAAAGCGGACTGGGTGTGGTGAATCAAATGAGGGAGAACCAATTTAAGTCTATTCACAATTGTTTTGGTGATTAGTTTAAAAATCACATTAGAAAGGCTTATAGGACGAAAATCGATAACACAATCATCTTTTTTCTTCTTTGGGATAAGGACAATAAATGTTTCGTTAATGAGTGCGGGGCTAGCATGACCATTAAGGATTTTTAAAATAGAAGATGTAATGTCATGGTTGAGAAAAGACCAAAATTTCTGATAGAAGAGAGCAGGCATACCGTCCAGGCCAGGGGATCTCGTAGGATGCATTTGAGCCAAGGTTGTCATCACCTCATTTGCTTAAAACGGTATGGTTAGTATATGGTTCATCTCATCTGTCACTTTCGGATCGACCGCCTCCAGCGCCCTGCCCATATCTAAATTCGACTCCGCTCGGAAGAGGCCCTTATAGTAATCTGTAAACTCCTTCTCTACTCCCTTGTGATCCTCAATCCAGTTTCCGACAGAATTTTTAATTTTCTCGATTGTGTTTCTAGCCCGTCTGATGTTCGCAAGTTTATGAAAGAAACTCATATTTTTGTCGCCATTCTTTATCCAATTTGCTCTCGATCTTTGGTGCCACGTTTTCTCCTACTTCGAGAGAAGGTCTTGGATTTTATTTTCCAAGGTAGTCATCTCAACTAATGCCTCCGTTGTGGGTCGAGATGCAGAATTTTCTTTATCCAATTTGCTCTCGATCTTTGGTGCCACGTTTTTAATTTTCACATTCAGATATAAGATAACCAATATTGCCAAAATGAGTTTTTTCCCCAAGGATAAGGCTTCTGCCACATTGAGTAATTCTTTCCTTCACCATTCCAAGGTTCGAAGAGCACACGTCCACATTCCAAGTATTTTTAACCACTACTTGGCAAGATTCGTACGATAGCCCCATCGATTCAAATCAGAACATTTTTTGTCGTTTCTTAGTTGTCCCATTTCTTGCCGGTTGGTGTCGCCATTTGATCAAATCAGAACGATAGCCATCTTGTCATCTCATCGCGTTCTCCCCTCTGTCTTCTCAAAACTAAAAATTATCTCGTTGAAATCACCGTTCTCCCTCATGTCTTCTCAAAACTAAAAATTATCTCGTTGAAATCACCTAAGCACAACCATTTAGTGTTTTGGTTCCCTATTAGCTCTAATATCAAATTCCACGTGAGGTGTTTCATTTCTTCCTCCGGCCATCCATATAAACCCATCAACCTCCATTTTTTTTCCCCTTCGTCTACTGCACCGTCAATATGATGAAGCGAGTCCGAGTCCAGACAAAAATATAGGGGTCTCTCCAAAGTAAACACAACCCCCTCTCCTACTAATAAGGGCAAAAGATGGTATGGGTCGACCTGACCAGGCTTATGACATTGGGCCGACTTGGCAAGGCCTATAGTATTGGGCTGATCTGTTAATCATTAAGCACTGGGCCGATTTGAGGAGGCTTACAGCATGGGACTGACCTTCTAATGCTTATGAGTATTGGGCCGACCTATTGAGCCCATACATAGGTGGGAGGCCTATCATATTGGGCCGAACTGTTAAGGCCCGAAAACGAGTGATTCTGTATGGATGTGTGTAAGGTCCGTTGTATTAAACCAACCTATCAAGCCCTACACGGCTAAGGAGATCTATTGTTGACCCGTCGTACTCTATAAGGACTTTGGGGTACGGTTCAGCTCGGCCCAAAAGATGTATGAGGCAATGAGGATGCCTTGGAGATTTAAAGGGGCTTCGCACCAATACATTGGGCCGAGGTGTTTTGAAACAGGTCGGAGCTATGGTCTTACGGGCGTAAAATTAGGGTTTTTAAGAGATCCGATCCTAATCTAATGATAACTCTGACACCAAATCGTAATGGAATCCCGGATTTTACGGAAACCCTAATCCTAGCTAAGGTATAAAAGGCCCAAGTCCAGGTTCATTCTAACCTAATCTCTCATATTTTACTGTTACATTGTTTTTCTCTCTCTAGCCTTTACTTTCTTTCCAAGACACTAACTTAAGCATCGCGAGGGTACGCCGGAGCCCCCCCCCCCCCCAGGTTTTGCGGAGGACGTCGTCTTGGAAAGGGGCCGACGAGGAGTAGTAGTTTTTGGGAGCAACCAAGTGGCGCCGTCTGTGGGAACTATTGAGCAGAGATGTGAGATTCGAGTTTTGGCTATGGAGGATGTTAGGAGAAACTTAGAAGATGATCTGAACCGCACGCCGTTGGGAGATACTCCGGGCGTAGTCACGTAGGAGGATGTTCGACCTCCACCCCCACCACTCCCGGTGGATGGCGGAGGGCAGCGGGTGCAGAGGACGAGAATGGAGGAACAAACGCCTATGTCTGGGGGGAGTATAGATTTGGGCCCAATGTTCTTTGAACAGTTAGGTGGTTTCATCACTAGGGCCGTAGAACAAACGGTGGAAAGACGCTTGAGGGAGATGCTTCCGCCACCGGCTCTGCTTGTGGTCCCCCCAGTGCCTCCTCCTCCTGTGGTCCCCCCAAAGGTCGGAGAGAGAGGTCACCGGCCAGCAGTGGCGGAAGAGGTGCATTCATCAAGGGCGGAGCATGTGTCCACTGAGGACCAAGATTGGTCAGAATGGATGGATGACCTCCATCGTGAGGTGCGAGATATTCGGAGGAGGGTTGCTGGAGTGCCAGGAGCGGCTGCGGTTCGGGCGAGGAAGGGGAATCCTTTCTCAGACGAGGTGATGGCGGATGAGCTCCCGCCTCATATCGAGCTCTGAGCTTTGAATATGATGGTACCACAGATCCGTGGGACCAGCTCTGTCGTTTTGAGAATGCTGCTTTGCTACACAGGTTCACATATGGCGTGATGTGTAGAGTTTTTCCTACCACTTTGACGAAATCGGCTCAACAATGGTTTAGCCAGCTTGCTCCGGGCTCCATTCGAAATTTTGATGACTTCAGCTCGGCTTTCCCTAATCAGTTCACGAGTTGTCATAAGTACCAAAAGACGCCCCTGACTCTGTTTAGTATCAAACAGAGAGAAAGGGGAGGGACTTCGGAACTATATTCAGAGGTTTACCGCGGCAAAGTTGGAGGTGTCGTTGGCCAGTCCGGAAATCTTGGCTAATACCCTAGCTCAGGGCCTGAAGGATGGGGAATTCTTTGAATCCTTAGTGATAGAGCCGGCTAAGACATTCGATGAGCTGTAGCTCGGGCGGAGAAATATATTAATTTGGAAGAGGCGAGAAAAATGAAGAGGGAGGAAGGAGAGGCGAGAAGAGACATGAGGGAGGATCGAAAGGACAAGGGACCTCAGAAGAAGCCGAGGTCTGAGGCAATGGGAGGAAGGCCGAGGTTTGAGAAATATACGCCATTGGTTGTCCCTCAGGGCGAGGTGATTGTAGCTATTGAGAGGCATCCCGACCTGAGGTGGCCAAAGGCGCACGCAGAGGCACCAATAAAGGCGAAATGTAAGGAATTTTGTAGATTTCACAATGAGTATGGGCACACAACAGATCGGTGCACACACCTAAGGGATGAGATCGAGCGGCTCATTCAAGCAGGTCACCTCAGGGAATTTGTGTACATCGACAAAAAGGAAAAAAAAAGGAGTATAAGAGGGATAACCGGGGATATCACCAACCTCGCCGGGAGCCGGAGCGTAGGGGGGAGGAAAGGGAGGAGCTACCTCCACCTCCGCCCCCACCTCGGCGAGGTCATCAAATGATTGTTGGAGGGCGGCGAAAAGAATTCGAGGCGAGCTCGGAAAAATTATGTGGAGCGGGCACGGATCGGAGTGTGCAAGAGCAGTTGAAGGTGGAACAGGTCGGGCCGGGGCCGAGTATCCAGTTTGGACCAGAGGATTGCAAGGGCATCGTGACACCTCACAGCGATGCTCTTGTGATCACGGTGACAATCTTTAATTATGATATGCAGCGGGTATTTGTGGATACAGGGAGCTCAGCAGATATCCTATTCTATTATTGCTATAAGAAGATGGACCTCGAGGTCGGCTTGGAGACGGTGGACACGGCGTTGGTCGGATTCGCTGGAGGGATGATCCAACTAATAGGTATGATTACTTTACCCGTTTCCTTAGGTAAGGAGCCCAATCGTAAAACTAGAATGATTCGATTTTTGATAGTTGATGCGCCGTCTTCCTATAATGTCATGTTGGGTAGACCGGCACTAAATGCTTTCCAAGCTGTGGTGATGGTATACCATTTGAAAATGAAGTTTCCGGTGGGAGAAGAAGTACGTGAGGTCAGTGGAGATCAGTATATGGCTAGAAAATTATATGTGGAAAGTATTCAGAAGGCGGAAAGGGGGAGTGTTTTTGATGATGATATAAATAAGGACAAGTTGATTAGGTTGGACGAACTGATGGAGCACGTCCAACCTAATGAGGAAATGATGATGGTTGAATTGGTGCCAGGTGACCCTGATAAGGTCACTAAAGTTGGGAAAGAGCTACCCGAGGAATTAAGGGATGAGCTGGTGGAGTTTCTGAGGATGAATGTGGATGTGTTTTCTTGGACAACGGAAGACCTGGTGGGGATTGATCCGAGCATTGCTGAACACAGGCTTAATGTCAATTCGTCATATAAGCCGGTGAAACAAAAGAAGAGGAATTTCGGTCCTAAGAATGACGCTATAATTCGAGCGGAGGTGCAAAGGTTGTTGAAAGCAGGGCATATCAAAGAAATCCAGTTTCCAGGATGGCTATCTAATGCAATGCTGGTTCCGAAAATAGAGGAAGATTGGCGCATGTGTGTGGATTTTAGGGATTTGAACCGTGCTTGCCCTAAGGATTACTATACATTGCCCCGAATCGATCAGCTAGTGGATTCGACATCGGGGTGTGAGCTGCTTAGTATGATGGATGCATCGCAAGGATATCACCAGATCATGCTAGCAGAAGAGGACCAAAAAAAGGTGTGCTTCACCACCTCTTTTGGTACCTTTTGCTATGTGGTAATGCCATTCTGGCTAAAGAATGCGGGAGCCACATACCAGAGGTTAGTGGATAAGATGTTTGGGGAGCATCTCGGCAGGAACATGGAGGTATACGTGGATGATATGTTGGTCAAAAGTATGAAAGTTGTGGATCATGTGCATGACATAGCTGAAACATTTGACACATTGAGAAAGTATAGAATGAAGCTGAACCCCAAGAAATGTGCCTTTGGGGTCAGGTCGGGAAAGTTTCTGGGGTATATGGTGACGGAGAAAGGAATAGAGGCCAACCCGGAGAAGGTCAGGGCCATCAGAGAGATGGCACCACCTCGGGATGCCAAGGATGTGCAGTGTTTAATAGGTCGGCTAGCAGCTTTGAATTGTTTTATTTCACGCCTCGCAGAGAGGAGTTTGCCTTTCTTCAAGGTCTTGAGGAAGGCCAAAAAATTCGTTTGGCATGAGGAGCGCCAAAAGGCTTTCGAGGACTTGAAAAATTACTTGGATGATTTGTCATTACTAACTAAGTCGTTGCCCGGGGAGCCCTTATACCTCTATCTTGTAAGTCCAAGCGGCTACGATAATCTAGAGAGGGGGTGAATAGATTATCTCCATCTTTTCGATTTCGCCCTCTTTTTCAAACCGAATGCTCAAACAAAATAATGAAGGTGCGGAATGTAAACAACACACGTCGATTTAAAGAGGTTCAACCCACTCAGGGCCTAATCCTCTACCACCCCAAAGATATCAGGGATGGATTTCAAAAAAAAAAAAGATTTTATTAATTTACCAAAAATTAATACAACACCAACTTACAACAACACCTTGAAGAGCACCACACTTTTCTTCAACAACACCTTCAAGATTATCACAATCTCTTTTGAAGATCACCACAATCTTCCGTCTTCAAGAGCACCGAACTCTCAACACCACCTTTGGAGATTACCACAATCTCCCTTTGAAGATTACCACAATCTTCCTTCAACGACACCTTTGAAGATCACCACAATCTTCAATCTTGAAGAATACCAAATTCTTCAACACCTCAAGAGCACCACACTCTTGAAATATCTATCACCTAGATCACCCAAGTGTATTCTTACCACAAGAATACTCACAAGGATATCTTGTGTTTGGTTGATGAATTACAATCAAGATTACACTTTGAAAAATATTACAACTCAAAAGTGCAAGTGTAATCAAGAATGAAAGCCTAGACCTCAAGATGTGAAAGTGATAGTACTTGGCTATTACAACAAGAATGTTGAAATGAATAACAAAGATTATGTGCTTGTGATATCTCTTGTTGTTTGTATCAAGTCTTGTTTTTGATCCCTCAAGCTTTCATCTATTTATAGGGAGAGCCTTCAAATTTGAATTCCAACATAGGCTCCTCCAAAGGCTCCTCCAACATAGGCTCCTTCATGGGCTCCTCCATGTTTTCTTTTGTCTACAAATAAGACAAAGAGATTAAAATAAATATGGTTGTCTCATAAGGATACAAAAATCAGATTATAGAACAATCCCACATTTTAAGGAAGAATGGTCTCACGCACAACGGTTATATTTTCTTTGTCAAACTAAAGGCAATTTGGCCGCGTAAATAGAGTTTGAAACATATAGCACCAAATTAACACAGGCGGCCGGTCGAAGGGCACCTCGACCGGTCGAGCCTATGTGCGACGGTTGCCAGACTGATCAATTTTGAGAGTTCTCAAGTTTTCGTTTCACGAAACTTGTTCCTGTGTATTGCTCGCTCGCCGGCCGACCTCGACCTCGACCTCCTCAATGACAAGTTGTCCGATTTTTATCAAAAATAAACCTCAATAAATACTCCGAAAAATTCGTAAAAACATTTTAAACCGATCGGGAGTATTTAGGACAACATTAGAAATATAGTTTTGAAGAAATAAAACATTTACACACAAAGTGTTGTCCGATATAAATTCCAATAAATACTCCGAAAAATAGTAGAAACATTTTAGATCAATTGGGAGTATTAGGACAACATAGTTTCAATGTAAAAACCCATTGACTTAAAAACATTAAATGAATTGTCCAATTTTGTATCGAAAATAAACTTGAGGAAATACTCGAAGAAAAATATTAAAATCATTTTAAATCATTTAGGAGTATTTGGACAACCTTTAAAAACATTGTTTTGGTGTAAAATCAAAATCATCAAAATCATGATAAAACCATTTATCAAACAATCTCCCCCTTTTTGATGATTACAAACCAAAACAATTTTAACGAGGTCGATTTTGAAAACAAAACAATTTTACCGGTTAAAGAGAACTATCCGTTGTGAGCGACAACATTTCATGCAATAAAAACACAAGGATGGGAGTAGAGATATTCAAACACATATAGCAAATGCTCCCCTATCAATATGCACAACAAGAGTTATAAAAAGCAACTAAATCAAAAGCTAAAAGCTTAGCTTTTCAAAATTGAGCTTAAGTATCAAAACTTAAAAGCTCCCCCTGCCAAAGAGACATCGTTAGAAACATATATAGGTCCATACTACAACTAATGGACTAAGAAACATATACAACCACAATATACCAAGAGTGGACAAAATATGATCCACAACATATGACTTTCAATAGCCACAACATGACTTTCAATAACCGCAACTTATAGCTTTTTTTTCGTTAAGCTTTTCTTAGCTTCTTTGAGCTAAAGAGATTATAACCTATTTCTCCCCTTTGTAATCATCAAAAAGAATGTTAGCAAGATAAATACATCATATATTTATATCAAAGTGCGCAACTAAACCGATGTATCGAGCTATTTGAACATTGAAGCTTATAGACCAAATAGGAGGAAAAAGTCGAATCATACGACTTGTAGAGGTTTATGAAAACTTATTTGATAAGCAAAACATGATCTCCATAAATATATAAGCCTTTTGAAAACGAGAGAATCATGTAGGTGATGAATTTTTCATTGAAACGTTTTATCGAACACACGGGCGTAAAAAATTGAAAGAGATATATATAGTCCTTGTAAATGAAATCAAGCCAAGTTTTCATCACCAAATGCAATATAACATATATCATTCATCAACAATCAATAAGCTCATCACAAATATATATGAATTGCATCAGAAAAATACATATAAGCCACAAACTTGTGGTTCAACCCAATTGAGCTAACGATAGTGAAATTCTTACCATTCAATTGGTAAAGTCGAGCAATGATGATGATAACCGAGCTAGATAATCCCCAAAATATAAAATGTATGCAATAAAACAAATTTTGAATGAAATTTGTGTGCAATTCGCGAAGGGACGAAAAAATGGACAAAATAAGCCAAAATGGCGAAAGTCTGGAAACAGAACTATTTTTAGCCAAAATCATCCAGGGCGACGGTCCAGGGCATGGGCGGCCGGTCGACGGGGCGACCGGTCGGCCTTGCCCCGTCGGAGTGGTTCTTTTCTGTTTTGAAAATCCGAAATTTGATCCAAAAATCCGATTTTTCGCCCCTAAGTTTTAAAACGTGCAAAATGCAAACGTAGACCTCATTCAATATACATTATGTCATAATCAAGCTCGAAATGAGGTAAAATACTCGGCGGTTAACGATCAAAAAGTCCGCGAGTTATCCTTGAGACGGAATTAAACACATCTCAATGTTTTTGTTAAAAATCACAATCCCTTAAAAATATATCGAATCTCAATATGTTTAGTTCGATTATGACGAACCAAATTTTGAATACGAATAACCGTATAATAGATACCAAACTTGTTATCCCGAAAAAAAAAAAAAAATAAGAACGTTTTAAATCTTTGGATACAACAAGTCATAAGAAGAAGTGCCTTTCAAATATTTGAAAATTTCTTTTAATGGCACTTTAATGAGATTTGTTGGGATAGTTTTTGAAGTCGAGCATATAGACATAAGGTATATGGAATGTCGAGTCTATAGGAATAATACAAGAAGACATACCTCGAATTTGTTTGTCAACCGACATGCCTTTCTCAACCTTTGTCAATCTCTTCATTGATAGCCATAGAGGTTGGAATGATTCTTCCTTCTTCAATGCCTAACTCCTTCAAGAGTTCTTTTGAAATGTGACCATCTACTTGGCATTGAATGATTTGAAGTCCAAGCAAGAAATCATGCTCATTTCAAGTACACCTTACATCAACTTAGAGAACCATATCTTGCACAAATATTCATTAGTAGCACCAAAAATATTCTCATAAATATGCACAAGTTTAAGCAATATTGCCCTTTTTCACAAACAAAGAGAGTAGTATCAACTTTACCTTTTGTAAAATCATTTAGCAAAAATAGCTAAGTCTATCATACCATACACGGGGTACTTGTTTTAAACCATACAAGGCCTTAAAAACAATCATTTGGCCTGGAAAAATTTTAAACCCCGGAGGTTGTTTTACATAGACTTCTTCTTGAATAAAACCATTTAGAAATTTGGATTTAACATCCATTTGGTAAAACTTGAAATTTTCTTAAAACAAGAATGGGCAAGTAAAATGCAAATAGCTACAAAATGTGCTATGAGTGCAAATGTTACATCAAAATCGATTACCTTCTTCTTGAAAATACCTTCGAGCTACTAACCTCGCCTTAGTTCGACCAATGTTGCCTTGGTCATCGAGTTTGTTCGAATACCCTTTTTATCTTCTTCATCACTATCATCATAGGGTATCCAATTGATCTAAGGTGTTCATAATAGAACATTTACATCCAAATATTTGGAGTACTTCATTTCTCATCTACACAACTTAACAAACTCATTAATGGCATCGCTTATATAAGCAAGAAAAAAAATAGCCCAAGTGTAAAAACATGCCTCAATCACAAAATATCTTGCATAGTAGAAATAGATACTATATATAGAGACCATGAAGCAAGAAACACATACTATGCTTTTAGAATATCATCAAGAGTCTAATAAATCATGCAAGTTCAAATAAGCTTAAGAAAGCTATAAAAGGTCTCTTTTGAAATTTGCAAATCCGATATCATATAGTTGAGACCTTATTTAAAAAAGTATTTGAACAAGAGTTGACAAAGCAAATATGTGCAATCAAATATCGAATAGTGCCTTTCAAAAAATCTAAAAATCCTCTTAATGGCACTTGTATGAAACACTATGAAAAAACAAGCACATAGGCATATGGCAATACACAAGTAAACGTGCCTCGATAATTTATGCCTTTTCTTGACAAATAATGATGAAAATGGCCATTTGTGAAAATATGTAGATCCTACACAATTCTTAAAACAAATCTAGCACAATTCATAATGATAGAAGTGTAGGCTAAGAGATATCACAAGTAAGCTCATGCCATAAAAATCCATAAGAGATGATCATACACTTTAGTCTACAAAAATGCACAAGAGTTTTAAAAACATCATATAAGGTCTTCTTTTTCAAAAATTTTAAAAATACAAATAAGTTTTGAAGACCTTAATTTAAAATTTAAATACATGAAAACTCATTTGCAATATAGGCACAAATAAAAACATGCATACTAACTAGATAAAATGCATATTTTAAATGGGAGATACGGTTTACCAATTACGCCGTTTCCATGGGTTGTGCCGTTCCCATTGTTGATGATATCTTCCCTTGAGAAGTCACTTTGTTGATGATGGCTTCTTTGATTGCTCCATTTCAAGGTTTGTTACCTTCCCATTGTTGATGGTCTCTTCTTCTTTGAAAATCATCTTGTTGATGATGTCTATGCCATTTCAAGGATTGTACTCTTCCCATTTTTGATTGTATCCTCTTCTTGAAATTGGCTTTGTTGAAAATGTTTTCTCCTTTCTTTGATCAAATGACAAGGTCATTTGATGTCTTCTTAGCGGTATGAATTTTCTTCGATCATTATTTTGCGGGTACCTAATATGACATTGTTTTGTGGTACCCTCATGTGTTTGGGTCCTTTGTGATTAGTCTTGAGACTTTTAGGTCTCCAACAATAATTAGTGCTATTTCTAAAGACGACAAGTATTTACCGTATGACCCTTTTACCGCAATAAAAGCAAGTAATAATTCTAGGAGCATAATGACCAACGTCTTAGAGACTTGATTCTTTTTCATGTGATTGACAGGGCTTATGATCAAGTTCTAGTTTGAATTATCACAACAATCAACAATATTGGTTATTCTATCGGTACTCAAGTTGGATTTAGATAAATCATTTTTCAAGCAATTTATATCCTCAACAAGAGTACTATTTTCTTTCTCAAGGTTTCTAACCTTGTCAAGAGTGGTGGTGTGAGCACATGATAGTGATTCATAGGAAGTAAATAAACTATCCTTATCATTTTTCAAAACAATGAATTCCTTTTTCAAATTTTTGTATTTAACAAGTAAGTTTTGGAATTCATCTTGTAGCTCATCATAATCATTTTGTAAATCACTATATTCATTTTTCAATTCATGGTCATAAGAAGTAGAGGTTTAGAACTTACCTCGTTTTCTTCTTCGATGCCCATGAGGCATTGTTCAACTTGTTCATCATGGGAGGTTGTAGAAGGCTTATTCCATGTTGTTGGATTTGATGTTGTATCCATTTGTGAAGTAGATGCTTTTGAGTTGCTCCTTTCATTTGCATATACTTCATAGATGGCTTCTAATTTTGCCATACTTCATGTGCCGATTGAATACCTTCAACATGATCAAATTCCAAAGTGGTAAGTGAACAAAGTAAAATATTAAGAGCTTTACCATTTAAAGAGATGATTTTCTTCTCTTCATCATTGAGTTTTTTGAAGCCTTTTGAGGTGTGTGGTGTATCTTTCATCGGAATGGATTCTCCATTAATGACGGTGTTCCAAATGTCGAACCCGCAACCTTGTAAGTAGCATTCCATTCTTTCTTTCCAAAATATAAAATTTTTGGAATCAAACCGAGGTGGCTTGGTGGTGGAGGTTAGGAAAGGTGAGCTTCGTTCAGAAATGAAGTTGAAACGAGCTTGCCAAAGAGTTTGGCTTTGATACCACTTGTAAGTCCAAGCGGCTACGATAATCTAGAGGGGGGGTGAATAGATTATCTCCATCTTTTCGATTTCGCCCTCTTTTTCAAACCGAATGCTCAAACAAAATAATGAAGGTGCGGAATGTAAACAACACACGTCGATTTAAAGAGGTTCAACCCACCTAGGGCCTAATCCTCTACCACCCCAAAGATATCCGGGATGGATTTCAAAAAAAGAAAAAGATTTTATTAATTTACCAAAAATTAATACAACACCAACTTACAACAACACCTTGAAGAGCACCACACTTTTCTTCAACAACACCTTCAAGATTATCACAATCTCTTTTGAAGATCACCACAATCTTCCGTCTTGAAGAGCACCGAACTCTCAACACCACCTTTGGAGATTACCACAATCTCCCTTTGAAGATTACCACAATCTTCCTTCAACGACACCTTTGAAGATCACCACAATCTTCAATCTTGAAGAATACCAAATTCTTCAACACCTCAAGAGCACCACACTCTTGAAATACCTATCACCTAGATCACCCAAGTGTATTCTTACCACAAGAATACTCACAAGGATATCTTGTGTTTGGTTGATGAATTACAATCAAGATTACACTTTGAAAAATATTACAACTCAAAAGTGCAAGTGTAATCAAGAATGAAAGCCAGACCTCAAGATGTGAAAGTGATAGTACTTAAAGGCTATTACAACAAGAATGTTGAAATGAATAACAAAGATTATGTGCTTGTGATATCTCTTGTTGTTTGTATCAAGTCTTGTTTTTGATCCCTCAAGCTTTCATCTATTTATAGGAGAGCCTTCAAATTTGAATTCCAACATAGCTCCTCCAAAGGCTCCTCCAAAGGCTCTCTCCAACATAGGCTCCTTCATGGGCTCCTCCATGTTTTCTTTTGTCTACAAATAAGACAAAGAGATTAAAATAAATATGGTTGTCTCATAAGGATACAAAAATCGATTATAGAACAATCCCACATTTTAAGGAAGAATGGTCTTGAGACAACGGTTATATTTTTTTAAACTAAAAAGGCGGCCAGGTCGCACGTAAATAGAGTTTGAAACATATAGCACCAAATTAACACAGGGCGGCCGGTCGAAGGAGCACCTCGGACCGTCGAGCCTATGTGCGATGTTGCACGATCAATTTTGAGAGTTCTCAAGTTTCGCTTTCACGAAACTTGTTCCTGTGTACGGCCGCCACGGCCGACCTCTCAATGACAAGTTGTCCGATTTTTATCAAAAATAAACCTCAAGAAATACTCCGAAAAATTCGTAAAAACATTTTAAACCGATCGGGAGTATTTAGGACAACATTAGAAATATAGTTTTGAAGAAATAAAACATTTACACACAAAGTGTTGTCCGATATAAATTCCAATAAATACTCCGAAAAATAGTAGAAACATTTTAGATCAATTGGGAGTATTAGGACAACATAGTTTCAATGTAAAAACCCATTGACTTAAAAACATTAAATGAATTGTCCAATTTTGTATCGAAAATAAACTTGAGGGAAAAATATTAAAATCATTTTAAATCATTTAGGAGTATTTGGACAACCTTTAAAAACATTGTTTTGGTGTAAAATCAAAATCATCAAAATCATGATAAAACCATTTATCAAACATATCTTTCGGTAGAAGAGCATGGGGTTAGCACGGTCCTGATCAGGGAGGAGGGATCGATTCAGAGGCCGTTGTACTATGTCAGTAAAGTTTTGAGGAATGCTGAATTGCGGTACGCAGAGATCGAGAAGGCAGGTTTGGCCTTGGTGGTGACTGCGAGGAGACTTCGGCCGTATTTCCTTTCGCATAAGGTAATCATCCGAACTAATCTTCCATTAAGAAATGTGATGAGTAAGCCCGAGGTAGCGGGGAGGTTAGTGAAGTGGGCTATTGAGCTGAGTGAGTATGATATTGAATTCGAGAACATATCGGCCATCAAAGCTCAAGCTTTGGTAGACTTTGTTCAAGAATCAACAAGGGATGATAGCGGAGAAGGAACTTTGGTGATTTATGTGGATGGTTCAGTAGGGAGCTCGGGATGTGGTGCTGGTATCATCTTGATCAGCCCCCAGGGGATCGAAAATGATTTTGCTGTAAGGTTGGAGTTCAAGCTATCCAATAATGAGGCGGAGTACGAAGCATTCATCAGAGGGGATGCAAATGGCCATCGAGATGGGGGTTGTTAGGATAGTTGTTTACATGGATTCTCAGCTCGTCCATAAGCAAGTTATGGGAGAGTTCGAGATTAGGGAAGAGAGGATGAAGAGGTATGTTGAAGCATACCGGGCTTTAGAGGGGAAAGTGAAAGAGATCAAGATATGTCAGGTCCCGAGGGAAGAGAATAGTCGGGCGGATTTTCTAGCAAAGATGGCCAGTTCGGCCTTAGAGAATCAAGCTAAACAAATCACACTTTTGAGGGCAAAAGAAACTGTGCTGGGATTGGAGGTCGGAGAGATCAAGGAGAAAGAGGATTGGAGGTCGGCTATCATAGCTTATCCAAAAGAAGGGGTCTTGCCAACAGGTAGGCGCGAAGCAGCTCGGCTGAAAATTTGGGCGACACGTTTTTGCATTATCGGGGACAAGTTATATAAGAGAGGCTTCTCTATGCCTTTGCTGAGGTGTTTGAATGGAGAAGAGGGTACGTATGTGCTGAGAGAGATGCATGAAGGTTGTTGCGGGAATCACATGGGAGCAAGGATTTTGATGAAAAAAGTCCTTAGAGCAGGGTATTTTTGGCCTTACCTAAAGGGGGAAGCAGAGAAGTTGGTGAGAGCATGTGAAAAATGTCAGATCCATGCACCTTTGGTACATTGACCGGCGGAGGAGCTCATGACAATGAGCTCGGCATGTCCTTTTGCAAGATGGGGAATTGATATTGTTGGTCCTTTTCCTCCAACTTCAGGTCAGATGAAATTTTTGATTGTGGCAATCGACTATTTTAGCAAGTGGGTGGAGGCAGAGCCTCTGGCTAAGATAAATGATGATGCAGTGATGAAATTTATTTGGCAAAACATAGTGTGTAGGTATGGAACGCCTCGGATCTTGATATCAGATAATGGAACGCAATTCGCGGGGGCAGAAATTCGAGCTTGGTGTGAGGAATTGAAGATCAAGCAAAACTTCACATCAGTGGCCCATCCACAGGCCAATGGGCAGGTGGAAGTGACTAACAGAATTCTTGTCCAAGGACTGAAAGCTCGGCTTGAGAAGGCAGGAGGAGCGTGGGTTCGAGAGCTCAGCTCGGTGTTGTGGGCTTATCGAACTAATCCGAAGGAGGCAACTGGCGAGGCTCCATTCAGCTTGGTGTATGGTATGGATGTTGTGGTACCGGTAGAGATCGGGATGGAAACGCATCGAGTTCAGAATTTTGATGAGAATGTTAATGAGATGTTGGTACGAGAGGCGTTGGATACTATAAATGAGAAAAGGAGATGGCATTTTTGCAGATGGAACGGACACAAGGAAGGATCAAGGCAGCCTATGACAAGAAAGTGAAGAAAAGGGCCTTTCAGGTCGGTGACTTGGTTTTGAGAAGGTCAAATGCTAGCAAGAATAAAGGGAAACTAGATGCGAATTGGGAAGGACCACTTCGGGTAGTGAAGGTGCTGGCAGGAGGTGCGTAAGAGCTGGAAGAGCTCGGGGGTCGAAAACTCCCGAGGGCTTGGAACAGTTGCAATTTGAAGAAATATCATTCCTAGAATAGAGGAGTATATGATGTAATCAATTTACTCGTTTTGAATGAAATGATCTGCTGCCCTAAATTATGAGTTCGGAAAATGGAAATCCAAAAATTGATAAGTATTTGGAGCTCAGCTCGAGCTAGTCTCCAAATACTTGGGGCCACGAGGCTATGCAAGGAGCTCGGCTCGAGCCAGCTTCCTTTGGAAGAAGACAAGTATTTGGAGCTCAGCTCGAGCTAGTCTCCAAATACTTGGGGTCTCCAAATCGAGCCGCCTCCTTTGAAAAAGACAAGTATTTGGAGCTCAGCTCGAGCTAGTCTCCAAATACTTGGGGCCACGAGGCTATGCAAAGAGCTCGGCTCGAGCCAACTTCCTTTGGAAGAAGACAAGTATTTGGAGCTCAGCTCGAGCTAGTCTCCAAATACTTGGGGCCACGAGGCTATGCAAGGAGCTCGGCTCGAGCCAGCTTCCTTTGGAAAAAAACAAGTATTTGGAGCTCAGCTCGAGCTAGTCTCCAAATACTTGGGGCCACGAGGCTATGCAAAGAGCTCGGCTCGAGCCAGCTCCCTTTGAAAAAAGACAAGTATTTGGAGCTCAGCTCGAGCTAGTCTCCAAATACTTGGGGCCACGAGGCTATGCAAAGAGCTCGGCTCGAGCCAACTTCCTTTGGAAGAAGACAAGTATTTGGAGCTCAGCTCGAGCTAGTCTCCAAACACTTGGGGACACGAGGCTATGCAAGGAGCTCGGCTCGAGCCAGCTTCCCTTGAAAGAAGACAAGTATTTGGAGCTCAGCTCGATCTAGTCTCCAAATACTTGGGGCCACGAGGAGCACAATAGGCCAATCTTTTTTGTTAAAAAAAAGAGAAATATCTAAATACAGCTCGAGCTGTACTTTACAAAATCGAACTGTGATGAAAAGTAAATATCAGATAAGAGATCGAGAAAATGAAATTGCAAGGAAACTTCATTGATCATTCAAAATAATTACAAGTGCATAATGAAAAATTACAAAAGTAGAACTGAACTCCTAAACAGTAGGAGGAATATTTTCGGTGTTCAGGTCGTCCGTGGAGATGGTCACATCATCTATAAGGGCGAGGTCGGGATCATCATCCGGGATTTCTTGAACTTGAGGAGGGCCCTCGGGAAGCTGATGGGTTGCTTGACCTTCGGGGAGCTGAGAGGGACCGCCCGAGCTGGAGGCAGGGTGGAGGATAAATGGAGCAACCAAGGATTTTATGAATACCTCCACAGGAGCAAGATTGAGACGCTCCGCCTCTTCAGAGAACACGAAGCCCTTGGGGTCAGGCAAGACCTTTCTGAGACCTCGGCGATCAAAGGGCTCGGTAGTGATACCGTGTTCCCTGAGCTGAAACTCAGCCTGGTCAAAAGCAAAGTTGTAGTACTCCATGGCAGATACAGAGAGAACTTTGATAAATTCCCTGGAGCTCAAAAAGGTTTGCTTCACCCTCTCCCGAATAGCCTGAACTATTGAAGAGCCTTGGGGGGAGGTAAGTAAACTTTGGCGACCAGCTTCAAGGCGCTCAGCTCGGGCTTGATCGGCATTAACAGTGCAACGGATTTGGAGATCATTCACCTCAGTCCGGAGGTCAACATTGTCAGTCTCCAAAGCCTTTATCTTGGTCTCCAGAGAAGCCATGATAGCCTTGGTGATCTCCTCTCTATCCTTGTATCGGCAGTTCTCCTCCAGGAGTTTAGTCTCCCGAGCTTTCAGCCGAATGCACTCCTTCTTAGTATTATTAAGCTCGGCAACATTGGAGGGATCAACAAAACTGACTCGAGTCTGGGAGATCAGGGTGGCTAGTTGTGCCTCGGCTTTCGAATGGTTCAACCAGAAGGAGCTCACCAGCTCAGCATCGCTGAGCTTCTCCAAGGCAGTTCGATTAGGGTTCGGGTAGTTGCCTTGGACGTACTGAATGGAAAAAGTTCCATCATTATTCTTCAGGATGGAATTGCCTGTAAAAAAGGTCTGGTTAGGTGTATGAATAGGAGTGTGTGAGAGAGAGAGAACAACAGCGGGAGAAGCGGTGGTCTTCGCCTTCTTGGCTGCCCCGGTGCTAGTACCGACACCCGACCTCTTGGGAGGAGGAGGTCGGATAGAAGGTTGAGCCCCTGGGCCTGTGAGATCGGCTATCACTACAGTAGCCGTATCAGGTCGCCGGAGTAGAGGAGGCTGACCTCCAGAGCCCGGGGCGGCAACATTGGATGAGGGTGGGAGTGAGCCAGGAGCAATTTGTTGCTCCTCGTCATCCAGCTCGACAACCATCTATGCCATAAACATATCTGCACAAAGAGGAAAGATTAGCTAGTGAGTAAGAGTAAAATAAATTAACTACAAAAATGACAATTACCAATGTCACAAGGCAAGGGGGCCACGATGGGGCTCAACTCAAAGTAGTACAAGAGGGATGGAGTTATGAGGCGAGAAAGGTCATACTTGACTAGGGTAAGTTTATTTATCTGAGCTTGGAGATCAGGAGACCGATCTCTGGGGTTGTGTTTGCGTTGGAGAGGAAGGGTCCAGGTCCAAGAAATAGGAAACCCCCAAGCTCGAGGGGAAGAAATAAAAAAATATTTATCCTTCCAGAATTTGTTTGAGGAAGGGTACTTGCTCAAAAATTGAGCATCACCTCGGGAGGTGATGTAGAAAAGACCTTTGGTGGTCGAGCTCTTTATTTGGAACAGGGCGAAGAATAATTCGAGAGTGGGTTCTATTTCTAAGTACTTAATCAAAATTATGAAGCCGGCCAGAGATACGGAAGGAGTTCGGAGCCAGTTGGTTCAGGGGTACACGGGAGAGCTCGGACACCCCAACCATAAATGGGTGGATGGGAAATCTGAGGCCACCCTCTATCTGACCTGCAAAAAAGGCTAAGGCATTGGGTGGAGGTCGGTTAGGTTAGGTCGAATCAGGCTCTTTGGGTAAATAGAGTTTGAAAGAAGAAGGAATTTGGGCAGTTCTTTTTAAGGTTTGAAGATTGGAGGCTGATAGGGTGGTCTCCCTAAAATCGTGTGGATACACAGGTAGAGGACCCGAGCTCCGGGTTCGGATCTCTATTGTATCGGAGTCCTTGCCCGAATCAGAACTGGATTCGGTGGCATCAGGATCCAACGGACGGACTCCGGTGAGAGAAAGGGGTGGTGGGATAGAACCCATCGTTATGGCCCACCGTTCCAAATCGGCAACAACTAGGTCCGACGGCGCCGAATGAGAGGAAGAAGACGCCATAAAAAGGAAAAAATTGGAAAGGAAAGGGATTACTTACTGAATAGAAGTAGGAGATTGAGGGAGAAATTGGACAGGAAGCCAGAGAAGTGCGAAGCTTGCCGGGATTCAAGGACTTTCGCCGGAGAAGATGGATTTTCACCTTTAAGGGGTGCTTGTAATTCGAAAGTGTAAAAAGTGAGAAATGGAAGAAAGAGGGAGTTTTTATAGGAAGATAAAGGAGGCAAAGGGTCGTCTCGGTATCCAAGGGGGCATGGCACGACTTACGAAGCATCAGTGATTTGAAAAGACGTCTTATCAATCATACCCATGTGTCAGGCACTCGAGAGGCTAGAAGGCGGCAAGAATTTTGAGAGCCAAGAGGTGGCGGGAATTGGAAAAGCACAAACCCTAAATACTAGGTCAGCTCGGCCTATCAACAACTATGGTTGAGGTGAAGATCAATCCATAGTTGGGGGGAGGAATTGATAAGGGCAAAAGATGGTCTGGGTCTGACCTTCTAATGCTTATGAGTATTGGGCCGACCTATTGAGCCCATACATAGGTGGGAGGTCTATCATATTGGGCCGACCTGTTAAGGCCCGAGTACGAGTGATTCTGTATGGATGTTTATCGGGCCGACCTGTGTAAGGTCCGTTGTATTAAACCGACCTATCAAGCCCTGCACGGCTAAGGCGATCTGTTGTTGACCGTCGTACTCTATAAGGACTTCGGGGTACGGTTCAGCTCGGCCCAAAAGATGTATGAGGCACTGAGGATGCCTTGGAGATTTAAAGGGGCTTCGCACCAATACATTGGGCCGAGGTGTTTTGAAACAGGTCGGAGTTATGGTCTTACGGGAGTAAAATTAGGGTTTTTAAGAGATTCGATCCTAATCTAATGATGACTCTGACACCAAATCGTAATGGAATCCCGGATTTTACGAAAACCCTAATCCTAGCTAAGGTATAAAAGGCCCAAGTCCAGGTTCATTCTAACCTAATCTCTCATATTTTACTGTTACATTGTTTTTCTCTCTCTAGCCTTTACTTTCTTTCCAAGACACTGACTTAAGCATCGGAGAGGGTACGCCGGAGCTCCCCTCCGGCCCCCTTGTGCAGGTTTGCGGAGGACGTCGTCTTGGAAGGTGGTCGGCGAGGAGTAGTAGTTTTTGGGAGCAACCACCTACCTCCGTTTGTCATATCACATTCAACCACATGAACTCCCGAGAAATCCAACTGTGATATTATACCGTCAATTTCATTCTTATAGAGTTTCGTTTCCATCAAGAACACAAAACTGGGATCTTGTATACGAATGAGATGTTTCAGCGACACTAATGTTATGCAAGGAGCCACAACAAACAGGGAAGAGGAGTTTCGTAAATTAGTTAAACAATGCTATGTATGGTGAGTATCGGTACTAATGTTATGCAAGGAGCCACAACAAACAGGGAAGAGGGGTTTCGTATATTAGCTAAACAATTCTTATATAAAGCCCCGTGAATTAGATAGTTGTTGGGATTGTTATTACTTATTAGCCCTTACGGATGGCAATGGGGCGGGCGGCGCGAGACCCAAACCCGACCCGTGTCTAGAATGGGTCAGGACAGGTCGACCTGTTTTGCCCTTTTTAAATTAAATTAAATAAAAAATTGAGAAAAAAATATATATTTATAAAATATTATTTACAAATATTAGATATAATATAAGAATACATAAAAATACATTATAATATCTATTATATATATAGAAAAATATATATATTAAAAATAAAAAAATTGGGCGGGGCGGGATAGGTACCTGTGGGTCGGATCAAAATTGTCATCCCTAATAGGCCTCATAAATGGGTATCGAATTGGGCCTCCAATTAAATGTTGTTAGCCAGTTAGTGTTAAAAGGGAATCAAACACAATTACAATAGTTTTTCTCTTTTTTTTCGAGCAAATTGTAATAGTTAGACATAAGTAAAGAATAAATAAATAATTACCCTCAAAAGAAAAAATAATGAATAAGTAACTCTTTTAGCGTTTAGGAAATAAATAAGTAATTTTTTTTAATGAATAAGTAATTCTTTTAATGTTTTGTTGGGGGCAAAAATATCATTTAATATTCAATATATAATTCAGTTTATATATTGTAATAATATTTTTCATTGCCCAATAATCAATGAGCTACAGATAGAATAAATCGGCCCAAAGAAGTCCGGAACTGACCCATAGACCACTTTCTCTTACACGGCCCCTAAGGCCCATTACTTAGGTATATAAAGGTCCATTCTTTTTATTTTTAAGTTAATATCTCATAATCTCACTTAATCATTGTTCAGTATTCAGTTAGTGTCTTACATTATCTCTCGATCGCCATGTTGACTTGAGCATTGGAAGGGCACCACTGGGACAATCTCAGGGCCCATCTAACGTTTGTGTATGTACAAGAAAGTTCCCGCTTGGGAAGGAGGAGACTTGGATTTATTCAGAAACTCTGACTTGGAGTGATCTGCCCTAAAAAGATGTAGACCTAATCTCAATCATATGGAATTGGATTCCAAGCTGCAGGCCATGAAGCCAGATACAACAAAAGGAACGACAACCTAGAAGATGGGGGGCAACTCTGCTCCTCCTGGAGGAGTGGTGCTCCCGCCGCAAAGAAGAATGTCGCTGCCCCCTTCCCCGGGGGGCTCCGCACACTGAGGATATTCGTTGTATTCATGAAGTCCTTCGAGCCTTGCTTGAAGAAACCATCCGGAATGCTCAGAGATACCAGACTGTGGATGGATATGCTAGAAGACTACCACGGACTCCACCCGCTGCTGAAGACCCTGACTTGGAAGGTCAGGGAGAATAGATGAAGATCACATCGAAAATCGTGAAGAGCCGATATTAGCTGATGAGTGTCAAACGACTATCTTCGGGAATCAAGATTCCAATCTCCCGAAGTATGATGGAACTGGAGATCCCTAGGAGCACTTAGACAAATTTTATGCAAAATGGGATCTCTACGACATGACGAACGCCTCCTACTGTAAGGTGTTTCCAACCACTTTGACCAAGCAAGCGCTGACTTGGTTCAACCAGCTCCGGTAGGATCAATCTCCGGAATGGACAAGCTCATTGAAGCCTTGATGCAACAATTCTCTATCAATCGGAAGTGTCCCAAAACCATTGCTCATCTCTTTCAAGTGAAACAAAAGGAAGGAGAGTCGTTGTGAGTGTCAACGAAGTTGCCAACATCAAGCACGAGACATTAGCCAGAATCCTACAACAGAACCTCTGACATGGATGTCTTAAAGAATCATTGATCAGGAGATCTCCCTCTTTTGCATGGAGGGGTTGTTAAGTCGGGCAAAAAAACACATCCGAGTGTAGGAGTCCACCAGACAGAGCCCAACACTAAGCGTAAAATCGGGGAAGATGACATGAATCAACCCTTAAAGGGTTAAAGGACGAAGTATGGAATGAACTTAACCCCTCTGGCCGAAGTGTTAACCGTCGCCCAAAGAAAATAAATCATTAACTCGCCTAGACCATTGAAGAGTAACCACGCAAGAGCACATTCCAATCTATATTGTCGCTACCGTAAGGACGAGCGGCTCATCTAAAAGGATTACCTGAAGTATTACGTGGATCAAAATAGATTCAACCATGACCATAGGACGCGCGAAGAAGAGCCCCCTCAGGCTTAACACTGCCTCCGAAAGGAGACGAAATACGCGATACTCGTGTAGTTGGAGCCATCAATGTGATTTTCGGAGGACCAGAAATGCAGGAAGCCAGGAGCGCCCTCCGAGAATGTAGCTACGTGGAAGTTGAGAAAGTTCTCCTGTTCAGACAGTAAGAGCGCCACACAACCCTAGGAGCTGCGGACTTCGCTAGCTCCCGCAAATACCAATTTTCCCCCGCTCTTAAAAAACTTCTGTATTTTTCCTTGCTTTTGTTTTATTTTCGCCCTAGAGGCATTCAACATTATTGTTTTTGTTTACAACTTATTTCCAACTGCAGGGCGTATAACTTTGTTGATTTACAAATAATGAATGAATTACTTTCACTTTTCTACTAAGATTTCCTGTACAATCAATTGCCGAACACGGCCATGATCCGTGACCATTTAGACGCTCTCCTCAACAAAAAATGAATCATCCCCGGTGCTTCTAAGGATGAGGGGTCTCATCACGGGGATCCTAATGATTTAATCAAAAAATTTAACACTATCCGGTGCTCCTAGAGAGGAGGGGTCTCCTCGCGATTTATTTGAAAATATAAACCCTCTTCGGCGCTCTTGGGGAGGAGGGTCTCCTCATAGGGATCCTCGCGATTTATTCAGAAATTTGAGCCTTCTCCAGTCTCCCCTGTAGGTGGTGTCTCTTCACAGGGATCCTCATGATTTATTCATAAATATAAACCCTCTCTGGTGTTCCCGAAGATGAGGGGCCTCTTCACGGGGATCCTCACAATTTATTCAAAAATTTAAACCCCCTCTGCCGTGCCCGGATAGGAGGGGTCTCCTCACGGGATCCTCACAATTTAATCAAAAAGTTAAACCTTTTCCCGTGCTCCCGAAGATGAGGGGTCTCCTCACGGGGGTTTTCACGATTTATTTAAAAATTTAAACCCTCTCCAGCGCCCCCAGAGAGGAGGGGTCTCCGCACGAGATCCTAATAATTTATTCAAAAATTTAAGCCCTCTTCGCTGCTCCTGGAGAGGATGGGTTTCCTCATGAGGATCCTCACGATTTAATCAAAAGTTAAACCCTCTCCGATGCTCTCGAAGAGGGAACTATCCTCGTGGGGATCCTCATGATGTAATCAGAAACTTAAAACCTCCCCGGTGCTCCCGAAGGGGAAGGGCCTCATGGGGGTCCTCATAAATTTTTCTTCCTCACCAACATACGTCACATGGATGTACAACAAAAAGAAGACAAAAATACTAACACATTCACGGAAGGAATCAATACAGTCAAAGCAATCAATGAAGCAAGAGCTCTGGGAAGAGCTCCCATAGGGCACCTCCTCCGGGCTCCAGAAGGGTGCCCCCTGAGCTCCTGAGTCCTGAAAGGCGCCACCTACAGGCTCCGGAAGGGCGTCCCCTAATCTCTGTACAAGCATCTCCGGACATTCTGTAAGAATTAATTTCTCCCAGAAGGAAGGATCCATCTCCACATCAAAGGTGAAAAAGTCCCCACCAACAAGAAATCATGTGAAAATATTATAAGTAAAGCGTAAGGAATCGAATATGCATAAAGAAAAGCACGAGTACGAGTGTAGCATTTGAGCAACAAAACATCATCCGGCCCCTAGGGGGCAAACAAACATCTCAGGGGAATAATCAAGATAAATCCAGGTACATAAAACACGCCCTAAACAGATGGGTTGAAAGCAAGGGCCGTCTAGGCTAGAAAAACCTATCACAACTCAAGCATGGGGGCACCATCCTCCTGGGCAACATCAACATTAATACATAATTTCACATATATCATCATTAATTTGATTGGTGCAAATTAAATTTGTCTACAATGAGTATTCTACATATTAGAGACATGAAATTTTTGTATCTACAATGAGTATTCTGCATATTAGAGACATGAAAAGTCAAAAAATGTATTTCTTAATATGTCTTCATGAGTAACACTTTTTCTACATAACTTTAAGACCTTGCTGTAATATGTTTGGTTATACTTTTAAAATATTGCAATAGCAAGTGCATCCAATCACATCAAACTTTACTATTGTCTTTTGGTGTCATATATTTCTTTCAAGTTTTACCAAAAGACATGGATCTTCCATTATCAAATATTTTGTTTTGAATCCTTCACGAAGATGATGAAAAATAAATATAATTGTTTTTTATTCTGTAAGGATATCCCATTTTCTTCTTTCATCGTGTTTCCAAAGTTTATAGCATTGAGATGGATCTTAACATCAACATCATGCCAAATAGTTATCACAAAAAATAGGGGCGATACTACATTGGAGGGGATGAGCCCCCCCAAACATTTTGTTCCATTTTTTATATGTAAAATTTGGGCTAGTTCCAATCCGGCCTCAATTCTTTTTGTAAAAAGGAAAATTATGAATTTTGGATTATAATTATGTATTTTGTGATTTTTAATAATGAGTATTGACATTTTATTTGATGCAAATATATAATTTATTTTAAATTTTATCATTATATAAAATAAATATTTGATCTTTAACTATTGGCCCTCCCCAATATCAAATTGTGGTTCCGCCCATGACTAAAAATATCAATGGCATCAAAGTTGAGCTCCATAAGATTCAACATTCTTCACAAAATGGTTAGATGCTAATAATGCATTATAAATCAAATAAAACTTATGAATAATAAGAAGACAATGGAATAAGAGAAGCATATTTTATTTTTTGTATATATAAAATATCTCTCTCAAATCCTATATTTATAAGATCAACACATCTCTAAGTTACAAGGTGTAGTATTAAGAAAGAATAAAACTTCATAAGTTACCAACAAGGGATTTGATTTAATCTCATGAAAAATATTGAAAGTTCTAAAATACAATGTCTAAGAGTTAAGAAATTAATTGACATCCACTTTAATGAGTCATCGTTTGCCCAAGGAGTGTAACTAGTGTGAATAATTGTTCAAATAATGTCAAATTAAGAAAATTTTAAGAGTTGGTCTCCTATCAAATGGTCTAACAGATCTAGTACGTCAGACATAGCCCCAACAACATATCCAACAAATAAAAAACACACACACACACACACACACACCACAACCTGGTCCAGACCCAACCAATAACCCACACTCCTGCCACGACAATCATCCGTCGTAAATCAAATTGATGCATTCACCTGTCGTCGCAGGAGAAGGCGCACACAGAAATAGCGAGAAGGGGAACAAAGAATGCATCTTTGACAAATTTTCTGTTGTTTTAGTATTTTTTTTAATTATTTATTCTCTATTCAAAGGTTTATGCTTGAAATCCGCGAGTGTTATGGACAAAAGGTAATAATCAATTCAAAGCTTTAAAAGTCATATGATGTTTCATTTGTTTTATTTTTGGGATTTTTTGATTCTTGACTTAGTTATCTTTTTATTTTGCTTTAATATAGGTGTAAACTCATTCACTTATTATTTTTCAAAAAATACATTTATTCATGACATCCAAGTATTTGTTGATTTGACTGAATCAATTATGACGTATATCAAGAAACTAATACTTATAAAGAGAATGACTAATACATTTCAAGGGGAAAAAATTAATATTTTTCAGGGGATACTATTAAATATTTTCAGGTTGACTATTAATATGTTTTAGGGGAAATCTAATATTTTTATTGCGAATTACTAATATCTTTTAAGAGACAAACTAATCCTTTTCATGAGGGAGACTAAATACCTTTAATAGTAAAACCTAATACATTCAGGAGACTGGTAATACGTTTTAGGAGAATTGCTAATATTTTTGAGGGAAAAATTAATATTTTTCGGGATGGCTAATAAAACTGCTACTCAATTAACTACTAATATTTTTCCGATGGATTGCTAATATTTTTCAGGGAGGAAACTAATACTTCGAGTTCAATTCATACTTTTTTGGAGGACTACTAAAAATATTGTTCAAGATCCAATGAAACACTAATTTATATATTTATGATGAGTTACTAATACTTTTGAGTTTTGAGGGTTTTAGTGACCATATGTCACCGTATAATATTACAAGAATACCAACAGATCGAATTTGGAGATGCATCTATTCCACGTTATTTCGCGAGAACACGTGTACATATTTTATCCGTGTTTTCTAGAAAAAGGAAACCAACAGCAAAAAATAAAATTGTAAAATAACAAATTCAAATGGAGTTGAAAGAAAATTTGTGAAGACTGTGTGATGGCCACGTCAGCAGACGGCTACAGAAAACCGATGCATGGACGCCACATAAACAAACATCCATTATTCATTGTTGTGGGACCCGACCCAGACATCAAAATTAACCGACTCTGCCTTAACCCGGACGACAAGAACCGGCGTCGCAGCAAAAAAAAAAAAAAAAGCTTCCTTTGATATGTCGAGACTTCTTTTCTCTCTTGTTTCAAATCCAATTCGTCTTCCATAAATTTCTCCATTTTCTCATTTTGTGTTTCTGAAAATAAGTGAAAAAAATCTGATCTATTGATATTATCTGTACTATTTTTGGGTTTCCAAAAGCCAAGAAAAAAAGGAAAAAAAAATAAAAATAAAAACAGAGGAGCAGAATACCGGCTGCGATGCAAAGGGTTGTTGACAATCTTCTGGCTGTCACCAAAGAGTGAGTCGTCTTGCTTTTATTTTTTTCTTTTTTTTACTATTTGCATATCTGGCGCACGTATTTGGTCTCGTATTTTGTAATTTGTTTAATGTTGAGGTGTTGGATTTTGCTGATGATTATGATTTGATCGAGTAGTTACCTATGTTAGTTGGCAGATTATTTGATATTTTTTTCTTTTTTCTTTGACCAAGGTCTGTTCTATTGAGAATTTGATGGAGTTTTATTTTAGCCCATATATTCAATTAGCTTATTTTTCTTTCGAAGGATTTACATAGATATAGCTATGAGAATGAAGCAAGACTGGATTAGATATCAGTGCTTAGCTTAGAATACGAGAAAACTACTTGTGATTGAATGTGTTAACCATCATCTGTATGTATTAAGGTGAGTTTAGTGGTATTGGTTTGTTTGACTTGAGTCTTCAACGGATTAATTTTATGTTTGTATGTTGAATGGATGATTTTTTGTTGTGGAAGATATCTTAAAACTGAAGAGTCATAATGTGTGAAAATATTGGTTTTTGTTCAATAGTATTGATGTAGTCAAGAATGTTACTTTTTAAAAAAATCTAGAAATAAGTCGCTTGGTAATTTTATACAAAGCTCTTGCTATGTTAGAAGTATGAGGGGTAATCATTCTTTACGGAATAGGTTATCATGCCCTAGCCCACGACGATGGGGCTCGCAAGTGAGACTCCTCTTTTATGAGCTTTGCCGTTCTTTGTAGCATGTTCTTTATAGCACCTAATATTGCTTTCCAGAAATGGTTGACTCAAGTTAGGATCAATATGTAAGCCAACCAATTTTTCTCCGTCGTCCAATGTAGGACAATAATTTTTTTCTTGTTTGGCAGGTGACATCCTTACTGCATTTCTTCAAAAAATCTAAGATGCCATCAATTTTTGCTTTCCTTTTCTCATCTTGACTGAAAACCAAGATCTATTATTATCTTGAGAAGCTGAATTGTTCTTTGGGAGAAGGCCCATAAGTTAATTTTTGCTTGATGCATAATACATTTCTTGTTAAACAGAATATTTGGTTTGGGATGATGAGTTTTTAATTCTTATTTTTACCTAGTGGGGCAAGTGATGGAGAGGCATACAAGGACATGATATGTGTTCTGTTAACTAATAATTTACATGCGTGAAAAGGTGACACTTTGTGCGCCAGATATATGTCGTGTCTTATTTAGTGCAAGGTCGTATGAAGCTGTTGCAGTAAGTTCCAATTGCAAAACTGATGAAGTGGATTTGATTGACACAGCTCTATGAGAGGCCAACATTTACCACCTTGAGGAATAGATTTTTAACCTTCCCTAAATTTGTCATGTTCCTAGTCTAAGACACTTGTTCTCCTTTTCAAGATGATCTGTATTAAGTTTTATAATACACCAAGTGTATTAGAGTTTTAATTATTTTCCCTGTTGATATAACTTGTCAGGTCAGTAAAGACGTTCACCTATGAATCACTGAACAATGTTGTGAGATTAATAAATGGAGTGTCAGCAATGTTATTGGCTATCTTGCCTGGGAAGACTTCTATTCTTGAAGGCATTCATGGTTGGGAGCTTAGGCCAACTTTCCGTGGACCTCGACTTCCACGCTGGATGGAGAAGTAGGTTTTCATTTCCTTCCATATTTTACTTTGTGGAAATTTCAATTATTAATTTACTGCATATTATTGAAACCATGATTGTTTTCACTGGCATTTAAAAAATGCAGAATATGTTCCGTTTGTCGACTGAAGTGTGGATCTCTGATATAGGATGTTGTATGAGATTATGCCGATCGTAGGGCGTGTTGCATGTCCTGACTTTTAACCAGCTAGAGTTCTGAATAAGTTGATTATTGCTATTAGAGCTCTGGTTTGCGTGATTGTGGCTATATAATAATATACAGAAAAATTGTATTCCATGAAGCATATTTTAATATTTTTATTGCTAATTCTAATCCCCAGCCTTTTGAGGACATCATAAAATTATAGTACTATGCTGAGAAATATGTGAATAAATGTTCTAATATATAATGTGTATATTCTTTCTGATATCTTCTATTGTTAAATGTATGTAACATTCCATCAGCTTGTTCATAGCTGTTTTTCTTCCCCTCCCCCTCCACTATATAATTTATATTGTGCTTTTGGATATCTTCAATTGCAAAAGTGTGGAAACGTTCTGTTAGCTTAATATTAGTTAAATCATTTTTATTTAGATTGGCTTCTCCACCTGCTTTTATCTCTCTCTTTTTGTTTAGATAGTTATAGTATTCTCATTTGGAGTGATAAGAAATAGCTTAGTGACTTGGAGTAACTGAACCAGTATGGGCTCCCACCCATTTCAAATCCACACATACAAATTGGTGGGATTGAGATTCATAAACTTTTTGTTAGGCCCCTTGTGTGGAACTTTACCTGATAGGATTAATGATGTCTGATACCGTATACCCAAAGTGGTGAAACCTGAGAACCTCACATAGTTTCTGCCTCAATGTTACATTTTAAGATTTATAATTGATTTAGAGACATTCTTCGAATATTGTCAGTCTGTCTTGGAGTAGTTTATTTCTTCTATACAAACGAGGTTCCAGAAGTCATCGACTCCAAATAATCTAAAGCTCAAGAAGAGAAGAATTCACTTTGGAAAGGCCGGTGATAGGCCAATGTTTTCCTTAGTGATGCTTTTAATAGTTGGGATTGTGCAATGTCTTAGTTAATAGTACCAATATAAGTGTGTTGGGCTGTTAAGCATACTAAGTTCGGAGATGGGAAGTCTGTTGGATTATCTCTGCCTTGAGTGTGGGTATTAGCGAAGCATTACATGAGATTTCAGTGGATTCTGATGATGAGTTTAATATCATTTGTTGATTCTGTGTGTACAATAAAGAAAAAATTCTGACAGAATTTTGGAGCGCGAAGCTAATTATTTGAATCCTTGCTCATGTTTTTTTTTCTTTAAGTGTACTTCAAAAAAGTAATAACATAAGGAATTTGTAAACTTAAAAAACACTTAAGAGATATGATGACTTATTTTCTCAGTTGAAAACTCGCCTTTAATCCTGTTTTCTCTCTTGTTTGCTTATCCACACAAATGTTACTTCAAAATTCCTGCTTGACATTGAATATGGTTTGTAATATTTTTTCTCGATGATCTGCAGTGGCGTGTCATCTTTCAATCAGTTCATCCATGAGCTCTCTGTTGATTCTGATACGTCCTCAAGTGTAGGTTATTCATCTGATGGAGAAGATAGTGATGATTATCCTGGGTCTCCTTTATCACAAAGTTCCCGTTTCTCAAGGGAAAGCAATTTTACCAGGCTCAATAGAACTTGGATGTATTGGATCAGATGTATACTGTCATGGATTCTGTTTCCTGTGAAACTCCTTTTTGGCATTCCAATTTATATCTGTACTTCAGTTTTTTATATGGCTTCTAAAGCCCCTGCTAAGTCGGGAAACCACCATCCTTCAACTCCACATACTCCTAGAAGACTGCAAAGCCTCAAGGACCATTTTGTTCAACGGGCCACTGATCGCAGACGTGGTGTTGTTGAGGTTTGTTTCCTTGTTCATTTCCATCCTTTTATATCCAGATGATGATGGGACCATATTCTAGCTATCTCCAGAGTCCGAGAAACAAATATCGGCTGGTTGAATCTTAACCCTCAGCTTGAGCACTGTTGTCAGTAATCCCTATTCTTTAACTACCCCTAATTTGATATAATCATGTGCATGAGTGAAAAATTCAACGGTGACAAGTTAAAGCAAATGTGAAATCTTGTATCTTTCAATGGATTGATGGATAACTCCTTTCTCACCCTTTTTCCCCTGAAACCCCAACTTACAAAGAAAAGAATGCTTGAAACAGTTTCTAAAATAGGACCATGATTTGAACAAAGGAAATGTATACATGCCACAAACATAGAGAGAATTATTTTCTAAAAAAATAACAGAGAGAGAATTAAATATGCCAAAAAAAGGTCTATAGGGAAACTGCACGATCTCTATATTGTATGTATGTAGCTATAGTATGTTTTTACGTGAAGAATAACCTTTCTTTACTTTTTTAGGACCTTCACCTAGCAATTGAGATCTTCATAGAATCTGCATTCGATGTTGTTTACAAAGCAGCTCACTGTCTTCTAGCACCAATAGACACCATTGGAAGGGCATTCCGGTGGTTTTCTCAAAGAAATGGTCATAAAGATGTTCCTTCCGAGGGTTTTGTCACTTCTGTCTCCACTTCTGTTTTATCAGATGATGATCCAACTCCTGCAGAAAGGAAAACGACTTTCCAGAGTTCCCTCAATACAGATGCTCGGACATGTCAAGATGTCATAACAGAGCTTGGGTATGAGAACTTTGATTTTATCTTTTCTTCTTTCATGTTCTTTCATGGACTGTAACGATGAACAAGATATATGGTGCTATGTTTTGATACTCTAGTTTGTGGGAGTATGCTGAAAAGATGTATAATTTTAAGCTGCTCATATTTTCGATTGAGGGTTTGATGCCTGCTCAGCAAAAACATGTTTTCTCGAAAATAATCTTGTCTGGTAAAATACAAAAATCAGATGAATGCTTTGTGTTTTTTTTAAATGTTTGGTACCTTAATTTTGCTGGCGTGCCTCTTCCACTTTTTTCATTACCAAAAGTCGAATTAAACTAAGAAATCTCTCTCTCTCTCTCTCTCTCTCACACACACACACACACACACACACACACACACTCAATGGTCACCTTCAAACTAATACTTGAACTTTTGATCATTTATATCGATCTGCCTACTCAAGTATGCTTTTTAATGTCTTTCCTGTTTTAGGTATCCTTATGAAGCTATCCATGTGGTAACAGCTGATGGTTATGTACTTCTTCTAGAAAGAATCCCAAGGTATGCTGATTTAAAAATCAATATTTCTGTAGTTATCTTATTATTGTAATCCATTTCCTTGTAGTTCTGCTGATGAATAGCAATTTATTAATTGACGGTTTGTCAATTGTGCATTGACGCGTGTGAGTTGCTTGCAGGAGAGATTCAAGGAAAGTTGTCTATCTGCAACATGGAATATTGGATTCATCTATGGGGTGAGCACTTTGATTAGTTGTGGTGAAAATTCAGTGCTAACGTGAAACTTGTTTCCAATCATTTACATGTTTCTTGCATCTGGCAATGATGTATTTTGCGTTTCCGCATTTTTAATGGAGATTTGTTCCTTCAGCCAACTTTTCTTGATTGGATTATTTTTTCTGGGTGATGGTTATTATATATCTAAACTACTTTTGTTGTACAGTTGGGTGTCCAATGGGGTTGTTGGTTCTCCAGCTTTTGCAGCCTTTGATCAAGGTTTATACCCGATGCCTCTGTTACTTCAGTGTGGTCATGAACTTTTAGTTTTATAAATGATTATTTCTTTCCATTTCCAGGGTATGATGTTTTTCTCGGGAATCTTCGTGGATTGGTTTCTAGAGAGCACGTCGACAAAAATATCTCATCACGACAGTAAGTGACTAATTCGTAACTTTTAGATTCTTGAGATGATAATGATAACATCTTAATAACGTTGTGTTACATCGTATGAAATGAGATTGATCCTGTACAATAGGTGCTGGACCAATTTTCTATGCTTTCATAGGATGTGACTTTCTAAGTATATCATTTGTTCTACTCTTTTCTTCAAATTTCACATTTCTATTGTTATATTATACTATAGAAGAAGAAAGGATATATCTGTCACAAAATTATTTCTTCCCTTCAAAAGTTATTAATAGTTTTCGGCTGGCTTTGGAGCTTTGCTTCTATAAGATCGTAAATATACTAATACTTTCTTGTTTATTGGAAACAATTTATTTTATTTTTTTGTATATTTATTCCTTTTTTGCCATTTTAACATTCCTGATTATACTGAAACCTATGCAGATATTGGACCTACTCTATCAATGAGCATGGAGTTGAAGATATACCAGCAATGATAGAGAAGATACACGAAATTAAAATATCCGAATTAAAATCAAACCAATCTGATCCAGACGAAGAAAGTAACACCGATCAACCTTATAAAATCTGTTCAATTTGTCACAGCCTAGGAGGAGCTGCTATTCTGATGTACGTTATAACACGTCGGATCGAGGAAAAGCCCCATAGACTCTCCCGGATAATCCTCCTCTCGCCAGCTGGCTTCCACGACGATTCCACCTTCATGTTCACAATGGCAGAGTACCTTTTTCTTTTTCTTGCTCCCTTCTTAGCACCTTTCGTGTCAGCTTTTTACATCCCGACACGGTTTTTCCGTATGCTACTTAATAAGTTGGCTCGTGACTTCCACAACTTGCCCGCGGTTGGGGGACTCGTGCAGACCCTCATGAGTTATGTCGTCGGTGGGGACAGTTCGAATTGGGTCGGAGTCTTAGGTTTGCCGCACTACAACATGAACGACATGCCAGGTGTCGCGTTTCGAGTGGCCCTTCATCTGGCACAAATGAAGCACGCGAGGAAGTTCGTAATGTTCAATTACGGTAGTGCGGCCTCAAACATGGAAATTTACGGTTCCCCAGAGCCGTTGGATTTGGGCGAGTATTATGGGTTTATCGACATTCCGGTTGATCTCGTTGCTGGAAGGAAGGATAAGGTCATAAAGCCGTCTATGGTGAGAAAGCACTACAAGTTGATGAAAGACGCGGGAGTCGAAGTTTCGTACAGTGAGTTTGAGTACGCGCACTTGGATTTCACGTTCTCGCATCGCGAGGAACTTTTGTCATACGTAATGTCGCGTCTGCTTCTAGTGGGCCCCCCTTCGAAGCAGGCGTGTCGACCGAAATCTCTTAAGCTGAAAAGAAAAGATTTACATGTGGAAACAGGTAAATGAGTGGGAAATAGTAGTGTGTTTGTGTGTGTGTAGTGTGCATATAAAGAAGCCTGTTTAGAGGAAATAGTGTTTGCAGTGCTTCATGAAATTAATGATTAGATGACCATTGTAAGTATGTCAGTGTCATTTTTTTTTCTTTTCTGGGATTAGAACTGATGATCGTAAACGATGGTGCGATATGATCCGTAAAGCCGAGAACCCACATAGTGGGATTAAGGTTTAGTTTGTTGTTGTTGTTGGGATTAGAACTGATAAGGTATGTGGAGTCAATAGCAAGAACTAGAGTTGTGTACTAAAGGATCAAATCAGCAGTGTAAATTATGTTGTAACTTTAAATTTCAATGATGTGGTTATTGAAACTGTGCAATTTATTTTGCCTGAGTACATTTATATTAGCTTTTTTAATCTTGTGATCAATAAGTGGTTATCACAGAGAGGAACTTTTTTTTGTTTTTAGGGGGAGTTTCATAATTTTCGTTGAAATCTGGAAGGTTTCAATTGAAAGAAAAACATGTTAATTTTTATTGGCAATATATTAAAAATTTCCCCATTATTTACTTTTAAATTTGAGTGTTATTGTTTAAAAATATTATGCATCCTAATATAATTTTAAAGTCCAATTTACTAATATAATATTGTTTTTTTTTTATTTTAAGTATTAGTTGTTTATGAAGGATACTAATAATTTGTTTTTTTAAAAAAAAATCTTAAAGTAGCCAATTCAAAAAAATAGTTATATTTTTTAATGTATTTAATGGTTGTTATTGGCATTTGATTCTTTTGAAAATTTGGCCATAAATAGAAAAATATAAATTTTATAATTAAAAAAATAATTAAACCTCGGGTTTACGGGTCATTTATTAATTTACAATTTCCCATTTTTACATGTTATTTTTCTACAATCCGACTCCATAAATTTTAGGGGCCAATTTTTTTGAAATATTTAATAATATTTTACCAAAATTGATTATTTTTTTTTTTTATTTTAAATATAGTTTTTTTATAACTAAACCTCTGGGGTGTTTTTGTAATTTAAGATGACAGATCACGGAATTAAAATGTTAATAAGTTTATAAAATTATTTTTTTTGAAAAGCAAATAAAATAAATCTGCTTTTCATATATTATATATAGTAATTTTTTTTTTTGAAAACGAAAACAAACAGTCAACTCAATTTATGGTAGTGGTATTGCTATCAAACCGCCATATTATGAAGTAGATTACGTGTGGTAGGTCTATGATTCAGTTCTATAATGTGAAAATAAGGATCATTCGGTGAGGTTTTCCCTTATCTTGTTCTCTGCCAAAACTGGGCTATTAATCCACCACAGCATGCATAAATTCTTAACACAAATTGCCAGTAGCAGATGGAAATTAATTCCATGACTTTCCCCAAAACTAATTATATCTAGGGGTGGCAATTCGGGGGTCATGAGTCGTGTTCGTGTTCAATTTCGAGTTATGTTCAAAATACATCAAAAATTAAATAAAATATAAGATATTACGCCGTAAGACAAATTGGTATCGTCGTGTTACTCGTATTCGGGTTTCTCGTGTTTCTGTTCGGGTTTCTCTCAATAACTTTGGGTCGGATTCGTGTTGTGTCAGAATTGCCACCCCTAATTATATGCACCCTTTCCAAAGCCTAGTTAATTAGATACAAGATAATAAAGTGTGATATTTAATAAATGCATGTGAATATATAATAAGTTTTTGTTAATGTTTTCAATAGAAAATGCTGTAAAGAGAGATAAAAATGATAATATATACATTTGTAGCAGTTGTATGCCGGGGTGGAACCAGAATTAGACACTTTAGGGGTAATAGTTGAATAATTTTTTTATTTTAAATAATAATATAATTTAAGATATATTATATATTTATATCTAATACAATGTCAATTCTCATCATTAAACATCCCAAAATACGTACATAATTACAATCATGATATACTAAAATTTGGAACATCTCTCTTGCATATCAGAAAAATCATTTATAAGTGAATCTATACTATATTATTGTGCAACTTGCTTTTCAATAATAATAATAAGTGCGTGTTTGATTAGAGCACTTATATAAAAGTCTATTTAGAAAATGAGCTTCTTAATAAGTGATTTTTCAAAAAGTCTCAAACTCTCCAAATCTCAATTATTCTAAATTAACCACCAAACAACTATTATTATAAAAATGGAGTGTTAGATCCAAAAGTCCATTTGAAAAGTACTCCCAGACTAGCAGTAAATAATTACCGTCAGTTTTGACTGATTTAATCTAATTTTGATTAATTTCTGAACTAGTTTCTTATAACGCATTCTTCATTTTACTACTGATAATTTTGCCCTTTTGTTGATAGGAAATGTCTAAGTAACTAGCACTGTTCTAAAAATCTCAGCCTAGGCGCTAGGCTCCTTTTGTCCGTTTAGGTTTTTCTTCTGATTAGGCTCCGTCTAATCCTGCATGCTCAGGTCCCGCCTAATCCCGCCAAGTTTTCGCTTAGCCGCTAAGCCCCGTCTGCCGCCCGACTAGCGCCTAGCACTTTTTAGAACACTGGTAGCTAGGTGCAAATGATGACCCTGCCATGGATGATCACTTCATAAAAATGCTAAATATTTAAAGAAAACCTTTCTTATATAAAGATGATTAATTAGTTTGTATATGATTAAAACAATAAATAAATTAAACCCACCGAAAATTTATGAATGAATCCAACTAAACTTATAATAGCTGATCAATAGAACTTGCCACCCTATAAGCTAAAAGTCCTATAATATCATAACACAATAAAGGTGAACGATAGAGTTAGAGACTTAGAGTATGCTACAAAACTAATTCTCAATATTTTAGGCTAACCCTAAAGTTCCCATGTGAATGCAAAGATTGTGAATTAATAAATTATTCAGCTAAAGAGAAAATGAAGTAACAATCAATCAAAAAATATGATCTCGTAAAAAAATTATTGCTTTCTACTTTTTTTTTTTTGAGATTTTCTACAGATTAATTTAGGCCCAGCCCCCTTATCCGCCACGATTTTTTTTTTTTGATTTTTTATTTTTTACAACATTGGATTTTATTACTTTCTACTTAAATAAATATAATTTATAGCTTTTACTTGTTATCTGCCATGGGACAAGTAGCGCTATTACAATTTGAAAAAAGAAAAAATAGATGGTTTAATTAGTTAGGTCGCGATTGTTTTAGCTTTTCATGTGAGAAAATCTTTTTTTTTTTTTCCCAGAGTAACGCATTGAACAATATAATAGAGAAATCTAATGTAAATACCGGTAACATACTTCAAGTAGGCGATGTATTGCTCGTATTCATGGTTATAGTCATAAAAGTTTGTTTTAAAAATAATATGAAATGTAAAACTGTGATTGATTGTGAGATGAAATCGATTATAGTTAATATGATGTACTCTCTTACTAAAATAGTAATTGAATAAAATTAGTGATTTGAAGACTATCGTAAAAATAATATTGTAAGACGCACTGGCATAGTTAGGGGGCCGATTTGAGCTACCGTCCCTCTCTTTTAATCTTTTTTAGTAAGTCATTTTTTTGGAACAAAAATAATCAGTTAGGATTTATATAATTTTTTGGGGTTTTTTATTCGGCCCACCTCATTATCGTATCCTGACTCGTAAGACGGAGGTGTAATAATAATATACAAAAATTCTTGTAATTAAAATATGACGAAATGTAATGGATAATTGATAGTATACGGTGGGTGAGTCAAGTATATCCAAAATTCATTTATAAATATAATATATATTAAAATAAAATATTTTTCTAGTAAAGATTCATAAACAAACAAATCTTTCACATCTTTTCATTTGCATGTACGCTAACTTCGTGGCTACTTTCCTGCTTTTAATGCAAAATCTGACTTTCAAGTTTTCAACAGCTCTCCCTTATTTACTCCCCCGTCTCCCACCCAATGGATATTTATCTCATATTCCACCACGCAGATTATTAACACAAGTATACAAAAATTATCATATTAAATATTCATAATTTAGATTTTATTTATGATTCAAAATTAATATAGTAATTTTTATACGCGTTTTGATTGTCCGGGCGATGGAAGATAAGATGAAACCGGATGGGTTTTTAAAATAATGTTTTATCTCTTATTCCAATAATAATTAACACGTATATAAAAATTACCATATATTAGTTTTGAACTACAAATCAAGCCTAAATTAGGGTTTTTTTTTTCATATGACAACTTATATACACATGTTAATAATCAAAAATAGAAGATGAAATATCATTTTACATCCCCATTAGCTTTTGAAAATGAGAAGGTCCATCAATTTGAGATCGATCGTTAAAAGTTAAAAGCTCGTTTGAGCCAAGGGTGAAGGGAGGCCTATTTTTCCGTTCGATAAAATATAAAACTTTTTGTCCCATTTTTTTAGTAAAAAAAGAATAAAGTATGTGTTAAAATATCAATATCGAGCTCAATATTATATAAATATTTTCGATTCGATTAATAATCAAATCAAATTGAAACACAATTTTAAAATTCGATTAAAATTTAAATAAACTTGAATAATTCTATATTTGGCTCGACTCGATTCATTTACACTTCTACATTCCATTTGAGATGAAACACCTTTTGTAACATAATATCCGTCTACCTGCTCCCTTCATTTATAAATCCAACTCCTTCCATAATTCTTTCTTATCTCCTCTTTCTCACCCCCAAGAGAGAAAAAAAAAAAAAAAAAAAAGAAAAACTATGGCACAAACCCAAACCCCTTCTGTTACTTTTACTCGTTTAATTTTCTTTCTCATTTTACTCACTTCTTCTTCTTCATCAAATGACCAACAACAACACTTTCAGGTTCTCGACGTCTCCGCTTCTTTACAGCAAGCCCGTCAGGTATTCTCCCGAAACGACGCCGTACAGGAAACCAGCACAACCACAATCCCAAAACCACACTTCACAAATTCTTCATCAGACAACTATTCTCTCTCCCTCACTCTCCACCCACGCTCCTCTCTACGTCTCGAAGACGCCGACGACGACCACCAGCAACAACAACTACACTTCCCTCACGCTCTCCAGGCTCGCGCGTGACGAAGCGCGTGTTAATTCGATCCTCGCGTCCCACTCACGCGCTCTGTCGAGGCGCTCTCGTTCGCGTCTCCGCCCGGAGCAGTTCGAATCGCCGGTGATCTCCGGGATCAGGCAGGGGAGCGGGGAGTATTTCACCGGATCGGGGTGGGTCGACCCGTTAAGGAATACTACATGGTGATTGACAGTGGGAGCGACGTCAGTTGGCTCCAATGCGACCCGTGCTCCGACTGCTACCAGCAAACCGACCCGCTTTACAGGCCCTCGGCTTCGTCCACGTACAAGCCTGTCGCGTGCAACTCACGCCAGTGCACCTCCCTTGAGGTCAGTGTCTTTCTTTGTCTTATGCCAAATTCTTGATTAATAAAATTTGTTGTCACGGCCAACATGATAATGTTCAAACTAGTTTGAATTCTAAATGAATTTCGAAAATTATATTTGAATTTGATTTGATTATTAATCGAATCGAGCTTTAATCGAGCTGAACATAAATACAACTTAAGTAATTTGATATTTTTGGCTATATTTTGTTCTTTTTTTACTATGGCTCGAGCTCGAGCTGAGTGTTACATTCTATCGAACAAAAAAATATGTTCAAACTAAGTTCATTATTAATGAATTGAATTCGAATGAGTTTTTAACATTGATCTTACAGAAAAATATGTTTAAACTAAGTTCATCAGAAGTCTATTAATTTTACTTTGAAGTTTATTAATTTTACTTTGAAGTTTAAAAAATCTATTGTGTGGCCTTGATATATGTTATGACATGTAAATATATTGTTTGCTAGTTTATATTGAAAAATAAATTATTCAAAAATTTACTATAAATTCCTGTATAAATGATTTTCCTGACACACGCAAGAGATGCGATATAAATTTCAGTTTACTAGGATTGTTATTTTATGTTTTGGGATGTTAACAATGAGTATTGATATTGAATTTGATCTTTCAACTATTTGACAGTCTAATGTCGAATTTTGGTTTCCCCTGTTTCAGGTCTCTGCCTGCCGCATCGACAGTTGTCTTTACCAGGTCTCCTACGGCGACGGTTCCTACACCGTCGGGAACTTCGCCACCGAAACAATCTCATTCGGGTCATCCGGGTCGGTTCCCAACGTGGCGATCGGTTGCGGCCACGACAACGAGGGGTTGTTCTCCGGCGCGGCGGGTTTGTTAGGCCTCGGCGGCGGGTCACTCTCTCTGCCTTCCCAAATCAGAGCGACGTCGTTTTCATACTGCTTGGTGAACCGCGACTCGAGTTCCTCCTCGACTCTGGAGTTCAACTCGGCCCAACCCATCGACTCGGTCCTGGCGCCCCTGCTCAGCAACCCCACTCATCACCACCTACCACTACGTAGGTCTGACCGGGATCAACGTCGGCGGCCGGCCGGTTCCAATTCCATCGTCCCTGTTCGAAATCGGCAGGGACGGGAGAGGCGGGGTGCTCGTAGACTCCGGCACGGCGGTGACACGGTGGCGGACGGAGGTGTACACCGCCATGCGTGACGCGTTCAAGAGCATGACCCGGAACCTGCCGCCCGCATCCGGGTTCTCGTTGTTCGACACCTGCTACGACCTGTCTTCGATGGAGAGCGCGAGGGTTCCGACGGTGTCGTTTCGATTCTCCGGGAACAAAACGCTGCCGTTGCCGCCGAGCAATTACCTGATACCGGTTGACAATGCCGGGAAATTCTGTTTTGCTTTCGCGCCGCAGTCGGGGTCGTTGTCTATTATCGGTAATGTGCAGCAGCAGGGGACACGTGTCAGTTACAACCTGGCCAATAAATATATTGGTTTCAGCCCAAATAAATGCTAGTCATTAGAAATACAGCTAACTTTTATTTAAATTCAAAGTGAAATCATAAATTGTGGGTCTGTGTTGCTCATTTACTGAAGAATTAATGGTCATTTACTCATTTTCGGTGCTCCTAATCCTATCATAAAGAAAATATGTTGCAGAGTCATTGGTAAGAATTAAAGATAGTTTTACATATATTTTATTAAGGGTTCACTAATTAAGTCGAGTTCGAGCCGAACTTCACATATTATCGATACAAAAAATGTTTTCAAACTTGTCGATTTGTTGTCGAACAATTTTCTTCAAATCTGATGGAAGATTCGATACCCGACCCTAATGGAAGAGAGTGAAGAATATTTTTGTACCCGATTAAATAAATTATACGTGGATATGGAGATTTTCAAGTATGGGTCTGGATATATCGTACCGTGCCCTAATCGATACCCGATAAATAATATTATATAATATATATATATAATTTTTACATATATATTTTTTTATTTATTCAAATCTATTTATTAATTTGTATGTTCTTTTCCCAAATTCCAACCGAAATCTACAAACGCCCGTGTTTTGTCTTTTCTAATATTTATATATTATAATATTTAGTTTGCTAATTCTTATCTTTATTCTTATTTTCTTATTGTTCTTTTAAGAATTTAGTAAATATCGTCATTGAAATAACTCAAATCTGAAGAAAAAAAATAAAATTGTAAATGGTAATAGGATGTGGATAGGGTATAGATATCCGATCCTCCAATGGGTATGGAGATGGGTAAATGAAAATTGAATACCCGATAGATATGATGATGAGGATGAGGATGAGTATGAATATAATAAATGAGGATCGAAATTGGGGATATAGAATTTTACTCGAATTCTACCCATTGGCATCCCTATTGTCGATTCAACTTCAAGCTAACTTTTAAGGATCGATCTCAAGTCGATTATCTAGAGCTTTGGTTTGTTTTTCAGCTATTGCGATACACAATCTATTTTTAAAATGTTTAATAACTTTTTAATTAGTTTCATTATTTAATTATCAAATATTATTATTTCTAACATAACATAAATCTCATGATATTATTTTAACAAAACATTTCAACAATATTTAAAAATAATATAAATATTTTATGCTTTTTATTTAATGAAAATGAGCAAAGCACTTGCTTAATTTATTCTTAAATGTTTGTGGGTGAGATAATTAATGGTTTATTAGTGTGATGCAGTGATGGTACGTGCATCTGAAATTATACAGGGGCTTTTTCCGTGTAGAACATAACCACCTTTTTCACTTTTTGTGATCGACAAACCCTTCACGTGAAAAATTAGTTGGATTTTAAATGTTTTCGTAGTTGCCAAAATAGCGATTTTTTTTCCCAAAACATTCAAATCCAAAATTATTATTGTATTGGTCAACAAGACAAATTATGAACTAGAAATAATTTAGAAATTATAAGTGATGATGTTGTAAGTGCAATAACTCCAATTCAAGTTACTTAAGTCTGAAAAAGTAAAAAATTTCAAAAAAAATATATTATTAAAAATATATTTTAATATTCAATGAATTTTCAATTCTAAAACTTCAAAGATAAAATTCATCAATAATAGAATTTACATCTAAAACAAACTTAATATAGGTCCATAGGATCTTGGTCATAATTTGTCCTACCCAAGGAGATGAATAATGACAACAAAATTAATTAATACAAGAAGAAAAAAATACAAGAATAAAGAAAATCTAATTATAATACTTCAATATTGATAATGCTAATTGGAAACAAAAAAGTAATTAATTAATTAAACAAACGAAAAATTGAACTTTTGTTGAGATGACCTTTTCTCCGTTAGATTCATGCTTTAGCAAAATATTCAATAAATTTGGTTTTGGAATGTTCCAATTGAAAATATTCAAATCCAATAATCAATATTTAAGTGAATAATTAAATAATGACATAGTTAAATAAAAATCACATAAATGATATAATATATAAGGCTTATGAAAAAATTTGCCTTTGGGTTGGAAGCCCTGGAAGGTAAGGGAAGTCTCCATACATATAGATTTGTATATACATAAGCAATCTGACACATTAAGCTATAGCTATAGAGAGGGGGAGATCAAACCACATATATAGATTTGAATATAAAGTTTTATGATTTATTTCTCTACAAAAGTATTATTATAAACTTTATTAAAATAAACAATGTATTGTCTGGATTTTATTACTAGTTTTTAAATATTAAAAATATCTATCTTCTAATGATTTTTTTTATATTGAATATGATATATATAAAAAAAACTGTGTCATTACAAATGCATTTAGGGTTTTTCTAAATTATATTATTTGAATCACTAATAATTTTAACGGATGTATTCAATTTTGTAAGAATAAAATATATAAAATATTACATTATATTATACTATATAATTTGTATATAATCAGAAGGTACGAGTAGTTATATATAATCTAGTATAAGATCCCGCTTCATCTATCTTTATGGACTTTTTTCAGAAATACTTATTTTATGTGATTAAGGTTATATCTTTTCAAATTTTTATATATGTTTATGATATATTGTTAGAAAACTCTCAAATTATTCTATCATTTTTTTTTCTAAAAATATAAAGTGTTCAAAAAGAGAAAGAAATCATAATAACTTTTTTTTTTGTCAAAAAATAAGAAGTTATTATTATTTATAAGAAAGCTTAAGATCAATAAAAATCCATTTTCAGAAAAATAAGAAGTATTTTGGTAAGTATTTGCGATTTCCAAAAGAAAACCAAAATAATTACTATTTAAATTACGAAAGTATAGAATCAGTTAAAATCCAATTTTTCAATAAATAAAATTTTATAAATACTTATTTAACTTAAGAAAGTATAAGTAAGTTGTCAATCCAAACTATAAAGGATGAATATCAAAATACGTAGATAAATATAAAAAAATAATTTCTATTAACATGAAAATATATTAAGAAATATAAAAATATTCCATATATAAAAATATATAAATATATTTTTATATTAAATAAAGATTTAATTTATTTTTACACACACACACACACACACACACACACACATATATATATATATATATAATTATATATAACGATGTCAATAGATATATGTGATATATATGACATTTAGATACATATTTTGAGATATTTTCTTCAATTATATATATACAATTTTTGGAGACAATTTTATATAACTATGAACAACTAGGCTTAGAAAAAATAACAACTATATATTCATCACAAATAACCAAAATACATAAATATACATATTGATATCCAATAGCCCAGACGCGTATAAGTCCATTACAAAATAAAATCTTGAGTAAATATATCTTATATTTTATAATTTTTAATTATATTTATTTTACATATACAATATAGATGTCAAATTGATTATCATAAAATGGTGATTAATTTGATATATTATATGTCAAAATGGATTAAAACGAACAAATATTAATAAATTTTAAAAAACAAAAGAAAATAAATATAGTAATTAATGAAACAAACACAAAAATTTGGAAAATTAATTTTTATAATTCTAATTTTAATATGGTCATACACAAAATTTACAAGATTCTCACTGATTTTGTCTATGTATAATATAATATAATAAAACTAACATAAAATACATATTTTTCCATAATATTGTACTACTACATAAAGATGTCAATAATAAATTATCCCTAAGGCCCTAACTTAAGGGCTAGGGCTAAAAAGCCCGAACTTATAAGGGTTTGAAAAATCTTCAAATATAAGGGGTTGGGCAGGCGAAAACTACTTATGACTTTTTTTTTTATATATATTTTTGATGAAGTTATTCCGTCTAAATTAAAACATTGCATCATGCTTGAAAAATTTACTTGCGAATTTCTTATTTTATAATAATAGTGTCATGTAATTCCTAGATTCCATTTGGATTAAAATATTCAAAATTTGTCATTTTTATTTTAGTAATCACATAGTTTATACCAAATATATTTTAGTTATTTATAATTATTAACATACTAAATAATCATTACCAATTACATACCAACTTTAATTTTGTATTTATTAAGTTATTTAGTATGTTAAAGATAAATGGTAATTGATAAATGAGATCAAATACTAGATTAATAATATTACAAGCCATCTTATCGGGAAAAAAAAAATATTTAGACTAAAAAAATGGACTTAATGTTATAAGAGTTTTTCCAATAATTAAGCAATTATTGGCATCTAGTTTGTGTGAATTTTTGCGGTTTTCGGTGAAACCGGGAATCAAATTTCCTAAAAACGAAAAATAACCATTGCCAATCCAAACTATAAAGCCGGGCTTTTGATGACTTTTTTCTATTAACATGAAAATATATTAAAAGAAATATTTTAAAATTTTATTCCGAAGATAAAATTAATAAAAATAATAATAAATATTAATTACAAAATAGATATTAAATTATACAACTCGTGCATTTAATGTTATTTTTAATAATAAAAAAAGAAAATCACATCTAACAAAGTTTAAATCCAAATCAAGTACCAAGTTTAAATATTCTCTTTAAAAAAATTGTTAGAAGGGTTCTTGGCCCATTTTCTGACCAAGTGTAGACTAGTTCATCCTACTTCGAATGGATTGGGCCGAGGGCGAGGGCGACCACCAAATTCTGGCAGTCCAATTGGCTAAAATTATGTTAGCAAGTAACCTTTCAATATCTTAAATAGTTTTTTTTTTTTTTTAATGAAATAGTTATTGCTACAACAAGATTGACTTATTATAAGGAAATAAGTTTTATAAATGACAATACAATTTTTGGAGACAATTTTATATAACTTGAACAATTATTTAGGCTTAGAAAAAATAACAATGTTATATTATCACCAAAGTTAGCAAAATACATGAATATACATTTTGAATAGTGAAAAAATTTTGCCTATATTTTATCCCAACCAAGCAAGTAAATTGCTAAGTTTTCTCATTTCTTCACAAAAAATAAAATCTTGAGTATATGATATATCCTTATATTTTATAATTTTGTAATTAATATATTTACATATACAATATAGATGTTTCAAATTTATTGGGGGTTTTTAAAATAAAATGGTGATTAATTTGATATATTATATGTCAAAATGGATTAAAACGCCGTCAACAAATATTAATAAATTTTTTTAAAAAACATAAAGAAAATGAACTATAAAAATAAATTAATAGTAATATAATGAAATCAAAAAAGCCATTGGTAATAAAAAATCAAGCGGGATGGAAAATTAATTTTACAATTCTAATTTTAATGAGATATTTTATGGTCATACACAAAATTTACATTAGATGTCTGCGTTTTTTGGAGATGAAGAAGAAATATAATATAATATAATAAAACTAAATCAAAAAACAAAGAGATTTTTCCATAATATTGTACTACTACAAAATAATGAATTATTTTTTGATTTTATGTGGATGATATGTTTGCCCCAATAAAGATCCGGATCCAATTTTGGCTAGGGAATTAAATAATAGGAAGGGCTTTTCGGAAAAACTTCCGGAAAATTTTGCGACGCTTCAACATGCAAATTATAAAACTATTAAATCAAGTTATCCTCAAGTATTTCTAGCAGAGGAGGGAAATTTTGCCGTATGATATGGGGAGTTTAAATGATTTACAATATATATTAGAATAATAAAACAATTGGGATACATTAAACGGATGTTCACATTACATCGGCTTGAGGGCTTAATAAATTGATCTTGATAAAACTACGGGTTATGTGTTTACATGCGGGGGAGGAGCACAAGGTTTCAATTTCTTGTTTAAAAAAAAAGAAAATCACATTTTTAATGAAATCAATGGATTATGTTATTGGATGAATTCAAACAAGAAAAATTTACCAAATTGCATTAAAATATTAAAAAAACAAATTTAGGCCGTATCATTTTTATTTTAGTGGCCCATTTTTTATGACCAAATATATGACCAAACCAATCTAGTTCATTCTACGAATGGATTGGGCCGAGGGCGAAGGGGAGAATGTGAAAAGAACAATACCACCAAATTCTGGCAAGGTCCAATTGGCTAAAAAATTGGGGATTGGTTAGTGAAGAAATTTTGTTAAAAACCTTAAAAAAAAAAAATAGTTATTTTTTTAAGGAAATAGTTATTGCTACAACAAGATTGACTTATTATAAGGAAATAAGTTTTATAAATGACAATACAATCAAAGAAAGAAAAAAAAACATTTTGGAAGATGATTTTGTTTGTTTTAATTTTGAATACAACTATAATTTCTATATGTAATCCGTCCACATATGAAACAATTATTAGTATTAAATAAATAAATATAACGTTTGGAGTAATTAGTGGACATTTCCATTTTCCAGGCAGGCATAATAAATTCACGTGATTATATGCAATATAGCAAATTAATCAGGAAAAAGGCAAGAAAATCAGTGCGTATAATTAAACCTTCCTAATTAAACTTAATGAAATCTTCAATCGAAAAATATTTTTATTTCCAATGAAGTATAATACAACTAAGATCTCTCTCTATCTCTCTCTATATATATCAGGTAGCCTATTTTTTTTTATTCAAAAGGGTTTTCTAAGTTTGTGTTTTTGTACATGTTTGATAGAAAATATATGGGGCTTTTAGCAATGGGTAGAAAAGTGATGTTGCTTTTGTTGATAGTGATGATAGTTTTTGTAGGGTGTAAGGGTGAGGTTTACAAGGTTGGTGAGTCTTCTGGTTGGACAAACATTGGTCCTCCTTTTTACAAATCTTGGGCTGCTTCTAAGACTTTTCATGTTGGTGATACCTTATGTAAGACTCTCTCTCTCTCTCTCTCTCTCTCTCTCTCTCTCTTGGACATTAAATTTATATATATATATATATATATATATATTTTTTATTGATCGGGTTTGTTTCAAAATCCTATTCCACTTTTTATTTTGCGGTATTGGATGATTTTGGGTTGATTATCATGGTTATATTTAAAATATGTGTCAATCATTTATTAAAATATAATAGTAAGTGAAATTGATTTTTGAAATGAGATATCGTTCGTCATCCAATGCAATGTTATAGTATGATTTATCACTAGATGTCCCTAGTGTTTTGATGGGATTCTACATGTGGGTTTTTAGCTTAATATTTTGAGCTTTTATTTGTCACTCCGATCCAATTCACCAACTTGTTCTTATGTTATATTTTTCCAATTACTTTCATCACTCATTGTTTAAATTAGTGTTGAAAAATGTGGGTTTTTGACTCAATATACAAACACTATTATATAGAGAACTTCGAACGATAATTCACCAACTTGTTCTCAATTATACGACACAAACTAAAATTGTAAATTAAGTAAATATTACAAGTATTGCTATAATTTAAGATCAAATTAGATAGATAACACGAAAACACGATAGTGCGGTACAAATTTGCCACTCCTAGTTTAGATCATACTCAGCACAGATTGATTTAGTAAAAAATCAACATTTATTTTCAGAATTCATTTTTTTAAGTTAATAATAAAATTCACAATTTTGCCCTTGATGATTTTTCTTGCAGTGTTTGAGTACAACAAACAATTCCACAATGTGGTCAGAGTGACACACAAGAACTTCAACGCTTGCAATTCAACAGGCCCATACGCCACTTGGGCCACTGGTAATGATTCGTTCACTATCACAAAGCCCGGTCATTTTTACTTCATTTGTAGCTTCCCAGCCCATTGCCAGTCCGGTCAGAAGGTTGACATTCGTGTCCTTAAAGAACCTAAACCTGGACCAGCACCAAGCCCTTCACCTTCAGGCCCACCTGCACAAAGCCCATCAACACCCGGCCTATCTCCGGGAAGCCCATTAGCTCCAGGCCCGTCACCCAATTCCGTGCCACCTGTTCCACATCACAAAAATGGATGCGCTTCTTTACATTTATCTTGGAAGCTTTGGGTATTAGTAGTCGCAATTGGCCTTCCAGCGATTTCATCTTATTAGATTTGTAGATTGGGGCAGTTTATGTTGATTTGAAGATTTATTTCTTTTTTCTTGAATATCAGAATATTTAGCCTTTAATTTTTCATCGACTGATTTGTCGCAATCAACTATTTTATTTTAGTTTTGTTACCAATTTGATTCATAAACTTGTGTATTTAGGGTTTGTTTTTTGAGACCAAGTGTGAAATTCTCAATCCACTAGTACTACCATTAAATTATGAGAAGTTTAGTTGGTATTTTATTTATTTTTTATAATGTTCATGCATTCATCAATTTCTCTTATATGTTGGTGATTTATATGATTTGAATCTTTGTAATGTAATATATAATAATTAATTATAGAAAACACGATACTAATGGCTTATTTCTTGCATTGATGAATGTAATGTAATGTATATATACAAGGATACAAATTTTAAATAACGTATTTTTCTAGTGTAATCCAAATCAATTGTTTCCTATGTTGTCCCTAAATCAATCAAGGATTATTATAATCAACAAAATATTCTAAATTTGAATGCATCTCTATAGTTAATGCATATACAATCTATCAAATATTTACATACTCAAAAATAAGAATAAGAAACTAACTATGTAAGATATTTCATTTGATACAATCTCTAGATGTTCGCAACCTTTTTCTAACCTAATTTAATTCCTGATCCGATGATTTAACTAAGAATTAAATCAAACACTTATATTATATCAATACTTGTTAGTGTACTCAAGTTCCAAACTGTATATCTAGAACAAGAAAAAGATTGCTTCTCTATGTTCTGACATATAAAAAAGAAAAAGAGACAATTACAAAACTACCTCTGAGGTTTAACCTAATTACAAAAATTTCAGTTCTCTTTGAAAATACAATACCCTCTTAAATAGCTACAAATTGCACCTCAATAGCCAATGTGTGAAATCAAAACAAATGTTTATGGAATATTTGTAATTCTGAGTCATAACTGAGTTTTTCAGTAGTTAGCTAAATCTCATAAATAGTTTTTGTAATTACTTAAAAAAAGTTGCAACAAAATTCAATTTCACCTCATGAATGATAGTGCCAAGTCTACAAGGCATTTGAACTTGCTGCAAGTAGGTTCCCATGTAAACTAGGTGTCACTTTCTATAATGTTCTGAGCGATTTCGCACTGTTCACAAAAGTGGCGCTTTTATCGAAATTGTCTTGCACAAGAATCCGAACCGCTTCTAAGCCATTTTGGAATTTGAAATCCAACTGACAATATGAGAAAAGATCATTATAAGCATCTACTGCTTTGCTAAACTAATTGATAACTCGCAAAGCATATGTAAGCAAGTAAATACCTCTTCACGTTCTTCTCTGTTGAAAGGCCGGAGAACGTAGCTTGCAGGGTCCATTTTCCCTGGAGGCCTTCCAATGCCTAAAAGAGTTCAATTGTTGATTCAAATAATTATTTTGTAAGATTTGCAGAAAGAGTTATCTAGTCATGGTAAGTACCTATTTTTAGGCGAGGAAAATCTCGACTACCTTTCAAGTGATTTATAATACTCCTCATCCTGTAAGAGCAATTGATTCAGAGCAAGATAGGTATACAAAGGAATATAGGAACATACCGAATCTATTGTCAAAACAGACCTTAAAAAATTTTAAAAAATGGAGAGAATTTACGAAAAGATTTACAAAGAGATGTTCTCATTTTCCGCTAGCATGCTACATTGCCTAAACAAGCTCAATTCAAGATTTAACTCAGAGAATCAACAGTCTAAGTAGATCAGACAAATCATTTAAATATCAACCGCATGAAAAGAGGACAATCAGGCAAGGACCGAGGAATCAAAATCTAAAGAAAAATCTTAGATGTTAATGACACGACAGCACCCGAATATTATTACGTGCATATACGCATCAATAATCAGAATAACCATCACAATTAGAAAAACAAAGTCATATTCTACCCATTCCACATTAACTATTATTACTTTTTAAACGACATACACGCAGTAGTGAGTTGTAGGAGGATTTTCCACACTTTCGAATAAAGTTTGTCTCGAACAGAACAGACAACAGTAAATCTAGAACTCAACTTTCACCAATTCACAAAACTATGACTGTCAGAAATTGAGCACCAATTCCGTATAATATCCAACAATACAAAAGATATTTACTACACATTTGGTAATGTTGCAATAAAAGGAATAAAATAATTCAGCTGGTTATTCCCTCACTAAAACTATTTAATATTCTGGTCAAATGAAAGAATATGCAAAATTTGAGGTAATATGCACAAAACACTCTAGTTCACAAATGTGTATAATTTCCTCCGAATTCAGAATTCGGAAAAGGAAAATTAATATCCCATTAGTAATTTATTCTATATATATGATTTACAACAAAAGTAACCATCTCAAGAATATAGTGGATACCCATTATGTCCTCCATGTCCACCTTTGGGTAATAGTCTCAACTTTGCAAAAGGAAGATCCATGTCATCAAACATCTGAAAATGAGGAAATCATTAACTTGGTGCCTGCAGAGTGATACAAAGTTTACATATGGTTCAATGGTTGTAGATACTTTACCACAAGAACTTGATTTAATGGGATCTTATAATATGAAACAATAGCACCAACCTGTGAACAAAAAATAAATAGCTCAACTATTCATCATTAAATACAGAAAGATTTGTTAATAAGACTTATTTCGAGATGAGTGAACTTACAGACTCACCACTAGCATTCATGAACGTCTGCGGTTTAGCAAGCATAACAGGAATGTCACCGATGAAACCTGACCACATAAAACGAGAATGAGAGAAAAATAAAGAAGCACCAAAGAAAAGGTCCAAACTGTGAAATAACACATTAGTTACTTGTTAAAAAATTGGCTGCCTTTATCTACTTAATGGCTAGATATCTAAATCAAATATTTATTACACGATATTCTCAATTACCATTGTAGTTGCTGCATAACTCATTACAAGTAAAAAAAAGAAAAAAAGGATCGAACTTTATCATTCTCTCTCCTCATTCATTCTCTTACACACACACACACAACCCGTACTTGTCTAAGCACAAACACCGAGCCCCTTTTTTCAGCATATGTAGCAGTGCTTTAATAAATGCGCTCTTTTTGAGAGCTTTTTGCCTCCAATATTTTAGTGTGCATCCTAAATAGCTGGGAGGGCCTTTTAAGTCAATCAACCTAAAAACGAAAACACTGTGAAAGAAAAGGGAATTCTGAGACATGGAATTTTAATCAAGCAAGCCCTTCTTCTCCTCCATGATCCACCAAACACCCTAGCTTTTATTGTTGTTGAAAGCTAATAAAATTTTACACACACACACACACACACACACATATATATATATATATATATATAATGATCTTTGGAATTATCTCCATCACTTCAATAAAGTGCCAAGCCACATGCCACATGGCTCAAGGGCACCTTTCTGCAGTTGTCATTGAGCCATTAACAAATTTTAATTGGACTGAAGGAGGGGATTTTAGGTGATAGAATCAGTGAGATGTCTTATTGTTTTGGAAAATTATAGGAATGGCGATCAATTTTTTCTTCGTTTTCTGATTTTCTCTATCTGATTTCTACCTCTCAGGGGTGATAGTATAACAACCACGGCGGCAAGGTGCCAGTTGCCAGTGGTTTGAAGTATTAAAGAGTGACCAAGCGGTAGTGGAGGAGCATCTATTCTCAGTTAAAAAAAAGTTGGAGTTTCTGGAGATTGATGTTAGGCATATTGTTCTGCACTTCTTCCATTTCCATGTTTTTATATGCTGGTGTTGGTATGGCACTTGTGTTCAAGATGTGTTCCACAGGAATTTGATGATTACTTTGCTCGGAATCAGCTAATCAAGGAAACCATTGGTTATATATCCATCTATACCTTCTACATACATAAGAACATCTTATAGTTCAAATTTTAGCCTCTACTATTAGTTTTGACACCCTCAAAGTTATGTGATTGTTTTAATAAATCGACTACTTATTTTAACTTTTTTATAAATTTGTCCTGCTTCCTTATATTTAAACACTTCATAACTAACTAATTTTCCATTAAGTCTTGTATGTTTCAATTTTAAAATTTATATGATGTAAGAACCCTAGTGAAGCATAGGGATATATTGTGCAAAGATAAGCAGTAAAAAATCTTTGATTGTACAAACTGCAGCACTAAAATTTGCCAAATGGATGAGCATTCTAGGTCACAGTTTCACACGGAAGATCAAAATAAAAGTACTCCTACATTTTGAAATTCTAAATTGTAGATTTGTCTTCACTTCGTTTATCAATGTAATCCATCTGGAAAGAAATATAATAGAAATCAATCCTGGAAAAAACCAGTTGTTATTTGTTAAGCACACTGGAAAATATCCCACTTATATGTCATATTACTGCTACACAAATCGTATGTACCTTGATTCCAAAACAAAAAACTTTTTCTAATTACGGAAGAAATTTGCAGTTTAAACAAAAATTAAATAAGAAAAGCTGAACTATGAAAAACTTAAAAAGAATCCCAAAATTTAGGGGGGGAAACAAATAAGAAAGGAACCTTTTCCAAAAGAAGATTTGAAGGAGACGGTGCTCATAGCAATCCCCTCTGCTTCAGCTATAAAATCAACCAACTCAAAGCCCACCTGAAAAAAAAAAAAATCTCAATCAATAAAATTATTCTTTTATAAATATACCCATACACACACAAAGTAACAGTGTAAGATTTTTGCGTGCTAACATTGTGGCGAGTGCCGCTGTAACGCTTTCCTGGATTGCCGAGGCCGACGAGGAGCCAGGGTTTCTGCTTTTCTTCTGCGTCGGTAGTAATTGAAGCCATTGGCTTGAGTATGCGTCTTCTAAACAAGCTATTTTTGTTGGTATACCGCCAGTGCGAGGACGAAGTAGAGAAAAAGGTTTCAGAGAAGAGGCGGCGGCCACCAATCGCCGCCGCCGATGAAGACCGAGGAAATAATGCAGTGGATATATTGTACATTATTTTATGCGAATTGGTAATGTGTACCATAAATTTATATATAATATAAATAAATGAAAAATATTTAACCTACAAACAAAATCATAATATAAAAATTTTGAAGGAATATTAAAAAAAATTAAAAAGCGCCGTTGCCGGGGATCGAACCCGGGTCACCCGCGTGACAGGCGGGAATACTTACCACTATACTACAACGACATCTTTGGAGGATTTTATACATTGTAATATATAAATATAAAAAACCAGAAGTGGGTTCATTTTTGAACATTTTGGAACCAAATTAGATTGTTCTGTTGTAAGTGTTTGCTTTCGGGACAAATTTATATGTACCACTACCAGCTCAAATTTGGAAACAAGAGTTGGGTTCCAGAACTATTGTTGAGAAATTTGATATCAAGTCCAATCTTCGAATTATATATAAAGTTTCACAAAATTATTAGTTTCTTTTAAAAACTAATTATAGCCACCTTAATTTTGCATCACCAGAAAATTTAATCGTCCTGGAAATCCTTCACAATGCCCTCAATTACAATTTACAACCCTTGCCTCTAAAAAGTAAAAAAAACAAGTCTTAAAATTCATTATTAGTGTTTTTCTTTAACTGCAAAATTCAATCCATTACAATGGGATTGAGGGAATGTATAGGGTTTGAACTAGCTGTTGGGTAAAATTTGTTCTGGTGAAGGTTTAATTTGAATGTGGTTCGTGAAGTTGGGTTCAAATCAATGACCTAGTGGGTTGTTCTTTGATAAAATCAATGTTGAACCTCTAAGATAAAACGACTTTATCTCTTTGGTCTCAAATTAATTAAGGTAAGATTTTCTTATGTCCATTGTTATTATTTATTCATAAAGAAAATCTAAATAAGTATGGAAAAAAACAAGCCTAAAAACGAACTTATCGAACAAAAAAAAGTTTAAAAAATAAAAATCAAACTTTTGAATACCTATATATGATTTTTTTCAAAATTTTGGGGGCAAATGCAATTTTTCATAAGTAAAGGTTATTTTTAAAATAAAAAACAATTACAAAAATTAATTAAATATTTTGAAGTGTTTTTTTTTGGTCCAAAAAGAATAAAGCCTTGAAGCCCAATGGGCTTATATGAGGGAAGCCGTGTTTGCAATATGTTGAACTCATAATGAGTCGAGTCCTCTCCCCTTTAAAAGTTAATATTCATGGCCCAAACCCATTTGTCCAACTTAGGATAAATAAAGTGTTTTTACCTCATTTTTCCTATGTGGGATGGAGCATCACTAATTTCCCATTTTCCATACCATTTATTTGAGCTTTAGCATTAATTTGGGTTTTAATCGGTTTGAGAAATTCCAAATGCTATCTCATCTAATAAGTAGAATTTTTACAAATAATTTAATTCCATTTTTCACAAATGAAACCACTTAATTAAACAAAAACTTGGTCAACATTTATTTATCAAAACTCCAACATGAAAGATCATGTTTTCCATATTCATGATAATTAATTAAATTTTTTTTTACTTACTTTTATGTCCATTGTTATTTGTTCATATTTAGAATGTTCAAGCCTACTAGTCGAAGATATAATGAGTTTCTTTCTAAATTTAGTCGAACTTTGTTTAAATTTCTTTTGAATAGATAATGGAGCATGCATGCTCACGAGCTTGGATATAAGCTCACAAGCTTGAATATAAGTTCGCGAGCATGTAAACGAACATGTTTGCGAAGTTTTTGAAAATCCAAGCTCCAATGTTTCGATTAAAATTGAGCTTGGATATTGAGTTGGCTCATTTAGCATAACGAATGATCCGAAAGAATATTTTTTCGAGGTGACACCCAAAATAGTAAGTTACTAAGAGAAATTTGAATAGACAAAACTAAAATGAATTAAATATTATAAGAGTTGTCAAAAAATAAGTTATCTTATATTGTGTTTAATTTTTGATGTTTTTCGAACATTCCTTTCAAAATTAAGATTTCCAAAGTTAAACAGATTTTCTAGCATTTTTGTATGACTCAAATATATTTATACCCCTAGCCACAACTAACACTAGCTCGAGGACTTAAGTAAATATTGTACATATACACAACAAAAATTGGGTTTTTTACGAATAAGTTTGGGTATGAGTTCAAATCTTATTCATGTTGGGAAAATAACTCTAGTCCCATTCATCCCCAGGGACAATGGGGAAATCGAGAATAAAATGAAAAATAACAACAATCCACAATCAGTAGCTGCGGATTTAGCCAAAATCTTTACTAAGATCCCATATTATATATCTAGGATCAATTCAATTGAAACATTATTACAATTTAATTTCTCTGAGTGTCACCTTCTTATTTATATTCTACAACATGCACCACTATTGACTCCCAATCTGCATAAACATATTAATATACATAAGTTAAAATCAGGTTTGCCCTTGAGTTCATGGGTTGGAAAAAAATGTAAAATTTTGTTTCACCATTGTTCATGTTTGAAACTATGGCACAAAACCAACATTTGGCATATTGATGCATTTGGAAAATCAGCAGATTTTCCAAGTTTTTGCCTTTAATTTCTGTATCGAAGTTGGAATATACGCAAAAACACTTTTTTTTTCCAATTGGGTTTCTTTCATAAATTTAGTTGCGACGTTTGTGTGAATTTCTCTAATTATTCGCCAAACCCCAATTTGGCCCGGTCACAACTCACACACACTTCAATTTCTGCTGCAAGCAAGTATACACTACATTTGATCCACTCCTCCATTAATTATTTTGTCAACACATAAATTTACGTCATATGATCCAGAATTGAGTTTCAATACCACAACCAGGGGTGTCAATCGTTAACACGACATGAACCAACCTGAAGTTATTGAGAAAAACTCGAACACAAAACACGACTAATTAACACGAATTGATCCAATGTTACCGTTGGTCTTAAAATTTAGTTATCTTATATTTTGCTTAAACTTTTATGTATTTTGAACATAACCCAAAATTGACTCAAAGTTGTCTACGACCTGATGACTCGAATTGTCACCCCTAACCACAACTAACACTAGCACAATAAGTATTGTACATATACATTTGTTACGAATAATTAAGAAGCACAAGTGAACATTGGCTACATAACTTTAGTCACCATGGGTATTACTCGAGGCCTGGGATCGAGTAGCTGCCGATTTAGCCTCTTTACTAAGATCACATATTATATAGCTAGGATCAATTAATTGTTGATTGGTTTAATTTGCGTGTGAGTGTCACCTTCTTCTCTACAACATGCACCACTATTGACTCCCAATCTGCAAAAACATATTAATATACATAAGTTAAAATCAGGCTTGCCCTTGAATTCATATGGCAAAAAAAATGTAAAATTTAAAAATGTAATCACCATTGTTCATGCTTGAAACAATGGCTGCTACTCTCTCTTGGCACTTGATGCATTTCAAATCAGCAGCCAATACCACCTCTGAGATCTGATTTTTGCATAACAAAATTAATCATGTGAAGTGGCATTAATGTAACATTTTTTAATGTCACTTATACATGTACAGTACTAAAACTTTGTGATGCCCAAATTTTTCACTTAACAATAATAGATAGAGTTCTATTTGATTTTGGGGCATATCTGACAGAGCCAGAAAATGAAGATGCATGAGGGGGACGATTTTTTTTTTTTTTTTAAACTAATAGATAAAAAGACATTTTTATAATAACTATGAAGAAAAATTGAAGTTGAGAGGGCGCCCCCGCAACCCCCCTTGGCTCCGTTCCGGATGCAGTATACCAACTTTTTAATTCAACTCAGACGACGCCAATATTTACTTAATAATAAACAATCAATTTATAGTGTTTACAAATACCAACTTCTGCCTCTACTCATTTAATTAGAATCTAAAAGTGGGGAGATGTGTGTTTTAGATTTTTCATTCTGCTTCTAATTTGATTTCTACAAACAAGTAAACACTATTATAACTTTTTTACCAAATATTTTCAACTTCTGATTTTTTTTGCAAATACTGTCGACTTTTAATTCTCAACTACTTTTATTTTACTTTCGATAAATCACTTCTAAAAATAGAAGTTTTTGCAAACACTCCCATGTACGACTGAATTATTTCGAATTAAAATTTACAAGTCCCTAAAATTTTAAATTGCACTTTGAGGTAAATCAAAATATGTACATTGCCTTCTAAATGTAAGAATTATGGCTTCGGAGAGAGATGACCTGCGACGAGACTGTATGCTTTTCTGAAGATTTTAAGGCGGTTTGAGGAGGCAGCAGCCTCTTGGGGCTGTGAAACTTGATTCTTGCTAGCTCCTTCTTTGCCCAAGAAACCAAACTCATGCTTTGTTTATTTAGCTAAAATATTAATATATTGAAGCAAAACTCAGAGAGAGAGAGAGAGAGAGAGAGAGAGAGAGAAGAGAGAGAGGCAGTAATTTAGTGTGTGTATGTAAACTTAATTCACACATTCAATCTCATCTTGATATATGTGTGATGAGCATGAATCCTAATTTGATGGAATATGGGTTTTCATTGATTGAGAAATCCCATCTTTTTATGCTATCATATTTAGGTTAAATTATGATTTTAGTCCTATAGATATAGGGGTTGGCAATAATGGTCCCGTAAAATTGTGATTTGCAAAAAAAGTCTCATAACTTTTAAACAATTCTCAATTTACTTTGGTCGTCGAAAGTTTGAAATATGCCGATACAAAAAATCCACGTATCCACATTTCCAACCAAATCAGACGATTTCCAACAAATGAGTTGACATGTTAATTGAAACAAAACTTGAGAAATAAAAAATCACTTGGAGGATGTCCATCAAGATCGGTACATCACATCAATTTTATATTAAAAAAATACATTTTTTAATTTCCATTAAATCTTCCAAACAACTAGGGAAAATATTTTTTTTTTGGAACATACCATCTTCTTTTAGACCCCCCGGACAAATAATATTTTTAAAAAATCCCCCATATAGAATCTTTTATTTACAGAAATACTACAATGCCTCCTTAAATTTAAGCTAAAATCGGGGTCCCCCTGTTTTATATTTTTAATAATTTTAATAATTTTTTCACTTAAAATTTTAATTAAAATAGATAAATATCATGAATCCTTTTGTAATTATAATATTTAAATAGAAATCTTTTGGTAAAGTAGAGTTAGAATACAACAATTTTCAAAATCAAAAAACATGGTACAAACATTAAAAATCATTATATTATAAAATACATATTTTTTAGGTTTAATTTTACAATTTAATAAAATAAAAAATATAAATATAATTAATATTAATAAATATACACTTATATATTTTGGCCTTCAATCAATATTGCTTATACCTAAATTTGGACCCAATCGGGGAATGGGGGTTCCACTAAAATTCTCTTTTGTTATAATTAAATAATCCATGTTTAATGCAAGGAACATCCTTAATTTGTAATAACCAAAGGACTAAAATTGAGATTGTTTTTAAAAATTATGGGACCTTTTTGCCAACCTCTTAAATAGGGGGCTAAAATTGCAATTTGGAGGCATATTTAAATAGAATCTTTTGGTAGAGTGGAGAGATGGGGATGGGACAATTCGTAATCACATGGTACAAACATGGAGGGTCGGAGGCTATTGCAAACTTGAAAAAGACGCTTCATTCCCCACTCAACCCCACACCTTCTTTAGCCTGCAATCAATATTGCTTGTACCTAAATTTGGACCCAACCATGGGGGTTCCACTAAAATTCTCTTTTTTGTCTATAATCAATCCCATGTTTATTGCAAAGAACAATCATTTCTAATTAGTAAAATAATTAGTTGTACGTCTAAAGTATTTGTGTACGAGAAATCATGAATCTTTGTTTATTAGAATAAATATATAATAACATTTGAATAATTAGTAAAATAATTAGTTGTACGTCTAAAGTATTTGTTTATTAGAATAAGTATATAATAACATTAAGAATAATCATAGCATATCAATACATATATTCTCTTATTGATATCTACTACTTTTTAGGACAACGGGTCCAATGTATTATTAAAGAACTAAGTTGTAATCTCATTACGAATGTCACTTGGTTCATGTTGAAAAAACTTTGGTGCATATCGAAATGGCTAAGAAATTTCTAGTAGAGTGACATTATGAAATTAAAAAGTTGAGGCAATAGTTGCACTCTTTTCTTTTTAAGATGAAATTGCTCCGCTCACGGGGTTTATGGTATTTTGGCAATCGTCTCCCAAAATATGACTTGCGCCTTGTGATTATGAGTTATGGGGGACTCCTATTTATATAAGAACAAGGGTCGTAGTTGGTACCGTCGTGCAATAAGTTCAATATAATGATCAATCGTTATAAAAATGGTCAAATCGTTGCATGGAAATTATAAGCGATGTTGATACACCGATGGTCCAAATTGTATCCTATCGAAGGTACATATATGGTGCATACACCCTGTGCACACTTAACGATAGACATGTCAATCGGTTTTGCCATGACCATCTACCACATGTCGCCATATTTAGGACTCTGCCAAGTGTCGATTTATCGCAGGCGTTGTTGCCATATCACTAAGCCACTGGTGACGATGCGTATGTGAGCCTCTAAAGCGTCCAATGCGACATGTGTGGGCCCGGCTCGGGCTCGAACAGTGTGAAGCATCATCCGATGAGAAGTGAGAACCGTCTGATGTGCCCTTTGAGCTAGTCACAGAATCAAAATTGACTTGGTCCACTAAGGTGTATCATAAGGAGCTTCACATAATTACTACTTATTATTAGTGAAGCTCTATATAAACAATTCAAGTATTTGAAATGATTTCCATGTTTTTTTATATTTTCATATATAAAAGATATTTAAGTGGTTTACTTTAAACATTAATTTATCAGTTCGTATTTATTTTTGAGTTGATTTCAAAATACTAAAATATATTGAAAGTTAATGAAAATTACATTTATCTCATTTTTTTCAAATAACAAATAAATGTCGGGTTTGGGTTTCTCGTGTTCGTGTTTGATTAATTGGTCAAAATTGTGTCAAAACCTAATTTCCATAAACCAATTTCAACAATTCATAAATTATCACTTAAATCTACCATGCAAAATTTTCATTCAAAAACTATTGGTTAAGAGAAATTCAAAATACTAAATTCATTTACCCGTGGGTTTAAGATACATTTAGTATTTGTTTCCTATTATATTTTAAAGTGTCCTCACTATGAATAATTGATTACAAAAACGGGTCAAATCAAATTTTAAACTAATTTCAACAGTTCATAAATTATCATTTAAATCTACCACACAAAATTTTTAAGTTTTTTGGTCAACAAAAGCATACACGGAAAAAAGATCAAAATTAAAAAGTGTTCATATTTTAAGACTAGACTCATGCTTGAGCTCATAATGAGAAAGAGCTTATTGCATTCCAATCGAATAGAAACTGAAAAGGTGATGGAGATATTGATAAAGATATGATATCGTGTTTTATTATTTTTATAATTTTACAATATCTTATATTTTAGGAAGTAATTTGTGAGTTTAGGATTCTTCTATTTTAGTTTATCGTTTAATGTTCCTAGTTAAGTTTGGACTTTTATTAAGGTAGTAAATAGTTGTTTTGTTATTATCTTTAAATGGTTGAATTGAAATTAAAAACTTGAGATTTATCTCTTTTCCAAAGCTTCACATATTTAATTCTCCTTAAGCTTCCGCCTGCATCAAAATCAATGTTAGAAAAGTGTGATGGTATGGAATCACACACACGATGCATGCATGAATCTGCAGTTCATTCACAAGTTATGCATCATTTCACCCTTTTAGCTAACACTCACTGTGAATTCCATCATCCATCTCACGAACCGAAAGCAAACAAGAATCGCGTTATCAACCAAATTTGAAATAATGTCTTGTCGTCTCTCAATGATTATGGTGTTTCTGGGCTATGGCATAGGATTTCTGGGCCGGCTTTTGTCCTACGCCATAGCCCAGAACACGATGGCAGAATGCGGACCGAGTTTGTTACCTTTGGCCCCATGTGCGCCGTTCGTACAGGGCATGGCTGCTACGCCGGCCCAATCGTGCTGTGATAGCGTAGATCAACTCTATAGCCTGAAGCCCAACTGCCTTTGTGTATTGCTCAATGACTCTACTTTGTCTTCATCATTCCCAGTCAACAGAACACTTGCTCTTCAGTTGCCCATCCTTTGCAACCTTCAGATTGACACTTCTATCTGTGCAGGTATAGTGCATATGCTGCTGCTTATTTGTTTTGTTTTAATTAAGAACAATGTTTACAAAATCTAGTCATCGTTTTGTTTTAGGTTTAAAAAACAAATGGATAATTTTACATAAAAACAAATGGGGATATTTGTAATTTTAAAAGACAACTGGGTGTTTTTGTAATTATGCTAAACTTGAGGGGTAATTTTTTTTTAAAATTGCAATTATGGTTCTGAAAATATCCGTTTGTCCTATAAGGCTTGAATTTTGGTCCTTAAATCTAAAACCATATATTGTGTTCGGCCCGTAAGTATTATATGTAACAATTTAGGTGCATTTATTTTTTGTACAATTTTGATAAAAACAAATGGGGATATTTGTGCAAAAATCAAAACTTTTAAAAGACAACTGGATCAAATGTTTTTTATACTTATTGGACCAAATTTGCTACACGTAATACTTACAGGACTAGATATGCCACCTTCTTATAGTCACATGACCAAATTGCAATTAAGCCTTTTTGTAAGGCATAATTACAAAAGTACCCTGAGGTTTGGGTTAATTAAAAAAAAAACTAGAGATTTTGAAAATTAAAAAAAAAAAAACTTGAGCTTTGATTTTGTCTTAGATTTACGGGGTTAACTATAATGTTTCTATAAAATTCAGGGAGATTTTTGAAATATTTTTTTCTTATGAAGGAGAAAACATAAGATGGAATCAAACCTCAATAGGTATTTTTTTGTAATTTTCAAAAACATCTAGGTGCTTTTGTAATTAGCCCAAACCTCAAGAGGTTTTTGTAATTATCCCATTTTGTAATTTAACCCTATAAAAAAGTGCTCATGATAAACTTAGATGGGATGGGAGTAGTGTATGTTGCTGACAAGTAGAAAGATGGATTGAAAACCCAGAAATGTTATTTGACACTTTCTTACCTTTGCTTATGATATGATAATTGTTACATTTGTTAGTGAAGGTTAACAAGAGGATACATAAAAGTTTCAATTATGTTTATCTAAACTTATGGGATTTTATGGTAATCTCATTTATGGTTTGCTTTTTCAGTAATATAGTATATATTTTTAAGCTTTAATGAACTCGAACTCGATCTTTAACGAGCCTTTTACTAACCGAGCTAAGCTTGTTGATTCTTAAACGAGCCTTTAACGAGCCGAACTTTAACTAAGCTCGTTGATTCTTAAAGGAGCCTTTCACGAGCCGAACTCGAGCTATGCTCGTCGAATACATTAAACGAGCTTTTTACGAGCTGAGCTCAAACTGTTCGCGAACCAAATAATTTTCAAACGAGGCGAGCTCGAGCTCAATTACTAAAGCTCATATCGAACTCGAGCTTAGCCAAAGAATAAACGAGCCGAACTCGAGTCTGTCACTGTTCGGCTCGTTTGCAGCCCTACAGAAAACAAAACAAGAAACCAGAAATTGTCTCTCTGTCAGCCTTATTTAGTTAGCTAACCAATTCCTGTTGTTTTCTTAGGCACTTTTTTGCCTTCTCATTCACCTCCTACTCAAGTTTCCTTTGGGGCAAAGCCTAATTCAAGTGTTGTAGCAGGTATACCAATTTTCTAACTTCATGACTGCTTTAATAATATATTCTCTGTAAACATTTACCAAAAATAGTTTAAAAATTCAAGCAAAACCAAGAAAAACATCAACTCAATAATAATTCCCTTGTACAGGTATTTCCTTTTGATGATTTCTACAAATTCCTTGTGTTTTATGCTCTGTTTTTGTTGAACATTTCAGCTTCTCCAACAGTCACGGCGTCGCCTAGGTCGAGTTTTACGGGATTTGGGTTTCACCAAAGTGCCGAGGTGAGGTTGAAGGCAGAATATCAGTTTTTTATGCTGCTACTAGCTGCAATTTCTATACTGCCAACCGAATATATTGAATAATAGAACGTCGATCTAGCACTAGTATTTGCGTCTACCAGAATAGTTGAATTCATAGAGTTCCTACAGAAATGTTTTTTTGCTTATGAATGGGACAAATGTAAGACATAATCAATCATGAGTTTTTTTTTTTATGATTTTAAAACATCTCTCGGTTTTTCTGTAATTAGCCCAAACCTCATAGGGGTCTATTGTAATTATCCCTTAAGAAATTAAATGGAAGAAAGTACAAAATTACACTTGAAAAATAATCCAGCTATATTCATGTAACAATATCATTTAAAAACATACAATACCTATGGTTCACATCTTTCTGTGTCTTGTATTTCTCACAACATTTAGGCTCAAAAGCCGACTTTCTACTCCAAACTAGGTGCTTGTTCCGTTGGATTCGACTCGAACACATCTGAATTCGATGCGTCCGGTTCCTCAAGAAGCTCCCGAGATTGGATTGCTTCCTTGTACACGGGAGTTTCCTTGAAATCTGTTGCTCCTTCATTATATGTAGCCACAGCAACACCACAAGCAACTAACTGCAATTGTATACCATAATCAACAGCGAATTCGCAGACAAGAAAACTTGATATCGAAACTTAACATTGCAGAAAGTTACAGTAACAAACGATATTTAACACATGTGGTTGTTTGAACAACAGTAGTTAACCATCTTATCATTCTATGTTCAGATTTTGGTGAGTTAAAAAAATAGTATCGGAAAATAAAGAACAAGACACAAATTTAAAAGGGAATAAAAAACGTTTTCATTTGAAAATCTTCAAGTGAGCTAGTAAGTTGAGTCTACATTATTTGTACATATTCTGTCGGTTCAACAATGAATCTAGCACATCATCGAAAATAAACAAATTTCTACAAGTAGTTCTTCGACCCACCTCCTCAAACGGCTTACTGATATGTTGAAACATCAAACTTCAATTCGGATTAGTTTTCATTGGGAATAAAATTAAACCAAAAAGCTAATCTTTGTTCATAGAAAATCCTTTAATTTTTACCTATCCAACGCTTATTTAGCATCCAAAGAAAGTTTCACTAACAAAATTAAGCTACATATCCAAGAAAGGTTTCACAAATGACATTAGGCTAGATATCTGATCTTTTACATGAAGTTAAGAGGATCCAAACAATTCTGTAACAGAATTTTATGACGGGTTTACGTAAATCCTAGTTTGACATAATCTGTAAAAGGCAAGAAATGATTTATACATAGCTTACTAGATTTCTTTCCCTATACATAAAACTGGTTGTCTTGACAACTATTTGCAACAATCGTCCATCAATATTTAGGCAGTGTTTGCAATCACTAAAAAAAAGTACTTCTCAACTTTTAGCTGTAAAAATCATTTTTTAGTGTTTGTAGGTGCCAATTTCTGATTCTCATTCTGCTTCATTATATGAGAATCTTAATAGAGGGAGATGGGTGCTTTAGATTTTTTATTGTGCTTCTGGATTGACTTTTACACATTTTTACAGCATTTTCACCAAACACTCTCAATTTATGATTTCATTCACAAACACTACCAATTTCTGGTTCTCAATTATTTTTATTTCTGCTACAATAAACACTTATTCTAAAAGCAGAAATTTTTGCGAACTCTCTCTTAATATGGGTTCTAAACGATAAAAAAAATTAGGATATCAATGAACATCATAAGAAATTGTACAACTGGGAAAATAAACATGAAAAATCCAATGCGAGTACTTAACAATGCTCACCACCCATAATACTAGATCTAAAATCATTTTGCGGTATCATGCTTAAAATTAGCATAAAATTAGAACTCTCACATTCTTGCGTGATGCGCATTGCAAACTTGTTTTCGCCATTAAGCAAAATAATGTCGAAAACTATCATTATAATGTGACAAGTTATAATCCTTAACTAAAATAACAGGATCCAGAGTGATCTACTGGTCCATTTCTTAATTTCTACACCGTTTGAAAATATCATATCCTATAAACTCACTTCATTACAATCATATATCACCATTACCCAAATATTAAGAAAATAATCAAGGATTATAGTACTCTTACTATCAAACCAAATTTCTCATTAAATCAGCAGAAAAGACACGATTTCATTTCAAGACGTAACAAACATATCACAAACATAGAGAGTGTTTGCAATCACTAACAAAAAGTGTTTCTCGGTTTTTAGCTGGAGGAAAAGAAACATTTTTCAATGTTTGCAAATGTCAATTTATTCTTATGATTCTGCCTCATTTTAATCACATTCTTGAACTTTAATTCATGATTCTACCTCTGATTTTACAAATAAAAAGACTTTGATGTTTTCACCAAACATTTCTGATTCTCAACTTCCGATAATTTATTTTTTAATTTTCAACTACTTTTACTTGTGCTACAAAAGACTTTTGATTCTCATTAAGACAATTTCTAACTTTTCAACTATTTTTTAATTTTATAAACTTAACGATTCTCAACGATTATATGATTTTCAATTTTCAACTAAAATCAGTATAACACTTCTTCTAAAAGCATCAGATTTTGCAAAACATATAAACAAATAAAAAATAAACGAAACAATAGAAAAATTCAAAATTACCGCAAAAACGACGCCGAAAGCCCACATGTACTGCACAAAGAACCCAAGAGCGTCCCACTGAGGGCCTTCCCAGAAATCAGTTTTATCTCCAGGGAGCTCTGGCACTACAAATCCATCATCAATGGCAACACTCGCACTTTCATCAAATCCAGCAATCTCAGCCGTCCCTTTCCCTTCTACTGTTTCCTCTTGTTCTTTAGTCGTGACAGGGCTAGTTTTCCGGTTCTTGCTGTCGAATTTTCCGGTTCTTGACGAAGAAGAGAGCTTCTTGGGACTGGCCGAGACTGTGAAAGGTGATGTTCTGGAATGGTGAGACCAAGAAGGAGATGAAGGGTTGAGGAATGGACGGCGGAGAAGGATGTGGGTGCATGGTGTACTGTTGGGGGCGTTGCAGAGGATCCGGCTGCTACTACTGGCGAGAGCCATTTAGAGTCCGGGAAGGAGGAAGAGGAAGAATGGGCAAAAATCTTTGGGTGGTATTGTGTTGTGTGGCTGAGAAGATAATTGTCTTCAAAAGAATCTTATTCTTTTTTTATTAATCTTTTTGGGATTCTTTTTTTATTAATCTTTTTGGGATTCTTTTTTTATTTTTTTGCATAATACTATTTACTACTAGAGTCCGAATATCGAAATGTATTAGCAATCCTCAAAAAAGTATTAGTAGTTCCTCGAAAAAGTATTAGTAGTTCCTTGAAATAACTTAAAATTTTCTAGAAATGTATTAATAGTCCTTTTGAAATATATTAGTCGTCCTTCTAAAAAGTATTAGCGAGTTATTCTTAAATGTATTAATAGTTCTGAATATAATTAAATTTTTCTCGAAATGTATTAATTCGAAAAAGGCCAACCAGATAAAAATATTAGTTGTCCATCGGAAAAATATTAGTAGTTTCTCGAAAAAGTATTAGTAATTTCTAGAGAGTATTTTAGTAGTGCTCCCTGCAACGTATTAGTTTTTCTTATAAAATGTATTAGTATTTCTCCATAAAAGTATTAGCTAATATTAAGACTTGTATCATTTAGTGCTCCAACACCAAAACATCTCGAAACATCGGTAGATTTTCAATGTGATCAAAAATTCAAAGAAAAGTCATTTGTTGTTGTTGAGATAAATTCCTAATCGTGGTTGGCGATGACGATGGAGTTTTTTGAATATTGCACGTAAGTGAAATTACCCTTGCTCTTTTTTCTTGTTCTCAAATTTTTTTCGGTTTTTTTTTCCTCTTAGAGTATTATTCTTTATGGCATTTTTATTTTATTTTTCTTATGGCTATTTTCGTATTGCTCATCTGTTTTTCAAAAATAGAATTTATATGTTTAGAATTTGAACCCTGAAATAAGAATTATCTTATACGTGGTGATTCCTCAACCATGACAATAGACACAAACTTGTTAATGTGTATTTGGATTCTAGTTATGAAATAATTTATCCTTCTAGGGAGTAATGTAACGACTAATTCGATGCCAGCTGATGTGTACATTTTGGGGCTATAAATGTAATGCTTGACAACTACTTTTGTATTTCATACGAAGCTGCCAAGCATTACTTACTGCCCCAAATATGCATTACATGTGTTAAATATTAGCCCGCTTTGGGTAATACCCGTCCGCTAGCATCGAATTAGGCGTAACATAACCTATGTTGGATCATATATTTGATTTTCAATTCATATTATTTCAAGTTCCCCAAGTCATTTTGTGTTCTCATTCTTAGATTGAATTCATGATTAGTTGGTCATTAGTCTTGAGTGTTTGGTGTGTAAAACTCGGCATTTGAGAGAGGAAATTTTATGCATGAATATAGAATTTCATGGCTTGTGAGTTGTGAACCCTCGGAAGACTTATAACTTGCATTAGAGATACTTACATTAGAGATTTCTGACTTATAACTTAGTTGGCTTGAGCTCGATCAATTGGATTGGTAAAAATAAGTGAAAATATGTTAAATCAAACTTCAAATCAATGTACTCTGAGTTAGGGTATATGACTTTAGTCTAATAATTAATCAATGAGAAGAAAACAAGTATGCAACACACAAATAGAGTTAGAATGACTTAAAGATGGCAAAATGTCCTGAACCCGACTGAAGAAAGGGGAATCCACCCTAAACCCGATAGGGAATTTCCGCCCCGATTGTCAATGAGGCAGGATGGGTTTAGGTCATCCTGCCCCATCCTCGCCCGCCACTGCTTTATATATATGTTAAATATATTTTATATTATATATATATGAACATATTTATTTTTAAAAAAATTATCATGTACTCTTCATTTTTTAGTATATTCGATGATAAATTCTAAAAGTGTAACAAATATAACACATAAATTTAACAAAATATGTATATTTTTTAAAATATAAAAATTGAGAATTAAAAATATTATTTAAATTATAAAAAATATGAATGGGGATCCCAGCCCCAGCCCAACCCCGATTCACCCCGCCCCGATCCTTCACGGGGCGGGACAGAAATGCCAAAAGCAGGTCTCGTCCTGCTCCATTGCCACTCCTAGAAGGGCTTCAAGGTTGTCTAAGTGAAGTTCATCCAATGCTTTGTTTAGGAAACAAACTTTTAACCAACAATTAAGAATCTGAAAGAACTTAAATTTACATTCGAGTAGTATTAGGATTAAGGCTCAACAAAAAAGCGATGGCTGAATACAAAATCTTTGTATTGGCAGGTCCGACCCCTTGGACCCGTCGGGTTCGGGGGCAAGGATGGAGCTAGAATACGGTAATAGAGTGAGTCAATAAACGAAATTCGAGTGGACTGGAATAGAAAAAACATATTTATTCTAACTAATAAAATTCTTAAAAAAAACTTCTTACTAATAACTTTTTTTTTTAAAAAAAAAAAGGAAGATGGGGGTCGGAGCCCAAGTTGGCCCCCTTAGCTATGCCAATATTCCCAGATAGAGATGTTAAACGGGCTGGTCCTAGTGGTTTCCGACTAAACATGTCGGTATTAAATGGACCGGCAATATTGGAACCTAACTCTAACCCTAGGGGGCTTCGGGCTAAACGGGCCAATATCAGACTATAAGTCAAAAATTTAAAAACTATATTTTAATCTAAAATTTTAAACTTGAACATATATAACATTTGAGTTTAACATTTTAAGTTAAAGTATTCATTATAAAAAAGTCATGCATAGTTTATAATTACATTGCATTAACAAAATCATAAAAAATATATATTTTATGATCTGCCATTAAAAAACAATATTATACCCATATACAATGAGAAAATTAATACTTTTTTTTCCTGAAATTGCTCATATACCTATAAATCAAAATTTTCAAAATTATATATTTAAATCTAAAATTTTATACTTGAACATATATAACATTTAAAGTTAATATATTCGTTATAAAAAAAGACATGCGTAGTTTATAATTACATTGTATTAACAAAATTATAAAATTAGATTCAACATACCATTTAAAAAATATATTTATATCCTAAATAATCTAATCAAACTTAGTGATATTTTCTTATTTAGAATAAGAATTGGAAAGTTAAATTAAGTAATAAAAAAAAGAATTTTGTAAGAAATATATTTTGTTTGGTAAAGTTAATGACTTAAAAATAAGGGAGATGTGAACTTTAAAAATTGATTTACGAGTAATAGGTAATAAAAATAAATATATAATATTAAAAGTATATTTATTTAAAAAAACAAAATTGGACAACTAGCCCTAAGGGACTTCAGGATAAACGGTTCGGGCCAAAAAGACTCAGATTTAAACAGAACAAAACAATTCAGCCCTAACTCTTTTTTCTCGATTTAAACGGCCCGGGTCAACAGAGTGCAACACGTTTAACATCTTTACTCAAGGGTTATAGCAGGACGAGTATTGAAGCGGGACGGGCTGGGTCCCAAGTCTTATTTTTTCTTGACGGTGCATGTCTTGAGTTTAGCCAAATCCTTCCTAAATCACCCGAGGTCATCCTAAATAACACACAACAATTATCGACATCATGTATATTTAGTTTCTCCTACCAATTGATTATAAGTTTGTTATTTTGTATTTACCGTTTTAATTTTTTCTTTTTGTTTCTTCTCACTAAAATATGTGGACGTCAAAAAATAGCAAAAAAACAATTTATTTCATGGAAAATATTATTATTGGCACAATAGAAAACATAGAAACATGTACATAGACACACAGTACTACAAACAAACTTAGAAAGTTTTAGATATCTCAAGTTAAAAATTAAAAAAAAAACTAATAATTGCAATAAGTAGAAATTCTCAGCCAGCTGCAATATCATTGTTAAGCTGTACAATTATTAAAACTTAACTCATAATTATATGGGCTAATTACAAAAACCTCCCTGAGGTTCAGACTAATTACGAAAAAATCCAAAGATTTTTAAAAATTACAAGAAACCCCTTGACGTTTGATTCTATCTTACATTTTTCTCTTCATAAGCAAAAAATTATTTCAAAAAACACCATGAAATTTATAGAAATATTACATCTGTCCTCTTAAATTTAAGACATAATCAAACATGAGGGGGCTTTTTGTAATTTTGAAACATCTCTGGGTTCTTTTGTAATTAACCCAAATGTCAGGGGTGTTTTTGTAATTATCGCTTATATTAAACAAATCTCATCTACACTAAACTACTTTCCGCCTCCGGCACGGCGTTGAGATCCAATCCACTCTTTCCACCACTCTTGTTAGCTTCTTCCGACGCCGCATCCACCGCCGCCGTCCGATTCTCCGGCGCACCATCTTTACCGTTGGAAGCACCCTTCTCAAGATACTTAACGGCCATCCTCATCCTTCTCAGAATTGCAAAGAACTCATCCACTTCCTCCTCCGTCGGCGGCGGAGCCGCCACCTCCACCTCCTCCGCCACCGTCTCTTTTCTTTTCTTCTTCTTCTGATCGTCGGCCCTTTTCCTCTTCCTCTCACCGTTCATTTTTTTTTCTGATTTTCTCTTCTTTTATTTTATCTCTATGCGATTATGTATTATTAAGTCTATATTTATATATAGGTAAAAAAAGAGGACTTAGACTTTTGGGGAAATATGGTCGTCCCATGTTTCTTATGAGTTATGAGTGCATTTTTCTATTTGTGCATGTAGTGGCTGCTGTTAATTGAGGTATAATGTAGTTGGTAGGCTTAATTGCAATTTTAGTCCAGTAACTTGTAATGTAGGCCAATTTAGTCTCGTAATTTTTTGATGTGATAGTTTGGTTCTTAACAATTTTACCTTTTAGTCGAAATAGAAATTCTAGTCTTATAGTTGTTAATGGTCATAGTTATTTTCGATATTTTAGCTAAATGACAAGGATATTGTCCGAACAAAAGAAATATTAAAAAAGTATGTTAGGACCAAAATCAGAACTTGTAGCACCAAGATTCCATAAATTAGAACTTGTGAGAACAAAATTACACAACTCTCTTTCTCTTCCTCCTCTCTTCTCCCTCAAAAATAATATCATATTTTTCCCCATTCCTCCATTAGAGAGGATGGAGGAATTACTTCATTTAATTTTCTTGTTGGTTCCATCTAGTTTTCCTTTATGTGAATGGTTTTTCTCCTAGTGGGACTTTAGTCTCCTTTTATAGGAGTGATTAGTTTCCCTTTGTGGGAACTTCTTTCTTTGTTTTTCTTATTTTTTCAGACCTGGTAATTTTGGCAACAAATCTGACCTTTTTGGTGGTTGATCAGCTGTAAGGGGCGATTTTTCACGCCTTACTATTGAAAAAAAATACCTAATGGAGTTGGATTCGGGCATAATGAAGAAAAGACGAAGAAATTATCACAAGGTTGAAACTGCTAGCCATTTTATGGGGTTTTAGTTTTTGTCAGTTGTAACAAAAATTCTCTTTGTTCTTTTTTCCATTCACATGTATTTTCATTTTGGTATGTTTTTCCCCATTGTTATAGTTTTTTGTCTTGAGAGTTTTGAATATTGATGTGGATTTGAACGGGTCTAGCCAATTCCATCGCTTGGTTCTTTGTGCAGTTAATATGGTCTTGAGCCAGTTGACTCTATTGTACTGTCGAAAGTTTAATTGAGTTTCATTAATAAAAGTTTATCATTTAGAGGGGGTGGGAAGAGATCAAAATTATACAGAATCAAAATCTTATGGAATAATAAATTGCTACCTAAATATTTTTAGGACTAAAATTGGTAGCCCTATAATTACGTGACTAAATTTGCAATTAAGCCTCTTGTTATTAAGTTATTATATTCTCTCTTTTTGGACATAGACTATGGTAAAATACTCGGAACATTAATGAAAGTCATTTTCAACCATTGGATTCGATGCTCGTGGGCCCTGATGATGTAACCTTAATGACGTTGTATTCGCATCACCGTTTAGAGGTATCAAGCACTTTAATTTCTTCTCACGCGCCCATTATGTGTGTCACGAATCTTGGAAGTTAAATAGACTAATCATGGAAATTACAGATAAAGTCTTATATCATACTGTCTCATCGATATAAGTTTATGAGACCGATTTCAAACACATAAAAAAATATGGATTCTTTTCAAATGTATGAATTTGGATCGAAATTCTATTTAAATACAAGACTCATCTCGTGGATATAATCAATGAGACTGTCTCACACAAGTTTTTGTTATTGATTCAAAACTTGATTTTTTAATTTGTGAGTGGAAGATAGATAAATTCAAAGAATGAATGATTCATGTTTCGGACATGATCCACACTCTTATAAAAAATTAATGATATCACTTGCAAAAAAATATGAAATATAATATAGAAACTGTGATTCGAATTGATACAGTTAGATTTAATATTAATAGAAGACTTCTAAAATTTCATGTAGAATATAGTGAGTTTAAATTAGAAAATATCAAAGCCCCACCCTAAAGTTAATTTATGGTGGATTAATACAAAAAAAGGTCCGAGATATTTTTTTCAAATCCAAATAGAAGAAATATAATATCTTTCACCCTTTACCACATTGTCTTTTACGAGTCTGGAAGTGGAGTCACGCGACTATGAGGAGAGTACGAAGCAGGTGCATATGTGCGGTATATTTAAATATTTTAGTTCCCGAAATCCAAGTATTGTTTCTAGGATTTTTCCGAAAGACCAAGACTAGGAAGTGAGTCAACATACATTTTATGCAATTACCAACAATATAGTGACCATGACCATGATTTCAACAAAAATAAAAAAAGATTGACAATGACCATAAAGGGCCAATACAAATTACAAAACAGCCTTGTCGACATTAATTTTTTTTTTTTTATAACTTCATTTCAAATTCTTGGATGCATGCGTTGTAATTAACTCAGATTCACCTACGGAATAAGATTTGTAAACCGAGATGGTGAAAATTACTCTCAGATCCCTAATATCCTTAACTACCGCGCATAAAGAACGCACTACCTACTTCATATCAAATTCTTGGATGCATGCGTATGTATAGTACTCCAGATTCACTTACCATTATAAGATCAAAACGCCGAATGGTAAAAACTATCACTACTTATAATCTAATGACTAAAAATGAACTCAATACCAAACACCCAATTTATGGTAAAAATAAATGTAAAATCACCCGATTTCATTGAGTTGCCTTTGATTCTATGCGAAATTCACCACTAAATGAGATGAAAATTTATGCAATAATTATTGACCACTTGTAGTTTTGATTTGTCTGATAGTGGGTAGTGGGGACAATTTCATTAATGTTGCCTGTTGGGCCTTTCCATTGGTTACACTTTTAACTTTTTCTCCTCTTCTAAGCATTGTGTTTTCATGATTCGCCAGTTGACGTTAAAAATGTTTTGAAATCTTTCAGGTTAAAAGGGGATTGTGTATGTCATTAGTTTTTTTTTTCTCTTTTGATATGTTGGAATTTGGGTTTTTTCAAATTTTTCTAAGCATTGTGTTTTTCATGATTCGCTAGTTGACGTCTTTTTTAGTTAACTATATTAATTTATTTTATGAGTTTGATAAGTACAGTATAGTTGATTGATATTTTGTTCAAACAAATCGAGGCAAAAAGAAAAAAAGGCTACTTGAAATAGTATATATATTACTAAATAATAGTAGATAGATGAAAAGATATCGAATTGAAAATGGAAAAGGTTTTAAACCACTTTATACTGCTCTTTGGTGGTATTTGGATTCTTTTGGTGGGGGCATCTACACTGTAATGCCTTGGGCCCAAAGCCCACACTCAGGCGTGACATATTCTATATAGTTTTTTTTTTTTTTGAGAAACTATATAGTTTCTTTATACATAAAATATATAGAATTTTTTTGTATAAAACTTTCCTTCTAATCAGAACATGATAACTACCACATGGGATAAAGATTCAAGATTAGTAAACCACAATTAACCATATGTGAAAATGTCTATTTCAATGCAACATTTTTTAACAATTATAAATAAGCCCCTTCAATAATTGATTCATTCATTATCATCCCGCACTTCTCACATTCCAGAATGTCTAAGAGAGTCCAACAAATATGTTGATTCGTTTCTTGCGATTTTGTAGTGCTACTACCTCAAGGAGTGGCCATTGTATGTTGAGGGATGATTTCCCAAAACCTATAAGCACTAGAGCGGGACAATTTTGTCTTAAAGAGATATGATCCATAAAGTTTAACGCAAAAGCACGAGGGAATCATGCGAAATAAGTATAAACAGAGGATGTATTGTTGGCTTAAAGAAACTAAAATCATCCAATTTCAGGAGCTACAAATCATCTTGCATGAGATATACGCAAAAAACATGAAGCTCAGAGTATACATTTAGACAGTAGCCATGATCGAGAAATTGCTGCTTTTATATAAAAACTTCAAGAATTATCTGAAGCATATTTTGTGCGTGTGTGATGCCGCCTTATATATGTTAATGAATGCATATAATTGATGTTAAAGAATGCAGATTTATGATGTTAATGAATGTGATGTTTTGGTGTTAATGAATCTGGTGTTACTGTGTTGATGAATATGATACTTTGTTGTTAATGAAGTGTATATTAGTGTGGTATACATTAATCAATACAAATGCATCATCCTTCTTGACAAAATAACGAAAAACAAGCTTGCGAAAGGTGGGACTATATTGAGAAGGTCTCACGTGAGACCGTCTCATGGACTTTAGTTCGTGAGACGGATCTTACAATACACAAAAAAAAACATGGGTCATTTTCATGGGTTTTGAGTTTGGGTTCAAATCTTATTCACATATAGAATCCTCTCATGAAAAATACCCATGAGACCGTCTCATATAAGTTTTTGCCAACTATTTTTGCAATAAGAAGTTTCCCACCAAACTCACGGACTTGACAATTGGGGCCAACTAAAAACTAACGGCGTGACGATTCTCGCAATGAAATCAATATAAGGGGCTATTTTACATCCTAGGGACTAAAATTGCAACGCAAAAAATCATGTGGGACAAATTTTGCAATTTTCCCGTCAAACTCAATTTCTTCCCCCAATCACTAACCAAGTACCAAACCACACATTATATTTTCCAACGCATTTTTCCACCAATGAGTCTCTACCGCCACAAATCCCCCAACCACTAACCAATCGTACAAGGCTGTCGAGTGGAATGAAGTAAACAAGTACATAGATTTGAAAATACGCCAAACTTTATGGTCAATTGCTTTCTGATGTGAGATTCACTATATGGGTAGAACAAAAGTTACACTTAGTTTTAAATTCACGGAAATTAAAAGGAAAAACAAGGAAACGAAATAACAGCCGAGTAAGGAGTAGGGCAAAGAAAAGAAGAATGTACCACGAGTGACACTAAGATGCGCCACCCTTGCAAGAAATCTGCTTCTGGCAAGAACATGTGAAGTTGAGGCGGTTTTTCTTTATCTGCTACCAGCTACAACATACACAAGTAGGGATTCTTGAACTGAGAGGCCACTAACATAACCTCAAATACTTGGTGAAAAGAATTTCGCAAGAACCAAATCTAAATTTTGCCATGTGCAATATCATATGTATACCTTATGGAACAAGCTGGCGTGAAATAAATAGGTTGTAGTCTTGTATGTCTAGCCTAATCACCCTCATCAGCAAAAGCAAGTTCACATACAACTGCAAGATGGTCGCTACCCCATTTCTGCAAAATAAACCAAATATTACGATGTAAACTAGAAATCCAATCCTTTCCACTTGGCATAGATTCATATGAAATGACTGCAAATAAAACTCCATGCAAGCAAAAAAAAAAACAACATTGAACCTTCAATCAGAAAAACTTGAATTATATTTATAACTTGGTCGGGACAAAATAGAGGTCAACATAGTTAAAATGAAAAATCGGCTATGACAACAATACTTATTCAATAAAAGACACGCAACAGTGATTTATGGAGAACCATCCATTCAATTTCAATGAAAAGTATGCCTAAAACACCAGCCTGACATCTAATATGGAAGGAGAGATCACTCATCAAATGGCTCACCCCATTTTATTGAGCACACATGTAAAAGACAGGTGCTACAGGAAGAAAAGCATCAATCTATTTATGTCATTCATACGTTGCTGGGGACCGAGTGACATTTCGGAAACCTAAACAAAACACCCTGTTATCATCCACTCAGTCATTAACCAGTTCATAACCTCCAATAAGTGCTTTATAAATTTCAGTTAAACTGCCTCTGTTATGGAACAACTCCTCAGTTCTCCAAACTAAGAATTAAAATTTCACCAATCATCTATAGAATCCAATATTTATTATTATTATTATTACTCGACTGAAAATTTTACTACGTTTAAATCTATAATGTAAATAAAAGTGATCTGAACATCTCATAATCAATTAGACTGCAGCTCAAATGCGATGGAAAACTAAATGGGCGTACCTTACTTGGAAGACCTCCTGTCTGCTTTAAACTGTCCATAGACAAGGTTTCCAGAACTTTCACTGGAACAAGGTCTAAAGTATGCCTGTTCACAAAAAGTGTTAATGATAAAAAAATTAAATCCAAAATCGACTAACAAGATCACAAGCACAAAACCTTAAGGCTAGATATTAGAAAGAAAAATACCATATGTAATCAACAGTTCCAGTGAATAAGGAATGATAGGACGTTGCCAGAGGTTCCCCAATTTTATCCCTAACTTTTGAGCTTCCCTACGGACAGATCAAAACTGTGTTTTTAGATCATTGAACAAACAAAAGGCCAACGAGGGAATTGAATAATGCAGAAGCTCGGATGCATAAAATGCAGAGGTAGATACCGCATTAGGTAACAGATTTTAGGAAGGACTGGGAAAATCTTACAGGAACTTCAGCATAGGCACTGCAGAGCTTTAAATGATGCCTCAGGCTACTGAGTCTCGATCCAGTAGCAAGCATTAGTTCTTCATCAGTCCATCTATTCAATGAAGGCCTGCCAAAAGAACAATCAGTGATTCAGTATATGTCTTGAGGACGTAAAAAGCAGTATCAATTTGCAACTTACAAACAAGGGTGCACATATCACGTGCGTGTCACATGCAATGTAACAAATGCCACATACATAAACTCAAGATGCTTATGGACAAACACAATATGCATTGCCTGCTAAAAGATTGCCTGGTTTCCCTGATCTTATCAGGTGTATTGTGCAAATTGGCTAAGGCTTCATTTGGATTGGAACGACGGATTTGAAACTAAGGATTTCAAATCCATAATAACAAATCCATTGAGCTTGTTTGGGTAATATCAGAATACAATGGATTTCAAGCCGTTTTTTGAGTCATTGTGGTGGATTTCAAATCCATCTTAAATGGAGTTATTTGGAATCACTACCCCAAATCCAAATCCTTCCATTCAAATGCAACCTAAAGGAATTAGTGCATTGAGTCATTTTTAATGCCACTGAAAGCTCAATGGACATCTCTGTGTCAAGTGATCAAATCATGATAACATACGTATGAGTGAGCAATCTTGTGATGCAGTTCAAATCATAATGCACTGATGATAGAAAAACTGAAATGATTGCGCTACTACAGTAAGACAAGGTAAGTATCTGCATATATCTGCAAATATTTACGATAGCTTTTTCTAAAACATTCTACTTATGAATTCAGAAACCAAATATCAAGCCTGATGGTCTACACCGTTAAAGACAGAGAATAAAAAGTTGATACTTTTATTATGGTTTAGAAACAAATAAAGGAGATGATTTGGGCAATAGGGAAAATTGACTTTGGGCAAATGTGAAATTCACTAGATCATTAGCACTACAGACTGTTAAATTGAAGATCTTTTATTCTCTCTTGGGGAATAACATCGAAAGAATCAGTAGACTGTCAAGGTAGTAACATGTGAAATGTACCTTGACAACAAACAAACATTTGCAGATTTTGGGACCCAGGATTTGGTCAAAAGGGACATTGAAATATTTCTTGACTTTCCAGATATTATTTTTGTTCAATTACTCCAAATTCATCTTTTGGCTTCAAAAGTTTAACAATCATATAGTGCACATAAACCTAAAGTAAACTTAAGAGGTGCTGGAATTGTGACACTTTGATGGAGATATTCATAAAGATATGATATCGTTATTATCTTTTAGGATTTTAGAATATCTTATATTATATTTTAGATAGTGATTTGTTTAGTATTCTATTTGAGTTTATCTTTTAAGTTTCCTAGTCAAGTTAGGAGTTTTATTGTGGTAGGATTTTAATCCTATAAATAGTTGCTATTTTATTATTTTTAGGGAGGTTGAATATTATTAAGTTTTGAGATTTATCTCTTGTTCATGGCAATTCACGTTTCTTTGTGAAGATTTGTATTGCTTTTGTTCGTTGCTCGTTTATTTGTGCTTCCGCCTGCATCAATTGGTATCAGAGCACAAATCTCAAATGCTGGCGGAAGCACAAATAAACGAGCAACGAACAAAAGCAATACGAATCTTCACAAAGAAACGTGAATTGCCATGAACAAGAGCTAAATCTCAAAACTTAATAATATTCAACCTCCCTAAAAATAATAAAATAGCAACTATTTATAGGATTAAAATCCTACCACAATAAAACTCCTAACTTGACTAGGAAACTTAAAAGATAAACTCAAATAGAATACTAAACAAATCACTATCTAAAATATAATATAAGATATTCTAAAATATATTCTAAAATCCTAAAAGATAATAAAACGATATCATATCTTTATGAATATCTCCATCACACTTCAGTGTCTAATCATTAAGTTTTCAATCTCTTAAAGCCACTGGATCTTCAATAGGGGAGAGAGGAGAAAACAAGAGAAAAGGGTGCTCCGTTTGCCACAGTCATGAGCGGAAGTATCATAATTATGAGAGAAAAGAGAAAGCAAAAGAAGATTAAGGGGAAGTGAAGTCGCCTATTGGTTACACCTGTGCAGCCTGGGAATGAGATGCATGTTAACAAAGCTACAATGCAAATAAAATTCCAACTTCACAATACACCCTTCCCACATACAGGAATAACACTTTTTGGATGAAATTTTTTAAATAAAAAAAATATATAAAAAAAAAAACTCATTTAGAGGCAACCAAACGCCAATTCTAATTGGAACGGACAAACAAGGAGGGATCAAATACTCCCCCCTCCCTACCTCAAAAATCACATAGAGTCAAGTGCGTTTTATACTTACCCAACCAAAATAATAGCATTTCATTAATCAGAAATTTGATGTTAGCATTTGTCATCATACCCATAAAAAACATTTGATAGCTTGTCTACTAGCTAAGAAAATTAATCAGATAAGGACCAGAAGCTGAGAAATTAAACAATATTCAGGCCCCAACCCTATACCCTGGTATGCAATAGTTGAGCCATTTCAGTACCATTCAGAACTTCAGTGTCAACATTAGAGCAGTAAATGAACGCATAACCTACAGAGGAAACAAACAAATATAATTGGAAGATAGCAAGGGGTATATCAGAAAACCTTGTGACATGATTACCCCGAGACTGGGATACTGCATATTTAGATGGAAATATCTGCCCAGATATATGTCTTCGATCATGTTGTTGGATATGCAACTGAGATAACCGAAAAACTTAGTAATGAAGTATTACTTGGCTCTACGTCAAACTGTAAAAAGTGCTACATGGTAAAGATATAGGTTATTGACCTTAGATGAAGCCAGAAACTGATACATTGCACTCTGGATATCGACAGAGAAAAAACTTCAAAATAAGTGATGAACAAAAGTTTTTCAGGTTTTAATTAGAACTTGTTTTGAAATTTCATGATCAAGAATTACCTGCGGTAAACTATTCAGGTCCCCGGTAATCACAACCGGTACCCCTCCCCATTCTTGTGATAATTCATAGGCTTTCTCAAGAAATATTCTCATCTACACCCACCAACATAACACATTAAAAAACAATAAGATTCCTAGAAAATACACCAATTCAAATAACAAGCAAGTGGTATTCATCTATTAATTGACCTATCTACTATATAACCAATATCAACAAAGTTTATATGTATTTCTACATCAATCATGTATGCAATTTGCACAATTCAACCAGAAAATGCATTGCGGAACACTTTTGACAAAGCAAAGCATGATTTCCTATCTACTCCATAACTTCTGTTGCAGTAGTGGAGCCTTACACAAAAGTGTATGCTTACTCCATATGGTTGGAAGAGGACCAGACTCCAACAAGAGCGACAGAAAAAGGACGCAAAAGATTCTTTCAATACCTATGTATTTTTGCATGTAGTTGAATTTAGACAATGATACAGCACAGAATCAAACTCGTAGAAAGGATTAGATACACATCGATGAGTGACTGTAGATTTTGAATGAAATAATATCTTAGCATAATCAGAACAATAAAGTAACATAGAGGCACCTGCGTCTCTTCCAATGGCGTAGCCAGGAATAAAACGGGGGTGGGCCGATACACGAAATTGGGGTAGGCCATATAAAAAATTAAAAGAAAAACTATATAAAAATTAAATAAATTTAATTTTAAAGAAAAAAATTTACAAAGAATTTTTTTTTAAAAAAAATAGGGGGGCTGGGGCCCGGGTTGGCCCCCCTAGCTATGCCAGTACCCTCTTCATATAGATAAAAGCATCTCACTCTCATCAAAAGTAGGTAGCATGAGCAATTTGCTCACAGTCCAGTTTTTAGAACTTTGATCATATTTATTTTACCCGATTTTCACTGGAAATATCTCATTTCCCCTCGTTTTTAGAAAACCAGTACACAATCATTACGCATAATTCACAATGCATAGGTCCCACATAATTCTTATCACCGACATAATTCACAATGCATAGGTCACACATAGTTCTTATCATTACGCAATCAATCTTTCTTGCATTTAAAGTGTTTCTGTATAGACCCACCACAAAGAAATATAAATAATAATCCAAAATCTTAAAAAAAACAATTTCAACATAAAACAATCTCATATTCAAGCAGATCTTTCCGATATCTACAAAAAATACACTCAACCAAATATACTATCATTTTTCAAACATTTTTAATCATAAATCGTTCATCCAAACATATTCTCAATTTTTACCAAAACCCAATACGAACCTCAAAACTCAATCAAAATGCCTAGAACTAAAAATCCTAAAAGCAAAATCGACGCCACCTTATTTTCTGTTCTCTGCACTGAAATTATGATAAACTTATGGGTACTTACCAAAAAAACATGAGGTTTGAGGTAATCACCCCAAACCTGAGGAGTTTTTTTCGTAATTATCCATAAATTTAAACAATAATTAAAGTGTAGCCTAGGCCCTAGGGACATAATTCATCAACTTTTCAACATGGCCAAATAACCTCCAAATATCAGTTGGATTTCAAAATGGTACTATTGATGTAACTTTTCCAAAAACCATGAGTGCTTGGAGGTTTTAACAGGAAAATAAAAAAAATAAAAAATCCATAGACAGACTCCAAACACCACATAATGCAATTTGTAATGGTTTAAGCTAGTTTAAAGAACCATATAAGTCCATAATATCATTCAGTTATCAAATTAGCAGCAACAGTTCACTCCAAGTTTGTGTTATTTCACCATGTAGCTCATCTGCATGACCAATAATCAAAAGTGAAAGGAACTATCAACTTAATTACCTGACCCAGTTTAATATCTCCACGCTTAGGATTGTAGAGGACATGTATGTTTCCAACTATTAAACTCCGACCGGAAGTAGCACTGAAATAAACATGGATGCACAAATTATGAAGGGATGAATAATAATTAAATGAGAGAAAGAAAGTTCAGAAACCGGTGGCATTAGATGAGCAGGAAAACAAACAACTGTATGCAAAATAGTAATTAAATGATGATGTACAAGAATGACCAAAAAAGGCATCATATATTACCTCGGAGACTGTGCAGTAGCATCATCGCCGGCCAGGTCTTGTTTCATCTGAATAATAGAGGTAGGAATCTATAATGTATGAAGTATATGACCCAAAAACGAATACCAATGGATGACCCAAAACTTAAACATATTGATACTTCTATTAAAAGAAATTAAGCAACTGATAAAGGCGCAAAGCTAAACGGCAGACAGCCAACCAACGAAAATGCGGAAAAGAGCTAAACGCCCAACAAAAGGCCAGCTGACCTCACTCATTACTCATTTTATGAGTAGCTACTGAGTTCAAGCATCATAGCAGCAAATGAGCTACCCCAGCCACCATTCCATCCAAAGGAAGGAATAGGGTCAGGCAGGTGTCGGTTGCAGCAAACACCCCCCACCTATTCCTGAGTTTATGAAGGAACAAAGTAGTGGGATGACTGCAGAGGAAGGAGTGGGTCATCCAACGGGAGGGAAAACCCCCACAGAGATTGGTAGAAGCCTCCTAATACCTCCACCTTTCCCAACAACAAATGGCACAGCTTAATGTTTTTAATTATTTTTATGTTCTACTTGTTTAATGCTTTATTACTAGATTTTTTTCTCTATGTATTTACCAATTAACAGAACTGGGAAAATTTGGTAATTTACTTAATATAACAGATAAGTTCACTTCAGTATCATTTAGGAAATATGGCACCGAATTTACGGTTTACCAAACTTTACTTTCACTCCGGTTTAGTACGCACTCCCATGTCCAGCTATAGCCGCTGTTAGGTATCGACCCCGCAGCCGTCCACGAAAGCCATAGCCGAATATTACTAAAGTCTAACAAATAAAATATTACAATAGTCAGCCTACGGGATTAGGGATTATAATTTTTTTAAATAAAAGCGATAAATTACAGATTAACACAAAGGCAATCGGGAAGGCACTTTCCCAAAAAGCCCCAAACTAAGACTAAACCAGAAAGAGGGTATAGCACTAAGTATATTGAAAACGCAGCACCAAGTCGGACTGTCACCAACAGGCTGAGGTAGGCCTATTTGAACCGCTGACAGAAATCAGTAAATGCTTGTAGACATAAAACTGAAAACTGGAAGTAAGAATAAGAAGAATATCACTGGGTTTCTTCTACTTCGAAGAATGAACCGAATCGGACAGCAGCGAGCTTCAAAGTCCGAATTGAAGCTCCGGGCAGAAGAGATGAGGGTAGACTCCTTAGGCTCAGAATGTGTGTAGAGAACCCTTCATCGTCGACTAGAACCGGACGCACCCAATGTTTGGCCACAAACGAGACCCGATAGTCCAATGCCTTCCAAAGCCCACTCGTTTCCTGAACACCCACAAAGAGACGGCTGCCGAAGCACAAAGTACGAGAAACCAGAAACAACCCTCGGAACCAAACCCCTCAAAACCCTAAGACACTCACACACCGAACCGAACACTCACAAAGAAGTCGATCGGAAACACCCATTGAAAAGCCTCATCGTGAACTCACACTGATTCACTAAGAATCGAAGACCAGCAGTGATTTTTCAAGAGTGAAGAATGCAGTCAATTTTGAGAGGAAATGAGAGAGTTGTAAGTCTAAAGTGAGGTACTTAGGGTTTGAGAGTTAGTAAATATAAGGGGGAAGTGAATAGCTAGGATCAAATACCTAAAGTGGACGGCTAGGATGAAACAAATAGGGCTTGGTTGCAATTGCACTATAAGTCAACATTTGGGCATGGAGAAATAAGTAATGGGCTTCCAAATAATTGGGCCAATTCTAGTATTAAAAGGCATAAAACAGTCTCGTATACACCGCAACAAAACAGTGTAGCGGAACGAATGAATCGAACTTCACTTGAAAGGGTGATAAGTATGCTTGCTTGTTCTGGACTTTCAATAAAGTTTTGGGGTGAAGCTGTTTTAACTGCTGCTTATGTGATTAATCGATCTCCATTTGTGCCTTTAAGTGGTAAAATACCTGAATCTGTGTTTACGGGTAAGAAAATTGATTTTTCTAACTTGAAAGTGTTTGGATGTTCTACGTTTGCTCATCAAAAACTTGATAAACTTGAACCTAAGGCTATAAAATATGTTTTTCTTGGTTATCCTGAAGGTATTAAAGGTTATAGGTTGTGGTTAAAATCTCAACATGGTTTTAAAGTGTTAATTAGTAGGGATGTGACGTTTAATGAATCTGAAATGCTTTGCTTGTCTATGCCTATGCCTGATTTTGAAAATGGTACACCTAATAAGGTGGAGCATGTTCCTAGTGTAGATATTTTTCCTGATGTTGTTGTGCATGAAAAACATGAACATATGCCTGAAATTGAACATGTTATGCCTGAAACTGAACCTGATTTGCATGATTTTGAACATGTTTTGCCTGAAAATCATGATGATGATGATGTTGTGCATGATGAAATCATTGATGAAAATGAACCAGAAAATGAAAATATGCATGATTATCAACTTGTTAGAGATAGGGCAAGACGAAACATTAAGCAGCCTGCTAGATTTGATGATTTTTATGAAATGAACTTTTTGCATGTTAACAATACTTGGATTCTTGTGCCTAAACCAGCTAATTGTTAAATGGCTTTTTAAGGTCAAGAATGAATGTTAATCTGTTAGATTTAAAACTAGGTTAGTTGCTAAGGAATTTACTCAAAAAAAAAAAAATAGATTATACAGAAATCTTTGCTCCTGTTGTGAAGTTTACTACTGTCTGAATTATGTTTGCTTTATGTGCTCAGTTTAATTGGGAATTAAAACAAATGAATGTCAAAACTGCATTTTTGCATGGTGATTTAGATGAAAAAATCTATATGAGGCAGCCTATTGGTTTTGTTGATAAAAGGAATCCTGATTTTGTTTGTTTGCTTAAAAAATCCTTATATGGCTTGAAACAGTCTCCTAGATGTTGGAACAAGAAATTTGATGATTGTATGCTCTCTTTGAAATTTAAACGAAGTTCTTGTGATCATTGTTTGTACTTTAAAGAAGATGCTAAAGTGCCTGTTTTCTTGTTGATTTATGTTTGATGGCATGTTGTTAATTAGTCCATGTGTTAAAACTGTTGAACTTGAGCATGTTAAAAACTGTCTAGGTGCTAAGTTTGACATGAAATACTTAGGAGATGCTAAAAGGATTTTAGGAATGGACATTTTTAGAGATAAAAAAAACTCTATGATTTTTCTAAATCAGATTTCTTATGTTGAAAAGATTTTGAGTAAATTTTCTATGGTTGATTCTAAACCTGTTAATGTGCCTTTGGCTGGTCATTTTCTATTGAGTAAAGAACAGTCTCCTAAAACTGATCATGATGTGAATATTATGAAAAATGTGCCTTATTTTAATGCTATAGGATCCGTCATGTATTTGATGGTTAGTACTAGGCCAGATATTGCGTATGATGTTAGTTGTTTCAGTCGCTAATGTCTGACCCTGGTATACCTCATTGGAGCGCATTGAAATGGTTGTTAAGGTACTTAAAACATTATGTGAATTTGGGCTTGAAATTTACTAAATCTGCTGAAGGTGTTAAATTAAAGGGTTATGTTGATTCCAACTATGCTAATGATAGGGATAACATAAAATCAACAACTTCGTATGTTTTTATTGTGTGGTTCTTGTGTGAGCTGGATATCTTAGTTACAGCATATTGTTGCTTTGTCTACGACTAAATCTGAATATGTTGTTGTAACCGAGGCCTTAAAATAAGCTATTTGGTTAAAATGATTAATATCTGAAATTGGCTTTATTAAAGGTGACGTTGTTGTGTTTTCTGATGGTCAGTCTAGAATTCAACTATGTAAAAACCCTGTTTTTCATGATAGGGCTAAACATATTGATGTTCAATTTCATTATATTCGTGATGTTGTTGCGAAGGGTATAGCCTGTCTTGAAAAGATACCATTTGAATCTAACCATGCAGATATGGGAACTAAGTGTTTACTTGTTAGTAAATTTGTGTCATGTCTGAAAATCTTAAATTTTGATACAGGTGACTGAAGGATATTGTACTTGTTCGTTTTCTATTTAAAATTTGCTTTGTGCTTGTATAAACTGTTTTGTGGCACTGTTTGTGCAATAAATGAAAAAGAGAAAAAAAAGGCGATGATAATTTTGTGTGTATGACCCGAGTCTGTGTGAATTGGAATTGTGCCAATGTGGAGAATGTTGAAATGTGGCCCAATTATTTGGAAGCCCATTACTTATTTCTCCAGGCCCAAATGTTGACTTATAGTGCAATTGCAACCACGCCCTATTTGTTTCATCCCAGCTGTCCACTTTAGGTATTTGATCCTAGCCTTTCATTTCCCCCTTATATTTACTAAGCCTCTCAAACCCTAAGCACCTCGCTTTAGATTTACGGCTCTCTCATTTTCTCTCAAAACTGATTGCACTCTTCTCTCTTGAAAAATCACTGCTGCTCTTCGATTCTTAATGAATCAGTGTGAGTTCACGGTGAGGCTTTTCAGTGGGTGTTTCCGATCGACTTCTTTGTGAGTGTTCGGTTCGGTGTGTGAGTGCCTTAGGGTTCAAGGGATTTGGTTCCGAGGGCTGTTTCTGATTTCCCGTGCTTTGTGCTCCGACAACTGTCCCTTTGTGGGTGTTCGGGAAACGAGTGGACTTTAGAAGGCATTGGACTATTGGGTCTCGTTTGTGGCCAAACCTTGGGTACGTACGGTTCTAGTCGACGGTGAAGGGTTCTCTACACAATTCTAAGCCTAAGGAGTCTACTCTCTTTTGCTCGGAGCTTCAAGTCGGACCTTGAAGCTCGCTGCTGTCCGATTCGGTTCATTCTTCGAAGTAGAAGAAACCCGACGATATCTTTCTTATTCTTGTTTTCAGTCTACAAGCATTTACTAATTCGAATAGGCCTACCTCAGCCCGTTGGTGACAGTCCGGCTTGGTGTCGCGTTTTCAGTATACTTAGTGCTATACTCTCTTTCTGGTTTAGTCTTAGTTTGGGGCTTTTCTTGCGGCTTGAATGGGGAAAGTGCCTTCCCGGTTGCCTTTGTGTTCAAAAGCCTTAATCTGTAATTTATCGCTTTTATTTAGAAAAATTGTAATCCCTAATCCCGTAGGCTGACTATTGTAATAGTTTATTTGTTAGATTTTTGTAATATTCGGCTACGGCTTTTGCGGACAACCGCAGGGATACCTAACAGTGGTGGAGGTGCGGGGAAGAAACAAATAGGGTTTGGTTGCAATTGCACTATAAGTCAACATTTGGGCCTGGAGAAATAAGTAATGAGCTTCCAAATAATTGGGTCACATTTCAATAGCAACCAAAGTATTAGACTCACGGAAGACCAAATAGAAATGAGCTCATTCAACCACAAGCAAAAGACACCCCCAACTAATTCTCGCTAACCACATCCAGTAAGCATGGGCGGAGCCAGGATTTCCGGTCAGTGCGGTCATAATTCTTTTTTTGTTTTGGTGTGATGGTTGTTTGGCCGAAATTTTCAAAAAACAGAAAATAAAAAAGACAAATCTAAAGGCCGATACCTTGCAATAATTTTTTGTGCATTTTTATAATCTCAAATTGTGGTTTTTCTAGAAATAATTTTTTGGAGAAGTGATTTATCCAAAAGTTCATTCTAAATTAATCACCAAACAACTATTAATAGATTTTTAGATCCAAAAATTCATTTTAGAAGTGCTTCCAAAAACACTGTTCAGTATCAAATTCACAACGTATCTCTATATATAACAAACAAGACAATTATTCATCCACTCATATACCTTCATTCGGTCTGGTAATTCTTAATTTTTTTGGGTCAAAACAAAATGTTTAATGGTCCTTTAAATTTTAACTCGGAGTTTCTTTTATATGAAATAGACTTTGGATTTAATTTTCAGTGTAATCCAACTCAATACAGGATCACCCCAAATTTGAGTGCGGTCGGTGGCTACGCCACTGCCAATAAGGATCAACATTTTTCTCGTGCAGCGCAGTTTCCTGCACACTGGCTTTGCCCTTCATTGAACTAACACAAGTCAACACCAAAATAGCAACCAAGGAGTGACTTAGTGCACTTTCACCTTATGCACCTTGGCATGCTTTTCGAAAATATGAGCCATATGATTTAAGAGCATCGAGAAATTTCAAACCAAAAAAAACTCTCAACTGAACCAAATAGGAACCTAAGGATGACTTCAGAATATTTATTACATTCATGAGGATTATGTTCCTAGAAAGCATAATGAACTATACTGCAGCAAATCCATAGATCTCCATACCTTCAAAACACAGAATTGAGCAATGTTGTTACGAAGTCCAAACCTCTGGAACTCTATGTTCTCTTCATGCAACAAAGTAAAGCTGCAGTACAGTATACTCATCACAGAGAGGAAAAACTGCTAATAAGTAAAATGATTTATCAGTTCACAATAGTTAATACGAAAGAATTTAGACTGAATTTAAAAAAATTGGGAAGATATACAATCCGTTCTATAGTTTAAAAAACTGGACAATGCACATCTGAAGATATATTAAACAGAAAAAGCGCATCAATAAATACTAAAGGGCCACATTTCAGAATTTTAGCAACAACCAGGCCCTTGCATGACAGGTAAATAAATTAACTAAAAGCTACTCTGCCAAAATTTTATGCAACACAACAAACTTATCTAATTGACCATACTATTTCCTTCAGTGGAGCCGGAGGACGCATGCATAGAAATTAAAAATGCAGGCTAATGAATGCCTACACGTTAAATGACAACCAACTATTTTCAATTTTACAGGATACAACACAGCAAATGAGACAGTACCATGAAAAAGAAATATCTTACAGCTCGGCTCTCCAAAATATGGCGCAGCCATCACGTGTTTCACCAGCACGGGCCTGTAAACCCAAAAGACTAACTGCAGTCAAGATTTTTGAATTGTAGTGCCAAAAGGCAACAAAAAACACATAATTTTGCACAAACCTTGTAAAGACCTCTAAAGCCAACCCTTCCAAGAATCTCATTCAGATCATCAAAGTGATCAACTTCCTGCAGTTGCAAGAGATAACTATGAGAATGCAGCTACATGAGTAAGTATAAGTTCAAATCAAGCATAAACTTTGGGGATGATAATGTTGCTCCTTCACAGTATCTTTTTACAGAAAGATAACAAAAGTTTTATGAATTGGAACCAATATCTAGAGAAGTACCAAATCAAGAAAATCAAAAGGCAAGATTTAAGTGAAAATCAAACCATAAACAATGTTTTCATAACAAAGCAGTTTGTCGATAAAATTTGCAATTACTAGCAAATTTTGTAAACTGAGAAGAAATATGCTGTACTAATCTGCTTCATAATGTTGATTCTAATTTATTATAGGTATACAACTATATCTTACACATAATGAGCTTTATCTTTGATCATTTGCAAGAAGAGCCTAAACTTACCTGAAAACACAAGATACTCGCTTGGTAGCCCTTGACTTCCTCGCACAGAAGCTTCTTCCTATATTCCCAATCCAAATATTTTGGTGAAACTCCCCTATACAATTCTGGATGCTTTGTCGCATTTTCATCACCAAGTATGTTATATGATACAATAACAACCCGATCTGCATCAAGGAGGATTCAAAAACAAAAACAAATAAGTAAAGAGAAATTATCAGATGAACATTGGACAATCATATCATTGTGTATACATTGGTTGTCGATTAGATAGAAGAAAACCCACAAAAATGCAATCTAATTACACTAAAAAGTATTATACATAGAAAGCACCACAAATCTATGTCTTCTTCCTAGATAAAATTAACATCTCTTTTCTGTCTTGCAAACTAAGATAATGATAAACACAAAGCATCTCGGCATTTAGTCTGAGCCATCAGAACATAAATCTTCCAAAATGAATGCATAACAAAGAAGAAAGCTGTTTCAATAAGTCTACATCAACTATGAAAAATGAATCAATTACTATACACTGTACAGAGCCAGTTGGAGCAATTCTTTTCTTAAGTTTCATTGTCTAAAATTTTGTTTTTCCATAATGCTAGAGGTTACTTATGTTCATTATTTTTAAAAGAAACCTTTCCAATTCTCTTCACAAGAGATTCTTCCAATAATTTTAAGTGATACTACCAAACAGCAGAAAATTACATGCACTAAAAAATTGTAAAAAACAAGCAACTCAAGCCAGTAAATCGAGAAAACACCTGACAAATCAGAATTATGTAATTCATAAAACACCAATAGCGATGGGTATATATTATAAATCTTACCATTATAGTTGGAGACATCACGAGCAGAATAAGTCCACTTGCGTTGAGAGTGAGACCTGCCACTGCGCGACTTCTTCCGGCTTCTTTCTTGGCTCCGGACGTACGAACTCGTATGCCTATGCGTATACGAACTGAATGTGCGGGTTAATTCAGGTTTTAGGGTTTGGACTCGAATGCGGATTTCAGTATCTGTAGATATAACTTTTTGCTTTTTTCTTCTGCGTTGTCTGTGGTGGTGGTGGTGGTGCTGCTGGCGTTTGCCTGAGGAATTGGTCGGAGGAGGAGAAAACCGCTCCGCCGTCGCAGTAGGGTTGTCGCCGCTGTGTCCCATGATTGCGGCGCTTCGAATTTGACGGCTTAAATTATGGTGTTCGTGTGCAAAATCGAAACACGATAAAGAGTTAAAAGCCGGCGCGGCCTTGCACACTATAGGCAAGTACATAATTGAATATTGTGTACTTATCAATTATTATTTTTTTTTTATAACTCAACTTTCGCGAACGCCCGACTATTATCTTGCGACAACAGCAAAAAATTCTCCTCATTCTAGCCGAAAAAGGTAAATCGCGGGATGTGACGCATCTTTGGCTAGTGTTTTTGGGGTCTGTTGACGTCAACCGAGATCCTAAAAGGTAAAGAGAACAATTATATTCGACCCCAATCTACTCATAACGATCTCTCCCCGAATCGAACCCACACGGATGCTATTCAAGATGAGTTCCCACCAAATCTTTTTAGTGAAAATTTCGGATATGCCCCGAGAAGCAATTTGATGGAGCAGGGATTTGAACCTCTGACCTCCATCCCACAATTGCTTGTGTACTTATCAATTATCATGAACAATTGAAGTAAGTTTTTTTTTAGAGGAACTATTGAAGTAAGTTGATAACATTTAAATGTTTGTCCTATATTAACCTTGAAACATGCGGTATTAACTGTCGGGTCCACTATGATTTTGTTGAGGATTTATCACGTGTGATATTATATTCGAGAAATAAACCAGAAAACTTACTTGGATTTCAGAAAAATAAAATGCAAAAAGTACAAAAATTTATACCAAGACTAGAGTTCGACTCTATGTCTTTAAGACGAATTGTCCCACTACGGTGTCCACAGTTGAATAGCAAATGTCTCCCAAGATACAACAGTCTCCTCTTGCTGTAATAGCACTCCAAACAACAAGAGACGACAAACTTCAAATATTTTGTACTATCTCTTTTACGGGAAATTTTTGACAAAATGTATGCTTGTGTTTGTATGCAATAATTAATTATGAAATATACTGATCTTAAGGATATTTATAGATTGTCAAATGTATCAAGTGAAATAACACAACTCTTAACACACATTTTTATTCCAAGAGTTACTATAAAGAGTCGCATCCTTTGGTTTGCAACTATTAAGAGGTTCCATGATGAATTGCACCATTTGGTGAGCAACTACATTTGTGCTAATTACAAATAATAGTCTAGATGCATTTGAATATAAAATTCATCGATAAATTTCATATATATTAATTGTCCAACATGGAATCCTAAAGTTCCACTTGTACCTCAACTTGTCACTAGGGGTGTAGTAAACATTGACCCTAAGTTACCCCTTAAAAAGCCCAAAATTTTGTCCCCCCTATTTCCCTAGCTCAATTATTTTTCCCTAAAAATTACATATAATTTTTTTCATTTTTTCCACATTGAAAAACGGACAAAAAAAATTTGGGGTGTCTTGGGTAAGGGGTGGCACACCCCTAGCTACGCCCCTGCTTGTCACCTTTAGGCAATAATTTTTCATTCACCCAAAAATATTCTTGTGAGCTTAAACATATTTCCAACAGGTTCCAGTACTGTCAGTTCTAACCGATGGTTAAAACTGTCAGTTCCACGGTTTTTGAGACTAAGGAATCGGAACTGGCCTACACAGTTCTGGGTTTGGAATCGTTGACCACTCAATGGCTCCCGAAACCGTTGACCATAGTTCTGGTTCCGATCTGGAACCCAGTTTCAGTTCCATTTGGCCACTCCTTGGGCCACGGTTCTAGAACCGTCGGTTCTGGTTCCAAAACCGACTTACACGTCGGAGGGCCTTCGGCTAGCCTAACATGTATTGTGTTTCAGGCCATCCACTCAAAATACCTGAAGTGACTTCGAATCAGAGCCTCAAGTGGTGACTCAAATACACTGATTTACTTAATTAATTAGTCAAATCACGTTACAATCGCACTGAATTTATGGAATTAACATCATATGAATGTCAATATGATCAAGGATCCTAAAATTCATATAGTTTAGCAATGACATTACAATAACATTTAAGGCAGATCAAACTATAATTGAAATAAACTTAACGAGCCATGCACCATGTTGATATTCGAGAATTAAGTGGGGGATATAACTTATAAGACTACTACAAATTATTCTCAAAAAAAAAAAAAGACTACTACAAATTGAAGTTGACATCCATTTATTGCAATCATGTTACGGTGGTATATATTATCAACAAGCATAGTAACTAATGCCAGTTTGTTAAAACATGCAAACTGACATGCACAATTAATTAATTTGGTTCTAGCTAGAACCAATGTTCTAAAAAGCGCTAGGCGCTAGTCGCTAGTCGGACGGTAGATCGGGGCTAGCGCTTAGGCGGAGCCTGAGCGGGGTTAGACGGGACATGGACGGAGTTAGACGGAGCATAATCCAAATAATAACCAAGACGGACAAGGGGTATCTAGCGCCTAATCGGAGACTAATCGAGGCTAGGCTGGGTTTTTTAGAACAGTGGCTAGAACTAATTAATGTACATTGATCTTCATTTATTTATGAGGTAATTAGGAAATGAAGAGGCTGATGAATTAAAGGTAGGCCTCTTGACGAATCGACCTTTCATTCTTGGTCTCTTTTCTGCATTTAATTTCCTAACTTGGTATCTAATCTTCTTTGAGAACAGTCTTGTCCTTCGTTTTTCTCTGTATCGCGACACTCTTGCTTCTCTTTCTGCGTCACTCATTCCCCATCGTCCCCCAATATTATTTAATCCTCCACATGAATTATCATAAACTCCTCCTCCCAAGCATGCAACCTGCACAAGAAAGGATAATTAATTAAGAGTCATAATTAATTAATATTATTTCAAAAAAGATTGTGCTAGTAAACTTTGTCACGCCATTGCATATTACAAAAATACAGTTTCATTGCCATTTGTTCACAAGATTAGAGTATTTTAATTAGCTAGAATTTTTAGCTTCTACTGTAGAGTATATCCAAGAGAGTGTTTTATCTTTAATTTGAGCACAAACTTAGCTCTAATACTGCGCCATTTTGAAGATGTAAATAATTTTGCGCCAGAAATGTCGCAACATTGTAGCTGCGCTAGAATTTCTATTTCTTGTTTTGTTTTAAATTAATGATTTTAGTATATTAAAATATCCACTAAAATGAACTATTATTGAATATCCCTGTTTAGTGCATAATTTAGTGCAAGCTGGTGGAGATGGAGTGAGAATTATTCACTAAAATGGTGCAAATTATTGGAAATGATCTTATAATTAGGGATAATTACAACAAAACACCTAATGTTTGGGCTAATCACAAAAAATAAATAAAATCAGAGGTCTTTGAAAATTACAAAATCTCTTCTCAAGGTTTGATTTCGTTTTAAAGGAGCAAACTATAATAATTCTATAAATTTTCGAAATATTCTTCGCTTATAAAGTAGGAAAATGTAAGACATAATAAACTTTGTAATTTTAAAAAATCTCTAGGTTTTCTTTCGTAATAATCCCAAACCCCCGAATTTATTTTCTGTAACCATCCCATATAATTATACTCACCAATGCATGATATTTAAAATTTCAAAAATTATGATGGATATAGAGATATATACCATGAATTCATCAATGTTGTTAAATTGAGGTCGAATTCCATTGGTCCATGGTGATCCTTGTGTAGCCCAAGCAGCCATAACTGCCTCATAATTAAGCCTCAACATATTATTATTATTCGACGTCGTCGTATTATTAATGGCAGCTTCCACTTTCACGTCTTCTTCCCTGGAAGACTCATAATCAAAGTCCCAATTCAAATTCAATTCCATATCCAAAGCTGGATCAAAATGACACGCTATAACAGCTTGTACTTCATCATCAATATCGTTATCCTCTTCAATTTTAACTCTCTTCCCATCCGAAATCCCAATTAAATCCGCAAAATCGTCGTCACAAGTACTCAAAAGCTCGTCTAGATTCAGATCGCGATTACGATCATCGTCCGCGAAGGGTTCGAAAACCGGAACCGTATAGAAAAGCTGATCTTCGTTGTCTTCCGTACTAAAAGGATCCTCATCGACGTTGATCTCCGGGACAAGTGGCGGCGGATGATTGGCTGGCCGCGGGGACTTCTTTTTATTCATCGTCTGTCGTTTCGTCCTGGCCTTTCGTGTGAACCCTTGGTGCCAGGATGGCTGCTGGATGGAATTCGAATTCATTTCTCTGCACTTAAACATCGAGGTGGTTTCGAGCCGAACCCTTTCGTGTCGGCTCGCTAGCTGGTTAGCCGAATGGATCGACGCGTCGCAGGCTTGGCACAGAAACGCGTCGTCCGACGCGCAGAACCACCGTGCTCGTTTCAGTAGACAGCTGTCGCAGGCCCGGGCGGTTTTGGCGCCGAGGGCATTTGAAACTTTCGTACTTTCACACATATTCATGATATATATGCTACTGAATCAAGTGTTTGAAACAGTTTTTTTGCAAGGCAACAGAAATGGCGTAGATTATTGATCATGTAAAAATGTACATGGAAATGTTTGAAGTTTAGTTGAATAATTTGTGAAATTGAGACCCACAAAAGAGCCGCTTTTAGAGTTGCAATTATACTCGGATTTTGTCATGCACTTCTTTTGGTGGTTTGGGGGAATTTGCAAGGAAAAAATGCAAAAGTAGTCCAACATCTATATATAGAGAGTGTTGCAATATTAGTAATAAAACTATTGAAATTACAATTTTAGTCCTGTATGTTTTGCCTTTTTTGCAATTTTGGTCCTATAAGTTTTGAGTTGGTACAAATTTGGTCCTGGGGGCTATTTCAATTATTCCCAAAATCCCCTTTATAGGCAAAATAATCAATATACCTAAGATCAAGTATAAAATAGTATCAGAGTCTATATGTTATTTACTTGAATTGAATTTATTTGTCATTTATACTACATATTAAGTTGGTTAAATAAATTTGAATTTCATGTTATTACCTGTTGTTTTTAATTTGTTCGTGAAAATATATTTATATTTATGAAAAAAATATTATATATTACCTAATGATGGAAGTATTTTTGAAGGATCAAAATCCGAGATACGAGTTATATACATGTATTATTTCCTAATTGTGAAAATACAAAAGCACGTATAAATTTGGCAAAATTGGTTGTTTGAATAATAGGATCGAAATTGCCATAACTGAAAAACAATCAAATCGTAAAAATTACATGATTAAAATAGATATTTTTGCTAAGGGGCAAATAGGACTAAAAATGCAACCTCAAAAGTTACAGGACTAATATTGCAAGACCCCTATAGATACAAGACCAATTTTGCAATTTTCCCGAATTTGTAATTTGTGGGGTCCATGCATAGTTCTTATCTGGATCCTGATTGGCTGAGATTTTCATGTTGATCTTAAAGATTGAATTCTTATTGGGTGTGTGTCCTAATTTCGGATTACTCATGGGTCCAACGTCCAAACCATCATGGGGATAGGCATGTATAATTTTGGCTGTTTGTATTTCTTTCTTATTCACAAGTTCGAGTAAGACCTTATAAGTTTGGTGTTTTCTTGTTTGTGGTTCAATTATTCCTATATTTTGTAACTTTAAGCTTTTTCTTTGTGGTCCTCTCTGAAATGGTTTTAATCTTTCTTGACCACTTGTGTGGAGTAGTGGATGTGATTGATGGAAATTTAGCAACAAATTTGATCCTCAAGTAAAAAAATTAACTTTATTTTTATGAATGTGGGACTTTGTGTGGGTGCTAACATATAGTCCTTTTTGTGACCTTTGGGTCAGGGAAACATTGTATTATGTCTAACGTATATATACCTCTGTCGACCTTGTATGCATGCTATCATTTACATTGTTAATCACACATCTATTTAGATGAAAATTGAATAAGTATATATAATCTGTTAATATATATTTATAAAATTACCATGGATATAAGAAATGATAAATGATAATTAGTGTGGTGCACCAAGTGAAACGATATCTGACTATCGACCAGACCGACTAATCCCTGACGGCCAGGAGAGAGAGGCTTGGCCCAACAAGAGGTGAATCGTGGAATGCACCCAAGTCGCTAGGGTTGAACCGGTTTCCAACTGAACACCCTACCAAATTGGACCCAGACTGAAGTTGAGGGGGTTGCTTCAGTTGAAAATCCAACCCACACGTCTGGAAAGTCAGCGCAGATTATTAACCCTTCTTTACCACTCGGCTATGCCCCGAGGGGCTATATATTTATGACATTTCTTAATGCTCCATATGCTTATGGATGAAAATATGATGAAAATCGCATCTAGAAATATGTTATATTATACTAGGGTAAATTCCACTTTACCCTATTGTACTCTTGTAATTCTCACTTACCCCCTTATACTCTTAATTGTCTCATTTTACTCCCTTGTAATCTCATTTTATCTCACTTTGCTTCCGTATACTCTCATATTTCTCAATTTACCCCTTACTATCCTTCTAAAAAATAGAGTATAAAGAGGTAAAGTGAGAAAATAAGAGTAAAATGGGATAAAGTAAAACAAAATGAGAAAAGTGAAATTTACCGATTAGACTATTAGTAGTACAATAACTAGGGAATGCCTTCAATAGTGGCTTAAAAAATCAAAACAAAAAAATTACAACTAGAACCTAACTATTATAAGAAAGTTTTGAACTGAAATTTCTGTTCGCTAGACGCATACGTCTCGACTAGTGCTCATCAGATTGATGTAATGTCTCCAAAATAAAACAACTTACTTCATTTTTATGCGTGTGGGACTCTATGGGTGCTAACAAATAGTCCTTTTATGCCCTTTGGGTCATGAGGAAAGGGCGCGGTGACTCGGCCATGAAACATTGTGATATGTTTTCCCATCGTCCCTGTAACATGCACATATGTATTTTAATTCAACACACAACCTTTGATGGAAATTGAATAAAGTGAAATTTTATAGTATGTTTGTAAAATTATTTTCAAAAGTAAGGATTGATAATTAGTGTTGCCACAAAGTGGAAGGATGTTTATAGGGTTTTCCACTTCAAAATTGATATGTCTTTTTTTTTTTTTACAAAGTCCTGATAGCGGTGGGACGGGTGGAATTTAATCCCAAATCAATAGCCTGATTTATAAATGCTCAAACCAACTCGGCTACAATCAATTTCCCAAAATCGGTATGTCGAAAAAGAACAAAAGAAGTTATAACTTGAAATAGATGGAGAATATTATGAAATGTAACTGAATCCACACATTTTTACCTCTTAGTGCACATCACGCATTTGTGGATGAAAAATATGATGTGAATCACAACTAGACAAAAAAATAAGCCAAAGGAAATTTTGGCTGGATTAGTTACTTCCTTTTTCTTTTAATTTTTCTTTCTCCCCTGGGATCAACCTAAACCTAATGTTCTAGTGGTTGAAACATGTGTCGTAAACGTAAATGACCTCGGTTCGATCCCATACGGATACGTGTATTCCCTCCCCAAATTACCCCCATTGTACTTAAAAAAAATCCCACCCTACCCTTGTAGTGATCATTAGAATTAGTATCCCATTTGTGCTCCTCATTGAAAAAAATTCTTATTTCGATATAGATCGATATTGTTTTATCGACTTTAATCTAATTATACTAAATCAGCTAATTAATGTAGTTACATAGCATTCAGAAGCGTCATGAGCAAGCTTCTTTTCTTAAATAAAAAATAAAAACACCATTGAAAATGACTAACTAAATTCTTATACACATGATATATCATGCTTGGTATGTGAGAATCACATGAGAATAGAATAGACATATAGAAATTTCTTGTTCCAGTCCTGTTCACATAGTTAATATAATTTAGTAATGGGAATATCCATTACCATGGAAATTCCTATTTCAAAAGCGAGGAATAGTAATTACTCCCCTCGCCAATGGGTTTAGTTTATTAGTTATTCGCAACCTTTAAGAATGACTCTAATTTTATTTTTAATGAAATTATCGTTCTAAAATGACTAAATATATTGGTTATAATCTAAAGTTTTGAAAGTAGTGTTATAATAAAAAATTAACTATTTATAATTAATTCATAAATTAAATATAAATTATATTCAATATTTTAATACACCATAGTCAATTTCCATCAAAGATTTAACAGTTAAATTAAAAAAATATAATATAAAACTTGTTTGTAATTTTTTGTATTTTTAATAACAAATATATATATATATATAATATAAAAAATTGTCATTATCATAAATATATATTGCTTAACACACATTAAAATAATCTTAGATTTATCTAAAAAAATTAATTGAAGAGTCTTTGATATTTGCAATTATTTTTCTCCATTATTATTATTCTTCATTTATAATAACCAATCAAGAGATTTAAATCAAGTCAAGAATCATCATTTCATTCGTTCTCTATCGCTGATACCTACCAAGCATAGGAATAGTATCATCATATTATTCCATTTCTATCGTTATTCCATTCTTAAGTCCAGTTCTCACCAGTGTACACTTGTAACTGAACTTGTATCGGTGGTAATTGTTCATCCATGCCTCGAAACTACATGGATGATTGCTGGCTAGGGTTGGTTCAATTTGTGCTCTGTCTGGGTCCACTACCAAGCTGAATTTATTTTATTCATATCTAATTCCGTTCATGCATACCATTCATGTCGTTAGTAGTATCTTAACGATCCCCTAGCTTAGGGTTACACGATCTTGGGTACTATGATATCAATGGGCTGAAGGAAAAAATAATGGGTCGGCCCTAATATACTAGGCCCTAATAACAATTGGCAAACAAAAGAAGACATATGATATGATGATAATGGGCCTTTTCAACGCAAAAACGCCTTTAACGTTTTATGTACTCTTCAAATTCAAAATTTTCCGTAAAAATTTGAATTTGTTATCCAAAAGATGTGAGAAAATAGGGATGTCAATGGGTCGAGTCTGGAGCAGACCCGAGACCCGACCCATTAAGAAAATACAATACCATACCCATACCCGCCCCACCTTATCCAGACCCATACACGACCCGACCCATACCCGTGTCTTGCCGGTAAGACCCATTAGACCCGCCAACTTCATATATTTGGCCAAATTTTTATGATTTTTACTCAAAATAATGTATTCAAAATTTATGTTATTTATATAAATTTGTAAATATTATATAAATTAGGAAATAAACATTAACATATATAAATCAAGAGTTCTTTAACAAGAATAATACAATATAGGCTAATTTAACAGAGTATGGTGTTTGTGAGAATTTTTGCCGGTTTATAGTGGATTTGAGGGAGTTTACTGATTTAAGTCTGGGCGCTATTACAATTGGGCGCTAATACCAATAGCGCCCAACCCCCCTTTTTTTTTCCGAAATTCCTGACATTTCAGGCGCTAGTCAAACTAGCGCCTGCTGCAAAAAGCTGCAGCTGCCAGGTGTGGATATGTTGCCAACTCCCTTTTTCCCAAGTCTACGTTATTCATAAAAATAGAATCATGTTTTTTCTTTTTTTTTTTTAAAAAAAATGTACATTGGAATCACCACATTCTCTTTCTAATTTTTCACATAAAACATTTCAAACCAATAATTTCAATATATGCCTTATGACCAACCCTACATCACTTATCAATCATCTAAATTATACACGTGGGGCCCACCACTATCAACTATATCTACTTAATAGACTACTATTTTCAAATTATATTTATCTAACGTCTACCCTACCACCTATCACAAATATAATATCATATATTCAAATTAAAATATTGGAAGTAGACCTCACCACTATCAACTTTTTAAATTATTATATGAATAAAAAATTGTTCCAAAGCTACTTAACCAACCATAATCTCATTTTCAAACCTATATAAAATGTAATTCTCATTAATTCATCCAAACATAATTTTAATTTGTATACGAAAACCAACAAATTCTCAAAATTCAATTTCCAACTCTAGAAACTGGAAATGGACAATGGAAACACATACATACATGCTTTAAATGTCCTAGAAGTCACACAATGTCATGATGTCAAAGAAAAATTATATAAATATACATCAACCAAAAAAAACTTGTCTATGTAGTGATGTGGGTGAATGTGAGATCATCAGGTTGTTGAGAGAGAGGAAAAGACAATAATGTTGGGATTTGTATCAAAGAACTAACATCCAAACTATGGATGAGAGAGAGCCTAAAGTCCACATGAAAGCAGTAAAAAGATTCCACACCAAAACAACTTTTTTCTCTATCAGAGTTAATTCATACTAATCTATAGCTTGTCCTAATACATTTGAAAACAAGCAGTGTGTGTATAAAAGGCAAGGAGGGGAGGGTGAAGGCCTCATCACCTCAACACAAATACATAGACATACATATTTTTTCTGTCTCACCCACCCACATTTATTCATATATACACACACATACATATGTGTTGTAGAGATGGATCGAGTTAAGGGATCGTCCGGGATCATCAAGGACGATCGCCTTTCCTCGAGGGGAAATTGTTGTAAAATTAGTCGATATCATTTTAGGAACTCTAATTATGCTACTTTCATTCTTCTATTTTTGCTAGGATATTAAATGTAGAATTTCCCTTTTTTACCAAAATCATTCAGTTACTCCATAAATTAAAATCCCGGTTTTTTCATCTCGTGTGTTTGTGTGTGTAATTTGAGGAGCTTCCTTTAGTCCAAGATCGAGGGCTGAGTAGCGGCTAGAGCTGCCATCTCATGCATTCGGTTAAACTTAGTGTTTCTGATCGTACATCGGAGTAATAACGCAAAGTTTTAACCAGTGCATGAGGTGGGAGCAACTCCTTCCGTTTGCTTTGCCCGCTGATTGGACTGAAGGGAGCTCCCAGTAATCTCACCACATATATGTTATCATGTACATTTAAATGATATCACCCTAATATTTTTCATATTAGCTCACTATGTTTCAATCTGACCTCTTCTGTTCATTTTCCATCTGTACTAGTGAAATCTTTCTAATCTGCAGAAGCTAAGAAGAAGATCTAGCGGATCACATCACGGAGCTGATGATGGATCGGAAAAGTTCAGAATGCAAGCCTCAAGATATACTTCTAATTACACAAATTAGCGATTATCCAAAAATTCTGTACTCAATTACTCTAATAAAAAAGAGGTTTCACCAGTGATTCACGAAGTAATTTATTGTAGTATATAATTTAGTTCCTGTATTATGACGGGCGTCAACAGTTTTACCTCTTTTAGATCGAAACAATGAATTTATGGTTATATCTATAAGCCACAAACTATGATACAGTATGCGTAAATCTGATCTCTATGAAAGACAGTAGCTAGAGTTCAGAAATCTGGTTTCCACCGAGAGCACCTAACGTTGCAAGCGGACTATCGTATAATGAGGTAGTCATTTACCAGATGATGACATAAGGCACTACTCCCTTATGTAATCCAAGTGGAGGTTGTGACTATTGAAACACACATGAACAAAAACACATATAGATGATTTGGCATAATTCCACTTCTTAATTTATGGAATCAATCTAAAATTTGTCGCACTAGTTAACATAATTGGTTTTTATGTGTCCATTTAAACTACGATTAATTACATAATAGATAAACACTTAAGAACCTATAGTATTAATTAGGGCAACTTATTAGCTTTTTGTATTTCCCCACGAAGACATACAATCACTTATATAATGGTTACAACATGTGCTGTGTATTCACCAGAAATATTTCAATCTACTAAATTCAAGATCATTTTTCCAATCATGGTAGACAGACACCAACAAGTTAGATGAAAACAAGATACCACATAAGGAACATTAAGCCAAGGTACCAAAATTCTGAGTCATCTTGCCAAAGAAAGTAACAAATAAGAAAGAGGGCTCCCCTTTTCCTATCATACTCCGTTCTTTTTACTATGAAAAATCAGTAACACGTAATGAGGAAAATAACAACTGTACAAGGTAGTCGTTTGTCTATTAATTAAAATCTACACTGAATTCAAGATACGAGAGAGGACAACACTTCAAATTTGAATTCAATCATGTATGTGGGAGGAAAAAAAGGTGAAAAGTAGTTTTCTGATGATGCGTGAAAACATTCTTATGAATTCACAAGGTTAAATGCTACAGCCTACAGGCATAAGTAACTGGTTAATGTTTGATATTACTAGATCACGAAAGTAGTTCTCTGTCCAACCTATATAACAAGAGTAAATACAACATTAATGCTTTTAGAATGCAATAAGAAATTCAATTCCTCGACATCAGTTAAGTGTTTCCTTAATTTGGTAAATAGAAGATAATGGCACAGATTTATTGCCTATCAATGCAGTGTGATTTTCTTAAGGATGGGTAATACATATTATCCTTTTGTCTTTGTTAAGGCTCTTTAAGACTGGCACCTGGTGGACAAGACACATTGTCAACCGAACGTGTGATGATGAACAAGTGCCCCAATTTTTTTACAAAATGAGGTACTTGTCCGTCATTCAAGCACCATCCACTACTCTGAATGTAGCATGTGCTACCCTTTATCCCTCAACTCTAAATTGTTCGAACCTTGGATTTTATTGAGGAAGAGGAAAACAAAATTTCTAAAACATAAAGCACGAAGTTACATCATTATCAAGAATATAATTTTATAGTGTGTTTTCTTCCCCAAAATCCAAGTTCCAAAACATTGTATAAACTATTGGAACTTCTTTGTATATTTTTAATGATATTCAGTTATAGTAAACTATAAATCTCATGTATTCATAACAGTGTACGTAATTTTGTAAGTGATATATTAGAAAGTGATCCACATAATTAATTTTTGAAAGCCTATTAAAAACTTTATATTTGTGATGGTACAATCAGGTCTCTCAAGAACAGCGTGACGGTTCTGCAACTAAATTCCCTTATTGGTTAAAGGTGAGTGTATTAACTCAATCTCAGCTGGATCAAGAACAATATAGTTTTCTTTTCTTATCTTCTTCCATGCAGAACCGTTTAGAAGATTGGATTCGGAAGTAAAGTGAAACATAAAATTTTAATGGCCACAGAGTCAGACTTATGTAATTTTAGAACCATTAATGCCAATTAAATAAAATAAATTAACAAGCCAACCCACAGTGTACACAGTTCCCCCTCTGTCAATCCATAGCTTACATGTAAATATCCTTCTATATAAAACCACAATCATCCACACATTCTTATCTTAGGCACTGATCCAAACATATTATATTAGTGCAAATTCATATAATCGTATTGCCATTCCCCATAAGGTTCATCAAGCTGGAAATAGAGCATAATTAACATCAATTACCCTCAAAATCGGATGCTTGATAGGCGCAACTCAACTACTGTCGTTTTTATAAACTTTTTTTTTTCTTTTTAAAGCATCAAGCTTGCGAAGAGGACAGTCACCATCCACTAACAAATGGAAATAGCAGTAATGCAACTGACAGGAATTAATGAAATCATTATGTTACTGATTATTTGATATAAAACTCTCAATCACTTTCACAAGTACAAGAAGCCACAGGTGAAAGCGGAAGTAAGCCACCTGGCCTCACATGTCCGGATAAAATTAACAGCATACATTTGAGAGTAACACTTAACTGAGCAAAAGGCTAATAACCCACCAAACACACCTGATCAAAATGCAGAAACTCTCCACATGCATTAGCCTACTGGGTAAACTTGATTACCTGCATGGGCAAAAAGATACCATAATAAGTCAAATATGCTTAATTGCTTATCCAAGCATATACCATCAAATGTACTTATCCTCACATATACCAAACTTTGGACAATTAAAAACTCAAAATCCCAGCATCAGGCAGCTCTTTTAATAAAATGAAATGGCAGAATTACATGTACAACAACCTGCTATGCATTGAAGAGTTTTTCTTTTTTTTTTTTTTCCTTTTTCGATGGGTGGGAGCGTGGAGTTGTTGACATATGCATTAAAGAGTTCACGAGAGTTCTATACGCCGAAATACATAACTGAAGATTATTCATTTATTCACAAACTAAATGTACTCAATTAGATTAAGTTGATCAAAGTTCAAACTGAATGTACTCAAGCAGGTTAAGTCCATTTGAAGATTCTTATCAAAATAAACCAACAATCATTTTAATAGGCGATGGTTTAATTAGGGAAAAGTACCTGTATGTAAGCCCTAGTAAAAGTTTGCATATACTACATAAAACCTATGATAGACAATTAGACACTGAAACTAATACTCCACTAGTGTAGTAGGAAATAAAAGGTGAAATTTAATAGATGAACATTTAGTCACTAACTAGAGTTATTTTTAGGTCAGCATGATCGGATACTTGAAAACCAAATACAGAACAACAACAACAACAACAACAACAACAACAACAACAACAAACTAAGCCTTAATCCCACTATGTGGGGTCGGCTATACGGATCATATCGCGCCATCGTTTACGGTCATAAGCCATATTTTCATTTATTTCTAGGTATAACATGTCTTGTTTAATAGCTTCTTTCCAAGTCTTTTTTAGGCATACCTCTAAACTCTCTTTTGATAAATGGTGAGTGATTCTCTACCTTCCAATACGCACAGTGCATTTAAAGGTCTCCTATAAACATGTCCAAACCATCTTAATCGTGTTTCTCTAATTTTCTCATCTATTGGTGCTACTCCCACTTTGTTTCTAATGTGTTCATTTCTTATTCTATCTAATCTAGTGTGTCCGCACATCCATCTTAGCATTCTCATCTCTGCTACCCTCATTTTTTGTTCGTGTTCATATTTAGTCGCCCAACATTCTGTTCCATAAAGCATTGCGGGCCTTATGGCCGTTTTATAAAATTTTCCTTTCAATTTTAATGGTATTTTACGGTCACAAAGGATAGAAGATGCACTCCTCCATTTATTCCAACCCGCCTGGATCCTATGTGTGACATCTTTATTGATTTCTCCGTTCTCTAAACCCGTAACTCAACTCTTAAATCACATTCAGGCAAGAACAGTTTCCCCATCATCTTACTCCTCATTCTTCTATTTTTCATCATTCTTTTGCAATCTTTCAATGCTCAAAGTTCTTCTAACATCTACATTACATGATAATCCCATTATTAAGTAAAAAAATTATCAAACAACCCATTTCTCCACAAAACTATTTAGCATTCACACTCATTAATTAACCAAAACCGCCTGTTGTTTTTGCAACCTTCAGCCATAATACCACACTCAATGTTTTACTGTCTTCAAATATTCTATTCAGAAATAGTTACAAGAGTTTTTAACCAAATTGATCCAATAAAACTACCCAGTTAGTTTGGTTGCTTAAATGGAATTTGCTGCTAATATTTTCAGCACCTTTACGCAGATGGATAATTGAATTTCTACTGTGAAGAACTGAGAAACAGATTGATTTTATAGGGCTTCAAGTAGATTAAGCATCGGAAAACGACAATAACACTTCAACTAAATAAAGAGATTACATAAAGTATTTCTATGCGCAAACAACTCTCTCATGCCAAAAAATAGGAGCATCCAAACAACGTCTACCGATTTTAGTAAAGAGTCAAATAGGGATAGAGTTAGGACTTTGGAGGAGATACATCATGTGAGTTCAATATGAAGTATTAATGTAATCATTTGGTGATCGGGTTTTGGGAGGAAACCACTGAGGAAGAAACTTTATGTTTTATGTTTGACCTTCATTTTCATTCCTTTTCTCACCAAAACACGAGGTCTAAACATAGAATTCAACAATTTCAACATTGGTTGCAGTCAGACAGAAAATTAGTTAGCAGCTAGCATGGAGGATGAATAACGTTTGATAAATAAACTTATATGGCAATCTCTATTGATTATTATAGCTACAAGACCTATAGCATTGTATTTAGAACCTCACATAATTTGAGGGAAATGAGGGTTTTGGAACCTCAACATCAACAGGATAACAAATATGCTACTCTCATACAAAGTCTGTCCATTCTCAAATTACTGCGGCAAGCAAGAAAAATATCACATTCCATCCCTATAGCCCAAACACACGGTAAAAGCAATCAAACAAATGACACAACTACACACATGATGAAATGATAAAACATAAGCCTCAACACTAAAATCATCCAATACATGATCAACCCAAAAATACCTTAACAATCAACCAAAAACAATCAAATTAAGAGTCAAGTAAGGACCTCAAATTATTCCGACTCATGACTCCGCCAATGATCCACCAGTCACTCGGCAGGTGTCTCCACCTTAGGACCTACAAAAAAAATTCCAGAATCAAACAAATCAATTCATCAAACACATTAGGGACGAAAAGAGAACGCATATTAGAAATGGAATTGGGAGCAACCGTGGAAGACGTGGGGACGGTGGTCCTTCCCCCATCCGACACCGCGTGTGGACTCGAGGTACTGGTGGACAAGGTGTCGGCATTTCTGGAGGTGGTTGACCCCCTCGACGCGGTAGCACCACTTGACCTTCTCCCTCAAAATCTTGGCCTTCTCGATGTCGATCCACTTCTCCCTCACCAGATGCTCCCTCATCTCGAGCATGGCCACAGGGTCCTTGTACGGATTCTCCGGATCGAAATCATCCGGAGGCCCGTCGTGAACCAGATGCACTCCCTTCTTCCGACCCATTTTTCTGGAACTAGGTTTGATCGAAAACAATGGAGGAATGAATAAGTTGTTGTAAGACTTGAGGGACGAGTGAGAGAGTCTTGAAAGAAATACAAGGAGCACGCTTTAAATGGGCTTTCCTTTAGAAATGGATCCTATAATAAATGGATCATAGCAATGTGGATTTGAAAAAGCCCATACGAACTGGTTTAGGCCTGTAAATTTACAGGTAATAGGTATTTGAGTACAGGCCCATATTCACCAGTTAGATTGTAGGGATAATGAAACAATGGCCCTATATACTGCGGAAAGAAATACCTTTTTACGCTCCTTTTTTTATAACATTTTTACGATCACCTTTTTTTTTAAGAATTTGTTACGTTCGTGTATTGTTCTGCTAACTTTTTGATGTTATTTCAAGGTTGTTTCAAACATGTTTCAGCTAATAAAACTTCAATTAAATACAATTTTTATCACTATTAAATGATCAATCTTATACTGGAAATATAGAAACAATCAAGAAACATACACATAAACAATATATATTATAAAATAAAATACATTGAAATGATATCAAAACAACACAATTTAATATTTGAATTAACATTAGAAACATCGAAAACGACATGGTAACAACCAAGAAATAACAGACACATCATAAAAATATCATAAAACCAACTCATACTGAATAGCATCAAATTGTTTGTGGGGTGGAGGTCAGGGGTTCATATCCCTGCTCCATCAAATTGCTCCCCGGGGCATATGCGAGTGGTGAAGATTTGGTGGGAACTCATCTTGAATAAGATCTGTGTGGGTTCGATTCGGGGAGAGACCGTTATTAGTAGATTGGGGGGTCGAACATAATTGTTCTCTTTACCTGGGAGGATCTGGTTGTACGTCAGCAGACCCCGTCAGAACACTGGCCAATGCGTGCACATCCCGCAGTTTACCTTGACGGCAGCAATGAGGAGCCAGAGCTGTTGTCCTCAGGCATAGTCAGGCGTAAGCCTGGAAGCTGAGTTATCAAAAAAAAAAAAAAAACTCATAAACAACACAATAACAAAAAGAGATAGGTTGGAGATGGTCTTATGGCACTTTCAATTGATGTAGAACGGATGGATGAAGCTCTCTGTCTCGTCCCCCCATCGATGGATCTGACTGGCATTTGCTTGAACCGTGACAGAGCTCACTTATTTTAGTGTGGTTCTGAAGACCTTATAATAGGAGACATTTGTTATATCATAGAGGTCCTATTCCTCCTTTGCATAGAACTTGTTCCTCGGGTCTCATGTCCTATTATACTCCAGGAGATTAGAGGTCTTCACTTCCGTATGAAGTGGTTCAGTCAGAATGGCAGGGTTGAAGGGGCTCCTTCTCACCTGTGCAGTGGCCCTAGAGTGAGCTTGACTAACGTATAGGGCTCTTGACTCCACAGTTGGGGCATATATGTGTGTTTGGGAGTCCCCTTACCTAACTCTTATACCATCCAACAACATCTTGTTCTCTTAGGTTATCCTCTAGTTTGGGGTTCTTATTTTCACCTTTTTCTCTATTAAGGTCATCATTGTTCGCTGCTAGTGGAGCTTGCGGGGGTATCCCGGCTATGGCAGCATGCTACCTCAAGGTGTTCCCGGTAGCTTATTCCAGTAAGGCCTGCAGAACTTCCCTGTTGTGTGCACTTCTTCTCCTGGGATGCCTCTAGAGAAGAAGAAGACACATTATGCTCTGGTCATTTGGGAGGTCTCTCCTCCAGTCCTGTGTTGTTGGGTAAGGAGTTGTGTTCAGAGAGTTAACTCCCTTGCTTGGGGACCTTGTTTGCATACTCGGTGTCTTTGTCGTATTCTCATAGACGACGCCAAAATAATGTTGTTAAAAGATAGAAAGCTCACTCCGAGTCAATGCACTCCAAGCTAAGGTATCTGTCTAAAGTCCAATCCATGTATAGGGTACCAACTTGCTACATACAAATAAGGTTAGAAGGACCTCGGGGGTTGTCCCGGGAAAGATCCTATGATGCTTAAGTCAACAATGTATAGGAAAAAAATCCAGAAGGCACGGGAACAAACAGTTAAATTGTAATATATAAATTGATGATTAAAAATATTATTTAAATTGTAAAAATCACAAATTGGGATCCCTGCCCTCGCTCTGCCCCGTTCCTTTCATGGGATGGGAATATGAATGCTAAAACTCGGCCCTGCTCCACCCCACGCAATTGCCACTCCTAAGAGAGTTGAGAAAGAAACTTCATTATAATTTGGTAATTTATGGTACCTTCATTTTGTAAAAATAATTAACTTAAATTGTTAAATAAATTATTGCTTCACATGATTTCGATGCAATCGATGAACAACAACAACTAATTTACAATATCCATGATATGTAAAGATAGTCAAGGAGACTTTCTTTCTTTTCTTTTCTTTTCTTTCTTTCTTTCTTTCTTTCTTTCTTTTTTTTGTTAATGTTGCCTGAGGACTTACCGATGGTCGTAATTTCTTACACGACTCGAAAACACAACACGATTGATATATCTTTGGTAAATTTAGAAAGAAAAAAGAATTGTATTTATATAATAATAAAGTAGAAGTTGATGATTTAATTACCTATTATAGTAAGAAGATAAGTGTGATTAACTTTAATAAATAAATAAAAAAAGGAAAAGGAATCAAAATGTGAAAAAAGAGAGGAAGATTCAAAATATGGTTTGGGGCTTTTGGGCCACCAGGCTTGGCCAATAGACATATAATTCTATTAATTTATTTTTCGATAAAATTTGTGGCTTATAAGTTAAATATATTTCTATTGGTTACTCATTTGTGGTTGCTATATTGTTATTTAAACTAGTGGGATATATATGCCAAAAGTGCATAACACCAAATAAATGTGATCCAAAGATATAAAACAAAAGTTGAGAAATTTGGATCACTAAAACTAGATTTCTTTTTCTCTGAACGGCACCACAATTTTCTTAGCAGCAACATACATGCAATGATACAAATCAGTCACATTACAAAATAGGTTTAATCAATACATTCGTATGAGACAAATATGTATTTCTTTTCACAGGTACATACAATAATTTCTAGTACTATTATTAGTATTATTGATAAAGGAGCAGTTTTCCCTTATTTGTTTTTGAAAGTTGAATAAAAATAAGCATGTATACTCATTGGTATTATTTTTCTTCATTATAAAACAATTTAAACAATAAATGAGCTTGTATATATTTGAAGAAAACTATAATTAAAATAGGGGTAGGTATTATTATATCATTTATGCATAATCTATAATTAATAAATACTAATATCTATTCAATAAAAAGTCCACTTGAACTAGAAGGACAATATAAAAAAACATTCAAATTAACAAGAAACTTACATAAAAATTAATCTGCTATACTTATAAGTTCAGAACAATTTTCAGTATATATAAAAATTGTCTTCTTGGAATGGAAAGCTAGGGTTGCGATTGGATATAAGATTATTTTTATTTTTTTTCCGTTAGAGAAATTTTTTCAACCCAACATGTTAGGGCGCGGTTGGATGTGAGGAGATTCTATTTTCATTCCGCTGGATAATTTTTTTGACTAAACATGCATGGGCGAAGCCACATGAGGCCCAGTGCGGTCGACGGACCGCACTGGATTTCGAAATTGCCCTATTAAATTTGGGTTGGACTGCACTGGAACTCAGAATGGTCCTGTTAAATTTGGGTTGGACCATACTGAAAATTCAGCCTATAGAAAAAAATTAAGATAAAATTTAAAAGGCCAAAAGAATTAAGCATCACCTGACCCAATTATGCATTGAATGCTCCAAACTTGACAATATACAACTTTGGAAACATTTTTCAAATAAACTTTTGGATCTAAAAGTTCATTTTTCATAGAGATAATTACAAAAAGTACCATGAGGTTTCATTCAAGATAAACCAAAATTGGAGAGTATGAAAATCGACAAAGAATTGTTAAACGTATGACCTTCAAATTTGTTTTTTTTATTGAAATATTTTTTATGTTCTGTTTTTTAAAATTTCGGCTCGATAATTGCCCAGTCGAAACGAATTTATTTTTTGACTGCACTGGCCAAAAATTCTGGCTACGCCCATGCAAACATGCGATTATTTATGAAAATTTTCAGAAAATGTATCGTTCTCTCACTTTCACTTTTTCTCATTTTTTCTCTTATCAATAACATTTACACATTTTTTTCACAAAAAACTAATCATTATTACACATTCTCCCACAAAATCCACTATTCACTCACTCACAGATTTCTAACTACCAATTATTGTTTTACTATTATTAAATCAAATCAACTTTCATCATTACTTTTTCATTTCACATCCAATCACACTCTCAAAATTTATCTTTTTCCTTCCAATTTTTTTTCACCATTATTCTCTAGCAAAATGAAAATTTTCAAAATGAAAGCATATCCAATCGTGCCCTTATTGTTTATGAAAATTTTCAGAAAATACACTATTTCACTCATTTTTATTTTTGCTCTTACTAATTACACACTTTTTCACAAATAACTAATCATTATTACACATCCTACCACAAATTCAACTATTCACCTACTTACATATTTCTACTACCAATCATTATTTTAGTATTTATATATCAAATCAATTTTCATCATTACTTTTTCATCTCATATCCAATCACACTCTTAAAATTTATTTATTTTTTCTTCTAAATTTGTTTTACCACTATTCTCTAGCAATTTTTTTAAAAAATGAAAGCATATCTAATCACACGTTGTCTCATCATTTTCTGCCATCGTTTTTATATTTTCCAATTGAAGCAATTTAATTAATATGTTTAACCAAACACTTAATTTTACTTGAAATTGACCAAAGGGTGAAATACTCAGGCCACAATTGGATATGAAATAAAACTCATTTTCGTTTCGTTAGAAATTTTTTTTAACCAATACAATTGTTTATCAAAATTTTCAGAAAATATACTATTATTCCATTTTCACTTTTTCTCATTTTTTCTTTTACCAACTGCTTTGACACATTTTTTCACAAAAAAAACTAATCATTATTACACATTCTACCACAAATTTCACTATTCACTAACTCACGCATTTCTAACTATCAATCATATCCAATCATTATTTTACTATTTATAAATCAAATCAACTATCATCGTTACTTTTTCATCTCACAACCAATCACATTCTTAAAATTCATCTTTTTGTCTTCCAAATTTTTTTTACCACTATTCTCTTTCAAAAGGAAAATTTTCAAAATGAAAGCATATCCAATCGCGCCACTTCCTTAAGGAAAAATGGTAAATTCGTCCTATAAGTTTCCCTAAACTGAGATTCGATCCACTAATTGACAAAAACGTTTTAAATCTGATATTTTATCTCATTTTCACTAGAGATTCTAATTTAGCCAGAAATAGCTAGGTGGATGAAATTACTGTCGTGGATAAAAAAATTGGGGTTTTCAATATGGAGGTAAAGTTGTTACATATTTGCTGAGGTGTATACTAATTTTTGCTATCACTTAGTGGCTTATTTAAAATATCTTATGACTTATAAGATGTTAGATCTTATTTTAAAAATAAGCTGTCAGAGTGTTTGGATAAAATAAGATAGTTGAGCTTATAAGCTGTTTTTATATCTTATAAAATTATTAAGTATATGGCAAAAAATTTTTTTTGGTCCTTTATCTAACACCATTTTGAGATTTCATCCTTTTTCTTTTCGCTTTTGTCAAATAGTCCTTTTTTCAACAAAAATTGAGATTTGGTCCTCTTTACCGCTTTATAGCACATGTTATTTTTTTGTTGTTGGTGATGTGGCATTTTTATTTTCAAAATTTTTAATTTTCATTTAGAAAACAATATTTAAATCTTACATGGCATCCTAGTTGGCTTAAATGATGGAAAAATTAATTAAATAAAAGATTTTTTTTGAAAAATCTGAAAAAAAATAATCTAAAAATTCTGAAAATTGTTTTACTAAAATTTAAAATTATTTGAATTTTTGTAACAAAGTCTTAAAAAATTCAAAAAAATATTTTAAAATCTAAAAAATAAAATATATAAAATCTGATAGCTTTTGTAAAAAACTAAAAATAGAAAAAAATCGAAATTGTTTTAAAATTACAAAAAAATAAATATGAAAATTGTTAAAAAAAACTATAAACTGTTTTAAAAAATCTGAAATTTATTTGAAATATTATAAACTATTTTAAAACGTCGAAAATTGTTCAAAAAAACGAAAATTTATCTGAAAAGCAGAAAATGGATTAAAAACAAAGACTTTTTGAAATATACAAAAAATATCTGATTTTTTTATAAAATAAAAAATAGAGTAAAAAGTTAGAATTATTTTTAAAAAACTATAAATTATTTTCAAAAATCTAAAAATTAGGCCAAATATGTAAAAAAAAATCTGAAAATCAAAGGAAAAAAATCTGATATTTTTTAAAAAATTAGGTTATTTTTATATACTTGGCGTAATTGTTAGATTTGTTTTAAAAATAATTCATATTTTTTTGTAAAAATTTTAAAAGTCTTAGTTTTAATCCATTTTCAGATTTTTAGATTAATTTTCTTGTTTTTAGACAATTTTCAACTTTTTATTTTATTTTTCAATATTTCAAATAAATTCCTGATTTTTTCAAACAGTTTATATTTTTTTTAACAACTTTCATATTATTTTTTCGTAATTTTAAAATAATTTCTATATTTTTTTTTACTATTTTTAGTTTTTTAAATAAATTATCAAATTTTAGAAATTTAATTTTTAGATTTTAAAATGATTTTTCGATTTTTTAGGATGCCATGTAAGATTTAAATATTGTTTTCTAAATAAAAATTAAAAATTTTGAAAATAAAAATGCCACGTCAGCTCAACAGGTCAAAGTATCTGCTATAGCAGGTAAGAGGACCAAATCTCAATTTTTTGTTGAGAAAAAGGACTATTTGTCAAAAGCGAAAAGAAAAAGGATGAAATCTCAAAGTGGTGTTAGATAAAGGACCAAATTTTTTTTTTTGCCTTAAGTATATTTTTGTCTTTTGAATGTTTAAAATAAGGAGCTTATAAGCTCTTTTAAAAAAAGTTGGGGTAGAAGTACTTTTTTTTAGGAGCTTATAAGCTATATTTTTTTTTGGGAGCTTATGCTCTTTTAGAAAAAAAATTACCAAACATATTTTAAGAGCTTATAAGCTCTTAAACATCTTATAAGCTGTTTTTAAGAGCTTATAAGCTCAACCAAACACCCTCTTATTAAGATGGATGAGTTAAGGATATATCTTAGTTTCGGACTTTTATAGGATAGATTGTAATTTTACGCTAGTCTTTCTCATGTTAGCCTTTTTTGTTTTTGATTTTTTAATTGATTTACATGTTGGAGATCCCGCTTCAATTCGTTACCCTCAGGGGTGTCATTTTTTTTTTTTAAAAAAAACCTATTAAGCAATTAGTAAAAAAAAAAAATATTCGAGCTTAATTGATTTCGGCAAGTTAAGGCTGCGATTGGATGTCAAAGGAATTCCATTTTCGTTCCGCTGGAGATTTTTTTTGACCAAATATGCGATTGTTTATGAAAATTTTCATAAAATATATTATTCTCTCACTTTTACTTTTTCTCATTTTTTCTCTTACCACTCACATCTACACATCTTTTCACAAAAAAACTAATCATTATTACACATCCTCCCATAAATTTCACTATTCACTCACTCACACACTTCTAATTACCAATCATATCCAACCATTATTTTACTATTTTTAAATCAAATCAACTTTCATCATTACTTTTTCATCTCACATCCAATTACAGTATCAAAATTCATCTTTTTTCTTCCAAAATTTCTTTTACCACTATTATCTAGTAAAATGAAAATTTTCAAAATGAAAGCATATCCAATCGCGCCCTAAAACTGCACTACTTTGAGTGAAGCATTACTGCGATCATAAATATGTGTTATATATTAGCCACAACTCTTGATAGTTGCCAAAGCATCTTGGACGCTTGAAACACTTTGAAGAAACACCATCTTGTCCTATATATTGCCAGTGATGGGCCAGAAATTTCATCTGCGGAAGCCTAATTAACAATAAAATCGTTGCATATAACAGGCTTCATCACTAACATTCCAGAATATATATTATGTTAACAAACAATCATTCAATAGCTAAGCTATCTCCCATTCAGTTATGCAATGAATTCTTGATTATTTTCATTGCCCAAAAAGCTTTTTCCACCATGACAATGATAATTTAACTAACAAATAAACCAATAGAAAAATAATATTTTTTTCGTAGCAACTATTTTCTGAGCAAGACCCCTATACATTTCTACATTAGATAAATTTTCACCTAAACAACATAAAAATGAAGTTATCAAGTTGATTTCCATGTTCATATAACACAATTGCAGCGAATTTAAATGGATAAAAGTAGTTTCTCATTATCAAATGCAGAACCGACGTCTATGTTGGAAAAATCGGTTTTGTTAAGCCGAAATTCTAAGTGTGGGAACTTGTTAATTTTGGAATCGAGTGGTGCAATTATTTTCACAAAACCATTTATGGGTGAGTGAGAAATCAATGCACAAATGGTACACTTGGAAAGATATATTTGTGGGAAATGTATCCAACATATGTGGAATGTCGGTAGATTGGTCAAATCCGGTGTTTGGTAAGTTGCTTGATTTTATCTGTTAAATAGACAATTTTGACTCAAATCACCAATTTACGGTAACATGATTGATTTCATCAAATCATTCCTAAACCAATTGAGGCCACAATTGGAAGGTTTGACTTAGCAAAAATCAATCTAAAATAGAAAAGATTTGATTGAGGATTGATGGACATAATTGAGTCCAGAATCATTGGGGCTTTCCTTTAGAGGAACCATTGTGTTTTCCCTATATATTGAAGCCCTCCCATTCCCTATATATTGAAGCCCTCCCATTCAGTGGTTTTTAGTGCATCATTCATCACAATCACAGAAAAATTCGTGCATACACTTTCATAATCTGTCACTCAAAAATCTGCATTACACAAGAAGTGTTACGTAGAAGTGTTGGCATCACCTCAGGCCTCACTTATCTCAGTTCGTCGGGTAGAAGGATTTGTGGTGCTCCTATCCTTTACCAAAGTTGTTGTATCTTGGGAGACTCGTTGCCTGCAACCGTGAGCATCATGACGGGGCAACAAGAGTCTTAAAGAAAGAGTTTGCTCGCCTCGACTTGCTTTACTGCTTTCTTTTTCGCTTTGTTTGTAATAGACGATTGTTAGTTCAAATTATTCCCGCTGTATCTCTTTGATTTTGGTTGTAATCCCAACAGTCTATAGGGATGAAATTACTAAATATACCCCTGATTTTTTAAAGGTTTCAAGGGGTGCCCCGTGCCCCTGGAGCCCGCCTATTGCAATGCTCCATAAGAATGCAACTCTAAGAAAACCACTATCCGTGACAAGATTACCCATTTGCTCTATTATACAATTAGTTACAAAATATCCTTCAATAAGAGATAAAGGATGTCATGCCTTTGCTTCTTTTTAGTTGGGTTAGGTGGATATGCAGCCTTTTATCCTAAAAGACTCTATTTCACTATAATCGAAGATAAGAATTTAAAATTGGAAAAATATTGGATATTTTGTTTTTATGCTCTATTCAATTTTTAGTTATCCAACAAATTAAATAGGGGTGGCAATTCCTGTCGACTTTTATTTCGTGGTTTGCGGATCACCGGATTAGGTTGAGACACAAGATTCATGTTGTAATTTTATATCGTGTTAGAAATTTTCACCCCTAAAAATAAAGACTTTATCTAGCGAATACCACTTATAAATTCTCATACTTTAGTAGGTAAACTCAAGTTTCTTCAACGATCTAATTTTGAGCCAAAATGACAATAAGAGATAACTATAAAAAGTTCCTGAAATTGACATCACACACAAGAATTTCATTTATGCTTCTACGTTTCATGCAAAACCCAGGGTTTTCTTACGCGAAGGGGATTCGATCCTTCAAGATAACCCTGCAATTTTACAGCCGATGAGTACAACGACCACCGTTCAGACGCATCCTTCCGATGGCTTTCAGACTTGTCAGATGGACGGAACGATGCGTGCGACTTCACAGATTGGGGTTTTGGAAGGAGTGAAAGGAGCAAACCCTAACCCTAAGGCCAATATCCACGTTGTTGCATCTAGTTCAGAGACGTACGAGATACACGCAACACAACACACAAGTAGCAGCCAACCATCCAAGGTTCTCGAAGTTCTACGGGCTCATATTCCCCATGTTGTGGAAGGGTACAACATACCTGGGGGAAAATTGAAGAACCACCGCAATTTGGATGTTCATGAGGATGGGTTGCCGACTGCAAATTTGCTGTATTCCGGGGAGCATCTTCGACCAATCAAAAAGGGCCAGTACTTCTCGGTGACGATGGATGAGGAAATTTACCAACAACGGGCTGCCGAGTTACGAAATTCGCTTATTGGGCGTATTATTCTACCAAAAGGAACAAAACCATACAGCTTTCCAGACCTCAAATTGAAACTGTCTTCGGTTTGGAAACTTACTGATCCTTGGAGGTTGATTACGCTAGGAAGGGGATATTTTAACATTCAGTTCGATAATTTGGAAGAAAGGAACAAAGGTTTCTCGAAGGGTTCGTGACTTTTGCAACCCGAGACAATCCGTCTGATGAACTGGATTCCAGATTTCATTCCATACAAGATAAACACGTTAGTGGCTCAGGTGTGGGTTTGAATTTACGAATTAAGCTATGAATATTGGCACAAATCTCTTATTAATAACATAGTTAATTCCATCGGAACACCTATTCAGATAGATACTCGTTCGCTGACCGGTGAAGTGGGTCATTTTGTCCGGGTTTTGGTGGAGATGGATTTGAACAATCCACTACAAGAGCATATTATGGTGGAACGAGTGGGACATTGCTCCTTCATTTCTATTAGCTATGAAAATCTGCCGGACTTTTGTGTTCACTGTCGGATTGTCGGACACAATATTAACCAATGTCGACAAGTGAAGACACATGAAGAAACTGTGCGTATGGACACGGGTAAACATGAAGCTAGTACGGTTGATGGGCGTTCAACTGTCCGTGACCAAATTAACATGCCCAAAGGGAAGACTGTGGAAACGAACTGGGTGCAAGCGAAACGCTGGACAGGGAGAAACATGGAGAGGGGTTCGAGTTCAACAGGCATACCAACCAATAACACATTTGATATCTTACAAGATGATACCAATATAACACCAGACTCAGAACATACTAATATCAATGCGTCACCAACGGATGGTGCTAATATAATTGTTGAGAGGGATAGGGCGCAGGCTAACATAGACAGGCGTATAGTCGCATATACTCCCACGGGTGCAATGATTTCTTCTAACTTAGATGAACATAAGCAGGTTGCTCTACAACGAGCCATGGACAATATTTCAAAAAGCCTCCCTATTAATGATTATGTTATCAGTACGAACAATACATCTGAAGGTTCCCGACAACTTTGGTCAGATATGGCGGATGAAGAAGAAGAACAAGACAAATTGGAAGACTTAAAGGTCAAGATAAACGACTCATCAACTACTCCGATTGTCTTTCACTCATGTGATTCCTCAGAAACTATAAAGGCTATGGCAATGGCGACTCGTGAATCCTGGGCCGACATTCAACATGATACATCAGACCATGTAGAGGATACCTGAGCACATGCTAACAAAACTAATGATAATATCCTTCGAAAATCCTCTAGAAATAGACGCCCTTCATTTAAATTGTGTTTTAGGTTTTTTTTGTTGTTTCTTTTTCTGAAATCTAACATTGTTTTCACTTTGCTACTTGATCGGCTTGTGATCAGGACTTTTCCTTTCTTTTTATATATTTCCATTTACTTAAAAAAACTATAAAAAGTTCCATGAGTTTGGGTTGATTACAAAATGTTAGAATTTGGTTGGTAAGAAATGGGTATTGACCCATTTTTGACCAAATATTTAAGTGGTTTCTATTGGTGGAAAATGAAATTAAATTATATGATAAAATTCTACTAAGTAAGTAGATGATATTAACATTTTGAATTTCTCAAAACTAATTTTGGGTGAATGAAATGCTACAAGTTAGCTATTTAAAACTAGAAATTGATATGAAAATTGGAAAATGTGGGGAGGAGTAAAGCTCCATCCCACATAGGAGAAAAAGCCAAATATTGCTTTATTTATATAACCCAAGTTGGACTAATAGGTTTGGGTCCTTAAGGCACCAAAGTTTTTAAAGGGGTGAGGACCTACATGCTTATGGGTTTGGTTCAAAACACACGCGCGCGTCGCCGTCCCCCGCTGGTCGGCTTGGGCTTGGCTTGGCTTCAAAGCCCTTATAGTTTTGGACAAAATTTACTTAAACCTTTAAAATTATTTTTTCCAATTGGGCTATGTCTTGTGGCGCGCTATGCGATGCACGATCACGCACTGGGAGCGCGCGCGCGCACGCGATTTAAACTTTATTCGCGCGCGCAGCAGAGTCTTGTGTCACGCGTTTTCAAACTCTAGCACCTTTTCGAGCAACCGGGTGTATTTTTGACTGTAGACATATCTTTTCGAACCAAAAGACATATCTTTTCATGAGGCACCTTAAGACCTATAAATAAGAACCCCCTGCAGATGAAAAAACACACGAAAATTATCCAAATAATAATCGAATCACTCTGCATTCTGCATATTGATTATTACCCTTCCAAAAACTTGAAATTCTTAAACACTTTTTGTTCGCTTTTGGTTTGACTTTTGCAAGTGTTGCTAAGTCGAACCTGTAAAAGTCGTTGTATCTTAGGTACTATTGCCAGTACCGTAAGCACTTTGTAAATGGAGCAATTTCGTCTTGCGGAGATAATATTAAATACTAGCCTCGACTTTAAACTCTGTCTGATACACTTAGCCATTTTCTTTTAAACAGTACTATCCAAATAACACAAAACAATTTATAATATTTCAAAATTACAAAAAAATCCTCAAATTTGATTATGACTTAAATTTAAGAGGGCAACTGTAGTATTTTGTTTAAATATTAATCTTCCCTAACTTAGTTTTTTTTTAATCATCCCTAACAATGAATTGACATCTTTACATGCGAAGTAACAAAATTAACATTGAGAACCTCCAAGGGTTGGCCTATCGGCCTTGAGGTTGCAATTGCATTTTAGGATCCTGGGTTCAAACTTTGATTATCGCGGAGTGAGGGTGGGGTTTGCTCCTCCTCTCCATCCGTCCCGGTTTGAAGAAAGTGTGAGGTCTGTGCCCCCGGCAGGCTGGTATGAGAATACTCTGGGTCGTCACCAAAAAAAATAAAATTAACATTGAGGACTATGACTAATATAATGTTCACAATTTTGAAGAGGGCCTTAATGTAATTTCACAAACTCAAAGAAAATATCTCAAATCATAATGTAATTTCACAAACTCAAAGAAAATATCTCAAATCAAAACAGTCACATTATTTCCAATTGAAAGGCTGTGGATTGTCATGACTCATAACCTCAAAAACCACTGCCATGTCATACCCGATAAGGTTAGTGCCACGTGGCACACCGGTAGGGGTGCCCAGCGATAAGGCAACCAATCCATCCATATGTGGTTAGAAAATGGAAATGTCACAGCATCAGACATCCAACGGCCCAAACCCACCAAAATTGGAGAAGATTAAATCCAGGCCGTAGGATCAAAATCCGCACAAACCAATTAGAAAGAAGGGTGTACATGCCATTATAAAGATAGGGTTACTGCACAAGGCCTTCTTCACAGTAGAGCTCATTGAGTGTGTGTGAATTAATTAATTTACTTGGAGAAAAATAAGAAAAGGAATGGCTTCCTCAATGATCTCCACCGCCACCGCCACCGCCGTGAGCCGCACCACCCCGGCTCAAGCCAGCATGGTGGCTCCGTTCACCGGACTCAAGTCGGCCGCCGCTTTCCCCGCCACCCGCAAGAGTGCTGACATCACCACCCTTGCTAGCAATGGTGGAAGAGTCTCTTGCATGAAGGTACACAAACTAGTCTATTTTCAATTTAAATAATCTCGGGAAAATAGTCTTTTTGGTCATGTAACTTGTATTACATGTAGATTTAGTTATCCAAGTGGTCATCTTTAAATTTTAAATGTTTTGATTTTGCCAAAAAATATTTACATGTAAAAGTAAGCCACTAATTTTTTTTTTAAATTTTTGTGGTTCAACGCAAAAATTGACATTTCAAAAACATTTTCAAATAAAGATTTCTAAAACTTTTGACAATGTTTCAATGTAATCAACAATTTTTAAAATTACACAATTTATAAATTTACTAAGTGCCCAAAATTGTAAAAGATACACAAAATTTAATCACATTGACATTGTCCAAACTAGCTGGATGCTTTATAGTTGTTTTTTTTTTTCCAATTTGAATTTATGCAACATCAAATATTTCGTTTTCAATTTTTTTGTATAAATTTAGTGACACTAATCACAATTTAGAAGCATTAGTTTATTTAAGCATTATTTAAATTAGACTTGTAAAATAATGAAATAAATTAAAACATGCACAAAAGTTAACTATTTGCAAATTTCTTTATTTTAAAGTTATTAATCTGATTATTATGGTATTTTTATACAGGTGTGGCCCACAGTTGGACTAAAGAAATTCGAGACATTGTCATACCTTCCTGATCTCACAAGGGAACAACTCCTCAAGCAAGTTGAATACCTTCTCCGCCAAAAGCTCATTCCCTGCCTTGAGTTCGAGTTGGAGGTCCATAATTAATTTTTTTCTTATTTTCTATTAATTTTCATTAATTATATATTTACCCTCCAAGTGTTAACAATTATCTTACTTGTATGTGCATGGTTTTTAGTTACTACAGTTGGTGTATAGACATATATATAATATAGGGATAGTTAGTTACAAAAAAATTCTTGAGGTTTGGGTAAATTACAAAAAAATCAAAATATGTTTCAAATTTAAAAAGCCCCTATTTCTCTCTTATTTATTTAAGAGAATAATTAATATTATTAATATCAGGGAGGTTCTAAAATATTTTTTTGCATATAAAAGGGCAAATATAAGATGAAATCAAACTTAAAAATTTCTTTTTTTCACAATTTTCAGAAATCTCTAAAATTTTTTTTTTTTTTTGTAATTAGCCTGAACCTCTTTTTTTTTTTTCTTTCCTGTAATTATATCCCTATAATATAACACATATTATTCAAGTATTTTATTTTTTTAGTAAATGAGACAATTGATATTTATCTAAACTGTACATAGATGCGCCAGTCTAGTACTCGTACATATCAATGTTACTTGAATTATATATTATACACATAAGATTACTTGATTTTTGAATGTAAATCCACTAGGCACATATGAAATAGGAGTATACATGTTGCACTTCAAATGTGTAGAAATTATTAACTTGTTATACATCAAAAATTGCAGCACGGATTCGTGTACCGTGAGCACCACCACTCACCAGGATACTATGACGGACGTTACTGGACCATGTGGAAATTGCCAATGTTCGGGTGCACGGACGCAGTGCAAGTGTTGAACGAGCTAGACGAGGCAATCAAGGCTCACCCGGACGGCTTCATTAGGATCATCGGATTCGACAATGTTCGCCAAGTCCAAATTTGTAGTTTCATTGCCTACAAGCCCGCTAAATACTAAGGAAACTATGAAAATTTGATGTGGGTTCTTAATTTCTCATCGTACGTGGGATGTTTTTTCCGATCATTTCTTTGTTTCTGTTAAGATTTTTGAATTTGTGATTTCCTCTCTTTTTCCTTCTCGGATCTCCGATGGAGTAGGATTGGAATGTATGAGGATAAATATTATAAACAATCAATTTAGTTAATAAAGTTATAATGCATATTGTTCTTCTATTCTTTTTTATTAATTTATTTATTTTCATTAGAATTTATATAGTTCATTACTAAGCATTTGGTAGTAGGAATGTCGGATATATGGTCTAGTTACTTATTATGTTTTGATTTTTTACAAAATGATTTTGAGGGTGTTTGGAACCTATGCCAAATGTACATATATAGTCAATTTGTAGAAATTAGAGGCCAATTATTAAATGCATGGTTGCTAACTATTACCGCTCAAATTTTGTTTTTTTGTCCCAACACAAAACTGATTGTGAAAAGTTTCAAAAAATACAACACTCTTCACTCATTTCCCTTTTCCATAATCAGCCATATCCAATTATACTTTTACCAAACTAACATCACATTAATTATCTTCTTTTGCACAATTATATATTGACTCTGTTATATATTAATTTATCAATCGCACATGTCACGCCCTAAACGGGACGCGACGACGATCCACAACTTAAATACAAGTAAACCAAACAGTCTAGACAAATATCAACGAAAACCCAAAGAAACAGAGTCAAATAGCAGCGGAAATACAGAACAAGTACGAATTACAAATTACATCTTACAGTTCCACAATTATCCGAATTACATCCCCGAAAATCAACTAAAGATAACAACTTAATAGTCAAAGGGTCCTACGCCCTTCAGTTACAGACCGGAATGAAAAAAAAATAAAAGAGTCCAACAACAATAACAAGAAACGAGTCCATCAACAACAACAACGGATAGTGAGTCCAACAGACGGGGTACAAGGGCTCAATTCGTAGTCGGTTCAGCATCTTCAACGAAGTCCTCATCTAAAGGTTAGAAAACAGGAGGGGATGAGACAGAAATCTCAGTGGATGGGTTGATCGTGTGCAAGTGTGGCGCAATATAGTTAATGCGAGAAAACAGTTATATGAAAACACGTGATATATGATGTATGAAATCACACACAGTCCACAAGCGTCGTGATAAAATATTTAAGTAATATACTTATACAGTTAAGAAAACAGTTCGTGGTCACACAAGACTATGTGATTGAGCAAGACAGGTAGGATTGCGTACGGAATGTAACGCCAATCCTATGCAAGACAATTAATGGTTGCGTATGGATTTGTAGCGCCAACCAATGCAATACAAGTAGCGGTTGCGTACGGATTTGTAGCGCCAACCAAACGGGTCCGATTAACTCCTAATTGTGTGGATCGGTGGACAATGATTCCTTCGTTTCTTCCTTGTGACTCCCGAGCAAGATGGTCCAAGACTTGTTACCTTATCGCTCCATAGGCAAAGACAAAATCCACACTGGAGCTAGCAAGGCTCGGATTTTTCATAATCACGATTATACCTCAAGTACTACGACCCGCTTCTCTTGGACAAACTTCGTCCCTCAGTTGCGGGATTAGGACGATGGGGCCGGAAGAGTGGAATAGAAATGAGCCGGTTGCCCATCCCCGACGTATCCATTCCGATTGTGAGTCGACACACCAAGTTGACTCAGCAGAAAGTAAATACAAGAGTTAAGGTAGTCAACTGCGCAATGAAAGTATTATTGATTCAGGGAAGCAATTCAGGAAAGTCTTCGAAAAACGCGAGTGGCAATTATGGCGTTGGTGGAGTTATTGGATGAAGACGATTATCGGAAGGATAAGCAACCTTTGATATCTTGAAAGATTAGGCGGAACATAAGTCCCATTATAGATTCAAAATCGCAAGACGAGAGGAAGTCGCTCCGCGATCGGGTATTAATCGGTCAAGACGATCCGATAAGTCAAAAGGTTTTTGAGAAAATAAAATATTTTAATTTGATAATTAAAATCAGAGGGTCCAGGGCTGTTTTGGTAAAAGGAAAATAATTTGAATTAGGTCCTTGATAAAAAGAAAATTCACAATTAGCCCCATTTTGTAAAAACCATTACTTTTGGGTTAAAATTTGAATTATTAAATATCCCGACCTTGAAAAATTACGAGGTCAGTTCCTAAATTCTCCAAATTATTCAGAGATTCAGGTTTTTAATGTTTTGAGGTCGAGTTTTTATAAAATTCTCACATTGGCCCCAAATTTGTTAAAATTGTCATTTCGGGCCTTAAGTTTAAAATAATCGGAACTCACAAACCGGAAGGGATTTTAATGTGATTCCAGTTGGAAAATGTCACTAAGGTTAGTAGGATATTGAGACAAAATTAGTTTTTAAAAGAAATAAGTGTAGGTCCCTTAACTTTTGAAAATCGCATTTTTGTCCCATTTTAAAATAATTGCCTTTAAGGCTTTTAGGGGTCCAATTGTTATGAAATTTGAACCTTGGGTCCAAAATATAATTAAGTTATAGTTAAATTAGTATTTCCAGGTGCATGAGTTGCATAAGTCCTGGAAATTTTATTTGGGTCCTCAAGTTTAATCTTTTACACTTTAGTCCCTCAATTTTAGTAAAATTACTTTCCAAGCTCTAAACACTTGGATTTTTGGAATACATTTCAAATATGTCATTTCTAGTCCCTTAAGAGTGAAAATTTCAAATTTTAAAATTAAGGTCTGGTACAGTTTTAAAAATTACAAAGTAGCCCTCAAACTTCTAAAATTTTACAATCTAGTCCTTGGGCTTTTAAAGGTTGATTTTATTTATCTTAAAACTCTTAAAACTTTATTAAAATGTCCAAAAGTCATTTTTGAATCTGAGTACAATCTTAAAATTCGAAATTTGCAGAGGAGTCCTTTAAGTTTTATTTTCTTGCAATTTAGTCCACCAACTTTCCATTTTTGCATTTTTAAGTCCAAAATTGAAATTTAATCAATTATGCTCGACTTGTCCAGGTTATAAGTCATCCAAAACATGTATTTCAAAGATCATACACATGCATGTCCAAATCATACAAGAATTCATCAAATAGAACATTAAATTGTACATGCATGCACCTAAAGTTCAATAATTAGCAATTTTGAGCAACACTTGAGAAATTTCATGACTTGATACATAAAATTGACATGCAATAAATAAATTATACATCTCAAGCGCTCATGATCAAAACTCTATATGCATTTTAACAAAAGCACCTAGAAGTTGAAAGAATTTTTCCACCCACCTTAAATTTGGAAAATTGTGAAATAAAAAGGATAAATTTCACAACTTTGGATGAGGTCACTTAGGTCAGTCCCTAAGTCAAGAAATATCAAAAATTTGGAGTTAGAAAAATGAGAGAAAAATTAAGAAGAAAAAGAAGGAGATAAGAAAATTGGAAATACTACACTTTACCTTGTGTAGTAGGTGATTTGAAACTAGTTGAAGATTCAAATTTGGAAATTTTGGTTCAACTACAAAATTACCTAAGGTCAGCCCCTATTTCTCAAAAATGAAAAAGGGGTGTTAAAATTTGAAAAAAAAAATAGGAAGAAGAAGAAAGAAGGGTTCTAGTGTCCAATTCTTACCTTATAGTCCAAATTTCTCTATTAATTATTCTTCAAGTCTTCAAATTTCACCACCATGCATGCATGTCTTCAAGTGGTCTTCTAAGTACCTCAAAATCCAAAATTCAAACTTAAATTAAAAAGAGAAGGTGATGAGTAGTAAGATTTTAAGTTGAATTGAGGTGTGAAATTTCTTACCTTGAGATAGGGGGTGTTCGAAATTTTTGGTTTTTTTAAGTAGGAAGATTGTTTGTTTTGGTTTAGATGTTTGGAGAAAGAAAGAGTGTTTGATGATAGGAAGAAGATGTGAAGAACTTGTGTTTGAATTTTTGAAGATATGAAGAAGTGGTACTTGAAGATATGAAGAACTTATGTTTGAAGGTTTGAAGATGTGAAGAGTTGGTGTTTGAAGATGTGAAGATGTGAATGATTTTTAGAGAGAGGTTAGAGAGAATGAGGAGAATTTGCTTGAGAGATGAAGGTGTTCGGTGAAAAATGAAATTTTTTGTTAAATTTTGGCCTAATGGCCGTCCAAATGGGGAGAGAGAGGAGAATTTTTTTGTGGTTAATTTGTGTCTTGAATTTTGCTTCTTGCATGGGAGACATTTTGGTGGTCAAAGATATGGGCATGAAATGGGTTTGAATGGAATGTTGGGAAGACTCCAACATGTTGGAAAATTTAATAATAAAAATTTAATAATAAAGTTTGAATTAATTTATGTATAAGATTTCTACTCCAAAAAAATGTGTACAATGTTTGAATTAATATTTTTTTGTCCCAAATTTGTGATAATTATACAATCCAAAATGACTAATATAAGTCTCATGTGTAACTTATACTAAATCAAATTCTAAATTTATAAGGTAAAAGTCTCTAAAATAAATTCTCTTAAAATTCTAAGGTGACTAATAAATACAAAAATAGTAATAATGATCAATCAAGTGATCATAAATGAAAAATAGAATTAATAAATGATCATGATCACAAGTAATAAATAAAATGAATTAAATTACAAAAAATATATATATTATTAATATTTACCCGTCAAAGTGACGCGGTAAAATAGTCGATCAATTACATAGACGACAAAAGGATCAATAATCGCTCGGAAAAATCGTGGGCTTCACAACACATATAATAAATAACCATCACATCAGCTATCACTATCACATTTTCATCGTATGTATGTAATATATTCAATTGTACTCTCTAAATCCGTTCACATTTTTCCAATAATATTCACACTATTCTCTCCAAAAATATAAATGAGTGGAATGTCAAAAATTCACTCCCTTAGGGTGGTTGCAATGGTTGAACTCAAATAAAAACTTGATACTGACACATTACTGCCATATCAAAAGCAAAAAGTTCAATACATCTATCAACCTATCTCCACAATCATAAATACAAAAAAATCAACTTTGTAAGGGTCCCACTATCAATTCACACATCATTATTAATTTTTCATTTATCTATTTTTGTTTAATACTTTTATATTTAATTTTCACTTATTAAAAATAAATAAAAATACATTTACTACAATTTTGTAATAAATATTAATTAACTTGTAATAGTATAGATTTTGTGACTTTAATAAAAAAATTCATTCAATATCTAATATTTTCCGAAAGTAAGGATTTTGTGAACAAAAATTATTAAAGAAATTTGAAGTTAAAAAGAAGGGGTACAACAATTTGTAAATGAAGCACTACAATCATCCATTCAGAAAATAAAAACAAAAGATCTTTAAATAGTTCACAATTAATAATAAATAAATATTTCACTAATCGCTTCCGTAACATGCCCAAATATGCTCAACCAAGTCGGCTCGAAGTTGGTGATGTACCTCTTTATCACGTAGCTCGACTTGTTCCTGCAGGTAGTCCTGGAACTCTTGTGTGGGGCCCATGACTATTTCTATTGGCTAAGGAGTTTCTTCATCTGACCAATTAATGGTTGAATCTCCACAGTCGGTTCTTTGTCAATATCTCCACAGACTCCACCCCTCTCACGGTTAATATTTTCTAAACCAAATTGTGTTGAATGTGGTGGAAACTGAGAGCCGATTATTGAACTTGGTGTCGTGGGTTCTCTATCAGTTCCGGACCTTTCCGGACCACAGTCGGTTCTTTGTCAATATCTCCACAGACTCCACCCCTCTCACGGTTAATATTTTCTAAACCAAATTGTGTTGAATGTGGTGGAAACTGAGAACCGATTATTGAACTTGGTGTCGTGGGTTCTCTATCAGTTCCGGACCTTTCCGCACTCGTCTGTTTTGATTCGCTTGATGGCATGCCCGGATGAATAAATATTTGCGGAGGTGGCATAAACTGACCACCCATAGTTGTATAATAGTCATGAGAAAACATGTAAAAATGAGTGTTCAGAGCAATGTTCGGACGAACGAGAAAGTTTTGAGAAAATTGTGTTGAATATTGGTGTTTTCCATTACGTTAGTTTCTGTTAGTTTACACAGTGATATTAGTAGTTAGCTAAAAGTTGATATTTCATTTTTTACGCTTTCTTCTTACTTGTGAGATATAAATATTGTACTTATCTCCCCCTGCAAACAATGCCTGAATAACGAAATTTTTGTTTTTCCCTCCAATTGTTCTTCTTCCATCTTAGCTCTATCTTAGCTCAATTGTCAATGGAAGCTAGTTTTCTACATGGTATCTAGAGCCTACGGTTATCTCAATCCAATCTATAATGCCTCGTCATGCACAAAATATAACACCCTTACCCTATAACATATATACTTAAAATACAAATACAAACTTAAATGAATTACAACTGCTTCGCTTATCAAAGTACGGATATTATTATTGCAAATATATTGTACAAACACAAACATTGTTCCCAAATGAAAACGTTTTTAACACTTCTACACACATACATAATTTAAATTACAAACTATTATAGACCACATTCCTATAAAACAAGATCCTAAAATGATATGCAAATGATGAGCCGATGAAGAAGAACTGGAAATAAACCGCCGACCTTCGATCCATGCTTCAACTTGTACAAAAGCTTCACATCTCACTTTCATCTACATAATCTAAAAATAGTCAACATCGCATTTGGTGAGTTGCAAGTTCAATAAGTATAATCAAGTAACAAGTTATTTAACATCACACAAGCACATCATCAACACATCTTACGCATTCTATTATATCATTAATAAGACACAAATGCATATGCTTAGTCATATTCTTTTACTGTTATGGACCATCTATATCCAAGAATAAATCGTGATCACGAATATGGCCATGACACTCTGTAATTCACAATACATATATTTGAGTTCCAAGAACTCGGGGTGCCCATACGGTACTCTGTATTCAGAAAATTCTGAAAATCTGTAACACATGATTCAAGGATATTGGTGGCCATAACAGAATCCTTTTATCTCTGATGAATGCATATTTTATATTCACATAACTCATATCCATATCCTTATCATCTACATTTCATATATCTCGATTCCATATCAATACCATCAATACATTTCACATTTCTCACATTCATATCAACACCATCATAATATAACCAATACAACCATATAATTCATATTTAGAATACAATGGATTCATATTCACAAAAATCAACACATACTGAATTCATTCAAAAACATCAATTATACAATCACATAATAGTCAAATAACAAATTACAAGATTATACTCACAATGTGATGTCCTTATCCCGATTCGCTTAATCAACCTTATTCGTTTTTTTATCGATATTTTGACATATGAATATATCAAAAATGCACAACCAAATTTATAATCATATATTAAATATTAATGAAGTCATGTATGTATGCCATGTATGAATTTTAACTCATTAAAATTGACAAAACTTAGAAAATATTCAACTAAAACATCTGAAAAGTTCACTCTGGCATACTTCAGTATTTTCAACATAACATTCCGTAGAAATATGATATTGAGATGATTCAAGTTGGAAGGAAAAGATAATCCAATTTTCTACAACTTTCATATTTTATAAATCTCCAAATTCGGAAATAAAATTGGTCGAAATGAAGAAATACAGAAGAAACTTGCTGCTGGTCAGAAACAGTGGATCATGTTGTCACCTTATAATTCATGTAGATTTTCACACCTCTTAATGTATTCAATCACTCCAAAAATTTTACCACAATGACTAACATGTATAAAAATATAATCAAACCTTCAAATAATTAAAACTCATTATTTTAGACCTTCAAATACAATCTTCTCTACAACATAATAAAACAGATTTTGTACCATATGACAACTTTGTATTTATCTTGTTCTTTCTTGTTTTACAAACCTTTAATCCGATTTTTAACTTCTCAAAATTCAAAAACATAAACTAAACTCATATATAAACACTTTAATGGACATATATTTAATATCTAACTATTATATTGCATGTATTGAAAGATTAAAGGAACAAAAATCTGCAACTATGACTATATGTACTATCAAATGTTTATATTACAAAAATTAACAAAAACTAGATATACTTACCAATTAGTTGAGGATATATCTTTCTTAAACAAAGATATGTATGAAATATTATTTGTCTAAATAAGAATCAAGAGAAAAGTTGGAAGAATCTTTGGATTTTTGATGAAGAATTAACTTACGGGTAGGTTTTCTTTCCTTTTTCTTTCTTTCTTTGATTTGTTTTATTTTTTTCTTATCATTTGTTGAAACTTAGTTTCATTTCACCATATAGCTGTCAAAAATTATCATTAAGGTAGCAATAATACAAGGTTTTTAAAAATTGCACTTTAGCACCTAAACTGTGTTTAAAATGCATGTTGACCCCCAACTTATGATTAACAATTCATTACATATACATGTATTTAAAAATGTATACTGAACACATATTTGTACTTTATACACTCAAATAAATCCATTGGTGTAATAAAATAAAGCTCAAAATATTTATTACCCGATTTCTTTAAATAGTGCACATAGTAACCTAAATAATTAAACTAAAAATTAAAATATCAAGATTTTTCATGTATTCTAATGTCTATATGAAATATTAAAATGCATTTAATTATGTTTATGAATGATATAAATAATGTAAATAAATTTGGAAAGTTTCGTGGTATGACAATTCTTCCTCCCTTAAAAATTTCATCCTCGAAATTTATACATGTATTGGTGAATACTCGTGGATAATGTTCTCTCATATATTGTTTTGTTTCCCAAGTAGCTTCTTGACTAGAATGATTCTTCCATAACACTTTTATCAATGAAATCACTCGGTTTCTAAGTTGTTTGTCTTTGTATCGCACTATTCGAACTGGTTCCTCAACATAAGTCAAATCATCAGCAACTTCAACTATGTCATCTCGGAGAATATGTGATGGGTCTGATCTGTATCGGCGAAGCACGCTAACATGAAATGCATTATGAATCTGAGACAACTCAGGGGGCAAGGCAAGTCGATATGTCAATGGTCCAATTTGTTCAAGTATTTCATATGGCCCAATGTAACGAGGACTTAGTTTACATTTCTTTTCAAATCTGAGGATAACTTCCACGGAAAAACATGAAAAAATACTTTCTCACCAACTTCATATTCCTTTTCCCGTCTATGTTGATCAACATAACTCTTTTGTCTATCTTGCGCTACTTTTAATCTACTTTTAACTATTTTCATTTTTTCAATAGTATTCTGAATCAAATCTGGACCTTCTAACAACCTCATTCCCTTTTCATCCCAACGTACTGGACTCCAACATTTTCTACCATATAATGCTTTATAAGACCCCATGCCAATGCTACTACGATGTTGATTATTATACGCAAATTCCATCAATGCAATATATTCATCCCAATAGCCTTTAAATTCAAGAAAACATGCACGGAGCATATCTTCTAAAGTCTGAATAGTTCTTTCTGACTGACCATCTGTTTGTGGATAAAATGTTGTACTAAAATGTAATTTAGTACCCAAAATTCTCAACGTAAAACGATGATCTCGATCTGAAACAATAGATAAAGGTACACCGTGTAATTTAACAATCTCATTCACATACCATTTTGCCAAATTTTATGAGAGTAGAACCCCATTTAAATGGTAAAAACTGAGTTGACTTTGTTAATCGATCAACAATAACCCACATTGCATCATTTTTCCTTGGTGTCATTGGTAAACCTTAAAAAAATCCATAGTAATACGCTCCCACTTCCAAACGAAAATAGGTAATGAATGCAACTTACCCACTGGTGCCTGATGTTCTGCTTTAATCTGTTGACATGCCAAGCATTTTGAAATGTATTCGGCTACATTTGTCTTCATTCTGGGCCACCAATAATGATTTTTCAAGGTTTGGTACATTTTCGCACTACTTGGATGCATAGCATGTGGTGCAGTATGAGCTTCTTTCATTATCTAATGTCTTAGGCCATCAACATCGGGAACACAGAGTTGATTATTGATCATCAAACTACCATCACTGTTCAAAACAAATGTGGTACTCTTTTCTTGTTTCACTTTCTCTACAATACTGGTTAGTTTATCATCAAGAAATTGAGCTCGTTTAATTTTTTCAATCATCACATGACGTACGAGAATCGAAGCACATATAACACCTATATCATTTACATTTATTTCGACATTAATCTTTCTCAGATCAATCAAATACGGTAAAGAATGCACTGACATATATGAAACAATACCATAAATTTTCGTCTTAATGCATCAACAACAACATTAGCTTTCCCCGGATGATATTCAATAGTGTAATCATAATCCTTCAACAATTCAAGCCATCTTCTCTGCCGCATATTCAATTCTTTCTGACTCAATAAGTATTTTAAACTTTTATGATCAGTGAAAATTTGAAATGTGGTACCATATATATAATGTCTCCATATCTTTAAGGCAAAAACAATTGCTTCAAGTTCAAGGTCATGTGCAGGATAAGACATATAATATGGTTTAAGTTGGCGAGAAGCATACGCAATGACTTTACCATGTTGCATTAAAACACATCCCAAACCCTGGTAAGAAGCATCACTATAAACAATAAAACCATCAGTACCTGAAGGAATTGTCAACACTGGAACTATTGTAAACCTTTTTTTCAACTCATCAAAACTCTTCTGGCAATTGTCTGTCCATTTGAAACAAACATCTTTTCGTAATAATTTCCTCAATGGAGACATAATGAGAGAAAAATTCTCAACAAATCTTCTATAATACCCAGCTAAACCCAGAAAACTACGGACTTCTGAAACATTTTTCGGGCTTTCCCATTTAGTCATTGCTTCAACTTTCTTTGGATCAGCTTTAATACCATCAGCATAAATAACATGTCCCAAAAAGATAACTTGATCTAACCAAAATTCACATTTACTAAGTTTTGCATACAATTGTTTCTCTCGTAAAGTTTGCAACACGTTTCTCAGATGTTGTTCATGTTCTTTGGTAGATTTTGAGTATATTAGAATATCATCAATAAAGGCAATCACAAATTTATCCAAGTATGGCCTAAACGCATTATTCATCAATGCCAACATGGCAGGTGCATTAGTCAATCCAAAAAGCATCACTAAAAATTCATAATGACCATATCTGGTTCTAAAAGATGTTTTTGGTATATCATTCTCTGCAATTTTCAACTGATGATACCCTGACATTAGATCAATCTTTGAGAAAACTCTAGCACCCTGCAACTGATCAAATAAATCAGCTATCCTAGGTAATAGATATTTATTCTTCACCGTCACTCGATTCAACTATCGATAATCTATACACAATCTCAAAGTGTCATCCTTCTTTTTAACAAACAATACTGGTGCGCCCCATGGTGAAACAGTTGGTCTAATGTATCCTTTATCAAGCAGTTCTTGTAATTGTTTCTTTAATTCTTGTAACTCAATGGGTTCCATTCTATAAGGAGGAATAGAAATTGGTGTTGTACCCGGTTGTAATTTGATTGTGAAATCTATATCTCTATCTGGAGGTAACCCTAACAAATCAACTGAAACATATCTGGATATTCTTTAACTATTGGAATATCTTCAATTTTCAAACCACATAATCTAGTGTATATAACATGAGCTAAGTAGCATTCACAACCTTTCTTAATCATTTTGAATGATGTAGATGCAGATATTATACAAGCAGACAAAACTTCCATTTCCCCTTAAATATTATATGTGTCTGATCTGACACTTCCAACATTATTTCTTTAGTAAAACAATCAGTTTAGCATGATATGCAGTAACCAGTTCATACCCAGAATCATATCAAAATCCTTTAACGGCATGACAAGTAATGTAGCACATAATTCAAAATTCTCAATAAAAAGTTCACAATCACGAAACACAGTATTTACAATAGCTATACTGCCTACTGGAGTTCGAACAAGTAAATCATAGTCCAGCATTTCTAGTTTATAGTCCAATTGTGATGCAAATGATTGTGACACAAATGAATGAGTTGCTCCTGGATCAAATAAAACATAAGAATCTATACCAGAAATGGAATGATTACCAGTTATCACAGTTGGAGTAACTTTAGCGTCTTCCTTAGTTATAGCAAAAACTCGAGCCTGAGTTTGTTGTCTGCTACCCTGGCTTTCATCTGCACTAATTACTTTGCATGTACCAAATCTTCCACGACCTTGACCTCTGTTAGTATTAAAACCACCAGATCTAGTTTGTTCAACTGTGTTTTCTTCACGTGGTTTTGGGCAGTTTCTTGCTATGTGACCCGGTTCCCTACATCTAAAACATTTCCCAGAAAGCGTTTACACTCTCCATAATGATTTTTCCCACAATGAACACAAGTGACAACCGATGATGAAGAACCATAACCCTTACTAGCTAATGTCGTGCCTCCGAAATTGCCACCTTTAGAACTATTGGAGAAGCTCTTTTGTGTAGATTGAGTAAACTCTTTTTTATTTTTGAATCCTCCAGTTTCGTCACCCTGTCTCTTCTTATTATATTGAAAGTTTTGTTTTGATTCAACTTCCAATTTCTCAGCACGTATCACTGCAGCTTTCAACTTACTATAAGACTCCAAATCTGAAAGTGTAATACGGTTTCGAGCAAATCGAAGTCTAGCATCAAATCTATTGCATTTCTTCTTTTCTGTAGCTATCATATGTGGGGCATAATGACAAAGCTGATTAAACAATACGTCATATTCTGCAACTGGTCGATTCCCTTGTTTAAGCTCAAGAAATTGTTTTTTCTTTTTTATCCCTGCAAACCTCTGGTAAATATGCATCATGAAATTCCCTCAGAAAATCATCCCAAGCCAATACATGAGGTTGTGTAGTGATATTAGGTATAGTCTCCCACCAATCATAAGCATATCCCTAAAGAAATGACACTGCATAATCAAAATTTTCATCTGGAGTGCATTTCATCAAATTCAGAACCCTATCGGTCCATTTCAACCAAGTTCCTGCCACTGTTGGATCTGTGGTGCCGGTAAAATCAACAACTCCCATTTTTCTTAGTTTATCATACGTCCGTTCACGTGGTTCAGGAGGGTTTATCGATTGATATTATGGATACATAAAATGAGCAGGTATTCCATGTGCATGATGTTGAGATGGATCAGATGAATGTGACCCTAGCTCAGTTGTTCCTTCTACTCCATGAACATCTTGCTCATCATTTTCAACATGTGGTTCTTGATGTATATCCATTTGCCTAAAATGCAACATAATTATGACTTATGCCAACATATAATATAAAATGAAAATACTCATGTCATGTCATGATCTACAGAACCCCTACCCTGGGCTCTCATACTACTAAATTATAACACCCTTACCCTATAACATATACACTTAAAATACAAATACCAACTTAAATGCATTACAACTATTTTTCTTATCAGAGTACACATATTTATTATTATTGCAAACATATTGTACAAACACAAATATTGTTCCCAAATGGAAAGGTTTTTAACACTCATACACACATACATAATTTATATCACAAACCATTATAGACCATATTCTTATAAACAAGATCCTAAAATAATATGCAAATGATGAGCCGAGGAAGAAGGACTAGAAATCAACCGGCCGACCTTGGATCCATGCTTCAACTTGTTCAAAAGCTTCACATATCACTTTCATCTACATAATCAAAAATTGTCAACATTGCATATGGTGAGTTGCAAGCTCAATAAGTATAATCAAGTAACCAGTTATTTAACATCACACAAGCACATCATCAACACATCTTACACATTCTATTATTTCATTAATAAGTACACAAATACATATGCTTAGTCATATTCTTTTACTATTATGGACCATCTATATCCAAGAATAAATTGTGATCACGAATATGGCCATGCCACTCTGTAATTCACAACACATATATTTGAGTTCCAAGAACTCGGGGTGGCCGTACAGTACTCTATATTTAGAAAATTCTGAAAATTTGTAACACATGATTCAAGGATATTGGTGGCCATAACAGAATCTTTTTATCTCTGATGAATGCATATTCTATATTCACATAACTCATATCTATATCAGTATCATCAATACATTTCATATATCTCGATTCCATATCAATACCATCAATACATTCACATTTCTCACATTCATATCAACACCATCATAATATTACCAAAAACAACCATATAATTCACATTTTGAATAAAATGGATTCATATTCACAAAAATCAACACATACTGAATTCATTCAAAAACATCAATTATACAATCACATAATAGTCAAATAACAAATTACAAGATTATACTCACAATGTGATGTCCTTATCCCGATTCACTTAATCAACCTTATTCGCTTCTTTATCGAGATTTTGACCAATGAATATATCAAAAATGTACAACCAAATTTATAATCATATATAAAATATTAATGAAGTCATGTATGTATGCCGTGTATGAATTTTATCTCATTAAAATTGACAAAACTTAGAAAATATTCAACTAAAATGTCTGAAAAAGTTCACTTTGGCACCCTTCAGTATTTTCAACATAACTTTCTGTAGAAATATGATATTGAGATGATTCAAATTGTAAGGAAAAGATAATTCAATTTTCTAACACTTTAATGTTTTATAAACCTCCAAATTCGGAAAAATAAATTGGTCGAAATGAATAAATACAGAAGAAACCTGTTGATGGTTAGAAACAGAGGATCATGCTCTCACCTTATAATTCATATAGATTTTCAGACCTCTTAATATATTCAATCACTCCAAAAATTTTACCACAATGACTAACATGTATAAAAATATAACCAAACCTTCAAATAATTAAAACTCATGATTTTAGACCTTCACATAAGTCTTCTCTACATCATAATAAAACAGATTTTGTACCATGACAACTTTGTGTTTATCTTGTTTTACAAACTCTTAATCCGATTTTTAATTTATCAAAACTCAAAAACATAAACTAATCTCATATATAAACACTCTTATGGACATATATTTAATATCTAACCATTATATTACATGTATTGAAAGATTAAAGGAACAAAAATCTGCAACTATAACTATATGTACTATCAAATGTTTATATTACAAAAATTAACAAAAACTAGATATACTTACCAATTAGTTGAGGATCTATCTTTCTTAAACAAAGATATGTATGGAAGATTGTTTTTCTAAATAAGAATCGAGAGAAAATTTGGAAGAATCTTTGGATCTTTTATGAAGAATTAGCTTACGGGTAGGTTTTCTTTCATTTTTCTTTCTTTCTTTGATTTGTTTTGTTTTTTTCTTATCATTTATTGAAACTTCCAGATTCATTTCACCATATAGCTGTCAAAAATTATCATTAAGGAGAAATAATGCAAGGTTTTTAAAAATTGCACTTTAGCACCTAAACTGTGTTTAAAATGCATGTTGACACCTCAACTTATGATTAACAATTCATTACACATATATATATGTATTTAAAAATATATACTCAATACATATTTGTACTTTATACACTGAAATAAATCCATTGATGTAATAAAATAAAGCTCAAAATATTTATTACCTGATTTCTTTAAATAGTGCACAAGTAGTAACCTAACATAATTAAATTAAAAATTGAAATATCAAGAGTATTCATGTATTGTAATGTCAATATGAAATATTAAAATGCATGTAATTATGTTTATGAATGACATAAACCATGTAAATAAATATGAAAAGTTTCGGGTTATGACACGAAATACTACTTGGAATGTCCTAACCAAATATCACACTGAAGAAGTTTGCGATGGTTTGGTTGAAGCTGGATCTGAAATGAATCAACTTGTTCATCGCACTGATATGAATTACTTGTCATGGCGGAGAGCTACGATTATAGCTCTAGGGGTGAAGACAAAGCTTGGTTTTGTGAATGAGAGCATACCTAGACCGGCACCAAATTCTCCAAAATTCGAACAATGGCAGAAGATCGATTACATGCTTTATAGCTGGATTTTGAACTCATTGAGTAGAGATTTGGTATATGCTTTTCTGTACGCTGATTCAGCTCAAGCATTGTGAGAAGAAATTGAACAATGCTATGGGCATATCAATGGACCGCTCCTATATCAATTACAAAAGGAATTTTCTATAGTGCAACAAGGTAGAAACACTGTTACAGTTTGCTTTACTAAATTGAAAAGGCTTTGGGATGAATATGCTAGTCGAGTACCATTACCTCCATGCACTTGTAAATTTAGCAAACTTTTTGCCTATCTAGATACTAATACGAAGCTTATGCAATTTCTCATGGGGCTGAATGATAGTTATGAGAATGTTAGGAGTCAGATCTTACTCATTGATCCTTTGCCTAATGTTAATAGAGCTTATTCTATGATTCAAAGAGTGGAGAGATAAAGGATTGTACAGAATCAATTTCCTGAAAGTATGAACAATGCATCTATGTTTACTAGACCAAGTGTGGGAATAGGTGGAATTAGTAGAGGTGGTGGTTATTCTTCTATGCCTTGGACGGGTGGCAGAGGAAAAGGTCCACTTAAATTGAGTGAAGAGGAAAAGACAAAGTTACTCTGCGAGCACTGTCAAGAGCATGGACATCTTGTGCAAAATTGTTTTAAATTGCATGGATACCCTGATTGTAAAAAATTTCAGAGAGCAGCAGAAACATAAAAGATCTGGGAGGAATACTGCAAATATGGTTGATGTTGTGGGAGACAAACATGAGATACATGAAGGAAGAAATGAGACTCAGCTGACAGATATCTCCAATCTTATAGACAGGAACTCACAAAGTTGATGGGAGGTAAAACAAAACCTGGATTGTAGGGATCAAGAGAAGGAAATCTAAATCATGCACACTTTGCTGACAGTGCATGTATCATGCTTCAACATACCACTGATTATGCTCTAACTAGCATTGAGTCTATTGATGCGGGTTCTTGGATTTTAGATAGTGGAGCAAGTAGACACATGCGTGCTTATCCTAACCAAATGTCAGAAATTGTTAATCTTGATAAACCTCTTTCTATTCTTTTGCCTAATGTTACTACCACTTCTGTTACCAAAATAGGAGTAGTGCACCTAACATACACTTTATTCTTATGTGATGTTCTTCTTGTTCCTAATTTCAAGTATAACCTTCTGTCAGTAGCCCAGTTTATCCAACAATCTAACCTCAAGTGTGTTTTCTTTCCTTCTTACTACCTTTTGCAAGACCTTGGGACTAACAAAGTGGTTGCTGCAGGGGAAACAGTTGGAAGATTGTACATTCTTAGGCCTCATTGTTCCTCTACTCATTTGTTAAATTGTAACCATATTTTTTTCTTTGTTAATACTGATGCTTTTACTCTCTGGCACAAAAGGCTTGGACATGCTTCTATTTCTGTGCTTGAAATTTGGGTTTCCTTAAACCATTTTGTACTATCACTCTTAAACAACATGTTCTTGAATATGATGTTTATCATAAGGCAAAAAAGCCTAGATTGCCTTTCCCTATTAGCCATTCTCATGCAGCACATTTGTTTGAGGTTGTAATCCTTGATATATGGGGTCCATATAGTGCTTCTTCTTTCATACATACCCCTTTCATGCTTATAATAGTGGATGATTGCAGTAGAGGGACTTGGGTGTATCTCAGGAGTCATAAAAGTCAAGTTCACTCAATTCTATCCAACTTTATAAATCTCATTGAAAATCAATTCAACATTACTATGAAGACTTTTAGAACTGAAAATGGGACGGAGTTTCTCAATAATAAATGTCAGCAATTATTTGCAGAATATGAGATTTTACACCAAATCACTTGTACATATACCTCCCCAGCAGAATGATAGAGTTTAAAGAAAACACAGACAACTGTTAAATATCTCTAGAGCCCTCATGTTCCAATCCGAACTTCCCTCAAAATTTTGGCCCTATTCTCTTCTTACCTCTGCTTACCTAGTCAATAGACTTCCTACTTTAGCCTTGAATTGGAAAACCCCTATGAGATACTCTATGGCACACACCCTGACTATTCTACTTTGAACCTTTTGGTTGTCTAGAATTTGCTACAACTATGGGACCTCATAAATCCAAATTCACCCTCAGGGCAAGTCAATGTGTATTTTTGGGATATATGACAGGAAAAAAAAGGATATAGATTGTATGATTTGGACATTCATGTCTTTCTTATCTATAGAGATGTTACTTTCATTGAACATACTTTTAATTTGCTACAACTATGGGACCTCATAAATCCAAATTCACCCTCAGGGCAAGTCAATGTGTATTTTTGGGATATATGACAGGAAAAAAAAGGATATAGATTGTATGACTTGGACATTCATGTCTTTCTTATCTATAGAGATGTTACTTTCATTGAACATACTTTTCTTTTCCACTCCATTCGTGTCTCCTCTGATCCTACCCCTTTACCTCTTACTTTTCTTGATTCAAACTCCCCTGAATCCTCGTATCCACCTCCTAAAATCTTCTAACCATCTGCACAACATGAATCCTCTTCTTCCTTGCCTAACTCTTCTCCTCCACTCAGAAAAACTGGTAGACCTAAACATACACCTGCTTGGCTCTTTGATTATGTCACTAATAATCTATTGATTCCATTGTCTCCATAGGACACCACTGAGTTACCCACATGTTCTACTTCTTCTTATCTTATTCACACCTTCCCTTATTTTGTTTCCCTTACACTTCATAGCACATATGTGGCCTTCTTGGCCAACTTGTCTAATATGCAGGAACCAGCAACATACACACATGTGTTAGATAAATGTTTTTATCAAGATATTGATGATTATGTTAAAATGAGTTTTTATACCAAAACAATGTTTATGAATGTTGTCCAAAATACTCCTAAATAATTTAAAATGTTTTTACTAATTTTTGGAGTATTTCTTAGAGTTTATTATTCGATAAAAAATTGGACAACATATTTAATATTTTTGTGTTAATTGGTTTTTACACCAAAACAATGTTTATAAATGTTGTCCAAATACTCCCAAATGATTTAAAATATTTTTACTAATTTTTTGAAGTATTTCTTGAAGTTTATTTTTGATAAAAATTGGACAACATTTCAATTTGGAGGTCAACCGGTCGCCCAAAAAGTCGACCGGTACCTGGAGAACGAACAAATTGAAATTGAACACTCCAGGAGTGAAATATTGAAGAGGGGGACCGGTCCAGCTGGGGGATGACCGGTCGCACTCTCCAGGAGTGAAATATTGAAGAGGGGATCGGTCGGTCGGGGGACGACGGCCGCACCCCTAAGATGCCGGTCGACCCCCCAAAACCCGCACTGGATCGCACTATTTTCTTCCAACGTTCAAAATTTTCTACAGGTCGACCGGTTGCCCTGTGCAATTCTGTGACAGAAAGATTGTACCGTTTGAACTCTTTGACAGCAAGATTTACTTTTCATTTTTGTACTATATTTCTACATCTTGTGATCCTCTTTTTGTAGACAAAAGTAAAGAGGAAGGAGTCTATGTTGGGAGCCTATGTTGGTGAAGACTCTTCTCTAAATAGAGGATGAATTAAAGACACAAGAGACAATAACAACACAAGCAAATACACAACAAGAAATCTGCAAATTTCCAAGCTTTCGTATTCAACACTCTTGTTGTATTTTATAGCCTAAGTATTTCACTTTCACATCTTGAGGTCTAGGCTTTATTTCTTGATTACACTTGCACTCAAATTGTAATATTCATTAATGAGTTGTAATCTTGATTTTTGTCATCATTCAACACAAGACATCCTTGTGAGTATTCTTGTAGAAAGAATACACTTGGGTGATCTAGGTGATAGGTGTTTCAAGAGTGTGGTGCTCTTGAGGTATTGAAGAATTTGGTATTCTTCAAGGTTGAAGATTGTGGTAATCTTCACAAGGTGCTGTTGGAGATTGTGGTAATCTTCAAGAGAGATTGTGGTAATCTCAAAGGTGGTGTTGTAGAAGAGCGTGGTGCTCTTCAAGGTGATGTTGTAAGGTGTTGTATTAATATTGGTAATTAATAAAATCTTTTTTCTTTTTGAAATCCATCCCGGAGATACTGAGGTGGTAGAGGATTAGGCCCTAGGTGGGTTGAACCTCTATAAATCGATGCGTGTTATTTACTTCCCGCACATTTACTATTGTCTTGGCTTGTTTGAATCGAAAAAGAGGGCTAAATCGAGAAAATGAAGATAATCTATTCACCCCCTCTAGATTATCGTAGCCGCTTGGACTTACAAGTGGTATCAGAGCCAAACTCTTTGGCAAGCTCGTTCCACATCGCGAGTGAAGAGGAACGATCATCGGCTACGAACGAAGTCTACCTTACCGGCGCCTCCACCACCAAACCACCACTATTCGATTCCAAAAATTTTATATTTTGGAAAGAAAGAATGGAATGCTATCTACAAGGTTGCGGGTTCAATATTTGGAACACAGTCGTAAATGAAGAATCCATTCCAATGATGGACACACCACACAAAGGCCTCAAAGAGCTCAATGATGAAGAGAAGAAAACCATATCTTTAAATGGTAAAGCTCTTAATGTTATTTATTGTTCACTTACCATTTTGGAATATGATCATATTGTAGGAATTAAATCGGCACATGATGTATGGAGAAAATTAGAAGAAGTATATGCAAATGAAAGGAGCCACTCAAAAGCATCTACTTCTCAAATGGATACAAACCCAACATGGGATGAGTTTCCTACAACTTCCGACATCGATGAAAACGAACGATGTCTTATGGGCTTCGAAGAAGAAAATGAGGTAAGTTCAAAACCCTCCACTTCTTATGATAATGAATTACAAAATGATTATAGTGATTTGCAAAATGATTTTGATGAACTTCAAAATGAATTCCAAAGCTTACTTGTTAAATACAAAAATTTGAAAAAGGAATTCAATATTTTGAAAATTGATAAGGATAATTATTTCCTCTTATGAATCACTTTCATGTGATCACACCACCACACTTGACAAGGTTAGAAACCTTGAAAAAGAAAATAGTACTCTTGTTGAGGATATTAATTGCATGAAAAATGATTTATCAAAATCCAACTTGAGTACCGATAAAATGATCGATATTATTGATGTTCATAGTTGTGATAAATTGAAACAAGGACTTGATCATAAGCCTAGTGTTGTTAATTATGTGAAAATAAATCAAGTCCCTATGCATGTTGGTCATTATGCTCCCAAAATTACTATTTGTTTTTATTGTGGTAAAACGGGTCACACGGTTAATACTTGTCGGGCTAGAAATAACTCTAATTATTATTGGAGACCTAAGAGTCTCAAAGCTAATTCCAAAGGACCCAAACACTTGAGGGTACCACAAAATAATGTCATATTAGGTACCCGGCGGAATAATAATCGAGGAAAATACATACCGCCAAGAAGACATCAAATGACCATTTCATTTGATCAAAGGAGAAGACAACATCAAAATAAATTTCTAAGAGGAAGACACTATCAACAATGGGAAGAACACAATCCTTGGAAATGGAGCAATTGGAGAAGCTATCATCAACAAGATAATTTTCAAAGGGGAAGATATCATCAACAATGGGAACGACACAACTCATGGAAATGACGTAATTGGTAAACCGTATCTCCTCATTTAAATATGCATTTTATTTTGTTATGCATGTTTTTATTTGTGCCTTAATTGTAAAATGAGTTTTCAAATATTTCTTAAAATTAAGGTATTCAATATATTTGTGTGTTCTTAAAATTTTTTTAAAAAAAGAGGACCTTGCATGTTATATTTAAATCTCTTGTGCATTTGTTTAAACTATATTGTTTTATCATCTCTTATGGATTTTTATGGTATAAGCATACTTATGACATATATCATTGCTCTAGCCTACACTATTACAATTATTCTTGTGTGCAAGACTTGTTCTAAGAATTGTGTAGGATTTATATATCTTCTTCAATGGTTATCCACTCATTATTTTCTCAAGAGAGAACCATAAGATATCGAGGTACGCTCACCATTGTTATTCATCTCATAGACTCGATATACTTTTGCCATATGCTTATGTGCTTGCTTTTCAAGATATTTCAAAGTATTTCATACAAGTGCCATATTTTAGAGGATTTTTCGATTTTTGAAAATTGTATTTTGATTTGATAAAACATTTGATTTTCATTCTCATCTTAGAATTATGCATTTGATTGCTCATATTCATTCTTGTCTAAACTTTTGTTCAAATGCTTCTTTTAAAATGAGGTCTCAACTATATGCTCTTGAATTTTTTCAAATTTCAAAAGAGAGCTTATATAGCTTCCTATAAGCTTATTTGAACTTACATGTTTTATGAAACTCTTGATGATTTGTTTGAAAGCATAGTATGTGTTACTTGTTATTATGTCTCTATTTTTCGATATTGTTATGCTCTTGTGCAAGATATCTTGATTATGATTTTGCAGAAATTTTTTGAATTTTGGAACAAGCTTGTTGACCAAGGCAAGGTTAGTAGCTCGAAAGTATCGTCAATGTATTGATTTTGATGTAACATTTGCACCCGTAGCACATTTAAAAGCTATTTACATTTTACTTGCCCATTCTTGTTTTAAGATAATTTCAAGCCTTACCAAATGGATGTTAAATCCAATTTTCTAAATGGTTTTATTCAAGAAGAAGTCTATATAAAACAACCTCTGGGGTTTAAAATTTTTTTAGGCCAAATGTTTTTTATAAAAGGCCTTGTATGATTTAAAACAAGTACCACGTGTATGGTATGATAGACTTAGCTATTTTTGCTAAATGGTTTTACAAGAGGTAAAGTTTATACTACTCTCTTTTTAAAAAAAAGGGTAAGATTGTTTACTTGTACAAATTTATGATATCATTTATGGTGCTACTAATGAATTATTGTGCAAGTTATTTTCTAAGTTGATGCAAGGTGAACTCAAGATGATCAAGATGGGGGAGCTAAAATTTCTTCATTGGACTTCAAGTTAAACAATGACAAGAAAGTGGTTGTAATTCACAATCAAAGTATACAAAAGTACCTTTGAAGAAGTTAGGCATTGAAGAAGGAAGAATCATCTCAACCTCTATGGCTACCAATGTAAAGTTTGACAAAGGTAGAGGAAGGCATATTGATTGACAAACATATTCGTATTCCTTTAGACTTGACATTTTCTATGCCTTATGTCTATATGCTCGAATTTTAAAACTATCCCAATGAATCTCATTAAAGTGTCGTTAAAAGAAATTTTCAAATATTTGAAAGGCACTTCTTCTTATGACTTGTATATCCAAAGTTTAAAACGTTCACATTTTTTCGGGATAACAAGTCCGGTGATAATAATTTTTCAAAATATGGTTCATTATAATCGAACTAAACATATTGAGATTCGATATATTTTTCTAAGGGATTGCGTTTCTAAAACGAAAAATTGAGATGTGTTTAAATCCGTCTCAAGGATAACTCGCGGATTTTTTAATCGTTAACCGCCGAGTCTTTTACCTCATTTCGAGCTTGATTAAGACATAAAGCATATTGAATGAGGTCTATGATTGCATTTTGCACGTTTTTAAAACTTAGGGGCAAAAAATCGGATTTTTAGTTCAAACCTCGGATTTTGGAAAATATAATGAACCACTGTGCTGACTGGGGCAAGGCCGATCGGTCGCCCATGCCCCCAACCGGTCGCCCTTAGCTATATTTTTGGTTAAAATCATTTCTGTTTTCAGTCACAGCTGTTTTGGTCTTTTGTATTCATTCTTCGTCCCCTACGCAAATTGCATACAAATTTCACTTCAAATTTATTTTATTGCATACATTTTATATTTTGGAATTCATTAGGCTCGATTATCATCATCATTGCTCATCTTTACCGATTAAATGGTAAGAATTTCTCTTTTTAATCTTAATTGGGTTGAACCCTTGAGAATGTGCTTATATCTTGGACTTACGATGAAATTCTTGTATTAATATGTTGTATATGATGATTGTTGATGATGAATATTGTTGTATTGCAATTGGTGATGAAATGTTTTGGCTTAAACAAATCACAAAGGCATTATATTTCTCTTGTTTTACTCAACACACGCCAAGTGTTCGACAAAATATTTCAATGAAAAATTCATCACCTACATGATTCTCTTGATTTGAAGAGTCTTATAAGTTTATAGAGATCATGTTTTATCAATCAAATGAGCATTTTTTTTCTCTTTTATTCGGAATTTAAGCTTAAATGTTCAATATGCTCGATAAATTGATTAAATTGCGCACTTTGATATAATTATATGATGTTTTTATCGTGCTAATATTTTTTTGATGATTCCAAAGGGGGAGAAACAGGAAATAAGCTTATACGCTCAAAGAAGCAAAAATAAGCTCGCAAGAAAAGCTATAAGCTAGAGCTCTTAAAAGCCAAAAGCTATGGATAACACTTAGTCCATGTGATGTATTATGGACTTTTATGTTTTACTAATGATGCTTTTGTGACAGGGGGAGCTTTTAATCTCATGAAATTCAAGCTTTTAGCTTGTAGTTGTTTGCTTATACTTATCTTTGTTATTCATGTTGATGGGGGAGCTTGTGCAAAAATGATTAAAAATTGCTCTTATCCTTGTGTTTGTACTTATGATGAATCTTGCTTAAAATGAATTGATGTTTTAGACCTGAAAATTTGTTGTTTTTTTAAAATCGTCTTCCTAAAATTGTTTTGGTTTGTAATCATCAAAAAGGGGGAGTTTGTTAAATAAATGTTTTTATCAAGATTTTGATGATTATGTTTAAATGAGTTTTTATACCAAAACAATGTTTATGAATGTTGTCCAAAATACTCCTAAATGATTTAAAATATTTTTACTAATTTTTGGAGTATTTCTTAGAGTTTATTATTCGATAAAAAATTAGACAACATATTTAATGTTTTTGTGTTAATTGGTTTTTACACCAAAACAATATTTATAAATGTTGACTAAATACTCCCAAATGATTTAAAATATTTTTACTAGTTTTTTGGAGTATTTCTTGAAGTTTATTTTTGATAAAAATCGGACAACATTTCAATTTGGAGGTCAACTGGTCGCCCAAAAGGTCGACTGGTACCTGGAGAACGAACAAATTGAAACAGAACACTCCAGGAGTGAAATATTGAAGAGGGGACCGGTCCAGCTGGGGCCGACCGGTCGCACCCTAGGGCGACCGGTCGACCCCCCTTCGACCGGTCGACCCCCCTGCAACCCGTACCTGGATCGCACTATTTTCTTCCAACGTTCAAAATTTTCTCAGGTCGTCGGTTGGTCACCCTGTGCAGTGTGTGACAGAAAAATTGTACCGTTTGAACTCTTTGACAGCAAGATTTACTTTTCATTTTTGTACAATATTTCTACATCTTGTGATCCTCTTTTTGTAGACAAAAGTAAAGAAGAATGAGCCTATGTTGGGAGCCTATGTTAGTGAAGACTCTCATATAAATTGAGGATGAATTGAAGACACAAGAGACAATTACAACACAAGCAAATACACAACAAGAAATCTGCAAATTTCCAAGCTTTCATATTCAACACTCTTGTTGTATTTTATAGCCTAAGTATTTCACTTTCACATCTTGAGGTCTAGGCTTTATTTCTTGATTACACTTGCACTCAAATTGTAATATTCATTATTGAGTTGTAATCTTGATTTTTGTCATCATTCAACACAAGACATCCTTGTGAGTATTCTTGTGGAAAGAATACACTAGGGTGATCTAGGTGATAGGTGTTTCAAGAGTGTGGTGCTCTTGAGGTATTGAAGAATTTGGTATTCTTCAAGGTTGAAGATTGTGGTAATCTTCACAAGGCGCCGTTGGAGATTATGGTAACCTTCAAGAGAGATTGTGGTAATCTCAAATGTGGTGTTGTAGAAGAGTGTGGTGCTTTTCAAGGTGATGTTGTAAGGTGTTGTATTAATATTGGTAATTAATAAAATATTTTTTCTTTTTGAAATCCATCCTGGAGATACTGGGATGGTAGAGGATTAGGCCCTAGGTGGGTTGAACCTCTATAAATCGACGCGTGTTATTTACTTCCCGCACCTTTACTATTGTCTTGGCTTATTTGAATCGAAAAAGAGGGCTAAATCGAGAAAATGGAGATAATCTATTCACCCCCCCTCTAGATTATCGTAGCCGCTTGGACTTACAACATGCTAGTAAGTATTTTGAATGGATTGAAGCCATGGATAAGGAACTCCAGGCTTTGGACGCTAATGAAACTTGGGAGCTTGTTCATTTGCCTCCTCGAAAACAAGCTATCGACTGCAAATGGGTGTTCAAAACCAATTTAAATCATGATGGTAGTGTGGATAGGCATAAGGCCAGACTAGTGGCCAAGGGTTATCATCAAGTGTATGGTGTGGATTATATTGACAGTTTTTCTTCTGTAGCTAAAATGGATACTGTCAGGGTTTTGTTGGCTGTTGCAACCATGAGAAAATGGTATATTCACCATCTTCATATCAATAATGCTTTATTCCTGGGTATTTGAAAGAGGACATCTATATGACTCCCCCTGAGGGTTATCTCAAAGCCTCCCCAGGACAGGTATGTTACTTGAAGATGAGCCTTTATGGCCTCAAACAAGTCTCTAGACAATGGAATACAGTTGCTTGAAGCTTTTGGCTTATGGTTTCAAGCAATCAGTGCATGATCGTTGCCTATTTGTTTTTATCTCGGTAATACTTTTCTAGCCTTGGTGGTTTATGTTGATGATGTATTGATCACTGGATCTAATGAGGATGATATTGTTGTTGTTAAGAAGTATTTGGATCAGTTGTTTACTATTAAACTTGGGCTATGCCACATATTTTCTTGGCATTGAGTTAGTGATTAGTGTGAGTTTTGTATGTATTTTAGGGTATATTTATGGCTATAATTGTTTATAAACATGCAATAACTCATTTGAAATGGTATATATTCGCTCTTTGTGCAAAAGGTATTACGCTTTGCTCGTTTTGTAGGAATTTAACGATATTTGGAGTGATTTGGTGACAAATACGAGCATTGCGACCTAGATTCATCAAGAATCAATCGATTACACCCAATTGGAAGCCAACTATATGGAGTCTTAGAGTCATAATAATGATTCATGTGCCAAAAGAAGCATGGATGATCAAACAATGAGGGGATTCATAAGAAAAATCCATTCGAGACGCGTTTGGAACTTCCAGCACTAGCAGGGTTTAGTAGTTTGGCCATAACTCTCTCTACAAAATTGATATTGAGCTGATTCAAGCGGCTATGGAAAGCTAAGAGAGAGGGCTACAACTCTTATGAGGACCCCGCGAGCAAATTCTGACGTTTGGGTGGCGCACGGGCAACCCGTGCGTGGACGCACGACCCATGCGCACCTGAAGGCACTTGAAGGTTTTGAGCATGCCTACGGCTTCGAGCATGGGTAACCCGTGCGTGGGAGGATGGGTAACCCGTGTGTGGGTCGCTGAAAATTGATTTTCCTACGGATTTGAGCACAGGTAACCCGTGCGTGGGCGCACGACCCGTGCGTCTGTGCTGGAATGTACAAAAATGACAGCACATTGACCTAGGCTTCTAAAAGGGTATAAATACCACTTTTTGGGGCGCACACCAGAGAGGGGAGGTCTGTAAAAGACCCAAGAACACAAAAAACACATCAATTTCATCAAGGAAGAATCAAGGGAAGAATTAGGTCGAATCGGAGCTTGAGGATTGAAGATTAATCGAGAGATTATCCATTTCCCTAAGTTTTCTCATTCTTTGTGCTTTAATCTTTCATTTTAACTTGTCATGAACATGAACAATTTGTCTATGGGTCGTTTATTTGTAATGAGTAGCTAAATTTCTTGTGATTTCTGGGTTTTGGAAGTAGATTAATTGAACTCTTGTTGAATGTTTTAGTCTTAGTTGAAGTTATTGTCTTGAAAGCCTATTTGAGTACTTTATGCTTATTCTTGTTTTATCATTTGGCCAATGATTTAGCATGTTTGACATAGTGATTCATAATTCAAGAGATGAGTTTCAATATTAGATCTTGAGTACTTGACATGAATATTTGCATAATCGAGAGGTTTGTGATATTTGTAAGGATTTATGATCTTTTGTGCTTTTGGGAGTTCTGTATCTTATGTTGAGTAGAGATGCTAGCATAGATATTTCAATCTACGTTTTATATACATCTCGAGAGGGGGGATAAAACATATGTGTGATCGTTTTATAGGTATATTGATAATAACTTTGGATTTGATTAAATCGGACAACAAGAGAAATATTAATTGAAACCATAACCCGGGAATCCATTTCATTCCCTTGATAATTCCATTATTATTTTCATCTTGTGTTTTTGTGGTTATTCTTGCCTTTACTTCCACAACAATCATCAAACTTTCGATCGTCTAAATAAAAATAAGACTATTTTAGTTCAATACTTAGTGCATAAATTTATTAGTCTCCGTGGATACGACCTTGCTTACCCTATTCTATAAACTACACCGTACACTTGCGATGAAGCTAAAAATAAGGCGAACAGTTAGCTAGGGGTACACAAGGGTTGTTCCTTAATCAAAGAAAGTATGTTTTGGACATTGTGAAAGATGTTGGTATGCTAGATTGCAAGCCAGCTTCTACACCATTTCCTCCAGGCTTGAAATTGGTTGCTCAGGGTGGGACTCTTGTACCCAATCTTGATCAAGATATGATATCGACCGCAGCTTCTCTACTTACTCCTTACTTTACTCATTGGGAGACTGTTATGCATGTTGTTCAACAGCTAAGTCAATTTGTGACTTCCCCTTACTTTACTCATTGGGAGACTGTTATGCATGTTGTCCGTTATCTCAAAAGATCTCCCTCTTTTGGTTTGTTCTATTCGGCTGATGGTATTGTTGTTCGGAGGCTTATAGTGATGCCGATTGAGGGGCTTGTTTAGATACTAGGAAATCTCACATTGGCTATTGTGTTTTCCTGGGTCATTTCCCTTATTGCTTGGAAGACTAAGAAGCATGCTACGGTCTCACGCTTTTCAGCTGAAGCTGAGTATAGGGCATTGGGAAGCACAGTTTGTGAGCTTCAATGGCTTTTGTATTTGCTTCATCATCTTGAGGTCTCATTCCCTATGCCTATTCCTATTTGGTGTGATAATCAGGCGGCATTGCATATTGTGAAGAATCATGTGTTCTATGAGAGAACCAAACATCTCGATATTGACTGCCATTTGGTTCGCAATCAGTATAAGGATGGGTTTGTTCTCCCTCAGTCGATTTCTTTTTCTCTCCAGCTTGCAGATTTCTTTACTAAACCTCTGGGAGTTGGTGCTTTTGCTAAGTTCGTTTTCAAGTTGGGTATGGTTGATGTACACCACACTTATGTTAGTTAGCACAATGATATTAGTAGTCAAATAAAAGTTGCTATTTCATTTTTTACACTTTCTTCATACTTGGGAGATATAAATACTGTACTTCTTCCCCCCTACAAACAATGCGTGAATAACAGAATTTTTGTTTTTCCCTCCAATTGTTCTTCCATCTTAGCACTATCTTAGCTCAATTGTCGATGAAAGCTAGTTTTCTACAAATTGTGTGGGATAAACTGGATTTTCTTGTGTATTTGAGGAATTGGAATACTTATTGAAAGATCCACTAAATTTATCAACCATGCTGAATAAATATTTGAAAATAAGATAAAAAAAATATGAGAAGATGAAGACTACAATTGTACTAGAAAAATATTATGTTTAAACAAATAAGTGAAAAATATGAGGAGGTAAGAGTTATATTTATGGATATGAGATAAGTTGGTTCAGAGTTGTTCTCATTTTTATCTATTAAAGCCACCCTCAATTTTCTAGTTGTTGTAGACTATTTTTTATTTTATACACAATAAGGAAAACTAGAAATTCAAACGGTAATATTGTTCAAACAAACAAAACTCCAATTTTTTTGTAGCCGACATCCATTTTCCGCGGATCCCAATGCGCCACGCGTGTGTGCAAGTTACCGTTCAAAGAAATTGAGGCGTGCAACTCACTTCTCCATTTACTAATGTGTAGTCTTTATTATTGAGTTGTGTTTTGAATATCAAACTCAACTTTGTCTTTTACAATTAAAAGCTACTTCCACAATGGGGATTAAATTATTAAGTTGGCTTAAAGTATTTTTGAGTTGGGTTTTGAGCTGCCATTGCAGCTACCCTTAGTGCGATTAAGTAAACCCGCACTAGTGTGCAGTTGTGATCAGATATAGCCATAAATGCTAGGTTTGAGGGGTGAGATTAAACCTTTTTTATGAAAAATGACAAAAAAAAAAAAGAAACAATTTTCAACTATATTAAAGGCAATTTTATTATTAATGGTGGATAAGAGAGATTCAAAATTTTGTTCTAACTTTGTATTCCATTTTTCAGATGAATTCAACCAATATAAGTTATGCATATATGAACGATAATACTAATATACATGTACCGTGTAAATTAAATGAAACACCAATTTTACGATAAAGATTCAAAATTAATAGAAAAACACTCTCATATTTCTCAAATCCAGTAATAAATTGTGTATCTAAAATTGTCATTCTCTTATCTAAGGATATGAATTAAGATTTCATGTTCTTTTACCTTCACAAACTTGTTATCTGAAATAGCCATTCTATCCAAATGTTTTGACTTTCGTGTTTCAGTTTTAATTGGTTCACTGCAAAGGATATAACTGAATTGGGTTAGGTCTCAAAGCCCAGTAAATGTTGACTGGACAAGTAGACCATGTATCTGAGCCCAGTCCACCAATAGATGCCACGTGGCACACCAGTAGTGGTGCCCGCGATAAGGCATCCAATCCATCTATATGTGGTTAGAAAATGGAAATGTCACGGCCGTATCATTGATCCAACGGCCAAATCCCACCAAATTCAAGAAGATTAAATCCAGACCGTAAAATCCGCACAAACCAATTACAAAGAAGGGAGTAGATGGCATTATAAAAGATGGGTTACTACACAAGGCTTTCCAATTAGAAAGAAGTGTGTGTGAATTAAGAGTTGGAAAAAAAAGAGAAAAAGAATGGCTTCCTCAATGATCTCCACCGCCACCGCCGCCGTGAGCCGCTCCACCTCGGCTCAGGCCAGCATGGTGGCTCCGTTCACCGGACTCAAGTCGGCCGCCGCTTTCCCTGCCACCCGCAAGAATGCTGACATCACCACCCTTGCTAGCAATGGTGGAAGAGCCTCTTGCATGAAGGTACACAAATTAGTCAATTTCCAATTTAAATATCGGGAAAATAGTTTTTTTGGTATGTAATTTAGACTATTTGGAGATTTAGTAATCACCTTTACTTTTGATATAATATCTTCTAAAAGTTTATACATTTAGTCCAATTTAACCAAATTGTGTATTTTACAGAAATTACTAAGTACGGCCGATGGACCACTAACGTGTCTAAGAATTATAAAAATTTTGGTGATTCGGTGAAAAAGTGAACATGTAAACTAGATTCAGTACTTAGATGGCAATTTTCTAAAACTTTTGACAAGTTTGTAGCTCATCGGTCGTAATGACCAATTTCTGATAAAATTATATAATTTCGGTCAAAATTGGACTAAATGTCTAAATTTATAAAAGATATTGGACCAAAATTTAAATATGACTACGTAGAGGACTATATGTCCAAGCAGTCAAGTTACATGACCAAAAAAATTATTTTCCCTTAAATCTCAATTAACCACATAGTTTTTCTTTCTTTTTTCCCTTTTCAAGTGTATAAATTTATGCTACATCTAATAAATTCTTTTATCTTTCAATGTAATTTTGGTATACATTTATGCGAGACACTAATCACATTGACACCGAACGAGCTCGATGCATATATAATCATCCAATTTAGAAGCATTATTATAAGTTAGACTTGTAAAATAATGAAATAAATTTAAACCATGCATAAAAGTTAACTATATGCAAATTTCTTTATTCTAAAGTTATTAATCTGATTATTATGGTATTTTTTATACAGGTGTGGCCCACAGTTGGACTGAAGAAATTCGAGACATTGTCATACCTTCCTGATCTCACAAGGGAACAACTCCTCAAGCAAGTCGAATACCTTCTCCGCCAAAAGCTCATTCCCTGCCTTGAGTTCGAGTTGGAGGTCCATATTAATTTTTTCTTAATTTTCTATTAATTTTCATTAATTATATATTTACCCTCCAAGTTTTAACAATTATCTTACTTGTATGCGCCTATGGTAACATCATAAAGGTTTTGTAGTTACTAGAGTTGGTGTATATGCATATATATAATATAGGGATAATTACAAAAAATTCCTTGAGGTTCGGGTAAATTATAAAAAAAATCAAGATATGTTTTAAATTTACAAAAGCTCCCATCATCTCTATTATATTTAAGAGAATAACTGTAATATTCCTGTAAATATCAGGGGAGGTTCTGAAATATATTTTTGCATATAAAGGGGTAAATATAAGATGGAATCAAAACCTAAAGGTTTTTTTTTTCACAATTTTCAGAAATCTCTGAATGTTTTTGTAATTAGCCTGAACCTCAGGTTTTTTCTTTCGTGTAATTATCCCTATAATATAACATATATTATTCAAATTTTTTATTTTTTTAGTAAATGAGACAACTGACATTTATCTAAAGTGTATAGAGATGCGCCAGTCTAGTACTCGTACATATCAATGTTACTTGAATTATATATTATGTAAGTAAGATTACTTGATTATTGAATGTAAATCCACTAGGCATATATGAAATAGGAGTATACATGTTACACTTCAAATGTGTAGAAATTATTAACTTGTTATACGCCAAAAATTGCAGCACGGATTTGTGTACCGTGAGCACCACCACTCACCAGGATACTATGACGGACGTTACTGGACCATGTGGAAATTGCCAATGTTCGGGTGCACGGATGCAGTGCAAGTGTTGAACGAGCTAGACGAGGCAATCAAGGCTCACCCGGACGGCTTCATTAGGATCATCGGATTCGACAATGTTCGCCAAGTCCAAATCTGTAGTTTCATTGCCTACAAGCCCGCTAAATACTAAGGAAACTATGAAAATTTGATGTGGGTTCTTGATTTCTCATCGTACGTGGGATGTTTTGTTCGATCATTTCTTTGTTTCTGTTAAGATTTTTGAATTTGTGATTCCCTCTCTTTTTCCTTCTCGGATCTCCGATGGAGTAGGATTGGAATGTATGAGGATAAATGTTGTAAACAATCATTTTAGTTAATAAAGTTCAATGCATATTGATATTCTACCCTTGTTTATTAATTTATTTATTTTCATTAGAATTTTTAGTCGTTTCCCACTCAAACAGTTGATACAATGACAATAGTATTTTCCATCTTGTGTCGTTCGATTTAGTCGAACAAATTCCAGAAACTTTTCAACTCCTCTCTCATATTCTCGCTTATACAATTTGCATTCATCCAACATCGATTCATTTTTGTCCTCTTATCAATTGTGTCAATACCTAATAACCTATTAATTAGGTTAAAATTAAATTAGTGTGCCTTTCTAATCTTGATCCTACTAATTATTTTTGATATAATTTATAAGTGTATTTATTATGTGCCCCCATTATAAAAAAATCCTGGATCCGTCTCTGGCTTCTAGATGCAAAAAACAACTAAATTTTCCATGTACAAGCTGATAATCACTTTTTCTAGAGTTTGCAAATTATTTTATTGTCAAAAGTCGAGATGTAAACTGAGATGTAAACAATAAGTGCGAAAATAGCTGAGAATAACTTTTTTTAGAGTTTGCAAACACTCCTAATATTCTGGTTGCATGCCTACAATAAATTATGTTTGTTAATTTTCCTCTCAAAGGTGACTATGAGTTAGATCTAAGGAGTGTTTGCAAACTCTAAAAAAAAGTGATCTTCAACTTCATATGGAAAAAATTCTTGAGAATCACTTTTTATTTAGAATTTGCAAGCAATCCAATATTTCATGAGTAAGATTCTTGGTTTTACAAAGTTAAATGAGGCAAAATAAGAAATTCCACATTTGCAAACTGGTTTTTTTTTTAGCCAAGATTTCGAGAAACGTCTTTTTAGTGATTGCAAAACACTCCCAAAATAGCCATAAACATTCCAGTAGCTTTGTTTTCAACTTCGGAAAAATTCCACACCGCTTTGTAAGAAAAAAAATAAACTGTTAAAAAAATGGTCTTTTCATTACCAGAAATAAACAAGACGTACATAAACATGGGCAAAACCAGTTAAGAAACATAATAGTAGCCCAAGTGAAATTTGTCAATAATTAATGGATCTAAACTTGCAGAGTGCTACCAAGAGTAACAAAATTAGTATTGTAACACAAATTTTTTGTCCGCAAATATTACAAAAAAAAGGTAATGCAAATAAAATTTATTGAATCAAACGAAATAAAAGGAGTACAATTCCTAATAATCCTCCAATTTTCTCTCAAAAATAATATTTGAATATTTGAATGTAGATTTGTCACTTGATCTCCTTCGAGCTTGAATTTGAGCTGAAATAATGTTAATTCGATGGCTTGACAGCTTAATCCCAAATTAAACATTGGACTTGAATCGAATCATTGATGAACGCCTTGAATCGCGTCTTGAACACCGTGGACTCTTCTCTAGGATTGTTGTATGTCTTTGAATTATGAAGAGGACCCCTATTTTTAATGGCAAAAACTCGTATAAAACCGTCTTACGGGTCTCAATCCGTAAGACGGATCCTGCCTGACCTGCGACCCGCCAGGTTTTTTAATTTTTTTTTCTTTTCTCTCACACGTTCTGTCACACGTTTTTTCTCATTCCCGTTTCTCACTCTAAGAAACGTCCGCTCTCACTCTCTGTCACACCGCGCTCTCTCTCTCAGAAATTAGGGTTTAATTTCCCTTCGATTTCCTTCAATTCCCGTCAAATTTCAGTTTTGTGACGCTCTCAGAGTAACGTTTTCTCACGTTCGAGGTTGGTTCGGCTGATTTATGTCACGTTCCCACGTCCGACGTTAGGGTTTTTGATTTTCTGGCATTGACGTTCTATAAAGTTCTATCAAGGTTTTTTGTCACGCTCGAGTTCCCTCAAGGTTTCCATCGAACTGCAACGCTTTCTCAACCTTCGTAGGTAGATTTGTCAACCGTAGTCCGAGTTCTCTCACTTTGCAAAGGTATTTCCGAGTATCTCATGTTCTTTACATCTTCTTCTTGTTCTCTTAGTTTTGTTAGTAGATACATTGGTGTTATTTATTTGTAATTTTTGGGGAACAATGACATCTAAAAGTAACAAAAATTCGCATAAAAGTATCATATATTTGTTCAAAAGTATCAATTTTTTTTAACCTAGTTTATGGATTTTTGTTCGTTTGTTGTTAAATGGAACTACAAGTATCTGAAATTGCTCCAAAAGTATTAGTAAATGACTTAAAAGTACCATGCATATGCCCTCCTGCCTGTACATTGATATATGTGATTTATGGAGTCCTGATTTTTTATTTAAATTCTGCGTGTCTTTGTTGAGATATGTGTTTATGTTGCTTGAATTTTTATTTGTTTAATATATAATAAGTCTGAAATATATGTGTTTATGTTGCTCGAAATTGTGTTTTAAAAGTGTTAGTGTTTTGCATATTTGTAGATGGTTCGGCAGAAAATCTTGATACATGGTAGAGGAAGGGGAATGGGAAGGGGAAGGGGAAGAAGCAGCATGGGAGAAGGCAATGTAGAAGAAAGCCCGAAGAAAGAAGATGTTAGTCAAGGGGATACTGTGGACAAGCATTTGGCAGACGAAGGAAATGTCAAGACATTGAAAAAAATGATGATAGAGATGTTAGTCGAGGGACGGGACGCCGTGGACAAGCATTTGGCAGACGAAGGAAACCCTGTTGAAGACATTGAAAAAAATGAGGACAAAGATGTTAGTTTTCATTTCCTGTTGTTTATGTTAATATATTTTTTTAAAATAGTGTATTGATTTTGTATGTTCATGTTAAAATTCTGGTGTTATTTGTAAATTTCCGGCGAACAATGATGTTTAAAGTATCAGAAATTTGCAGAAAAGTATCATAAATTTGTCCAAAAGTATCTGAAATTTCTTGAAAAGTACCAGTAATTGAGTTTTTGATTTTTTTCTTTAAATTATGTGTGTTTTTGTTGATATATGTCTAAAAAGTATCAGTGTTTATCATATTTGTAGGTGGGTCCAGGAGAAATTGTTGACACGGAGGGGAAGGAAGCGAGGGGAAGGGGAAGAAGGAGCCCGGGGAAATGTTCTTGAAGATACTCAAAAGGCCGAGGATAATGTTGATGTAGAGGAAGTTGCTCAAGACAAACCGAAAGCTTGATGTAGTTGAACCTCGAAAGATCTAGCCGAAAGCGTAAATCTCGGAGTGAGAAAATTGGAAAGCGGGATTCTAAAAGTCCCGAAAGAAAATCAAGTATCGAGAGAAAGATACTAAGAGGTTTGTGCACTTTTGTCCTGTTTCTTTTTAGTATCTAAACATTCATTTGATATAGTCATGTATTAGTCCATTTGGAATTTCCTTAAAAGTATCATTTTTATACTTTTAAGTACGAAAATGGCCTTAAAAGTATCGATTTTTTATATCATGTTTTTATATCAAGTACTAATATGGTGTTATATTTCTTGCGGCAGTTTTACGCTATGTAGACCTCAAGATCTTTTTGATATAGTTAATGATTTGGTGATAGACAGAGGGAGGATATCAAGAGCATCGGCTTTGGGGGATGTTGAAATTCTTTGGTGAAACAACTTCTGCTCAAATGTTGTCGTGGCTCGTCAAGAGATTCAACGGGGCGAGCCGGATTTTTAGCGTTGACGATATGAGAAGGTTTGTCATAACTCCCGATGACATATGCGATGTATTTTTATTGTCGATGAACAATAAGGACGTATTATTTTATAAGAAGGGTGAAACTTTGGATGAAGTTATCGAGTTTAAGAACAAAGTGGGTATTGATGGGAGTTCGACACCCGGTTGGGTTTTGAAACAAAAATTGATGAACGACTATAAAGAAGGGGGTGATGATTTCAAAAGGCTATTTGTGTTATGTAGCCTTTCTACACTTTTGACACCAAGTGCGAATCGCACTGTAGATGTTTCATGTTTTAAATCTTTAATTGATGTAGATGGAATCCGACATTTTTGGTGTTCGTTAGTGTTGGAAAGGTTATGTAGATCAGTGGATAAGTTTAACAAGAAGTCCAAAACACACATAAGTGGTTGCCTTTTGGCCTTGCAAATCATATATTTTCATCGTATTAAATGGCAAGGTAAATCGAACCTTGAGTCGCCACTTGTTCAACATTCGATGACGGAGAAAATAAGAAAAAGAGCGAAAGATGAGAAAAAGGCTGGCGATTTTGGTCGGGGTGATGTTGAAAACATCTATCCTATTTCTCGTGGGGTTAATTTGAAAAATATTGAGAAAGGTGATGTGGAGAAAGGTGGTGATGGAAAGAATGTTGGAGAGAACCTTGATGTTGGGAAAAGCTTGACTGCAAGCAAGAAAAAAAAAAGGGAGAGATCTGGGACTGAGAAAACAGGGAAAGATGATAAATCTTCAAGGTTGATCCAGTTTGAAATACCCCCAGGCTACCCAACCAATGCCAAGGTTGAAAGTCAGGCAAAAGATGTAAGTATGTCCAAGTATCAGTTTACTATTAAAAAGTATCATTTTGCTTGAAAAAGTATCATTTATTTTTGAAAAAGTATTATGTTTCATTGTTTGATATTATTATTTTCTATGTTTAAAAGTATCCATTTTTAGCATAAAAGTATCCATTTTTAGTTAAAAAGTATCACTTTTTAGCAAAAAAGTATCACTTTTATATTGCGACAAGTGATCTAAAACTGTCACTTTTTTCTTCGGGGTGTCGATAAAGTTTGCTTGTTGCTGAAAAGGGACATGGAAGTTATAACCCATTTCCACATGGAACGATTACGTTTGGAAATGCAGAACAAAGAAGCAGATCCTTCATCTTCACCGGACGATGAATTCTTCTCCAATGCCAAACTTCATGAGTATATTGATGAAGTTGTGAAGAACATTCAAAAAATGAAAGAACGGAAGGATTCAATGCCTAGGTTTGATCTGTTGACGCCTGAGCCAAAGTCACAAGAAGCAATAATCGATGAACCGTTAGGTGACGATGCCCCTGATAATGAAATGTTTGAAAGTCAAGTTCAAGGTAATTCAAGTGATATATTAGAAGTATCAGTTTTTCTTAGAAAAGTATCATGTTTTCTTAGAAAAGTATCATTTTTCTTATAAAAGTGACATTTTGTTTTTCTTTTGTATGTTTTTGGAGCAGGATGATTGGTCATCAAGAAAATGAATTTCATTGTGAATTTATGAAAAAGAACAATCGCTACTTGATGGAATGACACCAAAACGGAGAGATGTTGTTGACTTGTTTTTCCGAGCATAGTTCTAAAAGAGAGTAAGTAACAATAAGATAATATATTGAAAATTTATTATTTCATTGAATTCTTATTACTCACATGCTACTATTATTTGTGTTTCAGCGAAAATGTTTTTGCCCACGGAGGGCATTCGTTTATTGCCTTTGGTGATAGAATTGATTCATTACATGATGCATACTTGATTTATTCAAGTGTCATTGATGTATGGACACTTATTTTAAACAAATCAGTTGGTCGGGCAAAGAATTCTGGACATTTTTATTTCAACACTCAACATTCTGTAAGTAATATTTTAATCAAATCTTTTTATGTTTATTTCAGTTTTTTGATCTTTTTTGTTTTTCTTGCAACAGTTGTATCTTGTAGCTTGTTTTGATGGGAAAAGCTCTAGAAGTGAACTTAGAGGTTGTTGGAGGGCGTGGTTGAGTACCTTGAACAAACCGAACAACATTGACCGAGTAAGATTTTTTTAGTATTTGCTTTCAAAAGTATATCATTTTACTTGATAAGTTTATAATTTTGTTTCAAAATATGTTGCATCATTTTGGCATGCTAATTTTTGTTGCTGAAAGTATCACAAATTGTTTTATGTTAACATCTGAAAAATTATTTGCATTCTGCATGTTATATACCTGATGCTCAAAGTATTAGAAATTGCATCAAAAGTATCAGAAATTATCTGGAAAGTATCAGTTTCTTTGTTAACAAAATGGTGGAGTCTGTTATTTTAAAAATTTGTAGATCTTTGTACCATATTGCTACCAAGGCCATTATATTGCCAATGTCATCAATTTTGTTGACAAGAAAGTGCATGATGAAGAGGTTGTTGATCAGTATGTTGGTCTCTCGAAGTTGGTGGTACAGTATCATATGCATTTGTTAACTTTTTATTATGTTTAATAACAATTACAAATATATGCCATTATATTGTTACTCTCCACAGCATAAGCAAATGTCACTCTTCCTCGAAGAGGAAAATCATCCAAAAGCTGGAGAAGTTAAATCATATATCTGGGAAAATTTGCCATTCAAATGGCAAACAAATCAGACCAATATTGATTGTGGTGTTTTCCTCATGCATCACATGGAAAATTTTGCCGGGAAAGTTTACTCATCTCCGGATTTGTCTAAGGTATGAGAATTTTTCTGTTTCTATAGATGTTTATTTATAATTATTTTATCCTGCTTTTTTATATCGTGTTTTTTTTAAGGTTGTGGAAAGACGTAAATTGAGAGCCAAATATTGTGCTAGAAATCATTTTATCGAGTTTAATGAATTGAGAGTGGAGATAGAGCAACAAGTGCTCAAATTCAAGGAAACGATCACATTTGAACCTGTCAAAAAACCCTCCAAGAAAAAAACAAAAGAAAGGCACGAAGAAACCGAAAAAATGATGAGATAGTATATTTTCTGAAATTTGTAAATGTTGAGATTGCTTATGTTGGTAGTCATTTTGTAATTAAATGCTGAATAGTAGCTGATATTCTGCGAATGTTGGTGGCCATTTTGTTATTATTATATGTTGAATAGTAGATGATAAATGTTTGTAGTCGTTTTGTTAATGATACTTCTAGTTTTGCATTGCAATGTTAGTTTTAAGCACTGAGTGCTGAATTTATTGAATGCGTGTAGGTGATGTGTTTTCTGATTTTTTTTTATCATGTATACTTCTAAACAGGTTATAAGTACCAGTAATTATTTAAAAAGTATCAGTAATTACACGAAAAGTATCAGTATCCTGCATTTGCATTTTTATATTTTGGTAATCTAATTGCATACTTCTAAAAAGGCGAAAAGTATTAGCAATTATGTAAAAAGTATCAGTAATTACACGAAAAGTATCAGTATTATGCATTTGTAATTTTAAATTCTGGAAACCTAATTGCATAATTCTAAACAGCCGAAAAGTATTAGTAATTATGCCAAAAGTATCAGTAATTATACGAAAAGTATCAGTATCCTGATAGATACTAAGAAGTGATAGATTTAAGAATCTAACATTTAAAATTCTGAAAATTGATAGATTTCAGAAAAATATATCTAAAATCACAAGTGTATAAAAAATTGCATCATTGCAATTGACAAATTTAACTAAAATATCTCTAAAATAACCGAGGATTTGAGTCTTTGAACCAAACTCCTTTGCTTGAGAATAATTAGAGACGTCACTTGTTTTTTCTTTCTTTTCCAAACTTCCCTTTATTCTTTTTCTTCTCCCCTTTGTTACAGATCGTGTGGGATCTTGCAATGTGTTAGTTGTACTTGAAACAGCAGACGATTCGTTTTGCCCAATAGAATGTTGCACATTTGTCAAGGCACTAATAGCAAGAAAATCCCTTTCATAACCTTCTTCAATGATTCTCCTTACTTCTTCATTTCCTTGGCATTTCAACACAAGATCATAATATCTTCGAGCCATTTCATGACGCCAAGGAATGCAATCATTAGGCTTGTCAGGCTTCTCAACTCTCTTATTTAAGATGTCCCATACTTGAGATTTTGTCATTCTTGTCCATCTCTTAAGAATATATATTTAGGTATCTTGACATGAGAATGAAGATGGAGGACCCGTAATGAATGGAAACACAAAATACCACATTCTTCAAATTTCTTACAAGTGCACGTTACCATGTTTCGCGTGAATGGATCAAACATCACCTTACTTACACCTCCATCCCCAATATGAGAAGAAACATCATAAACATTCAATATCTCATCATTATGAACTAGAGTGCAAGTAGTAGAAATTGATGCGATAAACTCACTCTCAAAGTCTTTAAACATTGTTAGAGTGTATACCTCAGAAGCGTGCTTTAACAACTCATTCAATGGTATGGAAGTCGATGGTATTGATCTTGATGATTGAAACTCATCATTTTGTTCTTTCATTCTCCAATTCTTCACCAATTCCTTAAAAATTCCATAAAAATCAGTCAAACTTGTCGTCTTCTTTGCATTAAATCCCATGGCGTTGTTAGTACTTTCACTCCTTTGTGATGAAAGTATTCCAGCAGAAAAGAAATCTTCGCTCAAGGCTGTGCACCATTTTTCCTTTATCTCATACAATCTTTTAAACCATGTTTGATCCTCCAATCCGTACGTTGAAATCATGTTACTCCAAGAGTTCTCAAAATCAACTTCATCCGTACAACCTAACAAGCATTTTCTAAATGCATTCTTAAATGAATCTTTTCGATTGTCCAAACCTCGCTTATGTGCATTCTCGGTAAAGATGCCATTGACATAGCCTATGTTTTGTCTCAGAGAATACCTGCATGAATAATTCACTGTTAAAGTATCACTTTTTCGAGTAAAAGTATCAGTTTTATGCGATAAAGTACCATTTGTTGAATTCAGCCACAAAAACAGGGGATCAGTAAACTAGATGAAAAAGAAAAATAATATAGTCAAAGTATCAGTTTTGCAAGTAAAAGTATCTATTTTATGTCTTAAAGTATTATATTTTCAATTCAGTTACAGTACCTTTTCTATCGCGTTAGAAATCGCTTGGTCTTGGTCGAGTGAATATAGTTATTGGAAACTTTCCTCCCATGGCTTTTTAAAAACCTCAAAAACCATTCGAATATTTGATCTTTTCGTTTGATAAGAACGCACAACCAAACATCACATTTTTTCAATGATGGTTGATACCAACTATTGGAGCACATATCAAATTATATCTGTTTGTGCGATATGTTGTGTCAAAAATGACTACATCCCCAAATATTTCATAATCCTTTCCCATCATCGAATCTCTCCAAAAAAACATTGCTCAATTTTGCCATCTCATCCAGCTTAACTCTGAAATAGAAGTCCTCCTCATCAGTTTGTTGTTGGTACAACATTTCAACAAGTGTTTGTGCATCCCCACCTTCTATTTCTTTTAATTTCAGACGATTCACAAAATTTAGATGATCTTTTATAGTGTGTCCAACACTATAATCTCCTCGAGCTTCATGTGCCATATAACGGTAAGAATCTATCGGTCTCATTCCGGAAGAGACCATATATTCTATCACTTTGCCCTTTTCACTTGTAAACTTTATCTCAGAACGATGAAGGTGGTTCCACTCTTTTCTTGTAAATGGATGATTATGCTCCGTGACATGGCTCAAGACTTCATAAAAACCTTCGTCATTTAATTTCACCCTCAATGAAGCATTATATCCGGTACGTGTGATAGGGAAATTTTTCTTTTTTTTATTTTTGGAATTAATTTCCAAATTTCCTGATTTCCTAAATCCTTCACAAGAGCATACAAAATATTTTTCTGTCACAACGCCATTAGCTTGAGTTCGAGTTGTTGCTTTACGAATGCTAAACCCGAGTGCACGACTATGGTCCCTATACAAATTATGCATGTCATCAACTGTCTTCCTTTTCAATCCAACAAGGGAACCCGATACATCCACACGTTCATTGGAGTAGTCTAGAAACATTTAAAAAAATCACAGGACAGATTAATAGATGTTGGTACTTTTGGAGAAAATAGTAATACTTATGCTATAAAATGTGATACCTTCTGCATCTGCCTCTGTGTTTTGGTCTGTAGTATCTCTTGTTTCCAGATTTTCACCTTCAATGACTTCTATATCATCTTCATCACTAGAAACAATAAGTAAGGAATACAAGTTTTCACCTATATGTATAAATAAAATATATTATTACATCAAAATATCTAATTAAATATCATTCTTATTCAGTAAATATAAATTTGTAAAATTTAAATCCCTATCGTAAAAATATCATTTTTTCCATAAACAATATCAGTATTTTCAGCAAAAGTATCATATATAATATCAATATTACCACTATTTCCAGCAAAAGTATCATAATTAAATACAAAAGTATTAGTATTTCGAGCAAAAATATCATATTTAAATACAAAAGTATCAGTGTTTCCAGCAAAAGTATCATTTTTTTAATGTATGAGTACATTACCTCCCTTCATCAACGAGATGTGTTCATCGTCATTCTCCATTGAAGATATTACAGAAAATCGCACAACAACAGGTCTAAATTGCAATGTAAGGATGACAATGTAGCTTTTTGCTGCAGCAACAATGGAGATTCTTCCTTACAGATTTCAAATTTCTTGTAGAAAATAGTTGAATGTCGACTTACCAGTGGAGCTCTTGTTGTTAGGAGATGGTGAGCTTAGCTTTTCGAACAGGAGATGTCGAGCTGAGGTTTTGAAGGATGAGACCCTGTTCCATTCTCAGCAGCTGCGAGTTTTGTCTTCAAACTAGGTTTTTAATTTTTTTTTTAATTTGAGATGGGTCATTGGGCCAGCTGGCAGTTGGGTCATTGGGTTAGTGAAGATGAGTTGGTCGCGCGGCAGGTTTAGGGTTCAGGGTTTTTCCTTTTTTTTTTTAGCTGACAGCTGGGTGGGTTGGGGCTGGGGCGGGTTCGGGTCGCGGTAGGACCCGTCTTACAGAATAAGATCCGTAAGACGGTCCTATGGGAGACCTTCTCATTTTTAGTTGTAGAATATGAGTTCTTGCCATAATTACTTGGTTGAAGGACGCGATTTGAATGGTCCTTGATGATTTGATTCAATTTGTTGCATATCCAGAAGATGTGATTTGAGTTACCAAAATGATGACATTCTCTTCCATAATCAACAAGATATTATCTTGATTGTCAAGATATTGAGATTTGACATTTGACGACTTTTGAATGACCAATAAAATATATATTAAAAATATCAAAATTAACTATTTACTTTTATGAATTAAATTTGAATAAATTCGAAAATATAAATAGAAAATATAAATTAACATTTAATATATATTATTTTTTACGTATCGTCATTTAATTGGACACAAATTTTAATTGTCTACAAGTATATGAGGAAACAACAGGAATTAGCAAATCAATCTCATTAACCAAATTAAAGCTCTTGGAATTTTTATAACAAAAATTCATCACACCCTAAGTTTCATTACACTTTAATCAAGCACTATATGTTGAATGTCTATCTCCAAAAGCCAATGTTGTAAAAAGCGCTAGACGCTCGCTAGGCGGCAGACTGGGGCCTAGTGCCTAAGTGGAGCCTAGGCGGATTTAGGCGGGACTAGGCGGGCTTAATCGGAAAAAAAAATTGTAGGCGGACAAAGGGGGCCTAGGACCTAGGCGGAGATTAATCGGGGCTAGGCATGGATTTTTACAACAGAGCCAAAAGCTAGGAAAATCTATTAGTCTAACATGACTACTACATCGTGCAATTAGAACTTGACCATCAATTATCTTCTCAAGTAATAAAAGCCGTGAGTCGGAAATACGATCTTAAAAAGACAATGGCCTTGTATGAATATATTCCCACATGCTTATTTCCACTTTCCAACTATCTCGGAAAAAAAGTCACATCATGTAAGCACCTCTAACACACTTGAGATTAAATAGTGTAATAAGAAACAAAAATGAATATACTTTAAGGGAGAGATATTAGAAGAAGCAGCAAATGAAGATTATATGCGACTTTTCGACTTCTATGTATCCCACACTCTAATTATGCCGTCATCTAATCCAAAAACTAATAGAAATCCATCAACATATTGATTTGTTATTTCATAGATTAAATAATATGCATTAACATTCAGAAAATCTAAGGAAAAAAATAAACATGTCAAACTTATACTGCTAAAAGCATAATTACGGGATGAACAACATTTCACAAATCCAATAAACCCCCGGCCTATTCCTCATTTCATCGGTAGAAACGTGGAGGCGAAAAGGGATTTAGGCTAGGGTTTGCTCGAAGGGCCAAATCAAACTTATGAGTGTAGATTGCAATCGTAGGGTGGTGGGGATGGTTAGAGCTGTCAATTTCGGTCGGTCCGGTAATAGCACCGGGATGACCTCTAAGGTCCGAAATGAGCCGTGCTATTTTTGACGAGTTAAGGCGTAAAAACGGATGGCCCGGTTTTTCTAGTGCATTTTTGTGGGTTGGGTCGGGTTGGACTCAATAAACGACGGCCCGACCATTGTTTGCCCCGACCTGACCCGATTTTTTCATTTGGCCTGGCCCATTTGACACCTCTAGGGATGGTGTCAATTGTAGAGAGATCGAACGGGAGATGCGAGATCGAATGGACAGATGTAAATTAGATGAGAGATTGAATGCAGAGAGCAGAGAGTCTGAGCGAGGGAATGTTTTGGGTTTAACTAAACATAATAAAACTTCTCTACATCGTTTCTTTTATGAATCGGTGTAAATTAGATTCTATATCGGTTCTTTATGAACCGATCTAATGTGCCACATTATCTAAACCGATTTGGAGGGGAAGGGTGTAAAAATTAATTTAAATTTCTTTTTTACATCAGTTCCTTCATAAACGGTGTAAAATTCTTAATTAATTCACAATTATGCCATCGGGCATTTATTTACATCGGTTACGTAAAGAATCGGTGTAAAATTCGATGTAAAAGCCATGTTTTGTAGTAGTGATGAGGAGCCCGGTTTGCTAGTAGGTGCCACGTGGCACACCGTTAAGTGCCTAGCGATAAGGCATCCAATCATCTATATGTGGTTAGAAAATGGAAATGTCACAAAGATCAGAGATCCAACGGCCTAATCCCACCAAAATTGGAGAACATCAAATTCAGGCCGTAGGATCAAAATCCGCACAAACCAATTAGAAAGAAGGGAGTACATGGCATTATAAAAGATGGGGTTACTGCACAAAGGCTTTCCACACAGTAGAGCTCATTGAGTGTGTGTGAATTAATAGTTTACTTGGAAAAAAAAAAGAGAAAAAAAATGGCTTCCTCAATGATCTCCACCGCCACCGCCGCCGTGAGCCGCTCCACCCCGGCTCAAGCCAGCATGGTGGCTCCGTTCACCGGACTCAAGTCGGCCGCCGCTTTCCCCGCCACCCGCAAGAATGCTGACATCACCACCCTTGCTAGCAATGGTGGAAGAGTCTCTTGCATGAAGGTATAAACACTAGTCGATTTTCAATTTAAATAATCTGGGGAAAATAGTCTTTGTGGTCATATAACTTGTACTACAAGGAGATTTAGTTATCTAACTAGTCACTTTTAAATTTTGAGCCAATGTCTTTTAAAAATTTGGACATTTAATCTGATTTTGACCAAAATTGTGTATTTTACCGATATTGCTGAGTACAACCAGTGGGCCATTAACGTGTCTAAGAATTTTAGGAATTTTGGTGGTCAATTTTCGATAAAATTACACAATTTTGGTTAAAATCTGACTAAGTGTCCAATTTTGCAAAAGATATTGTACCAAAATTTAAATGTCGCCACTTAGAAAACTATATTTTCCCTTGAATCTTTATTAACCACATGGTTTTTTTTTTTCTTTTCAAGTGTATGAATTTATGCAACATCAAATAAAAGATTTCGTCTTTCAATGTAATTTTGGTATACATTTACGTGTGACACTAATCACAATGACATTGAACGAGCTGAATGCATATAGTTAATCCAATTTGGAAGCATTATTATAAATTATACTTGTAAAATAATGTAATAGATTAAAAACACAAAAGTTAACTAAATGCAAATTTCTTTATTTTAAAATTTGTAATCTGATTATTATGGTATTTTTTCATATAGGTGTGGCCACAGTTGGGTGAAGAAATTTGAGACATTGTCATACCTTCCTGATCTCACAAGAGAACAACTCCTCAAACAAGTTGAATACCTTCTCCGCCAAAAGCTCATTCCCTGCCTCGAGTTCGAGTTGGAGGTCCGTAATTAAATTTTTCTGAATTTCCTATTAATTTTCATTAATTATATATTTACCCTCCAAGTTCTAACAATTATCTTACTTGTATCTGCATATGGTAACATTATAAAGGTTTTGCACTTACTACAGTTGGTGTATATACATATATATAATATAGGATAGTTACAAAAAATTCCTTGAGGTTTGGGTAAATTACAAAAAAATAAGATATGTTTCAAATTTACAAAAGCCCCCATCTTCTCTCTTATATTTAAGGGAATAATCGTAATATTTCTGTAAATATCAGCGGAAGTTCTGAAATATTTTTTTGCATATAAAGGAGCAAATATAAGATGGAATCAAACCTAACAATTTTTAGAAACCTCTAATTTTTTTGTAATTAGCCTGAACCTCGAGTTTTTTTTCTTTCCTGCAATTATCCCTACAATATAACATATATTATTCGAGTATTTTATTTTCTTAGTAAATGAGACAATTGACATTTATCCACAGTGTACATATCAATGTCACTTGAATTATATATTATGTAAGTAAGATTACTTGATTTTTGAATGTAAATCCACTAGGCATATATGAAATAGGAGTATACATGTTACACTTCAAATGTGTAGAAGTTATTAACTTGTTATACGTCAAAAATCGCAGCACGGATTCGTGTACCGTGAGCACCACCACTCACCAGGATACTATGACGGACGTTACTGGACCATGTGGAAATTGCCAATGTTCGGGTGCACGGATGCAGTGCAAGTGTTGAACGAGCTAGACGAGGCAATCAAGGCTCACCCGGACGGCTTCATTAGGATCATCGGATTCGACAATGTTCGCCAAGTCCAAATCTGTAGTTTCATTGCCTACAAGCCCGCTAAATACTAAGGAAACTATGAAAATTTTATGTGGGTTCTTGATTTCTCATCGTTTTTTCGATCATTTCTTTGTTTTATTAAGATTTTTGAATTTGTGATTTCCTCTGATCTTTTTCCTTCTCGGATCTCCGGATGGAATATGATTGGAATGTATGAGGATAAATAATATAAACAATCATTTTAGTTAATAAAGTTGTTATAATGCATATTGTTCTTCTATTCCTTTGTTTTTCGTTAAGAGTTTTTATAGTTCATTACTAAGCATTTGGTGGTAGGATGGTCTTTTTACTTATTATGCTTTCATATTTTCCAACATGTGATGGATTGTGGAGAATTTCGAAAAAAATACGCACTTTTCCTTATAATCAATCACATTCATTTATATTTTCACCAAAATAACATCACACCAATTATCTATTGACTTTCTATTATATTTTAAATTATCAATCACATTTGATCACTATTATACTAAAAAAAACCATCACATCAACTATGACCATCACATTTCTTCCAACATACAATCGCACTTTCCAAATTCATTCACATTTTTTTCAATAATTTTCACACTACTCTCTCCAAAAATAGTAATGAGTGGGACGAGTCAAACATTCACTCCCTTAGTACTTTGCATCTCTTAAATCAAGTAAGCTTTAATGTGCGGATGTGATCAGAAATGACAATAAAATAACAGCAGGTCTCTTGGGAGACGATGTGAGACTGTGAGACGGTTATACTTTTAGTGTAACAAGTGATACTTTTAGTCTAAAATGTAATACTTTATCTAAATACACTAATTTAAATATATTTGGACAATTATCATTTTTTACACTAAAAATATCACATTTTATATTAAAAGTATCACTATCTCACGGTCTCACATAATTTTTTGCGGTAAAATAATTTTCAACCATATTAAAGGCAATTTTATTATTAATGGTGTATAAGAGGGATTCAAAATCCTGTCCCACTTTTGTGTTCCAATTTGTGTTATACCATTTAGATGAATTCAACCAATATAATTAAGTTATGCATACATTAACGATATTATTAATATACACGTACCATATAAATGAAATGAAATACTAATTTTACGACAAATATTCAAATTGATAGAAAAACATTCTCAGATATCTCAATCCAGTAATAGATTGTGTATCTAAAATCTGCAACCATGCATGAATGGTGGTCCATTTTCTTATCTAAGGATATGAATTAAGATTTCATGTTCTTTTACCTTCACAAACTTCTTATCTGAAAATGGCCATTCTATCCAAATGTTCTGACTCATGTTTGACTGGACAAGTAGAGATACGTTTCTCAGCCCAGTCTAGTAATGGGCTTTATTCAATTTCTAGTTGTTAAATGACGAACAAAAAGGCGCAATTAGAGAAAATACTCTTGTTTTTTTTAAAAAGATAATATATTTTTATGCCCTTTAGACTTTGTTTACACTTTGTTTGACTTATGTACGCCTAGAGTTTATTTTTTATTTATTTATGTTTTCACTATTTTATCCACTGTTCTAAAAATTCCCGCCTAACTCCGTTTAGTCCCCGCCTAGGCTCTAGGCCCTCCTTGTCCGCCTACATTATTCTTACGATTAGGCCCCGCCTAACCCCACCTAGACGCTAGGCCCCAGACTGTCACCCGACTAGCTCCTAGCGCTTTTTAGAACAATAATTTTATCTATTCGTCGTCATCTAGAGAACAGAGAAACTTAGCTATGAAATAAATTAGAAACAGTTGTGAATCAATTTACATAAGTGGTTTTAATTTGTAATTTTTATTCCTGATTTTTTTTATAATATGATTTTTCAGTCTAATTGTGATTTCACGACCTATACTATCTTGATGAGTTTTTGGCTTCTTCTGTAAGTTATTATTCTTTTTATATTATTTTTCCATTCTTGTTTCTGTGTTCTTACAATTTTTTTCCTTCCTCTGCAGCATATTAATGATTTGTTTTATTTATTGAGGAAGAAGTTCAGAGATATTGATACAAACTTGTGAATTTAGAAATTGATGTATGTAGTTAAGTAATTAAGTATGTTTAAGGTTTAGAAAAACAAACGAAGCCTGGAAAACATAAAAGAAGTCTGAGGTTCACAAATTCAGTACCAAGGTTTAAGAAACCATATGTAGCAATATTGAAACATGTAAGAAGAAATATTGAAATATGTTTGAAACGACTTTGGAATAACTTTAGAATTAAAAACAGAAATAATGGAATTGTATTAGCTGAAATATATTTGAAACAATTTTGAAACAACACTGAAACAATCAGTTGAAAAAACTAACCAAAATGCACAAATTTCAGCTAGAACCATCAATTTCGATGCCTTTGTGATCGAAAGTGGTTGATTATCTTGATTTTTTTATTTTTCTGCGATTTATTCGTTCTTCTTCTTATTTGCTGCGATTTTGATCATTTGTTCTTACTCTTGCATTTTTCTTCTGGTTGTTCGGTTGTGCGATTTTCTTCTTTTGTTGGTATGTTTTTGAGATTTATGTTGCAACTTTGAGTTATAATCTATTGATCATATTTGCAGTGAAAAAAACAGGACGGGGTGTATTTGCATGAAGAAAGTAGGGCGGCAACGTATTTTTTGGAATTTTTAGGAAAAAATAGGGCAATTATGTACACACACCTAAAAACATCATTATTACAAGTGGTAATAGGTTAAATTGGCCACTTATGTTTTGTGAAAATGAAAAATATTATGTTTTGTGAAAATGAAAAATAGTCATGTGTTTTAAAAAAAACATGTTATTTTAGCTATTTTGACTAATAACTGACGGTCATATCCTTTGTGTATTCTCAGGTGAGGTATTTGGCTATTTTTAAGAAAAATGATGTGGTTCCAACCCCCAGAAATGCAAAAAGGGTAAAATGGACATTTGAACTCAAAAATTACTAAAAAAAAACATGTTTTTGAAAAACATGACTAAAAACATTTTTGCTATGAAAAAAAGGCCAAAAAATTCGGGACTCTTATTGCAGATCAATTATTAGAATCTTGTTCTGTGCACAATTTAGTATCCAAACTACAAAAAACATATCATACGTACATAAATGCTGAAATATTTCAGTACGTTTCTGTACAATGCCCATTATTTACTACTCTAAAAATAAATTGTGATGCTATATCCTTTGAACTGCACCATGTCCCACCTTTGTTATGCTGCATGAACCATTTTGCAGCCTTGTTTTTGTTTAATTGAGCTCATAGATAATCCAATCCCTCTTTAAAAAGATAAAGTGACTTATAAATTAAAGCCAACATTGTCTCAATCCCCTTGCATGTTCTTTTGCTTTGTCCTTTGCTTCATCCACTTTTCCTTGTTCACCAAATCATTCATCGCCCATCTTTATTTCTTTACTACCCACCTTCAAAAAAGATCCCAAAAATCTTCAAAATTAAATGTGTCACACCACCACATGCAATTACCTTTAATTTGTGGGACATTACGTACTACAACACATTCTACACGTAATCTCAGCCCAATAGAGTTGTCAGAATTTTCCTTTTTTTGGAAAATTATAAAAACTACCCCTCAAGTTTAGTATAATTACAAAAATATAAAAAAAATCCAGTTATCTTTTAAAATTACAAATACCCTTGAGGCATTACAAACAGTGGCGGATGCAGAATTTGAGAACCGAGGAAAGGGGGCGAACCTATTTTTGAAGACAATAAAATTTAGAACGCAAATGTATTTTTCTCTTAGTTTATACATAGTTATACCCTAAATGGCAAGTAAATTAAGAAGAAAAAAATTGGGAAATTTTGCTTTTTATTTTTGGAGGGGGGAACCCTTGCCCCCCTTGGATCCGCCATTGATTACAAATACTCTCTTGAAGTTTATATTTGTTACACAAATTACCTCCACAACATATGAATAGGTGCAATTTATAAAATAGAAACATATATAGGTTTGACACCAAGTTTCTCTATCCTTTTTTATGTCTATATATATATATATATATATATACTTTCCACTGACACCAAGTTTCTCTATCTCCGTGAAAGATGGAAAAAAAAATTAATAAAGGTATAATTACAAAAACACCATTAAGATTTGAGCTAATAACAAAAAAAACCAAAGTTCTTTGAAAATTACAAAAAACCCCTTGATATTTGATTTCGTAATACATTTTTCAGTGATTTTCGAAAACAATTCAAAAAAAACCCTGACGTTTACAAAAATATTACAACTACCCCACTTAAATTTAAGATAAAACTAAACCTGAAGGAGTTTTCTGTAATTTTGAAACATGTCTGATTTTTTTTTGTAATTAACCCAAACCTCAGGGGTGTTTTTGTAATTATCCCTAAAACAAATTGGGCATAATATTGGACTAGGTGTAGTACAAAATCATGGGAATATTCCCTAGTGGATACTACATGTCTATATATATATATATATGCCCCATCCCCATGCATGCATATTCATGATCTAGTCATCAATCTTTTTCTTTTTTTACCATTAATAGTGGTGTGGTGTCATGGTGTGGTGGTGGGTCATGACTCATGAGTGAGCTGGGAAGAAAAGTGGAGAAGAATCTCTTTGTAATTTGGCATCAGAGACTCTAACTTTTCCCATTTTGTTTTCACACCAATGCAACTGTTCTCCATTCAAATCTGACATTCTGAGTACTCTTGACACCACTTTTAGGTCTATTTCTGCCATTAATATCTCAATTTCTTCTTCGTATATCAACTTCCTTTTTCTCAACCGGCATTTCCCGGAACGACGTAGCTCCTTCAGCTTTGCCTTTTTCTGCAAATATTAAAAGTTGGGGAGGTTCAACGTAGTTAAAAAAACTACAGTTATCTTTCAGAATTACAAAATATCCCCCGAGATTTGTATTTAGGGAAAATTGTTCTATAGGTGCCGTAACTTGAACTCGGACATTTAGTCAAATTTTGACCAAAATTGTGTGATTTTTTACTGGAATTTAGGGGTGGCAACCCTGACACGAGACGAGAACCCGACCTGAAGTTATTGAGAGAAACTCGAACCCGACTTACACGAATCTGACATGAAGTTATCAGTTTGTTCAAGAACATAATATCTTGAATTTTATTTGATTTTTGATGTATTTTGAAAATAACCCGAAATTGACCCGAAGATGAACACAACACGACTCGATGACCTGAATTGCCACCGCTACTGGAATTGCTGACTAGGGTCAGTGGACCGCTTATGTGTCTAAAATTTTTGGTGATTCGGTGAAAAAAACTGATATATCAAATCACCCAGATTGATACGTAAAATTTGGGGATTTCATTGCGTAGGTGGCAATTTTATTAAATTTTTGACATGTTTACACAATTTCGGTCAAAATCAGACAAAATGTCAAAAATTTTAAAAAAAAATATTTGACGCAAATTTAAAAGTGACTACCTAGAGGACTAAAATCTCTAAGTAGTCCGAGCTACAGGACCAAAAATTTATTTTTCCTTGTATTTACCTAACAAATACCACTCTTGAGAGTGCATTTTTGCAAGCTAAAAACAAATTCCAAGAGGTATTTATAATTTTAAAATATATTGGGTTTTTTTTGTAATTTAGCTAAACTTCAGGGGTAATTTTGTAATTAACCTTTAATAATTTTACCTTTTTGTTTAGTTTCTTTAGTAAGAAGAGGAGAGTTGCATCAGCAGAGCCTCTTCTGTTTCTCCTGAACAAATCTGCCAATATTTGGTAGTTATTCTTCTTGTCTTGTTTCATGAACTTCATGAATGTCCTTATTGATTCTTCCATTATACCAAGAAATGAACGTGATGGGATTCTTGAGCTAATTTGCCCTTCCTCTCTTTTATCATCATCCGAATCTACCAAAAAAAGATAATAATAAATTATTTAAGGCTTAATTGCAAAATTGGTCCCGTAACTATAAGAGGGCTAGTAGTTTCGGTCTTGTAAATATTTTCGGTAGCAATTTTGATATGTAAGATTATGATCATGTGGACTTTTTATCCCATAAGTTCGACTTTGTGCACTTTTTGTCCTACAAGTTCTAATTTAATTTGGTGTGATTTTGGTCCCATCTAGGTATTTCAGTATTTCAATGTAGTCCCAAAATATCTCCGTCCTTTAGCCACAATATCCAAAACTAAATACCAAAATAGTTATAGAACGAATTACTATTTTGACTAAAGGAATTTAAATCGTTAAGGACAGAATATTAATACCACATCAAGAAGTTACAATACTAAGATTGTCGACCCCTAAGACCCACATGATTGAAATTATAATTAACCAACCATGTAACATTTAATTACTCTAACACGCCCCCACGTGCTAAAAATTGTTAACGAAGCCTTGCAAAATCCATTTAATATTCAATTAAAATCCTAACATGCGCCCTAACGTGTAGGGGGCGATCTCTTGTTTGGTCTGACTCTAATACATCAACTCATCTAAATGTTTAAGCAGTTAGAGAGATAAACTAATTAATATTTAATTACTCTTAACATGTGTTAATCGACGTGAAATACAAGATGAAATACCAAATTGATCTAATCATTTAGAATGTCTAATCATGGTTTTAAATCATATATATAGGCACCCGAATGGGAACTTCTATTCGAGAAGAGTGTTTCATCTCCTATTCCACTGCCCGGATGATTGTCACGTGTACAGAAGTTACGATGAAATACCTTCTGGAATAGAAGATCATATCCGATATGCACCACATGATAAAAAGTATCAATTCGTGTACCTCTGTATTCTGGAACCTGAAGCAATTTTGGTGCTAAGCTTCTCATTCTGGCATAGATTTCTGGTCTTCGCCCATTCTCATAAGGCTCATTCTCAACGTACCTTTGCAACAGAACTTGGAACTGTTGAAACTGCTGTGCCACGTAGGCCGGGCAGCCCGGATCGAACTCCCGACGCGACGCCCTGAGGCGTTGAAAGTACTTGTAATTCCAGTTGAGAGCTTCCCATGTTAAACATATTTGTGCAACGTAAGCGGACTCAAGTTCATGATACGGATTGTGTCGGAATTCGGAGGAGTTTTGGCTTTTTGTTCCGAACTTATGAACGATTCTTTCGGATATGGATCTTGGGCATGCTTTTATGGATCTCAGTGACTCTGCAAAAGGAATTTAACAATATTAGTTATTCAGGTGAATCATGAAATCCTCCACGATGACTCAAAATAGGAGTTACTCAAATTATGTAATTTTATCGGAAATTACTGACCATGACCGACCAAGAGTAAACATGTCAAAAAAATTGGGACTTTGGTGATTTGATGCATAAATTGCCACCAAATCATTAAAATCCTCAAATTTTATTTGTGTATCAATATTTGCACCAAATCGCCAAAGTCACTGGTCACGTTTGCAGTCGTAGTTAGCGATTACGGTAAATATTACACAGTTCCAATCAAAATCGGATTAAGTATCCAAATTTTAGAAAGATATTGGACCAAAATGTAAAGATGATTTCTCGGAGGACTAAATCTCCAAGTAGTCCAAATCGCAGGATTGGAAAAACAATATTTCCTATTTGAAATCTATTGAATTATGAGATTAACAAAACAAATTCAATATATTTTCGTTATTATAGATTTCAAATTCTTCCGCCCAAATGCAAGAGGGATTTACTTGAGATTTGACTGTGATAACTGGTAAGTGATACAAAAATCATGAATGAAATGTACCACTGCTCTGTCCAAAGAAATAAGGTATAATTACAAAACACCCAGGTTTGAGCTAATTACAAAAATACCCAGAGATATTTCAAAATTACAAAAATCTCCTCAAATTTGATTCCATCTTAAATTTATGGGGATTACTGTAATATTCTTAGAAATATCACGGAATTTAAATTGTTGCTTATGAAATTGAAAAATGTAAGATAGTATCAAATCCAAGTCGTTTTTTTTTTTTTTTTTTTTTTGTAATGTTCAAAAACCTATGTGTTTTTTTCGGTATTTAGCCCGAACTTGATGGGCCTTTTTGCAATTATCCCTACAAATCACAGATTATGAACCTGTTTCATGGAGCTTCTGGACACTAATCCTGTCCAAAAACAGCATTTCTTCATCGTACTTCTGGAACACAGCATAGGATTCCCCGCCGGACAGCTCCGTCTCGGCGATTTACTTAAAACGGATCCTCCGTACCCGAATCCCTGCAGTTGATCGAGCTTCTCCATTCCGATGAATCTTTAGACGTCGATCCTATCGTAAAAGTGTCGCCAAAAATCTCACCTTCATCATCTTTTTCTTGCACCAATTTCTTGCCTTCCGATATGGTCGGTCGAAAAACCAAGAAATTCTCATCTTGCTTGAAATTGATCTCAATTTTAGGCTCGTCTGCAAAAACTGTAACAAAATTAAATCAACAACATGTGCATGGACTCTGTATGATGACATAAAACAATAAAGGGATAATTACAAAAACACCCTGAAGTTCAGACTAATTACAAAATGACCCAAAATTTTTTGAAAATTGCAAAAATTCCCTAGAGGTTTGATTTTGACATAAATTTTAGGGGTTAACTATAATGTTTTTACAAAATTTAGGGAGGTTTTTACAATATTTTTTACTTATGAATGAGAAAAATGTAAAAGACGGAATCAAATATTGCAAAATTAGTCCTATAATTATAGGACGGTAGCGAAAAATTCATATAAAAATCACATTTTGCATGAAAAAACGACGTTGTTGTATAAACATCTCAATTTTGGATTTCTAAAATGTACGATTTGCAAAATAGTCCAGCAAATATATGAAAGTCTCAATTCTGGTCCTAATTTCACACGAAAGTAGAAACTACTTGTGACGCTCGCGTGATTAAAATCCGTTGAAACTAGTACTAGGTTCTAGAAGGACTATTTTGCAAGCAGAGTATTTTGCAGGACCAAAATCGAGAGTTTTCTATAGTTACACGACTTTTTTGCAAAACATGATTTTTACAAAACCTTTTTCCTAATAACATATAATTACATGACCAATTTTGCAATTTTGCCAAAATCTGATATAGTTGGTCGAAAAACCAAGAAATTCTCATCTTGCTTGAAATTGATCTCAATTTTAGGCACGTCTGCAAAAACTGTAACAAAATTAAATCAACATGGACTCTATATGATAATAATTACAAAAACACCCATGAGGTTTGGGCTAATTACAAAAAGACCCATAATTTTTTGAAAATTGTAGAAATTCCCTTGAGGTTTGATTTTGTCGGGGTTAATTGTAATATTTCTATAAAATTCAGGAAGATTTCTGCAATATCTTTTGCTTATGAAGGGGAAAAATATAAGATGAGAGTGTGTTTTGTAATTTTCATAGGTCATTGGATTTATTTGGGTAACATTGCAAAATTAGTCCTATATAATTATAGGACGGTAGCAAAAAATTCATAACAAAATCACATTTTTTGCAAAAATAAAAGAAAAATCATGTAGTTATAAACATCTCAAATTTGGATTTGTAAGATGTATGTTTTGCAAAATAGTCCTATAACTATATGCAAGTCTTAATTTTGGTCCTAATTTCACATGAAATTGGGACGCTCGCGTGATTAAAATCCAATAAAATTAGTACTAGGTTCTGGCACAACTATTATTTTCAAATAATGCATTTTGCAGGACCAAAATCGAGAATATTCTATAGTTGTAAGATTTTTTTTTTTTCAAAACATGATTTTTAGAAGACTTTTTTCATAAATAATAGACCAATTAATTTTGCAATTTTGCCAAACTGACCTTGATGAATGTCATTATTAGTCCCCAAGGTTGTTTTGGTGCCAAATCTTGAAGTGGGGTCATTTTCGGTATTTTCTTCAGAATCATCATAAGAGGAATCAGTATCTCTTGCTAGAATCTCTTCTTCATCACCACAGCTAGATTCTATAGCTGGTGTGCTATAATACATAGTTTCTTCCGAAGATTCTTCAAATGAATTTCTTACAATATCATCATCTTGATCAATTATGTTGGCCATGGAATTATTATGATTTTCCTCCTCCAAGGACTTATTATTCGGCCCATAATAATCATTTTCATCTTCAATTTCCTCGTCCGAAAACTCAATAAATTCGTACCCGTCCTGATTCCTGTGCAATCATCAATAAACGAAAAACACGAAAATATTAATGATCATGATCATATACCCCCCAAGTTTTCAAAAAAAAATGTAGTCAAAATAATTTTTCGCTCCCAAGAGTTAAAATCCTGCGTCCGCCGTTGATCATATAAGAATTAAAACAAAAAACTGTTTGCAATGTATGTTTACCTTTGGTAAAATGGATTGCCACCAAAGAAGATGAATAATTTGGCAAGAAAAATGGAAGTGAAATGGAAAAAGATGAAGAGGAGCAAGAAAGAACTAGAGACATTGTAGAAAAGATAAGCTAATGTTTGTTTAGGACATTGAAGCATTTTCTTAATCCTTTGTCCGAAAAATGGAGTCTCCACTTATCTATCCAACTACACAAAGCAAATTTCAAAGTGAGTCTACAAAAGTTGAGAGAGCTTTAATTTGCTTTGCTTGATTTATCTTTTTAATTAAGTTTGGCAAGATGGTCCATTTACCTTTTCTTTTTTTTTTTGTCAAGAAAGACGGATATGCCCTTATATGCTTTAAGTAAACTCCACGTAAATTCACCATTTTAGGGAGGGTGATAATCCTGACACGACACGACAATCCGACCTAAAGTTGCTGAGAGAAACCCGAACACGACTTAATGAATCCGACATTTGTTACCAATTTGTCCAAAACGTAGTTATTATATATTTTAATTAACTTTCCATATATTTTAGCCCGAAACCAAACACGAACCCTACCTGATGATCCGAATAGCCACCCCTAGGGGAGACCGTGAGAACATATGCTAGGACCAGATTTAAGCAACATAAATTTTTACAGCATCATTCCAATAGTATGTGTGGTAAGAATAATGTTATCAGTAATATTTAATGAAAATTACATTTTGTAACTATTGACATCTCAAATAGGAATTTGGATTATTTATTTCAAATAATGCATTTTCTCATTTCCATCTTCGTTAATACATGTCACATATACATAATGACATATTATATATCTATGTATCGTATTTATTATGTATTTTAGTGATTGATAAATAGGAGATAAAATATCATTTGAGATATGTATCGATCTGGATTTTACACTTGATAGTGTCTTATCATTAAATTAGCTTGAAAAATAATTTTAAATCAAAATTTATTTTAGGAGTAACTAATTTGAGGCATAACGAATATTACAATATTAATTGCAATGAGCAAGAGCTATATTGTATACAACAGGCAAAGTTCCCATTAATAGTGACAACTTTAAAGTTGTCAAAGCTGCCATTAATTATATATATGCATTATGAGACAGCAATTCTTAATTATTTGTCACACTAATTATTTTCATAAAAGTTGAATAGTGATATGATAAAGATGGGATATTACTAAACATGTGGCATTAAATTTGAACAAATGATATATAAATCATTATTGTTGCTGTAAGATATTTCTTACATATATTTAAAAACGGTCTTTGTCGATTAATTAATAATTAATGTACTGCCTCTGTCCAAAAAATAACAACTCCAATATTAGATTTAGTACATTGCTAACGTTTTATTCTTTTGACTAAATTAATATTGTTTTTTCGTTGTTGTAATGGTGACATTTAAGTTTGCAAATCTTAATTTTTATCATATTATTTGTTGATGCTCGCTCTTGCTCAACAAGGATTTAGATGCCTGAATGTTGGCTGGAAACTACGAAACATATGATAGAGTGCTTTTTATTGAATAACCGAGCGAAATTCAGTCGGTCTGTCTATGGCTTAATGAGTTTTGAATGCAAGAGTCTTTATATAAGGATTTTATGTTGTCTTTTTTGTAAATGAGTTTATTTATACTATTACATCATTGAATAATTTGGCAATCATTATAACTATAATGTGAATGAGACGCTTGTCTAGCTCTTGTTGTGCATATTTAATTACATGATCACCATGCCGAATAGTATTTGTTGAGTTTTCCCATTTTTGTCTTGTCAGGTGGCAGAGATGTCTGTCATTGGGATTTCTGGTCGGTCATTGTTGATTTTCAGGATGGGGCTTCTTTAGCCTTGAAATGTCTTCCTGGCTGGGCTTTGGTCGCCTAATATTCTTCTAACTTCCAACAGTATGTTCGGTCCATGTTAGCAAGGTCGTCTTGGGTTGTCACGTGTGCACGTTTGTCCAGTTCTGCTCTGATATCATTATTATTGATTCATATAATTCCAATAGTTAAAAGTTGAAATAATAAAGGAGTGAAAATCTTGTATTATAGTTCATATTTAATTCTTCTAAAGCCAAAGTTCCTTGATGATAAGAAAAGCAACAAAGTACAGATATTAAGATTTTAATACATGATAAAAACAAAAATAAAAAGAAGAGACCAAAACCTAGCCACACGCATCTCTGTAAATATGACACTCTCTTTACAAAAGTATTACTATTTAAAATAGCAATTCATTGGAGATTACTCTACTAATCAAATTTGTGCTAAGGTTGATTAAATAATCGTGGCACAATTATATTATATTGTTTGCTGGATCTTGTTTGATTCATCTATTTTCTTTTTAATTTTTAATTTTTGTTAATTATTTTGTCATTTAATAAGGACAACTTCATCCTAGCACTGTACTAAACGATTAAGGATAAAAATTTAACGAAATGAATACTAGTTAAATTTATTTATTTTGAGCAAAAAGTTAAAAAATACACAAGATAAATGCATATACATATTTTTTTTTATTTTTTTAATCTGATGTGGCAAAACGTAAATTGTTCAAAGTTCATATAACAAATTAACAATTGCGCAAAATTTAGATAACAAAATGAAATTACTTTAATATGATTTGAGTCAATGACAATTTTGCCCTTATGTGAATGGCACATGACAGGATTCCCGTGGAATATATTCCATCAGCGACTAGCCTCACAAGACTATATGCAAAACCCGTGAAATTCAATAGATGATATATCCCAAAAAAAGTTTAGATAGCAAAGTCCGAAAAAAAAAATTGGTTCAATGGCAAAAAAGACTTTTTCCTCTTAATCATATACAGTGGACTTGATCCACGTATCACGTGTTCACAATCAGCTATGCCACACCATTAAAGGTAAAAAAGTGATGGATTTATACTTTGGATGTTGACGAAAGAAAGGGCTGTCGCAACAATGGAGGGGCACTATTGTCTTTTCAACTTAATTTATATCAAATTTCTCCGACAGCCTTTGTACTTTGTAGTAGTGCTCAATAATTTAATGTATTATCTTGGGAATTAAGGTTTTTCCGGATATACATTGCTACTTTTGTCAGATTTTTTCTACTATTATTTTATTTTTCTTCTTTCCACAAAGATTCTCATAATTGATTGTTTTGCACTAATTTTTAAATAAATTGTAAAACAACCTCAGTATTTTACAAGTCAACAAATCAATCCCAGATGTTGATATTGGGCAAGTTTACGTGCGTACATCGTAGTTGAATATTCTCTGCGCCCACAATATGCTTTACAACTATTGAATTAACTTCTTAATTAAGAAAATGACATTGAAAAACTTGTTTTGGACAATGTGTGGCAATTATTTAAGTTTTATATTCTTGGCATTTTTTCGGTACATAGATCTTTCTTTCAGGGCCGTTCCTATGTTTTATAGAGTCCGGAGCGAAAAAACATTTGGGGCATTTTGTACTTATATAAATAAAAATTAAAAATATATAATTAATCATTGTTACAAAAAAATAATTTCATTGATCGAAACATAAAATAATGAAACATTATATATTTCAATTTCAACGTATTCAATTTCATAAAAATATACAAAAGAGACATTTAATGCCCCTCTTTGAATCTCGATGCATTATCCACTAGTCTTCTTTTCTCATGTTTTTCATGTCTAAATAGATATTTTCAGGTAGGAGACATTTGTAATTTTCTATTGATGAAAAAACACAATTTAATGTAAAATATTAAATACAAGTCCTCCATTGCATATGTTCTACTTTACCGATATTTTTTTTTAATAAAATAGAATAGACATTGAGAAGATAATGAAACTCTAAGATAGATATTGAAAAGATAATGAAACCCACAAAATATAATAGACATTGATACAATTAATACTAATGGAAAAATAGAAGAACTTAAGATAAAGAATTCTGAAAGTAAAAAAATATATTTGCTTGAGATTAATTTGATTAATATTTTTTTGAAGATGAAGCATATGTATATGCTCATGCTTTTTTCCTTTTTCCTGTTTTTTCCTTTCTTTCTTGTCTATGTTTTTTTTGTGCCTCAAGGCTCATTCTTTATCTGGTCGAAATCATGACTTCAATGCGCATGAAAAGAGAGCAAACCACCAGGCCGCGGAGCATTATTGTAGTATTGCGTAGTCTTTATTGTACATAGTTGTTTTCTAAAACATTCAATTTTTTAAAAAAAGAATCCCGGGGGTGGGGGCCCTCGCCGGAGGGGGGCCCTGTGCGGCGGCGCCGCCTCGACCGCCCATGGGACGGCTCTGCTTTCTTTCATACTTAATATCTATGTATGTCATTATATTAAATTGAAGAACACATAGGGCACTTAAAATATGTTCTTTTTAGAATATTAAGAAAAAAATATTATGAGACAAATTGATGTTGTTTTTTTTTCTGCAGATCACTCCAAGTCAAAGATTTTGAATTAGGTAATGTCTTCTTCTCCTAAAGTTGTGAATATTCTTTGGTGGGAACTTGCCTACAACAACAACAAACGTTAGACAAACTCTAGGACAAGGGTCTTGGGGTTGTCCCATGGAAGCCTCTCCGACGTTCAAATCAACATGTGAATGAGAAAAAATCTGAAGCAAAAAAACAGTTAAGAGTTATTAATTATGAATTACTTAGAAATATAGGGAGAGACTTTGTTATACATTGATTAGTGGGCCTCGTGGACCGTGTAGGAGAAAGTGGCGCGTGAGCGGGATAATTTTATCCACAACCCAATAATTAATAGACAATGTTGGATTATTAATGGGATTGAGTAAATGGATTAATTAAATGATATTTTTGCCCACAACACAAATGAGAAAATAATAAAAAATTCTTTTTAGTGGGGGACCTAGCTAGCCTTCTATCACTATAACAGAATGCGCACTGAGTAAACCCTTCGATTCGATTCTTGTAAATCAAACTAAGGAGTTATGTACGACATGTTCGATCAAAAAAGTATTGGTAGTAGGAACTAAACTCGCAAAGACCCACAACAATCAATCACCAACGAGCGACAAATAAAAAATAGGAATAATTACAAAAAAAATAATTCTTGAGGTTTGGGCTAGTTTAAAAAAAAAACTCCCAATTTTTTTGAAAAAAAAAAGATGACATTTGATTTCGTCTTATATTTTTCTCCCTTCATAAAGAAAAAAATATTTTAAACCCCCGATGATATTTATAGAAATACATAATTATCCCCTTAAATGTAAAATATAATTAAAATTGAGAGATTTTTTTTTATAGTTTTCAAACATCTTTGGATTCTTTTGTAATCAGTCAATCCTCATTTTTTTTTCTTTTTTGGGTTATCATCACTAGAAAATATTCTTTTGTGGGATGCAGAAAGGAGAAAGTTGTATGGTTAACATTTGGAGGGAAAAATCGGTGCATGAATTGTAACTCAAATTTACCATATGATCAATTTCATTATAATGGTTGTTTTTCAGTTGGTTGTGAAGGTGAGTCTACGAATAAGCGAGGCGGGTTATGTGTGATGTGGAAAAATCCAAAGGCCTTGTTTGTTTATGTTTCTAATGGCCTCTTTCCAGTTTCCAACTATACATAAAAATGGAATCATGTTTGTTCATAAAATTTCCAATGGAAATCATCATTTTCATTTTCTATTTTCACATAAAACAACATCTCAAACCTATAATTTTTATTCTCAAACATATACACTACTGACTACCCTACATCACTCATCATTACTTATCAATCACTATTCTCATATTTTAACCCAATTATATATGTGGGACCCACCATTATCAACTTTATCTACTTAAAATATTACTATTTTTAAATTATAACTATCTAATGGGACCCACCAATTATAATCTTACAAATATAATATTATATATTCAAATTAAAATATTGAAGTGGACCCCACCACTACCAACTTTTCAATTATTATATACATAAAATAATATTTCAAAAAAATCTTTCAAACCAAACACAATCTCATTTCCAACCCTACATAAAACACATTTCAATTCATTCATCCAAACACAATCTCAATTTCCACACGAAAACCAATAAATTCTCAAAATTCTATTTCCAACTCCAGAAACTGAAAATGGACCATGGAAACATAAACAAACAGGCCCTTTCTCATCCCATCATATTTCGTTCGCAGTAGAAAACAAGGATGATAGCAAAAAATGGATCTTATCATGCATTTATGGATGGGCAGATCATAACGGCAAGTGGAAAACGTGGAAATTACTCCGAAACCTTCATCCCGAAGATGCTCAACCATGGATGTGCATGGGCGACTTTTGTGAGGTTCTATGGATGCATGAAAAAGTGGGAGGCAACCCAAAATCAGTTAGTAACCTGGAGTGGTTTCGTAATACCATAAATGAGTGCAAATTATCAGACTTGGGTTTCTACGGACACCAATTCACATGGACAAATGGACAAACAGATGAAAAAAATATTCAAGAACGCCTCGATAGAGCATTAGCAGCCGAGGAGTGGAAGGACATGTACCCCCACTATCGAGTCGAACATCTACCCAGAATACACTCAGACCACTCACCTTTACTGATACAAATCGACAGAAACGATAGGAAGTACGCCCATAACAGAAAGAGACGTAGACATCTATTCCGCTTTGAAAGAATGTGGCTAGAACATGAAGGGTGCGAAGAAGCAGTGAGGAAAGCATGGGGGGAGACCAAAACTTATTCCTTCTTTAAAGAAAAAATAGAAATATGTGCTCGATCTTTACAAGCATGGGATAGGTTGCACTTTGGAAATAACAGGGATCACATTAGTAAAATACAACAACAAATTGGAAAGCTTCAGAAACAGCCCCAAACGGACCGAGTAATCGCGGAATGTAAATCCCTTGCGAACGAGCTAGATGAACAATATAAAATGGATGAAATCTTATGGCATCAGAGGTCACGAGCTCTATGGATAAAGGCGGGAGACCGAAATACGGGTTTTTAATTTTTTCCATCGAAAGGCGTCACAACGACAAAGGCGTAATACGATCGAAAAAATTACTACGTCAGAGGGTATAACACTGTTTGAGGAGACTGATATTGCACAGGGAGCTTACAAAGCATTTTACGGAATTAATTAAATCTGATGACAATGGCGATTTTGAAGCGGTTCTCAAGTCAGTTGATCCTAAGGTTACGCAACAAATGAATCTTTCACTCCTGGAACCATATACTGAGGAAGAAATCAAACAAGCTCTTCACCAAATGCATCCTTTAAAAGCACATGGCCCAGATGGTACGTGTCCTTTATTTTTCCAAAAATTCTGGCATATTATTCAAAATAATTTCGTTACCACCTATCTTAGCATCTTAAACAATACTTTGGATCCCTCTCCGCTTAATCATACGTTTATTGTGCTTATTCCAAAAATCAAATCCCCAGAAACGGCAAAAGATTTTAGACCAATTAGCCTTTGCAATGTTATCTTCAGGGTCATTACGAAAACTATTGCAAATCGGCTTAAATTAATCCTCCCAGATATAATCTCTAGAAATCAAAGTGCTTTTATCCCAGGGAGGTTAATAACGGATAATGCTATGGCCGCGTTTGAAATTTTCCATTCTATGAAAAAGAAAGTTAAAAGGGAAAAAAAGGCCATTTTGCTCTTAAACTTGACATGAGTAAAGCATATGATCGCGTCGAATGGTCTTTCTTGGATGCTATTCTTCTTAAACTTGGTTTTAATAGAACATGGATAAATTTGGTTATGCGATGTGTTTGCCCGGTGTCTTACTCGATTCTGTTAAATGGTACCCCAATGCAAAAATTCTTCCCCAGTAGGGGTCTTCGACAAGGAGACCCCCTATCCCCTTATCTATTTTTGTTGTGTGCAGAAGGTTTCTCCTCTCTACTCAAGCAAGCAGAAAATCGAGGTGAAATACATGGTATAAAAATCAATAGACGAGCACCTAGCGTCTCCCATCTTTTCTTCGCGGATGATAGCATCTTGTTCTTTGAGGAGGTGGATAAAATAAAAGAGATACTGGAAAAATATGAAAAAGCTTCGAGGCAAAAAAGAAATTTGGAAAAATCAGAATTGTCAGCCAACATGAATGTAAATGCAGATCTCACAAATTATCTAGGGAACAGACTTGGCGTTCAAAGTGTGAAGCAATTGGGAAAATACCTTGGGTTACCGGCTACAATTGGTAGATCAAAAAAGGATATTTTTCGTACAATCCACGAACGTGTCAATCATAAACTAAAGGGATGGAAAGAAAAATTACTCTCTAGTGCCGGAAAAGAAATACTTATTAAGTCTGTTATCCAAGCAATACCAACATACTTAATGAGTTGTTTCTTACTTCCACGAACAGTGTGCGACGGGATTGAAAGTGCAATTCGAAGATTTTGGTGGGGAAGCAAGTCCGGAGAAAGAAAAACACACTGAATTAATTGGCAACAAATGACACTTTCGAAAAATATGGGAGGCATCATGGGATTCAAACAGGTTCATTTATTTAATCTGGCGCTCCTTGCTAAACAAGTGTGGAGGTTGATGTCGACACCGAACTCGCTGGCAATGCAGCTAATTCAATCGAAATACTTTCCGAGGGGAGATTTACTGCATGCACCATTGGGCTATCAACCGAGTTATTTGTTGCGAAATTTATGTACGGCTCGTAGTATCATTCAGGAAGGTATGGCATGGAGAGTTGGGAATGGAGCACAAATAAATTCTCTAACAGACCGTTGGATTGGGATGATGGACTTTCAGAAACCCACGAGCACCACAAACTTAACCCAAATTGGAACAAAGGTGTCTGACTTAATAGATTTTGACAATAAATGTTGGCGGGTGGCAATGATTAAACAAGCCTTTGAGAAACATGATGCAGAGAAAATCTGTGCAATGCACCTTAGTAGTCGATTTCCACTGGACCGAATGATATGGCGCTACATGAAGAATGGGGACTTTACGGTCAAATCGGCCTATCACGCCTTGAAAACACAGGAAGAAGCGTCCAATGAAAACAGGGCGACATCCAGCTCAATCAACCCACTGTGGAAGAATATTTGGAGACTCCGGACGCTACCAAAAATCAAGCAATTCTTATGGCGTGCATGTTGGGGATCCTTACCTACCAAAGAGGAGTTAGTAAAGAAATATATGGATGTTGATATAATGTGTGAGCTTTGTGGAGAGGAACCTGAATCTCTAACACATCTACTGCTTAGATGTAGAGAGACGACCATCACATGGCGGACTTGCCTATTGAGAATTGATACAACGGGTTTTGATTTTGGCTCTTTCAATAACTTTATAGGAAGCGTGTTATCCAACCTTACCCAGGAAGCTATGGAACTCCTAGGCATCATATCATGGGGTATTTGGACGGCACGAAATAAATTCTATTTTGAACAACCACCCTTTAGCGCAACGGAGATACAAAAGAAATCCCAGCGTCTTTTCGAGGAAACATGCAGACCAACACAAAGAAGCAATGAAAATGTGGGACCCAAGACGTCACAGAGATGGACACCTCCCCCACCAGGGACCCTCAAACTAAACTCAGACGCAGCCATCTATAAAGATGGCACCGTGGGGTATGGTTTTATCATCAGGGATGCGGTCGGAGATGTGAATTTAGCAGGGGCCAAGAAAACAATAGCTGATGGCAGCATTTTGATAATTGAAGCCCTGGCAATGATGTTTGCTCTACGCTCAGCTAGGGAGACGGGCATTCGAGACATACATGTTGAAAGCGATTGCAAGATGCTCATTGACGGAATTGGAGGAAAATAGGTCCAAGATGTATATGCAGATCTTATGAAGGAAGACATATTGCGTGAGGCGGACGGCGTGAATTGCTTTAGTTTTACTCATATCCCACGTAACACAAATAAAGTTGCACATGCTTTGGCTCATTATGCATATGATGTTGATTCTGTTTTGTTTTGGAGTGAAGAATTACTTGCAGCTATTGAGGGTATTCTTCAAAATGATGTAATCAGTCTTGAGTAATAAAGATTTATTACTTTTCCCTCAAAAAAAAAAATTACCATATGACATACAATATTCTGGAAATGTTACCAGAATATTGAAATTGTTATTACATATAATTAACTGAAAGGATTGACTCATTATCTGGTTTTACTCTTTAGTAGCACTAATTTTGATTTTGATCAGTAAGTTACCTTCGGTCGTGGACTTTCGGGTAACCGGGTTCGAGTTCCTATGTGACCTGAAATAGAAGAACACACGTCAGGCTAGTCGGGGGTGGTCCCGGCTAAGACCCTCCGATGCCTAAATCAGATCGGGTCCGTGAAGTACGGGGGTAGGGAGACGGTAAATATGAAAGTAAGTAGTAAAAGTGACAGAATGAATAGTTACCATCAAGTTACTGTAGCATGATATTTATAGATATCCCTGGCGAATGTGCTTGCGCCAAGTGTCATCATCTGAAGGGTGGTGTTGTACCATGTTGTCAGGGAGATCAATGCCCATTCCCCTAGTCCGGTTCGGATATGGGGCTCCAAGCCCTTTTTCAAGACTCCACTGTGTAGCTTCAAGATCTCATTGCCTTATCATTATTCCACCGGTTCACGGAGTTGCTCGGGGCTTCGAGGACGTTTCTCTAGAAACTTCGTGGTCGCAAGCTACTTCGTGAACCTTGTCATTTGTTACGCGTACTAGAGGTCATAATTTGAGCCACGCGATTCGTTCTTGGTGACTGTGCGGTTGAGATCTCGAGGTCGCTTGGGGGCCCGAGGTCACTCGGGTGCTCCATGTTCCGCCCCGCAGGCCACGGTTATTCATGGTCTTCGAGATTGCGCAGGTCGAGGTTGTTTGCGGACCTCGAGGTTACGCGGAGCTCAAGGTCACGCGGGTCAAGGTTGACCGTGAAGCTCGAGGTCACGCCAGTCAAGGGCGTTCGCGAAGCTCGAGGTCACGCGGGTCAAGAGCGTTTGCGAAGCACGAGGTCACGCGAGGCTCGAGATCACGCGGGTCAAGGGTGTTCGCGAAGCTCGAGGTTAGGGGTTAGCAAAACCGAACCGGAACCGAAAAACCGAACCGATGAATTCGGTGCAGATTTTTTTGGTCAAACGGTTTGGTTCGGTTTGCATTCTAAGAAATCGAATTTATTTTCGGTTCGGTACGGTTTTAGTCTAGAAAATATCGGTTTGGACCAAACCGAACCGAATATATTAAATTCTATTTTTTTATACATATTCTTTATATTATTATTTCATTTCTTAAATTTATTTAATTGTTAAATAAATATAAAAATATATATATTTTTAGCAAAAAAACAAAGGCCCAAAACCAAAAACCGAACCGAACCAAACCGAAATAATTCGGTTTTGGTTTAAGAAAAATCTAAATTCGGTTTTCGGTTTTTTGCGGTTCGGTTCGGTTTTGCACCGAATCGGTCGTTTGCTCACCCCTACTCGAGGTCACGGGGAGCTCGAGAACACGCCAGTCAAGGGCATTTGTGGAGGCCGAGAGCTCACGAGAGGGGACTCGTGTTCCTCCCAACGAGTTTTGAGTTTGTTTTTTCCATCGAAGATATGCGCCCCCTAGGGTTTGACACCCTCGTTATTCCCGTCGCCGCCTGTCTTGTCATTAATGACAAGGTGGCTTTCATCATTCCTATACATATAGGACTCTTTTAGTAAAAATCCACCCATTTTTTACCTTTCACTGTAAAAATAAGATCTCCCAGACCTCTTCCTTAAGGCGACTCAGGATCGTCGTCGCGACCTCGAAACAAGTCGATTTGAGACTTGTCTGTAGATTATCGCCTTGATTTTCCAGTAGCTTTGTTTCTTCTTCAAGATTTTTACCCCTTTTTCTCTATCTCTCATTTTTTTTGTTATTCTTTTCTTAGCAATAAATGGGCTCAGAACCACTTCGGATCACTCGTAATAACTTGATAAATGCGGCTCTTTCGAGCTCTCGATTCGATTCCCAATCAAGTTCGAGCTCTTTAGTGGTGATAAGCGCCGTGTCGCCGGGTCATGATGTAATTAGACTGGCCCGATTAGCTCGATCCCGGTATCATCGCGCTTTTGTAGAACTAGTGATGCGTCGCTCAGATCAGCGGTGTCTTGACCGACCCTTCTATGCGAGGCATCGAGGGAGATCATCGGGTCTGATGTATGCGCGATGATAGTTCACATATTGCAATCGCGATGATTGTAATATGTGAACTATCATCGCGATGCCTAATATGTGAACTATCATCGCGGCATCTTGTCAGACCCGATGATCTCCCGTGAAGTCCCAACATTGAAGGGTCAAGACACTGCTTGGATCAGAGCGGGCGCATCACTAGTTCTACAAACAAGCCAGTGATATCCGGGATCGAGCTAATTGGGCAGGTGTCTAATTACATCATGACCCGGCGACACGGGCGATTACATCACCACTAGAAGAGCTCGAACTTGATTGGGAATCGGAATCAGTAGAGCTCGAAAGAGCCGCATTTATTGGGTTACTACGAGAGTGATCCGAAGTGGTTCTAGAGCCCATTTATTGCTAAGAAAAGAATAACAAAAAAAAAAAGAGAAAAAGGGGTAAAAAATCTTGAAGAGGAAATAAAGCTACCTGAAAAAAGGCGGTAATCTACCTAAGACAAGTCTCGAAATCGACGGTCTCGAGGTCGCGGAAGATCCTGAGTCGCCTTTGAAGAGGTCTGAGGTCTTGGGAGATCTTATTTTTACAGTGAAAGGTAAAAAATGGGTGGATTTTTTACTAAAAGAGTCCTATATATATAGGAAGGATGAAAGCCACCTTATCATTAATGACAAGACAAAGCGGACGGAATAACGCAGGTGTCAAACCCAGGCTTATATCTTCGATGAAAAAAACAAACTCAAAACTCGTGGGGAGGAACACGAGGCCCTCTCGTGAGCTCGTGACCTCGCCTCCACAAATGCCGCCCGATCGACATGATCTCGAGCTCCCCGTGACCTCGAGCTTCGCAAACACCCTTGACCCGCGTGACCTCGAGCTTCGCGAACGCCCTTGACTGGCGTGACCTCACGCTTCATGAGCAACCTTGACCCGCGTGACCTCGAGCTCCGCGTAACCTCGAGGTCCGCAAACAACCTCAACCTGCGCAATCTCGAAGACCATGAATAACCTTGGCCTGCGGGGCGGAACATGGAGCACCCGAATGACCTCGGGCCCCCAAGCGACCTCGAGATCTCAACCGCACAGTCACCAAGAACGAAGCGTGTGACCCAAATTATGACTTAGGCATCGGAAGGTCTTAGCCGGGACCACCCCCGGCTAGCTTGACGTGTGTTCTTCTATTTCAGGTCACATAGGAACTCGAACCCAATTACCCGAAAGTCCACGACCCAAAGGTAACTTACTGATCAAAATCAAATTTAATTTTATTTTTCCTTATTTTTGATAATATGCGACACTAATTTAGTGGGAAGCTCCCAAGTCCCAAGCATAGTAACAGAATTCCCCGGCTTTTTTGAAAATAACTAGATTAAAACATAATTTATTTGCACATATTAAAATCACATATATTGTTCACAAATAATAATGCAAAAAAAAGAAAATGATATTGAGAGAGATTTATTTCAATTTTTTTGTATTCAGTTATTACACTATATAGTAGTATGTTTTAATTTTATTTTAATACTAATATATAATTTAATTAGTTTAGTTATTTTTATGAAAAATTCATTGAAAAATTTCGGCAAAAATTTATTATTTTTTATAGATTAATTAAATATTTGTATCGAATTATTCCCAAATTCAATATAATATTTCTATAGAATTTAAATATTTCAATCTATGTATGTTTATATACAGACATGATTTTATTGTATAACTGAGATTTTGTCGATTTATTTTCGAATTATCTTGGATAATATATAAGATAAGAAAATTTAAGAGCTAACAAATTGTTCCAAACTTTGTAACTATTATCCAAAGTGCCAAAAAAAGTGTATTTCACATGTACTTACAAGAGAAAGAAAAAGTATAACGCATCACCAATACAAAACCAATATCATCATAAAGATGAAAATGCATTAAGGCTGCTATAAGCCTATAAGTTGGCTAATTTTATTTTTGGTCTTATAGAATGTCAGCCTGCCATTTTACACAAATTGACTTTGAAACTTAAACACGTTTAATTAAGACCATTAGGCCATAACCCATTAAAAAACAAACATATGCACAAATCTTTCATAAGTTCATGAACAAAACAAACACATGCACCAATTTGAATATAATTTTTTGGAGTTCAAAGATATAAATATGGAACTTCACAAAAATGGAGTAGTTGGTATAAATTCTTCTTTTTGACTTTATAGTTATATTTTTCATAACATATTTACAAATTTAGATCACATTATCAATATATTTACCAGTGCTCAATAGGCGTTCGGTAAGCGTCAGACTTGGTACCTGGCGAGCCTCGGTAGGGCTAGCGGGGCTTTAATCGGAAGAAGAAAAATGTAGGCGGGCAAGGGGAGCCTAGCGCCTAGGCAGGACTAATCGGAGCTAGGCGGGGATTTTTAAAGCAATGATGTTTACGGAATTGTTCTAAAAGTGAAAAAAAATGCAAATTCAAGGTCCGCGCTGAAGTATATGAAGGAAATAACGGGCACTAGCAAATAACTTGGGATCAGAACTATCATATATTGTTCTTCATTGAATTTTAAGGAACAATTTGAATTTAAAAAAATGTAAAATGAGCAGTGTTTATGAACCTTGGCTACCTCATACTTATTGTGAACCCTGACATTAATAAGCATTTTGCAGGATATTGAACAGTTTAGCTTAATTTTGGGACAGTAGGGTGAATACAGGGCAATGTTTCGTCTTACCCGGGACTAAGAGACGTACATCGAGATCATAGTATAATTACCACAACGCAATTTGATCTCTGCAGTTTTCCGTAGAATCCTGCTCCATGAAATATTATGGACAGGCTGGTTGCTGTTGTGTGATGCAATGTATATTTCCTCCACCGAGTAGAATCTCACGAGCTCCTTCGATTCTGACAATCTGAACGTAAATATTTATGGATTTAGATAAGTAATTGTCAAAAAACGTAGAATATTTAGGAAAACAGAGAAAATAATATTAACAATAAATATTTAAAGTAATTACAAAAACATCCTGAGGTTTGGGCTAATTACAACGAAAACCAGAGATGTTTCAAGTTACAAAAAAAAAACCATCTTTTGTCTTAAATTTAAGGGGATAATTATAATATTTTTATAAATATCAAGAGGTTTCTGAAATATTCTATGTTTATTAAGGGGAATGTGTAAGATAGAATTACATCTCAAGGGGATTTTTGCAATTTTCAAAAACCTCTAGATTTTTTTGTAATTAGCGCGAACCTCAGGGTTCTTTTATAATTATCCCTAAATATTTATGCATAGATGTTTCATGCAAAAGCAGCCAAATTTTATTTGGTTGATGAAAAATAGGATAGTTGCAGCAATATGCAGAGCTTCATGTCCTCAAAAACATGGGGAATACTGGAGATGGCTCTGAAAGATAATTTCTTCATTTTTCGAATTGAACTGGATGATGGCCCTAACATCGTATGAGAATGCTAGAGGACTTGAACTTAATTGGAAAAGGTGAAAATTGAATAAAGGGATAATTACAAAAAAAAAATGATGTTTGGCTAATTACAAAAAAACCCAGAAGTTTTTTAAAATTACAAAAAACCCAATGAGGTTTAATTTAAGGGAGGTGACTGTAATATTTCTACAAAAGTCATGGGTGTTTTTGAAATATTTTTTGCTTATGAAAAGGTGTAAGGCAGAAGAGGAATCAAACCTCAAGGATTTTTTTTGTAATTTTCGGAGGGGTTTTGTAATTATCCCTTGAATAAAGGATGATTTATCTTTCTGTTTTCCTATCTATCTCAATCTTCCAAGTTATTCTTGCGAAGTCTAGCAAATTTAGTAGGCATGACCTTGTAATCAAATGCATAGCTAAGAGAATATCTGTGTAAAAAATGAATTCAGGACTTTATACTCCCCATAAAGGAAACGAAGATGAAACCACCTTCTATCTTTTAAATGCATACATCCTCAGATGTACTAAACTAGTAGCTAGCATCAGTAAGGCTGCGATTGGATATGAATGAGATTTCATTTTCGTTCCGCTGGAGAATTTTTTTCGACCAAACATGCGATTGTTTATGAAAATTTTCAGAAAATATCATATTCTCTCACTTTCACTTTTTCTTATTTTTTCTTCACCAATCACATCTACACATTTTTTCACAAAAACTAATCATTATTACACATTCTCCCACAAATTACACTATTCACTCACTAACACATTTCTAACTACCAATCACATCCAATCAGTATTTTACTATTTTTAAATCAAATCAACTTTCATCATTACTTTTTCATCTCACATCCAATTACACTCTCAAAATTCATCTTTTTTCTCCCAAAATCTTTTTCACCACTATTCTCTAGCAAAATGATAATTTTCAAAATGAAAGCATATCCAATCGCACCCAAGGATCCTAACTCTACCGAGAGAAATTCAAAGAAATCGGATATTGATATATGACCATGATAGATTGCTGGAAAAAGCTTGACTTCCTAACCTCGTAATCTGGAAATGCCGGCGACAAAACGCGAACAGCTTCATCATCCCACTTTTTATCACCAAATTGGGGGTAATAATTGCTTTGTTGGCCATGTAAAAATTTATATATGAAGCAGCAAGCCTTGTACCAGGAATCCTATCTTTAGCATCACCATTCTGTTGTTTCAATTAGACCATACAGAAAAAGTGTGTGTATGAGTGAGACAGAGAGGGGTGGATCGGGGGTGCAACTATCTGATGAAACCAAAACACTCAAAAGGAATTGACAATAACAGTAAGTTCTAACCTGTTCCAACCCAGCAGCCTCCTCATCTGTCATATAAAGTGGCTCCGGCACATGAAGTTTGATAATTTCTAATTTTCTACCTTTGGCATCTGTGGCACTCGTAAGAACGGAAAGGGCTTCCTTAGACCGCTCATATTGGGGGTCTGATTCATCATCAGTCCATGACAACAAAACTACACCAGGCCTCACAAAACAGCACATGGTATCAATATGACCATTAGTGTCATCATCACCTACAAAATACATGGCAAACTTTGAGTACCATGTTTTTATTTAATCATAAGTTTCAGAGTTAGAAATACTTCATGACATCAAAGAATTCATACATATATTAGAAAGCAAATATAAATGAAAAGGTATTACACAACACTGTTACACTGGTGTCCTGCCTAACATGCAAGCAAGATTTCATGAGCTAAGACAAAATTCAAGAAAGAGAGAAATAGATGTTTGAACTGGAGGCATTTCACTGTAGTTAAGAAGAGCCTTGGTTAGTCAAGAAAAGTGGTTAAGCACATAAACTATCTATGTTATCATCCCTTCGCTTTTTTCCTCGTCTTGTACAAACTAATGTAGTATGTATGTAAATGTGTATATATATCGATGATTGAAGAAGAATATTTTATCAGGATCAAATGTTTGGAATCCATACACAACTGAACCTTTATAGCAAAGAAACACAGAACTTGTCTATGAATTCGATTTCAGGTCATATTATCTCATATCAATATAAATTTCACAAGTTCTAAGAAATCCCAATAGAACAGAGTTTTTAAGTCAATCCTGTTAAAACCTGCTTGATAAAGTATTTTTGTCAACCAAGTGGAAACCCCTCAGTCAAAATAAGAAGGCTCCATATGTTTCTTAACTCCATGACTACAAGTTATCCATTATGGAGAAATATCACGTAATTTAACAGTTAATACCAATTTTACTGATGCATTTTAAGTATCTAATATATAACTTATTTAATCATCTAGCTGAATACATAGAGCACCGAGAATCAGATCAAAGGTTATGCAAACTTGTCCATACAATAAAAATGAAACCACCACACTTGTCAATCTAGTATCAACTATCATGGTTGTTGCATAGAGAAGATGTTCATCATTGAAATATTTAGGTAGGCCCCCACAACCAGGTAGGAACAAGAAGCATACCATACAATCCATGACGCAGCCAGATGACCTTCTTGACTCCAAGATATGCTTTGAGCTCATCCTCAATTTGTACTTTGGTTAAACCAGGGTTTCTATTTTTATTCAGGAGGCACTCTTCAGTTGTAAGGCAAGTCCCTGAAAGAAGAAAACAGATTTACTGAATGTTCATGTTAATCAGAAAATTAAGGATAAAATGGTTAGCTTAGAAACTGAACTTTCTACGAAAGCAGACACTGATATTAATTAAGGGATGTCCAGATGGTTTTGCCAATTACATTGGAATCATATTAATGATTCAGATCATCACATTGTTTTCGCATACAATCAACAATATCTATTCCTAACACAAAAATACTGAAACAAGCATAACCCCTGTTCTGGGGGTTCAGACGAAAATCATTTTTGCAGTAGTTACATCCGTTTCAGTGCTACAATTTCAGGGCCTCAGGGCCTCAGGTCGATGGTGACTGGAAGTTAAACTCCAACTAAATTTTTCACTGAATAAAAGATTTATGTGGTCATGTTCCATGATGTACATGTTGATTTTACAATCATGTAATGGGACATGACTAGAGCAACTATCTCAACTCATCGCCGTCTCATCGTATTTTCCATGCAAGTGGAAAGACCTATGATGATGATGGTTTTTGGAATTTCATCTCATTTCTCCTTCGTATGAAGGTTGCGTCAGGAAGGGCATCCGGCGTAAAACTTTGCCACTTTGCTTTTTATGTGAATTTGTAGTGTTAACTAATTTTAGACAATTAATTGACACTATAAACTTCACACCACCGACCCCACATAGTGGGATAAGGTGCAGATGATGATGATGAATAAAAGATTTATCCTCCTATATAATATGGGGTTCTATTCTTTATAAGCACTTCTGATTTTTCTCAAATTGCACAGTTACGCATGTATTGGATCTAGTCTTTTCCTTACAAGTAACTTGATGATTTTGTTCCCAAATCACTTGGCAAATGAAAACACAGGAATAGAACTAAGTAATCCAGCTCAAGTGATTTGAATAAACTTTAAAGCTTACGGGCAATTGAAATTTCATTCCCTGGTGTTATATATTACTTTATTCATCAATAAGCTATTTTTCCTTTCATCTCAAGTTAAATATATTTCTTGAGAACATTGAGCTAATGTCCTTTAGTTATTATTAGCTAATATATGATGTTTCTGCTACTTACAACCTTTATAACAATGAAAAGGATTCAGGGAATGTAAATTGGGCGTTTCAAATCTTGTTGATAATCTGAAACTAGGTGTGATCTTGGCCTGATAGACTAAACAAAGAGTTTATAAAAGACAACACCCTTTAGAAAGACAAATCAGTTAGGTTAACAATTAATTAAAATTTATAAACCTTCCCCATCGACATGAATGCTTCCACCTTCAAGAATCATAGAATGGGGAAACCTTGGAATCTTTTCAGTTTCCAGAACCTACAAGGGAAAATATTACAAACCAAAACATGATAAAGTGATAAGTATATGTTCAACAAAATAACGCTCCTTCACGTCCAATTTTCGACTTGCTAGTTAGAACTTGACCAACCTTTCTCGCAATAAGTAGGTCGAGGCTCCAATCTTCATAACAGCCTTCATCTATGCCTAAGAGATCAACCAGGTATGTATTAAAAAAAATTCCCATATATTTAAGATGAGCACATGATACAGACTTACAGTTTACACCAGAAATTCTTTCTAAATAGTGGAGATATAATGTAATGCACTTATTGATGCAGCACAGAAGCAAAGGGAAGACACTAGAAACCGACAAAAACATCTCGAAAAATAAAACACGACTACACAAGTGAAACTCAAATTACAAATCACATAAGGAAGCTAAGCTAGAACTTGCATAAATTCATTCTGATAACCATAAACTGGCATGTGATCACAGGAAAAAAATGATTATAAATGAAAAATGAAAAGCGCCAAAAATTTTCATCAAGGTACAACATAGGAATCACTTCAGGTTTACATCCCTAATACCTTCTTGGGGCTTCTGTATTAGGTCCTTGAACATGAGAAACCCAAGTATGCCTGATGTAATGAAACTAGATGCTGAACAACACTAAATAGTCCTTTATAGAAATCCCAATATCTACTAAGAAAGTTAAGCATATTACACGATTAAGCTTCATGATTACCAGCTTAAAAATTAATGACGTTCAAAATAAGTACACATAGTTTCAGAAGATACTGAAAATAGTTGGGGAAAGCATTTGAGAGGGAGCTCAATCATTTGATACAAGTAGATAAACTAATCTCGGTACTATGTGTTAGACTTAGATAACCTAATCGAGGTATTATGTGTTAGACTGCCATTCTATCAGGCTAATATAACATGTGATGAAGAAAAGGTGTTCGGCATCATAATTGCTGCATATATACTACCTTTCATGTACAGGATTTAGACTTTGCACAGCATATTATCAGAATAAGTGACAATATTTGAAGGGGCCAGTACACGCAGACTTACCACCATAACCATTGAAATTCCAATCAATTCCTGCAATCTTGTTTCCCAGCTTCTCTTTACTTGATACACTATTTCTGATAACAAACTGCCAAAAGAATCGCCACTCTTGAAAATAAACTTCAGTGGGAAAGGAATATAATGTAGTTTAAACAATTAAAAAGCTCACCGTTGGACCAGTGTCACGGAACCAAGAATCATTCATGCTCATCTCAATCACCCTAATATGTTCTGGCAACTGACTGCGTGCATTATTCCACTGTCCAGGAATTGTATGTTTTCAATGGAGAAGTAAATTAAAAGAAATTTACTGCAAATAGCTAAAATCTGGTCCAACCTGTGCATAACTGGCACATACAGTAACAGGTTCAAATCTTGAAATAGCAGATGCAACTTTCGCAAATGCACGTTGAGCATGCACTCCATGGTCACGCCAATTGTCTGGCCGTTCCTATGAATTAAGTGAAGCATGAATATGAAATCAGGCTTTATGTTTTTTTTATCTAGCTTATAAGAGCAATGAAGAGGAAGAAAACACATTTATGATGCAGATGAATTAAAAATATACTAAAATGAAAGTCCTAATGTACACAGGAGAGAGAGAGAGAGAGAGAGAGAGAGAGAGAGATTTGAATAAGCACGAGTTATATAATTACTCAGAAGAACTTCAGACAGCATACAAAACAACTGACAAGACATTTATGCTCGGACTTTCATCATTTGACTGGCACATCCACTACAGAGGACTCTAGTGAAGATCAGTTAAAAAACTCAGAAAGTCCACTTTCTGAACAAGTCTGCTGATTTTCACTTCATCCGTTAGCATGTTAAGCCAATCACAATATCATCGGCCTTACCAAGTAGCATCAAACTCAAAGGCATATCAGTATTTCTTGATTATTTTCAAGAAATGAGGCAAGACACTCTAAAGTTATAATCTAGCCATCCATATGATTTAACACCACACTTCACCTATGTACTAAAATATAATTTGTCAGGTACCGTGTAACTTGCAATAACAAAATCAGCTGGAAGAGAAGGAATAAACAACCAAAGAACAATTTCCTTCAAATTAAGATAAAGATTTAGTTCGTTCCGTTGAACAAGAACTTTGTTAACTAACACCAACCTAAATCTCATAATTCCACTTCATGTTTTTTTTTAACCTCCTCCAACTAAGGGGTTGCTACCATGACAATTTCGCATAGAATTAAATCAGGATTCAATCAAATTACAAAATCGAACAAAACTATCCATTTCCTTCTTATACTCATCAAAGTATAGCACCTCAAAACATCCATTTTGGGGACAACTATGTCTGGTACTGATTTTTCTACACTAATTACCGATTAACTATCACCAAATTTAATGGAAAGAAACAAAAACAGCAAAAACAGAACATCCTAAAATGCAAAATCTACCATCTCCTGGATGAAAGAACAAAAGTACAAACTAAAAATTTACAGAAAAGGGAGGGGGGGGAGATTAATAGATTCCATGTAAAGAAAAGGCGAACAGAAGAAAACTCACAGGCCATCCCATCCAACATTGGGAGTGAGGTTCCCACTCCGCGGGCATGTAATATCCATGCTCAACAGGCGTCCCCTTTAACTCCATTTCTAGCTATATGCCTCTGCGGAATGAATTCCGAATGTATAGAGAAGACGTTCTTTTACACCAATTGAACCTAGTCGAAATAAAAGATTATCTTCTAAAAAAAATAATGATCTTACTATTACTACCTAAAGTATGTGTGACACACGAGGGTTAGTCGATGTTACCCATCAAGTGGGTTTTATATCATTGGATTAACACACATTCATATGAACGTGTATATTTGTTTTAACTCCATTTCTTGCTAGGGCTTCTTTTTTTTTTTTTTTTTTGGGGGGGGGGGCTTTTCGTATGTACTGTTAATTGGTTAATTATTTTTAGCAAACATGCTTTTTATTTTTGTGTTTTTAATTATAGTAATCACAACATTTTTGTGTTTAGCTAATAAAATTGTTGACTTCTTTATTCTTTTATATCTTTCAAAAAGTGGTATAATTGGAAAATTTGATAAAATCTACAACAAACCTCAAACTATTTGTGATAAAATTATTTCAGTTCCATAAATTCATAAAAGAAAAATACATAAAAAGATAATAAAAAAAACACAAACACACATAATTATTTATTTTTTAATATATATTTTTTTAAATATTGTTATCTTACCGGCATATAAATTTCCAGTTATTGATTGTTCTAATATTTTCTTTTCTTTTGAGAAGAAGATTGTTATAACATACATATACACATATAATTTTGAATATTAGTTTTTTAGTTGATACATAGTTGTTGTCTTGTCTGCGTATTAGTATTCTTAATTATTTTGTTGTCTCGCTAAAATAATTATTTTATCTGGTTATTTTATAATTAGTATTACAATTGATTTTTCAGTCATTGGTTTAGATTAATATTTTAAAATAACGATTACAATGTAATGGCCTATTTTCAGAATCTTGCCTAGGACTCTGTGAAACATAGGTTCGGTCCTGGGTGCCACATGATTAGTGTCACGTGATCTGACACGTGATCCTGCCATAGAAAGTTGGGAGAACGGTAAACTAGAGTTGTATTCGGTATATATATTGTCTTCAAAAGAATGTGAAGGAAAAAGGAAAGAAGTGTTGATCACATAATATTAGTTATTTTCTTATTATTATGAATTGTTTATCTATTGAAATTAATAAATAATAAATAATTTAATTATCACTCATATTCATTTCTTTATTTTGATTATTATTTTCGAATTATAATTTGAATGTAAAGTTTGATAAAATTTGGTTTGGTATTCGATAAGCCATCATTTTGGCGTACCAAAACTTTTTACTCAATTCGATACGATCGAATAAACATTCCTATGAAAGTGTACATTTCACACACTAACTATTGCTAAAGAACTTCATAGTAAATCAGAAAGGCTCTCAATTCACCAAATTGATTTCACCAAAATCTAGAAAATCGTATACCAGCTTAAAGAAATTAGATATGCCCTAAAGAACTTTGGAAACAGGCTTATTTGAATATTTAGGTCTAGTATGATTTTCACTTGTTGGACATTTTCCCCTTTTTACCAGTTGAGTATGTAAATAATGTATGTTGTACTCAATTTAATTGGAAATTTTCCATTTTTAACTTCTTATTTTTCAATCTCAACTAGGGGTGTAAACGATCCGAGCCGAGCCAAGCTTTGACTTGTTTGTCATATGTTCGTTTAATTTTATACATGTTCAAGCTTGGCTTGAGCTTGATTCAATTTTAAAAAAACTTGTTCGTGTTCGGCTTGATAATTTTTTTTAATGCTTGAATGTGTTTGTGAACATGTTCGTGAACATGTTCGTTTTGAATTTGTGTTCAATATGTCCATGAACAATTAATAACTTTGTTCGCGAACAATAAATAAACAGAAAATTGACTTTTTTCGTGAACGATAAATAAACAAACATTTTTTTCAAACTTATAGATGAAAATACATATAAATTGTTGTCAAAAAATAAACACACATAAACTAAGTAACTAACCAAACAATTGGCAAGTCTGTCAAGCTAAATTAGAAATAGTTGAAAAAATATGGGTCACAACTTATATATTTAATGATTTTTTCACTATATTACGTATTAGGGTAGAGTTTAGGGAGTATTATGTATCTTAAGGGCTTTAAGTCTTTTTAATTTTATTAAAATAAAATATTTTTAATTTTTTTTAAAATAATCAAGCTATTAGTCAAGCCCTTAACGAGTTTGTTCACGAACAAGTCTAAAAAAATATATTATATGGGTTTGTTCTTGAATATTTATAAACGAACACTAACCAAACTTGTTCACGAGCTTTTAGTAAACGAGTATAGAATTGTTCAAGCTCTGTTCGTTTATTACACGAGCCTCAAAATGTGTTCGTTTATGCTCACTTAACTAAATAAACGAACATAAACGAACGTTATCCGAGTATATTCACGAGCTGTTTGCCGAACGCTCTGTTCACTTACAGCCCTAATCTCAACCTTATATTCTCAATTCTCGCACATATATAGTCAATTTTCAACTATATTACATAAACAAAACTCACTTTTATCACCACATACTTAATTTTAGTATATGTTACATAAATGGGACTTATTACCACCACCCACATCCACACAATAAATTACTATTTTCAAATCAAAGTGGACCACACCACTATTAATCCCATCCAATTATTTTTGCTTAGTAAATAAAACTTAGCAAATTTTTGGTTTTAAATTTAAAACGAAGTAGCGAAATACTAGTTGGACTTATGAATCCGCTGCGGAAGAAATAAATTTTATGCACTGAAACAATGTTTGCGCGAATGTATTTATGAAAATTTAAATATTAAGGTAGTAAATAATCAAAGAAATAAATCAAGCAATAAAGACAAAAGATTTATAGATTTTCTAGAGTGGCGTAATCTCTATACTCCTCTCTTATCCTAACGCGTAGGAGATATCCACTAGAAGAATATTGAGTTACACACAATTCTACTTAAACAATAGAGGTTAGTAGAGCATGTTTTTGGCTTTGATGGAAGCAAATAAAATATATCCTGAAGCCCAAGAGCTAACTTATGTTGAAGCTCCAACGAAGTTTACATGGAAACCAAAATTAAGAAAGTGGGTGCCTAGACAATGTGGAAAATCTATAGGCCGAGTCTTTTATGTCCCTCTCAGTGCTGGTGATATGTATTATTTGAGGTGTCTTATTAATATTGTTCGTGGTGCTACGTGTCACGATGATTTTAAAAGGATCAATGGTGTTCAACACTCTTCGTATCGTGAAGCTTGCTATGCTTTAGGTTTGTTGGAAGACGATAAAGAGTATATTGATGGCATTATCGAAGCAAGTCACTGGCATCTGCAGATCATCTTAGGGGTCTATTTGTATCTATGTTGTCATCGGATAGCTTGAGCATGCCAGACAAAGTATGGGATAAATGTTGGGAATATCTTTCGATGATATTCTCAGTATAAACAACGTCTTCTACAAAGACATGAAGGTATTACATTAAGAAATTTTATTTTAATTTATATGTATTTTTTAATCTAATGGTTTCGTCTTTGATATTTTTTTTATTATTAACTACTCAAACATTCATATTTCATTTTATTTTTTATTCGATAGAGCTCACTCTGACTGAGGATGAAATCAAGAATCTAGCACTGGCAACGATCGAAAAATTATTGCGGAGTCACGGGAGGTCTACATCAATTTAACTCGATGCCATTCTCGGATTTTGACAGTATTGAAAATAATCAGAATAGATTGATATACGATGAGTTGAGATATGATCGTAAGGCATTGTCTGTTGAACACGCCAATCTTCTTTCAAAAATGACTGATGAACAACAACACGTGTATTCAAAAATAATTCGTGATGTGGAATCCAATAAAGGTGGTATGTTCTTTGTGTATGGTTACGGAGGTACGGGTAAGACCTTTTTTCGGAGGCTTTATCTTACGGCTTGAGATCTAAAGGAAACATTGTGTTGAACGTGGCATCGAGTGGTATAGCATCTCTTCTCTTGCCCGGTGGAAGGACGACACATTCTCGATTTGTTATTCCCTTAAATCCACATGAAGGATCAACTTGCAATGTCAATCAAGGTAGTCCGCTTGCCGAATTGATTGTTCGTTGTAAACTCATAATCTGGGATGAAGCCCCAATGATGAACACATACTGTTTTGAGGCAGTGGACACGACATTACGAGATATTATGCAGCTTGAGAACCCAGATAATCATAATATCCCATTTGGAGGGAAAACAATCGTGTTTGGTGGAGACTTTAGACAGATATTGTCTGTTGTACCGAAGGGGAGTCGACAGGATATTGTTAATGCAACGATAAATGCATCGCATTTGTGGAAGAATTGTACCGTTCTGAGGCTAACTAAAAACATGCGTCTTCAAAGTCTCCATCAAACTGATGATTATGCTGATTTGGTTAAATTTTCGGAATGGAAAGCCAGTATTGGAGATGGAACTATTAGAGAAGAAGAAGATGGTGGTGCCACTATTGATATTCCTGAAGATATTTTGCTCGAAAGTTCTGATGATCCAATTGAAACTATTGTTAAAGATACGTACCCAATGATTAGAGATGTCATAGATGATCCCAGTTACTTGAAGGACAGAGCGATTCTGGCACCTACGCTCGATGTTGTCGAGTCCATTAATCAGTACATGACTTCTTTGAACTCATCGGAGGGACATACATTTTTGAGTTCTGATAGCACATGCAAATCGGGCGCAAATGTAGATTTCTTGCATGATCTGCACACGCCAGAATTTCTATATGGAATAAAATGTTCCGGCGTTCCTAATCATGAATTACATTTGAAGGTTGGGACTCCGGTTATGCTATTGAGGAACATAGGCCATTCAATTGGATTGTGTAACGGTACAAGATTGGTTATAACGAGACTTGGGAAGCATGTATTTGAATCTAAGATTCTAACTGGTGCCAACGCTGGTGATAAGGTGTTGATTCCAAGAATGACGTTAACTCCATCCGACCTCAGAATACCCTTCAAGTTTCAGCGGAGACAGTTTCCTCTGATCGTTTCGTATGTTATGACTATAAACAAGAGTCAAGGACAATCACTATCTAATGTCGGGCTTTATTTGAAAAATCCGATTTTCAGTCATGGTCAATTATATGTTGCTGTTTCCAAAGTCACCAATCGCCAGAGTTTGAAAATTTTAGTTTGCGGCGACGATAAATCCAAAAACAAACAGACAAAAATGTTGTGTACAAAGAAGTATTCCAAAATTTATAATAGTAAATATCTTTTTATATATTTTACCCTTTCTTCTGTCCTTTATATCTCAAACAAATCTAATTCAGACCCAACGACGCATCCCATCCCGTGCATCGCACGGGTCGCGTACTAGTTCTACTTAAACAATAGAGGTTAGTAGACACTAACAAAGCCAGAAATTTCGGGTAGAGGGCCCAACTAATATTAATATAAAAAAAGTCCATCCAATTTTTGGCCACTTCTCCATAATAAAAATTGTTTTAACCATATTTTTTAGCCATTTTTTATTTCAAATTTCCACTTTGTCCCTTTTTAATTTCTAGGGACTCGTTCATGACTTGGTACCGAAAAATGTACCGCATCAATTTTTTGAAATATAATCAAGTACATCATCAGAGAACACAAGAAGGGTGTGACCTTGTCAAAATGGCTAAAAAACATATTTTCGAAAAATATGACCTTTTTTAAATTTTACAAAACATAAATGGACAATTTGTCCATTACCACATAAAAATGAAAAATAATACATCAAATTTAAAATAAGCAGAAGTTTAATTAAGTCATTGTATTAATTCAATCACATCTTAAAATTTACAAATAAATAACAAAATACAATTACATCAATATACTAAAAAGGACAAATAGAGACACAAGAGAATAATGCATAAATTCAAGTTAAAGTTTATGGCGAAGCTTAAAAAATGTACAAAATTCTAAAAAAAGGGAAGAAAAAAAAGACCAAAACTCATATTTTTTAAGATTCATAAATCAAAATAGGAAAAGAGGAATGCAATATAATTGAAGAATTTTTTTCCCCATTTTTTTTATTTTTTATTTTTTTTAATATTAGAAAGTGAAATGACCAAAATATCCCTACTTTTTTTCAAATTTTGAGGAAGACCCAGTGCCCCATGGCCCCTACATGGCTTCGTCTCTGGTTGTAGATGTCCATGGCACGCTAGATTGCTCCAACTACTTCCTAATCACAAAGTCGGCAGTAGTGAGCTTGGAGCACTTATTTTGCATAGGGATGCCAATTTTAGCTCAATCTGCGTCGACCCACACTTGCCCGATCCGTTTGGATCGTCCCGCCCTGTGACCGGCGGCGGGGCGGGGCAGGTACCCGCGGGGAGCGCGACAGATCTGGGTATCGCTTCCGCCCCATCTAGCAAATTTATTATTTTAATATATTTAATATATATTTTGCATACATAATATATTTTTTAATATAATTTTTATGTATTTAATATTATATCTAGCATTTATAAATTGATAATGATAACTTTTGTGAAGAATATTTCATAAATATATTACAAATATATATTTTTTTCTTTTTTTCAAATTTTTGTATTTAATTTTATTTAAATCGGGTCAAGATAAGTCGTCATGCCCACCCTGCCCTGTTCTAGGGACGGAGCAGGTTTGGGTCTTTAGATACCCGACTTGACCCGTCTTATTGCCATCCCTAATTTTGTAGATGTCTTCCACACAGTTGTCTAACACGAGCCCTCTTTTTAATGCAAAATCACACATAATCTTGCAATAATCTTTTTTTCTTCAAATAGGCGATTGATTCCTTCAACTTGTAGCCGTCCAAAACCTTTTTCAATAGAGCTCAATCTTTAGTAGGTAGGTTTTGGAAGAATGGCAGTATGTAGATAATAAAAGCTTTCAGCTTTGAGACCACTTCAGAATTTGCGTTCAAAGATTCATAGTTAGATTATTTTCTTTAGGGTTAGTCTTCTGTCAGACGGAATCCGTTAGATGGATCCAAATATCCGACCCACCAGCCCACCAACAGCTAGCACAAGTACCAACACCATATCCGCTGGCCGCTGCTAATACATTTTAGGAGGACTACTAATACTTTTCAGAGGGAAAAGTAATATTTTTAGGGGTGCTACCAAATATTTTTCAGGATGAATACTCATACTTTTTGGGGGAAAAACTAATACTTTGGGAACTACTAATACCTTTTATGAGACACTATTACTTTTCAGGAGGAATACTAAAATACATTTAACCGAAAAATATAATACTTTTAAATCTAACTACTAATACGTTTCAGTAGGAATACTAATATTCATGACAAAAAAAAATCATAGGATTACTAATACATTTTAGCGTTACTATTAATATTTTTTAGAGAAAAAACTAATATTTTTAATGGTACTATGTCACTGCCTAATATTACAAAAATGTCGCCGGTCCAGTTATATTGTACCACCCCGAGAATATTACTAAAATGCCACCGCGTTCAAAATAAAAAAAATGTCACCACCTATTATTATCTGGTCGGGTTGAGATCCGTCTAACGGATTTAAACCCGTTAGACGGTCTGATAGAAGTTTTTGTCTTTCCTTTAAGTTCAAAAGTTACTTCTCGGTCTCTTCTTACCCATTTTATACCGAAGACTCAGGGATCTACCCGTTGAAGGGAGTAAATCCATTGTCTCACTAATCACCAAGTCCAATTGTTGGTTTCAATGAAGACAAGATGGAAATGCCAAATACACTAAAGCAGTTTCATCAAAGAAGTATCATTATTGGTAGGAGCAATCTTAGAAGATGAAACTTCTACAAGACGAGCATGGTACTTTGGGTCAGTCACACCGAGATGGACAAAGTGAAGTATCCATTCAAGTTTTTTTAGAACTAAGCGAATGAATCTTTCCTTCTAAACTACAGGATTTGCAGAGGAACTTTTCGAAACAAAAAAAAAAGAATTCTTAAAATTCTAGCAAGACAAAATTCTGGCAAGTAAGGAAGCCTACAAGAAATTTTGTAATATAGTGCATGTTGGCCAATGGATTGATCAGATCTGTCAAACATGCCCGAAACAGAAAGCATCCGAGTTTGGGAAAAGTTCCTGACCTAAGCCCGATCGATAGGACTATACAGCCAGAAAAGACAAAGGTGCAGCTCACAAAACACATTTTTCTCGAGGATTGGACCACATAAACCCAATTCTGGAAGATTCCCTAACAAAATTAATTAAGCCATGTGGCAGTGGATTTCAAAAGAAATATGCCTCTGCCAAAAGGAAATTATACTAGCTGTCAGAGGAGAATAATGCTAAGAGATGTAAGCAATGACGTCTCGTTTATTAGCAAGATTTGAAATCCGACTTTGAAGCCCAAACTCAGCTCTATAAGTATCGAGTCATTCAGAAAACTAGAGTTTTCTGAAAATAAAAATAATTTGTAATAGTTTAAAGTGTTTAACAGTTTGAGTTCTTGAGTGTTTAAGTTTATGTATTTTCGAGTATAAGTCTACTCCATGAGATGCTAAACAAGTTTTCTACTCGGAGATTACTAATGTAATACATTTTCTTTTAAGTTAATAATAAGAGGCTTTTGAATCAATATGTGTTCATATTGTTAATTTATCCTTTTAAAAAAGCAACTCGTACGCCTGGAGCAGGAAATGAATCAAGGTGTTGGATGAGTTATAGATCAACTTCCCAGGAGGTGAAGTTAGATAAGTTCGTCTATTAAACAGTATAGGGACACTAATTTTCCGACTTATGGGTTGCAAACAATCTCATTTGGTGTTGTTCCGGTCAAAAAGAAGTATGAATTTTTAGAGATACTTAATTTTACGGAAGTATGTTCGGCCTGTTATGGTCACAAGGTCACAATAGACTATTTTCATTACTGTAGCTTAATAAATTTGGGTACTAAAAATAATTTATAATAAAACATTAGGTACCAAAATTGAACAAGTCATTTAATTCTTAAATCTGATGTACCAAATCAAACTGTCAAAAAAAAGTCAAACTGTTAGTTTTGATGGAGAATTAACGGAAATGTACCAAAAGTAATTAAAAATAGAAACACGAGGCACCAACTTTGATTAAGTCTGAAAGTGTGGTACTAAAAGTGAATATGGTACAATTGAGATTATCCCTATTGTCTAAATTGGGAAATGAATTATACTACTGAATTCTTGCAAGCATGAAGCATTGCTACCACCACTAAACTTGGCATTTCATCCCCATATCCACCTTTTATCAAAACATCCACAATTTGAAAATCACTTCCTAGTGGTAAAGCGTTCGTAAAACTCAGGCATGTGTCTGGTTAGATTCCCACCTCATTCCTTCTCCTCTCATGAATTGTACTCAAAAGAAAAAGAAAAAAAGATTTAAGAGATCACTCAGTTCCATCCTATGAAGCACTGATACGGATACGGGACATGGATACAATACGACACGGGTACGAGAATACAACATATATTGAAATTTTAAAGATACATGTACGATATATACATATAAAATTATATATTTTTATATTATTGAAAATACAAGCGCATTAATTACAGTTAAAAAAAATATTGTTTCGAGCATAAAAAACTAAAATTTCATAAGCACTCAAATCTGAAATGTGATAACTCACATAAACATATAAAAAAATGCTGGAAAAATAAACATTAGAATAAATCTTATCTATTTCCATGTGTAGATGTATCCACGAAATATCGGATAAAGTATCATATCGGATATGTATCCGGTACGGGTACGACATCCTCAGAAAAGTGTCCGTGCTTCCTAGGTTCTATCTAAATATAGAGTATTTATTTCATATCTAACAGAACAACATGAAGAAAGTCATTATTCCATACCACTATCAAAATTAGAGGTGTCAAGCGAGCCGGGGCGGGCCGGATGCCGACCCGCCGAGCCAACGAAAAAATCGGGCCAGCCCAAACAGTGTCTGTGCAGCCATTTCTTGAGCCCAACCCAGCTCAACCCACAAAAATACACTAAAAACCCGGCCGGCCCGGTTTTCCGGGCCTAATGGGGAGGGCCAAAAAAGCCCGGCTCATTTCGGGGCTCTAAATTAGAGCCCAGTCCGGTGCTTATATCGGCTGGTCGGGCTAGCCAACCGGGCCTGCCGAAATTGACAGCTCTAAATTCAGAATCCTCAGTTAGCAACATAAAGAAAAATTCTTTCGATTAAAACTTAAAAGGGAGACAAGAATCACAGGATTTAATCAGTCCAGTTACAGAATCACAAAACCAATTCTTCACGCCAGCTGTTTTATTTCACTAGGATTGCTTCACTAAATCGCCAAAGCAAACACAATCTTGTTTTTTTCCTACCACATTTCTAGTCATATTCGAAAAAAGCTCTGGATTATACCTATACTATATCATTGCTCCGACATCTGATGACCATCCCATCAATTTGCATTTGATCCCCCTCCAGAATGAAATAAGTCAAGGTTTAGTTTTATCGTTTCCTAAGGGGATCTGAAAGCTTCACCAGCATAACGAACATTTCCGAGTTCCTCTTCAATGCGCAGAAGCTGAAAGAATAACAAGGATCAGTGAGAACAATTCAAGTAGGGTAAAGTTTGAATCTCCGCTATGGGAGTGTTTGCAAACACTTTCTGCTTTTTTTTAAAAAGTGATTTATTGTAGTAGAAGCAAAAGTAGTTGAAATCAGAATTTGGTAGTGTTTGCAAATAGAATCTAAAAGCTCAAAAACTCAAAGTTGAAGTGCTTAGAAAAGAAAACACTTTCAAAATTAGCTTATGGATAGAAAGACAAAAACAACCAAACTTTTTCTGATTTACAAGAAATACCAAAAGCACTTTTCCAAAATCAGAAGCACCCCACCCCCAGCTTTTAGATTTTGATAAAATGAAGCAAAAGCAAGAATTTGCAAACGCTAAAAAGTGAATTTTTTTCAGCTAAAAGCTGATAATCACTTTTTTCATATGTTTACAAACACTCCCTATAAATATCCAAGGGAGAAACTGAAACATAAAACGGGAGTTTCCCTCCCCTCGTCACCTTTTGGTCGGAGACTCGACATTATTTTTTACCTGATTGTATTTGGCCAATCGCTCGCTTCGGCAAGGAGCTCCCGTCTTGATCTGCATAATGAACAGTATAGTTAGTTCAATGCTAGTAAAAATAGATGGGTAAATATGAAATAGAGAAGTCAAAACCTGTCCACTAGCCAAGCCTACAGACAGATCTGCAATGAAGTTGTCTTCAGTTTCGCCACTGCGGTGACTAACCATAACTCCCCAACCAGCAGCTTTTGAGTCAAGTGCAGCTTGAATGGATTCAGTGACTGTACCAATCTGGTTAACCTGCAATATTATTAGTAGGGGAGGTCAGACACATATATAAACAGTATAGAAAATTTTCAGAGAACAATTGAAACACCCAAAATTCTATTTCGGATGATCTCCTTCAATATTTTAAAGGGATAATTAACTAAAAACTACCCTTGAGGTTTGGGGTAGCCGCAAAAAAAAACCCAGAAAAATTACAATAAAGCCCCTAGGGTTTGATTCTGTCTTAAATGTAAGGGGGTAACTGCAATATTTTTACAAATGTAAAGGGGGTTTTGAATGTTTTGCTTATGAAGGGTAAAGTGTAAAACAAGATCAAACCTAAGGGGATTTTTGTAATTTTCAAACATCTGAGTTTTTTTGTTATTAGCTCAAACCTCGGGGGTAGTTTTTTGTAATTATCCCTATTTGAAATTCCCTGTCAAGACAAATGCTTTGTTCAGTTAATAGAAAGCCAGAACTTAAATAGCCATTTTCGGTAAATAAATCAACTTTCTAAACAATTATATAGAATGTGTTGTATGTGCTTATGGGTTTGGATACTGGAAGGGTTATTAATTTAGGTGTAAATAAATCAGTTGGTGGAATGTATCAAATTATTTTGGTAAATAACACATCATTTAAAATTACAACAACTTGTGTTGTACCACATAGATGGGTTAGTTTGGTGAACGTGACACAACCTCAGGGGGTGTCTATGTAATTATCCCCCTAGCATCAAATTAGTGTTGCATCTATAAGTTATCATGAAAATATTCATGAAAGACCTCAGGTAACTAACGGAGCTTTCTAACAATTGACAAAGTATTCGAGCAGATAAATAGTTGCCACGTAGTGGTGCAGATTTGTGTGTGTATGCTTCTCAAAGGTCAACAAAAGCAAAAGCTTGAAAAGTAACAGGCTAGAGTGAAAACATCCATGATGCAAAACAAAAGATAATAGCAGCATTTTCACCAAGAAAATAAATGAACATAAATTCAAGAAAGAATATAGCCAGCGTAAGCACGTACTTTCAGCAGCAAAGCATTGCAGGCTTTCTTCTCAATAGCTTCTGCTATTCTTTTCGGATTAGTGACTAACAAATCGTCACCCACGAGCTGGATACCAACTGAGGATTGCAGTGACGACCATGAACTCCAGTCATCTTGGTCAAATGGATCCTCAATTGATACAATCGGAAAATCTCTGACAAATTCTTTATATAAATCACCGAGGCTTTCAGCTGTCAGCACATGAGCACCGTCATTTGGTTGTTTCTTGAAATTGAGATCATACTTCCCGTCTTTAGTGAGGAACTCTGAAGCAGCAACGTCCATCCCTATTTTGATCTGGACAAATACTTTCGACTTAATGTTGAGAAACAAAGAAATAACACACCCCACGCATGAAGAACAATTAAAAAAAAAAAAGCAATATTATTTTACCTTGCCAGTGTACCCAGCCTTTTCAATCGCATCTATTAGAAGTACCAATCCTTCCCTGTTATCCTGTACATTGGGAGCAAATCCACCTTCATCTCCAACGTTGCATGCATCTTGTCCATATTTAGCTTTGATAATTCCCTTCAGAATATGATAAACTGCTCCAAATAAAAGCAAGCGTAATTAGTCATCTTATCAAATCTCACAATAGTCCAGAGTAGAGGCACTGTTACAAGTTACAGTATCTGGGGCCAACTTTACAAATGTGGTTTCACAAAATCATAGTGCATAAACTGACCACGAGTTTAAAGTGCATATGAATGAGAATTGCATATTCCATATACTGAGATGGATCTTAGCAACATATTTTCCTATATTTCTTTGTCATGCGCATAATTTTTCACTCTTCAGATATAAGCTTTTAACGCCATGTTTTATTTCACCGTTTTGATGGGGATACGTAAAACCAGCTTGAAATTTGGTAAGAACCAATAATTTCACGAGCATAACCCACATACTGCTAGGATTGATACCCAGGCTTCAAACATGGCATTCCTTTACCTCATAGCAAAGCCAAATTGGCCAAGACCAGAATTTGGAAAATGAAAATTTAGAACAAGGTCTTTTAGTTGTTAAACTACCCAACGATGTTTTTTAGACTGATCGTTAACTTTCGTAAGTAACTAATCTGTAGTAAATAACAAAAATTTCAGTAAGCAACTTGGTGATTGTTAATAAAGATGGCTGTAATAATTAATCAGAAGATAGAAGAGGATTTGCGAAAAATAACGAATAATCTGCTTCACTAACCTTCACTGCCCATTTGGAATGCCTCGGAAAACGAGGTTGCTCCTACTGGCAATATCATGAACTCTTGCATGGCCAGGTTGTTGCCAGCATGGCTGCCTCCATTGATTACATTGAATGCTGGGACCGGCATAACAAGCTCCTTCGTGTTTGATATTTCCTGTATGTGCCTGTAAAGTGGCACTCCCTTTGCTCCTGCACCAGCTCGACACACACTAAGAGAAACTCCTAAAATAGCATTAGCCCCAAGTTTCGATTTATTTGGAGTCCCATCAATCTCCAGCATAACACCATCGACATCAGTCTGATTCCTTTAATGAGAAGAAAACTAAACCGGGTCATTACAAAGCAATTCACAGTTATAACAAAGTGGTGTAATGCATTATATAATCGTAACTCCTTTCCCAATTGCTACACACAGAATACAATCGATATCTAACATAAGACTTTCACTTGTTTAACTCTCATTCCAAACTTTACTTACTGTAATGATTGCTAAAGCATTTTCTTCTGTTTATTCCAGACTCGAAAATCCACTATCACGCTGTAGCACTAGGGCGTTTTTCTCCACCAATGTTGACAAATACATATATGCACTCAGGTAATAAACTAAACATACATTCTACACCAGGTGGGAGCGTTATCCATGGCTTCCAAATTACACAAAAGATGACAAAACTGTAATTTAAAATCCGTACAATACACATATGGACATCTCTCCAAGAAATATAACTCTCAAAAGACAACCTACAAAGTTTTACTACACAGAAACTAAGCAGATTTTTACTGAAACTTGTCCTGTTATAAATATAAAAATACAACCCACCGAGGTAAATTGATAACTGATCAACTTGGAAAAATAAAGCAGCACAATGAACAACCATACTCCAAGCCCAAATAATAAAGCACCACTAAAATACTTTCATTCTTCACATTCTGAAGCACAAAAATTTACCCAAAATCTAAGAAAAACAGCAACTAAACGCGTGCACACTATACAACAAAACATGAAAATCGAACGTTGACCCAAAAACATGAGAAAATGAAAGAGCCATTTGTTTTGTACCTGACATCAACACCAATAAGCTTAGGACCCAAGAACTCATTGATATTTTTAACTGCATTGAGGACACCTTTACCCCCATAAACACTCTTATCCCCATCTCTGAGCTCCAGAGCCTCGTAGATCCCAGTGGAGGCTCCGCTGGGGACGGCCGACCGGTAGAGGTTGTCATCCTCCGTGATCAGATCAACCTCAACCGTCGGATTGCCTCTGCTGTCCACGATCTGCCGTGCTTTCACTTTTTTCACCTTCGCCGAGGCCTTCGACGCAACGGTGGAAGACGGCGCAACGGCGACGGAGCTGCGGACATTGAACGGCCGCGATTTGATCCTCTGGGTGGTGGGCAGCGAAAACAGAGGCGTTTGGGAAGTGGGTCTGGTGGAGAAAATGGGTTTTGAAAGCTGAGATGGTGTCAAGGCCATTTTGCGTGAAAAAAAGAGAGATGGGTAGAAAGAGAGAGTGTTTGTGGGACTTGAGATTCAGAGTGATTTTTTGCAAGAAAGAATATAAAGAAGAAGAGGGTTTGGGGTTTTATGGGAAAGTCCGCCGAGGGGGCGAAGAGAGCAGAGATGTGGAGTTTGTTGTTGTTGAAAATGGCTTTTGGTGGTGGTTGGCGTCTATGGGGTGGACGTTAAGAATTAAGAATTAAGGGGCAAGAGAGAGGGTGGGGGGTGGGGGTGTACTTGTTTGAATTTATGAATATTTTATGGCAAAATTTTTTTTTTGGTCCTTTATCTAACACCACTTTGAGATTTCATCATTTTTCTTTTCATTTTTGACAAATAGTCCATTTTCTCAACAAAAAATTGAGATTTCTTCTTACCGCTATATTTAAAGCATTTCTTTGACTTTTGAAATTTGATTTGACATTTTTATTTTCAAAATTTTTAATTTAATTTAGAAAACAATATTTAAATCTTACATGGCATCCTAGTTGGCTTAAATGATGGAAAAATTAATTAAATTATAGATTTTTCTTGAAAAATCTGAAAAAAATTATCTAAAAATTCTGAAAATTATTTTACTAAAATTTAAAATTATTTGAATTTTTCTAACAAAGTCTTAAAAAATTCAAAAAAATATTTTAAAATCTAAAAATAAAATATATAAAAATCGATAGCTTTTGTTAAAAACTAAAAATAGAAAAAAATCGAAATTATTTTAAAATTACAAAAAAATAAATATGAATTTTTTTAAAAAAACTATAAACTATTTTAAAAAATCTGAAATTTATTAGAAATATTGTAAACTATTTTAAAACATCGAAAATTGTTCACAAAACGAAAATTTGTCTGAAAATCTGAAAATGGATTAAAAACAAAGACTTTTTGAAATTTTTATAAAAAAATATCTGATATTTTTATAAAATAAAAAATAGAGTAAAAACTTAGAATTGTTTTTAAAAAACTATAAATTATTTTTCAAAAATCTAAAAAATTATGCCAAATATGTAAAAAAAATCTGAAAGTCAAAGGAAAAAATTCTGAAATTTTTTTAAAAAATTAGATTATTTTTATATATTTGGAGTAATTGTCAGATTTGTTTTAAAAAATAATTCATATTTTTTTGTAAAAATTTTAAAAGTCTTAGTTCTAATCCATTTTCAAATTTTCTTGTTTTTAGACAATTTTCAACTTTTTTTATTTTATATTTTAATATTTCAAATAATTGTTAGATTTTTAACAATTTTTTTAGTTTTTTTAAACAAAATTTCAGATTTTTAAACATCTTTTAGTTTAAAAACAACTTTTTCAAAATAATTTTGAGTTTTTCTATTTCAAAGTTAAAATATTTTTTAATATTTCAAATAAATTTCAGATTTTTTCAAACAGTTTATATTTTTTTTTTTTATCAAATTTCATATTATTTTTTTGTAATTTTAAAATAATTTTGATATTGTTTTTACTATTTTTAGTTTTTTAAATAAATTATCAAATTTTAGAAATTTAATTTTTAGATTTTAAAATGGTTTTTCGAATTTTTAGGATGCCATGTAATTTTTAAATATTGTTTTCTAAATAAAAATTAAAAATTTTGAAATTAAAAATGCCACATCAGCGCAACAGGTCAAAGTAACCTGCTATAGCAGGTAAGAGGACCAAATCTCAATTTTTTGTTGAGAAAAAGGACTATTTGTCAAAAGCGAAAAGAAAAAGGATGAAATCTCAAAGTAGTGTTAGATAAAGGACCAAAAAAATTTTTTTGCCATATTTTATGGGCATGTGTAGTAAAGCATGAAGTAATGTGGGCACTAGATTCCAAGAGATGATTAAATAAATTAAAGTTTGTGAAGATTTTTTTTTTAGTTTTTTTTTTTAAATTGGGTTCCGAACTTACGCCCAATTAGTCCAGGATGGTAGTCTGGGCCCCTGCCACCAGATAACCTCGTACAAGAGCAGTCGGACTCCGACTGCCCCCTTGTCAGATTAACCCAAGAGCAGATAAATTTACTCATGCCTGGAATCGAACTCATGTAGCAAGGAAACACATCGAATGACTGGCCCTCCCTTCACCATGTTGAGTACGAATTGATTACAACGGGAAGCCTTCAATAATGACTTTACAAACAGAAAAGGAAAATTATAACAAAATGAGAATTTGACTATTACAACTTGAATAACAGAAAGCCTAGTCGAGTGAAACTCTTTCCGCAAGACAAATACGCCCCGGCTAGTGCTCACGGTATGACGTAATGTCCCCAAAGATAAAACGACTTAACATCCTTTGTGTACAGTAGCACCACTCATACAAAGGCACATTTCAAACTTGAAGGAGCGAGAACTGACTGCTGGACTCGAATGCGGAATGAAGTGTTCTTGAAAGTGTTCTTCGAAATATTACGACACTTTTAAAGACACCTTTGAAATATGCAGAGTGTATGCGATTTTTACTGTGTTCAAAATCTGCAATGAAACCAGCTATATATAGACAGCAAAAATCCACCTGCAGGGAATTAAACATGGTAAGTTAATGGGTATTAACCTTCCTTGTAACAGTCAGGTGTTACAACCACATTGATGACCATATTCTGGGGGTTACAACCCCATTATCTGAGGAGTTCTGAGACTCAACAAATAACTCTAACCGACACCTGCAATGTACAGGTTCATCGGGCGGCCCAACAGTCACTTGAATCTGGGCAAGCTCATTTTTGAGTGACAAAAGTGTAGTGGACCTGGACCCGGGCCCAATAGGACCGGGTCAGCCCAAGTCCAAGCCCTCGCCCAGGCCCAAGCCGGGCCAGGCGAGCGTGCGTGTGGCTCACTTGTGATCATCCACTTATGTTATAGTATATCCAACTAATAACATCTTCTAGTTGAAAAAATCCTTTCAACTCCCTTTACATAATGCCTATTCGTGTGGCCAACTTCGTGTATTAATTTCTCACTCACCAAAATTCAATTTTGAGAAATAAAAAATACTACGAATATCTACTCGAAAAGTATATTAATAATATACAATTTAATTTCTCCAAAATTAAACTCTTAGCGACCAAAAATTTGGTCAAAGTCGGGTCGACACCCACTTTCTCAAACCCAAATTTCCAACAATCCCCCACATGAGTGGAATTAGTGCATGCATGAATGCGGACACACAAACCAGTCCTCAAGAGACAATACTGCATCCAGAAAGGTAGCTTGTGGCTTTGAACCTTCCGTAGTCAATACCATTGGGTACACTGGCGGCTTAGTGGACATAATGCCTTGAACTATTCCTCCATGGTGTATACCGAGACAACATCATTAACACAGTAAGGTCTCAATACCTTCTATTCTCACGTTTTATGTCTATTTCGGCCATGGACACCTCTTTGGATTCATAAGTGTTACTTTGAAGCGGCCCGCACTTCTCACTTACATAGGTGATCTCCTATCCGAGTATCCTGTCATACTCAACCTCAATGGGGTGTAGGAATCATTAAAAGTTAAATGAATTAGCCTCACCACAACTTTGCAGGTGTTTCAACACTTGGCATTGCTCTCTAAGGATGGGTCAAAACATTGTTTCCATAGTTTTCCCATTGAACCAAGTTATTGGGATTTTCAGTCATCATGGTTGGGTTACCACTATGATGGTTATTTTATTTTGTGGACTTTAAGCCCATTCCCTCTAGCAATTTACTCAATTGATCTCGATTGATCCTTTCACAAAGAACCGCAAATTGTCTTTTGACTTTACGTAGTCAATTGACATCACACCATTTGAGATCAATTGTCTAACGGTATTGTGTCTCCGACGAATATGTCGAGACTTACCGTTATACCTATTGCTCTGTGCCCTTCCTATAACCGCTTGGCTATCACAATGAATCATTACTGAAGGCACAGGCTTCCTCCAACATGGAATATCTTCCAAAAAGTTTTGAAGCCACTCTGCTTCTTCACCAGCTTTGTCCAAAGTTATAAACTCAGATTCCATGGTGGACCAAGCTATACACATTTGCTTCGTGGACTTTCGCGATACCGCACCACCTCCAATGATGTATATGTATCCACTAGTAGAATAAGAATATTTCGAATCCAAAATCCAACTAGTATCACTATACCCTTCAAGTACATCCAGATATCTCGAGTAGTATAGCCCATACTTCATGGTATACTTCAAGTATTTTAACACCCTGGTTAACGCTTTCCAATGTTCATGGCTTGGATTGCTTATGAACCTACTCAATATATTTACAGAGTAGGCCAGGCTTGGACGTGTACAATTTGAGATGTACATCAGGCTGCCTATTATACGTGAGTATTCCATCTGAGCCACTGGTTCTGCTTTATTAGCAACCAGATTTACACTTAAATCAATGGGTGTCTTTAACGGCGAACTGTCAAAAACATTGAATTTCTTGAGCACTTTCTCCACATAGTGAGATTGTGACAAGATAATTCCATCAGAAGTCCTGCTGATTTTTATCCCCAGTATCACATCAGCAGTCCCCATATCCTTCATGTCAAAGTTTCTCTTTAACATTATTTTAGTGTCCATGATAGTATCATGACTACTGCCCACGATTAACAAATCGTCTATGTATAGACAACTATGACAAATGCTTGTGATGTCCCTTTGACATATACGCATTTATCACACTCGTTGATTTTAAATCCATTTGACAACATCGTGTTGTCAAACTTAAGATACCATTGTTTTGGAGCTTGTTTCAGTCCGTACAAGAATCTTATTAACTTGCACACCTTATTTTCTTGACCGGGTGCAACAAACCCTTCAGGTTGTTCCATGTAGATTTCAGCATCTATCTCTCCATTCAGAAATGTCGTTTTGACATCCATCTGATGAATCTCTAGATTGTGCAAAGCAGCAGTCGCGAGAAGCACCCAAATAGACGCAATCCTCGTTACAGGAGAGCAAGTGTCAAAGAAAGCATACCCTTCTTTTTGTTTAAAGCATTTGGCTACAAGCCGTGTTTTATACTTATCAATAGTTCCATCTGTTTTATACTTCTTCTTTAGGATCCACTTACATCCTAAACGTTTATGACAATCAGGGAGATCAACCAACTCCCACGTATGATTTTTGCAGAATGGACTCGATTTTACTATTGATAGCTTCTTGCTAGACCGGAGCATCTGGACTACTTAGAGCCTCTTTAATCGAGTTTGACTCACCATCTAACTTAAATATTAGGAAGTCAGGTCCAAAGGACTTATCCACCTTAGGCCTCTTACTTCGCCTTAGTTCTTCACTCTCCGGTGTTGAACTAACTGTTCTGTCAAGTGTGACAACAAGTGTTGTACCAAATGTTGTTCCAGGTGTTATAACACCCGAAGCAACACCTCCAGCAACATCTGCAGTGACATCCGCAGTTAGCCGATTCGATGTTATAACACCAGAAGTAACACCTCCAAAGAAAGACTGGCAGTAAACATCCGAATACGATTTTTTTTTAAACTTCCATCTATCCTTTCTTTATGTAAAAAATATTCTCAAAGAATATAACATTTCTTGACTCAATTATGGTACCAACTATCATTTTCGGATTTTCTGACTTATGTACCATAAAACGATATGCACTACCGTTAAGTGCATAACCAATAAATACACAATCGACCATTTTAGGACCGATTTTAACTTGCTTTGGTTCAGGTATTGCAACCTTAGCCAAACACCCCCATACTTTAAGGTATTTATAAGAAGGCTTACGATTTTTCCACAATTCGTAAGGAGTCTTATTTTTTCCTTTAAGTGGGATTTTATTCAATATATGGTACGCCGTTAAAACGACTTTCCCCCACATATTCTGAGTTTCTTTGTTCAACTCTGGATTACCCCAGAACTTACACAACTCATGGTCATTTCATTAGCTTTAGAATGCTTTTCGGTGTTCTATTTCTGTTAGAACCTTGTTCCAACAATACCGTTAGAACCTCGTTCAAACAAATTTCAGAACCTTGTTCCAACAATTTTGTTCGAATCATTTACAACGAGTGTGACCTTAGATGTTGTTACACCTTCTACAATATTTCAGACCTCACTTGGTTCTGAAACTGCCTTCGGTGTTACAACACTTTTGGCAACACCTCCTGCAAGTGTCTTTCAGTGTCTGCTTCTGGTGTTACAATACTTCAGACAACACCTTCTGCAACTGTGGTACAATGTCGCTTATGTTAGATAAATATTTTTATCATGATTTTGATGATTTTGTTTTTACACCAAAACAATGGTTTTAAATGTTGTCCAAATACTCCTAAATGATTTAAAATATTTTTACTAATTTTTGGAGTATTTCTTAGAGTTTATTATTCGATAAAATTGGACAACACTTTTGATGATTTTGTGTTAATGAGTTTTTATACCAAAACAATGTTGTCCAAATACTCCTAAATGATTTAAAATGTTTTTACTAATTTTTTGGAGTATTTCTTGAAGTTTATTTTTGATAAAAATCGGACAACATTTCAAATTGGAGGTCGACCGGTCGAACAGAAGGTCGAACGGTACCTGAAGAACGCACAAAATGAAACAGAAACCAATTCTGTAAAAAAAAGGGGAGGGTGACCGGTCGTACCCTAGGGCGACCGGTCGCACCCCACCTTGACCGGTCTCACCCCCCTGCAACCCCTACCTGGATCACACTATTTTCATTCAAACGTTCGAAATCTTATACAGAGCGACCGGTAGCGTTGTGTAATCTTTTGACAGCAAAATTTGTACCGTTGAACTCCTTGACAGCAAGATTTGTTTTTCAATTTTATACAATATTTCTACATCTTGTGATCCTCTTTTTGTAGACAAAAGTGAAGAAGAATGAGCCTATGTTGGTGAAGACTCTCCTATAAATAGAGGATGAATTAAAGACACAAGACACAAGACATACAAGCAAAATACACAACAAGAAATCTGCAAATTCTCAAGCTTTCATATTCAACACTCTTGTTGTATTTATAGCCTAAGTATTTCACTTTCACATCTTGAGGTCTAGGCTTTATTTCTTGATTACACTTGCACTCAAATTGTAATATTCATTATTGAGTTGTAATCTTGATTTTTGTCATCATTCAACACAAGACATCCTTGTGAGTATTCTTGTGGAAATAATACACTTGGGTGATCTAGGTGATAGGTGTTTCAAGAGTGTGGTGCTCTTGAGGTATTGGAGAATTTGGTATTCTTCAAGATTGAAGATTGTGGTAATCTTCACAAGGTGCCGTTGGAGATTGTGGTAATCTTCAAGAGAGATTGTGGTAATCTCAAAGGTGGTGTTTTAGAAGAGTGTGGTGCTCTTCAAGGTGATGTTGTAAGGTGTTGTATTAATTTTGGAAATTAATAAAATCTTTTTTCTTTTTGAAATCCATCCCGGAGATACTGGGGTGGTAGAGGATTAGGCCCTAGATGGGTTGAACCTCTATAAATCGACGCGTGTTGTTTACATTCCGCACCTTTATTATTGTCATGGCGTAATTGATTCGAAAAAGAGGGCGAAATGGAAAAGATGGAGATAATCTATTCACCCCCCTCTAGATTATCGTAGCCGCTTGGACTTACAGCTTATAGTGTTAGAACACCTCATACAACACTTTCTGCAACACTTAAATTTGCAACTGAAGCTCGAAAGCCAAAAGTGAGACAGAAAGTGTGGTCATACCCCCACAGTCGTTGGATCCGTTAGAATTCTTAAAAAATATTCCAACACACTTTTCTCGAGTCTCTAGCAAGACTTTCGTGGATTTAGCCTTAGGCCTTCGATTGCTTTCTTCGATTTTCAATCGAACAATTAGACCACTAATCCAATTTCCTTCCAGTTATGCATTTAGGAATTTATGAAAATTTTCCAACCTGGTAACAACATCTAAACGATGCAAACCATTTGGAATTTTTCATTTAAACGCCATCCCTTCAGCACGAATATCATGCAGGATCAGTTGAAACATTTACACTAGTTTCAACACATTTTTGGATTTTTGGAATCATCCATTTTTCAATCCAAATATTAGAAATAACGAACCTTTTGGAAACACATCCTCATTTCGTATTTCTTTTCAAAACATGAACATTTTGGAAAACATCCTCAGTTCATATCAAACCACACAATACATATAGTAAAGTGTACCACTAAGTCTGTTAAGACAAAGTTACGGCATAGGAAATCATCATCCTAGCCCCATGCTTCAAACGCAACACATTTTTAGCAATAACTATAATTCCAGCAACCACTGAAAGGTCTTCTGTCAGATTCATCTCCAAGCTAAGGCTCTGTTTCTCCTCGCCATCGTGAAGGTATGATATTTGTCATGCGAAAATAGGTCTTCCTCAACTCGGCCTGTAAAGTTCTGTCAGATTCATGTTTCTAAAGTTGGAATCCGTTCAAGAATTGTAATAGTTAGGTTTTACTTTTCTTGTAATTTTATGTTTCTGTTTTAATTTGTAAGCCATCTTGAAGGCTTTTCCCGCTTATGTAACTAAATTTCCAACACACCATTCGACTATGCCCGTGGGAGGAGGTAATTTTGTGAAGATTATTATACAAGAAAGCTATGATATAAAATTTTGAGGTTGGTTGTTTACATTTTCAATCGATTTTCATATTTTTTACATTTTTGGAATTGAAAATATTTTCATTAATAGCTAGTTTATTTTCATTCCCATGAATCATCTACTTATTGTAAGTGTTGACTATAATGGTAGATAAACAGGAAACCTTCTAAATGGCATATTACAATTAGAAATTAAAATTACAACAAAAGAACATAATCTAACTATTATAACTTGTTAGAACTGCAACTTCTGGAATATAACTGGAAAGCGAGTTGAGACAGAACCATAATGGAAAGTTGAGTCGAGATAAAATTTCTTTCCGCAAAATAAATACGTCTCGTTTAATGCTCATGGATTGATGTAATATCCCAAAAAATAAAAATATTTTGTTTTTTGTATAACAGCATCACTAACACAAAAACAACAGAAAAAAATGGAGTTGTGAGGTGTGATGTAACACTTGTTCTAATGCTCTTTAAATACGTGGATATGTTATGAATTTTCTATAACCTTCTGCAATGCACATCTAGCCTATAAAGGCAACAATTTCAACATGTCATCTCAGTTGACCACTATATGAGGAGTTATAAACTCAAAATCCAGTAGTCACACAAAACTAGCTGAACTTGAACCGGAGAGCCGGCGGGAGCGCGTGAGAAACAAGACTTAACTTTCAATGTGGGATAAGAATTAAACTTTCCAATTTATTTACATAATGCTCATCCGCGTGGCCAATTACATGTATTAATTTGTCATTCAATGAAAATCGATTTGAAGAACTTAAAAATACTACGAATATCTACTCGGAACATAGATTAATAATATATAATTTAATTTCTCTATAATTAAATATATAGTCACCGATAATTTAGTCAAAGTCGGATCGATGCCCACTTTCTTAAAACCAAGTTTCCAACAATCTCCCACATGAGTGGAAATTAATGCATGTATGAATGCAAACACGCAAACTAGTCCTCAAGAGACAATATTATATCCGAAAAAATAGCTTATGGCTTTGAACCTTCAATAGTCAATACTACCATGTATACTAGTAGTTCAATGGACGCAATACCTTGAACTATTCCACTGGGATGTATACCGAGTCAATAGTATTAACACAATAAGGTCCCAACCTCTTATGTTCTCATTTGTTATTATGTTTCGCCATGGACACCTCTTTGGATTCATAAATATTGCTTTAAAGTGACCCACACTTCTCTCTTAATTTCCTGTGTGAATATTCTGGCATACTCAATCTCATTGAGGTGTATGAATTATTAAAAGTCACACCTCATCACAACACTGCTTGTGTTTCAACACTTGGCTATGCTTTTTATAAGGATGTGTTAGAACATTGCTTCCAAGTGTTTACAATATAACCTTCATAGCTTAGCTTTCTCATTGAACTAAGTTCTTGGGATCTCCAATTATCATGGTTGGGTTACCGTTATGATAGTTATTTACTTTGTGGACTTTAAGCCCATTCCATCTAACAACTTGATCAATGATCTCGATTCGGCCCTTTTGTCAAATGGTCTGCCAAGTTTTCTTTTGACTTTACATAGTCAATTGATATCACACTGCTTGAGTCAATTATCTTACGGTATTATGTCCGACGAATACATTGAGATTTATTGTTATACATGTTGTTATATGCCCTTTCAATAGCAGTTTGATTATCCCAATGAATCGTCACAGAAGGCACAAACTTACTCAAACATGGAATATATTCCAAAAAGTTTTGATGCCACTCTGGTTTTTCACCATCTTTATCTAAAACTATAAACTCAGATTCCATGGTGGATCGACACATTTTCTTCATGACTTCCACGACACCGCACTACCTCCAATGATGAATATGCATCCACTAGTGGAATATGAATCATCCGAATCCTAAATCCAACTAGCACTAGTATACCCTTCAAGTACAATTAGATATCTCGAGTATATAGTATAGCCCATAATCCTGGGTATACTTCACGTATTTTTAACACCCTGATTAACGTTTTCTAATACTCATGGCTTGGATTGTTCGTAAACCTACTCAACTTCAAGGATTTAGTCCTTTGTTTCACCTTAATCCCGGGAGGTAACCCAAATGCCAAATATAGGATAATGTTAGATAAATGGGCTAATCATATATCCTATCCATATTCACAAACGAGTCGTCAGGGGCGGACCCAGGATTTACGACTTAGGGGGGCCAACTTGGGGTGACAGGGATCGATAGACGTGAGTACTCACACATGTTCGGGCGTAACTTTTTCAGGGTTTGGGTTATGAGTGATAGATATGATTTCTTAATAGGGTTTAAGATTAATACAAGTAGTTTTAATATCATAGAGTTTGGATAGAAATACTCGAGGGCTAACAATTAGAACGAATTATCAAACATTTATAAATATATAATAAATATATTTAAATACATTATCATTGCATCAAAAAATTGCATCAATATTCGTAGTTAAATTAAATATTTCAAGATATATCATGAGCTTGTGTTGTTTGTTTACAACAAATTTTATTGAATAATATTTTGGATTGGAGACAAAATACTAAAAAACTAAAATATTACATATACATATATTGATACATATACATATATATATATATAAAGGGTAAAATGAAAAAGTTTGGGGGGGCCAAGGCCCCCCTAAGCCAAAGGCTAGTTCCGCCACTGCGAGTCGTGACAATATGTATTGTATAGTGAAGCAAAGTCTACAGATGATCGATTAAAATGATTCATTTAAGAGATGAATGATGAAAATGATCCCTTTTTTTTAGGAATGAAAATGATTCGTTAACAAATATAGATGGAGGATTAGAACTGTCAAAACGGGTCAGGCCCGTCGGGCCGCCCCGCTTAAGGTAGGGGATGGGATAAGTATTTAGTAGCCCGCCAAGGGACGGGCCTAAACGGGCTAGCCCGCCAAGGGACGCGGGATTGACGGGGCGGGCTAGCCCGCCAGAAATTAAAAAAAAAGAAAAATTAGATAAAATAGACAAAAAAATAGTATAATTGATATTTTATATTTTTATCTCTTATAAAAGTGTATATAATATTTTTATAAAATATGTACTTGTTATCCATTAGTATATTAAATTCATTAAAATTAATAATATGAATAAAAAATTATTTTTTTTTATTTTTTATTTTTATGTAGGCAGCCCGCCCAACCCGCAGCCCAAGGCGGATTGGGTTGGGCTGAGGTTTTCTCGGCTCGCCACCGCGGCGGGCCAGCCCGCCCCGCCCCGCCAAGTGGCGGGTTTTGGCGGGCCGCCGGCCCATTTCGACAGCTCTATGGAGGATATCATGAAATTTGGCCAAAAAAATAATATATTAAGTAAATATTGTTGGTAGTGATGAATCTATTAGCTTACATGGGTGTCCCCAATTATGGAATATTATTGATTTTAGATTCCATAACATTCAAGGTTTCCTCAATTTTGACTTTTATGGAATTCATTAAATTTTGAGGTCTTCGACTTAGATTTTAATGGATTCCACAAAAATCCAGCAAAATAGAATATGAAAGATTTTTTAATTGATGGAATTTCATAGATTTTTAGAGAATTTTATGGATTCCATTATGAATTTAATCAGATTTTAATGGAATTTTATACTATGGAACTATGTAGATTTTAATAGATTTTAGTGGAATTTGTTGGATTTTATAAAAAAATATAATTAATGAATTTTATGAAATAGTAGCATAACTTCATGATCATAAAAATGTAAATATTCAAAAAAAAGTCATAAAAAAATGGTTTCATTATAATTGATACGGCCAAAATATGAAATAGTTCCATTTAAACAACTATTGTTATAATAATTATTCAACTAGTCACACTGATTTTAATTCATATTTTTTAACACAAAAAATAATGTGTTTACCAAGATGAATTAATAAAGATTTATCAACTAATGATTCCCTTCAAATTATTATTCTCACAATAAATTTTCCTACTGGTTTTTCTATAAAATTTAAAATAATAGCAACCAAAACAAGCCGATAAATCAACTCTACAATCATTATTCACAAAATTGAGGTAGAAATTGCATGGAAATGTGGAGATTAGAAGACGATACGTGAGAAGAGGCACAAGAGAGAAAAAGATGTTACTTTTTCTTTTTTACAATAAACAATATTTTATTTTTATTATTATTATTAGAAAAATGGACTTGTAATTCCAAGGGGGAAAGGTGGGAATCTCTCCTTCATAAATATAGCTTCTAATTCGACCAAAATCCATTTATAAAAGAAATCCATAGAATTCGTTGAATATTTTAAGATGTTGAAATTTCGTGGAATCCACTAAAATCCAAGTTGATGACCTTAATATTTTAATGAATTCCATACAAATCCAGATTGAGAACACCTAATTAAATGTTATGAAATTCTAAATTCCATTAAATTTATTGGGTGGGGGACACCTCTGTAAATGAATTACATAGAATCTTTTTTTTTATAAATGGATTTGGGTGGATTTCAGTTAAATTAAAAACTATATTTATGAAGGATAAATTTCCACCTTCCCCATCAGAATTCAAATTCTATTTTTCCAATAATAGTAATAATAATAGTAAATGTTGTATATTGTAAAAAAGAAAAAAATAACAATTTTCTTCTCTTGTATCTCTCTTCAAATACCGCCTTCTAATCTCAATATCAACGCAAATTCTACCTCGATTTTGTGAATAACCATTGTAGAGTTAATTCATCTTTGTTTCGATTGCTAACATTTTTAATTTTATAGACCAATTAGCAGGAGAATTTATGTCAGAATAATGTTTTGCCAGGAATCATTAGTTGATAAATTTTCATTAATTCATCTTGATAACGCATTATTTTTGCGTTAAAAATTGTAAATTAAAATTATGATCTAGACGTTGTTTATGAAACTATTTCATATTTTGATCATTTCAATTTATTTTTTGTAAAGTTCATGAAACTATTTATTTTTAAATTATTTTGACGATGAAATTATTTTGATCATTTCCATGTTGGGGCATCTTCCTTTATTTGGATGAAATATGGGAATAGCTAGTGACCATTAACCATAAGGTTATGTATATAGTTGAAAATTAGAATTATATGTTATAGATGTATGGCTGTAAGTGAACAGAGCGTTCGGCAAACAGCTCGTGAATATGCTCGGGTAACGTTCGTTTATGTTCGTTTATTTAGTTAAGTGAGCATAAACGAACACATTTTGAGGCTCGTGTAATAAACGAACAGAGCTTGAACAATTCTATACCCGTTTACTAAAAGCTCGTGAACAAGTTTGTTTAGTGTTCGTTTATAAATGTTCAAGAACAAGCTCATATAATATTTTTTTAGACTTGTTCGTGAACAAACTCGTTAAGGGCTCGACTAATAGCTTGATTATTTTAAAAAAATAATTAAAAATATTTTATTTTAATAAAATTAAAAAGACTTAAAGCCCTTAAGATACATAATACTCTCTAAACCCTACCCTAATACGTAATATAGTGAAAAAAATCATTATATAAGCTCTGGCCCATATATTTTCAACTATTTCTAATATAGTTTGGCTGTCAATTGTTTGGTTAGTTATTTAGTGTATGTGTATTTATTTTTTGACAATAATTTATATGTATTTTCATCTATAAGTTTGAAAAAATGTTTGTTTGTTTATCGTTCACGAAAAAAGTCAAATTTTTGTTTATTTGTTGTTCGCGAACAAAGTTATTAATTGTTTGAACATATTGAACACGAACTCAAAACGAACACGTTCACGAACATGTTCACAAACACATTCAAGCATTAAATTTCTTATCAAGCCGAACACGAACAATCTTTTTTAAAATTGAATCAAGCTCAAGCCAAGCTTGAACATGTATAAAATTAAACGAACATATGGCAAACAAGTTAAAGTTCGGCTCGGCTCGGATCGTTTACACCCCTATATAGATGTTATTTTTTATTTGAAAAGAAAACTAAAACGAAATATTTCATCATAAATAGATCAAACTATCACAATTTGAAAAAAAAAAATAAAATCATACAAGACACTAGTTTTCCTAATGCCAATTGTACCATCACTTTATTATGACTTTATGTATTTTGTTTGACTATAGTGTTGCAAAAATTAACAACCCATTCATTTCATCGCTCAATAACAGGAAAATCACAGTAACTGTAATTTTACATCAAATAAAACAGTTACAACCTTATTATCCATTTCCATTAAGCCCCACATTTTCTGATAGCCACGTTATAAAACAGTTTTCCCAACGTGGTAAACTCCCAATCTACATGTCAGTTGTCCAAATCAACTGAAATCCCCAATCTACCCCCACACAACCCCTCTACATAAACGAAACCACACTACAACATTTTCGAAAATTCACACAAACTCCAAGGACAAATCCGTCAAAACACTCTCAACCGTTTTTTTTTTCACCCTATTTTCTTGCTCATCATTTCCCTTAATCTCTCCCTCAAAAATTTCAAACTCCCATTTTCCCTTTTCTCCCTTTCATCAAAATCACAAAAAGGGAAAAAAAATATCTATACACAATTTTTTACAAGATTAAATCAAGAAAAAAAATGGCTCGTATTAGCAATGGGATGATCACTGGTTTAAACATTTTGACCCTATTAATCTCAATTTTAGCCATTTTATTCTCACTTTATTTCCAAATAACATCCGAATCCCCATGCCAGAGGGTCCTACGGACCCCGCTCCTCGTGGTCGGTGGGGCCCTCCTGGTGGTCTCGCTAGGGGGCCTCGTGGGGTCATGTTGCCGCGTCACGTTCCTCCTCTGGCTCTATCTCTTGGTATTGTTTCTCATCATACTCGGCCTAATAATTTTCACGATTTTCACGATCGTCGTGACGAATAAAGGCGTCGGGAAAGCGATTTCCCGACGCGGATTTGGGGATCATAGGCTTGGAGATTACTCGAGGTGGTTGCAAAAGTATGTTGTTAATGAGAAAAATTGGGATGAGATTAAGAGCTGTTTGGGTGCGATGGAATTGTGTGAAAGGATTGAGAATGGGAAGAGTGTTGATTACTATCAACATAATATGTCGCCCGTTCTGGTAAAAAAAATTCGTATAATTTTCGTGTTTTTTTGTGTATCATAAATTGAAAGGAAAGATTTTATCGGTGTTCTGAAAAGCGGTAGGCTCTGGTCGTGTTTTTGCATTGGAAAACAAAAGAAATAGGAAAAGTTGACATGTATTTGTTGAATTAAACTCCATTTTTTTTTTGGACAAAACTTATAAGTGATATAATTGATCAAATTTAAAAAACATAACTTTCTAATAGTCTAAGCTTTGTGCAATATGTGTTCATTTCATGTGATAAGTGTTCAAGATGTTAGTTATGTTCTCATGAAATTTTCAAGAAATTAGGTGTAGAACTTTGGGATATTTAAAGAAAAAACCATGAGGTTCGGGCTAATTACCAAAAATTCTGGAGATTCTTAGAAATTGCAAATATTCCCTTGATGTTTGATTTTATCCTGCAATTTTCTCTTATCCACTTAAATTAGACAAAATCAAACATGGTTTTCGTTTTGTTGGGAAATTTTAGATCATCTCTGGATTTTTTTTGTAATTAGCTTAAACCTGGGGCGGTTTTGTAAATATCCCTGAAACTTTTACATATTTTTTACATATTTTTGATAATCACAAAACTACAATTGTCAATCAAAATCTTTAAGTTATTTCCTAGTAGCTAATCACTTATTACTCACTGATATGGTATGCCTTGGTTCATTTACACTTTTTGTTTTGGGATAATCATAAAAACACCCCTGTGATTTCGTTTAATTACGAAAAACATAGAAATGTTTCAAAATTACAAAAAAAATCCCGATGTTTGATTATGCAAATTTAGGGGGATAATTGCAATATTTTTATAAATGTCAGGGGGATTTTGAAATATATTTTTCTTATGAAGTGGGAAATTGTAAGACAAATTAAGCCTCAATTGGGTTTTTTGCAATTTTGAAAATCTTTGGGTTTTTTTGTAATTACCCCAAATCTCAGGGGCAGTTTTGTAATTATCCTTTTTTATAAGTTATGTCATGATATACTAACACCTTCCAATATACATGTTACAGTCTGGTTGCTGCAAGCCACCAAACTACTGCGGGTACAATTTCCAGAACGCAACGTACTGGACGATCCCGAAAACGGGTCCAGCCGTGCCCGACGACCCGGATTGCAAAACATGGAGCAACGTCCAGAAGAAGTTGTGCTTCGACTGCGAGTCGTGCAAGACGGCCGTTCTCGACAACATAAAACGAGAATGGAGACTGTTGGCTATAATCAACGTCTGCATTCTCGTTGTCGTTATCGTTGTCTATTCCGTCGGTTGTTGCGCTCTGAGGAACAACCGGCACGGCTACAAGAGATACAAAGGACATCCATGAATATTGTTCGGAAATTCCATATCCGAACAATATTCATGGATGGTTTTATAACTTGGGATTTTCATGTTTGAAAAAACTAGTATTTGTTTTTTTTTAGATGGTAGAAAACTTAATTCTAGTTTGGTCACAAGTGGAAATATTGTTAGTGTATTAGAACTAGTAGATCATGTTATTGTTTTCACTTGGATGCATAATTAGGATATGTAGTTAGTGATTCTAATCTAATGTTTGTAGTGATGTGAGTAATGTGAAGTTATGAATAGTAATTTTGTTTTTACTTGTCCCTTTTGCTTGTGCAATAGTGTATGTTAGTGTTTTAAAAAGGGATAATTACAGAAAGTCCCCTAAAGTTTGGGCTAATTACAAAAAAGTAAGAGGTTTCTGAAAATTAGAGAAAACCCCTTGAGATTGATTAACGTAAGGGAGCTTTTGAAATATTTTTTTCATATGAAGGGGGAAAAATGTAAGGAGGATCAAACTTAAAGGAGTTTTTTGTAATTTCTGAAAATCTCTAGGTTTTTTTTTTTAATTAGGCCGAACCTTAGTGGATTTTTGTAATTATCCCTTTTAATAATTTTGGAATATGTTATGTTGATGAAATTGTTTTTTTCTTTCTAAGAAGTGTTTTTTTTAATCAACATACTGTTTTGGAAAATTATTTCATCTCCAAATACCTGTTTTCTAGAAAGAAAAATCAATTTATACGGATATTAACATATTATGTTCTTAATTCACTTGGTAATGAATTAACCCTTGCTAATTTACATCTATCCTCGTACCCCCAAAAAAATTGGAAAAAAAAAAGATGGTGAAAGAATACATTATGAAGATTTTTTGGAGCTCCCTACTATAGAGTTCTATTCTTGCCTATTGGTGCAAATCCCATAGCATTATACATACGACTTTCTATAATTTTAGAGGTGCATCAAGACTTTGAAAATTAGATATTGGTCGAGTAGTTAATTTTTTTTTTTATTTTTTGGTCGAGTAGTTAATTTAAGACTCTCTAGCTCAAATCATATGAGGTCTTAAGTCGATTTTCATCACTCTGCTCCTTTCCTCCGATTATATGTACTCAAATTTCAATCGGCCGTTTTAGGTCTTAAGTCGATTTTCATCACTCTGCTCCTTTCCTCCGATTATATGTACTCAAATTTCAATCGGCCGTTTTAGGAGGTGCCATACCATAAATACAAACCACAGTTACGCTGAGAATTAGACATAAGATTTTCTATTCCAAACTATATAGCATCTCATATCCCAAACATAACCCATACAGACCCAAGTGTATTGATAACATTATTAATTTATACTTGACGTGTATTTAAATTATTTGAAGTATAAGATGAAACACATTTTTCGGAATAGAGGGTCCGGGCCCAATTGGGCATATGATCAACAGATTAATTAACTCCACAATGGCCAACAAAGTAAGTAAATGAATTTTTCTTCTAAGTAAACAAAAATACGAAACAATTGCATCGTTTGCATGTATGCAACATAAAGAGGGGTAAACATCAAAATTGAATTCCTAAACTCTATAAATTTCTCCCACTTAGAAACCAAAAATAAAAAATAAAAAAATAACAGAAAATATTGAATTAATTTGACCTCATACATACAAATAGAATACAACAATAATATATTTTTCACAGTTTTGAGCAAGAGCATGGGGGGAAAATTGTTCTCTCACTCTATCTATATATCATAAATTAAATAATTAATCTTCAATTATTCTTAGGAGGATGTGATTTTGGCGAACGATAATCTGCGCTAAAAGCCATGAAATATTCTTTCCAATTTTCTCCTCCATCGCCTTTTGAAATATGGGCTGCCATTTTCATGCTATTTTTCTCTTCTTTATTACTCGTCTTAACCTTTGTCTCCTCAATATTCATTTTTCTTCCACCATTAGTTTTGGCAAATGTTTCATCTTCAACAATTTCCTGCAATTGTATACGTTCACCTTGTTAACTAAACACGCATATTTGAATATAATTGCAAAAGCGCCCCTAAGGTTTAGGGTAATTAATAACAAAAAAACCAGAGGTCTTTGAAAATTACAAAAACTCCCTCAAGGTTTGATCAAGAAAAAAAAATATTTCAAAAATCCCCCCTCATATTTACAATAATATTCATTACACTTCAAACATGAGGGATTTTTTTTTTTGTAATTTTGAAACATCTCCGGTTTTTTTTGTAATTAGATCAAACTTCAGGGGTATTTTTGTAATTATATCTAAATAATTAAATGCTTGACTTTTATATATGATGTGATCAGAATACAAAATACTAAATTTAAAGTAAAATCTACCAACATTTGGATCAACATGAATGAAGGTGGCATTTTATGGATCACTATATTGATATAAGGGATAATTACAAAACACCCCAAGGTTTGGCCTAATTACAAAAAAATCCAGAGATGTTTCAAAAATTACAAAAAAGCCCCCTCATGTTTGATTTTTGTCTTAAATTTAAGGGGTTAATTGTAATATTTCTACAAATATCAAGGTGGTTTTTGAAATATTTTTGCTTATGAAGAGGGAAGATATAAGTGGAATCAAACTTTAAGGTTTTTTTTTTGTGTTTTTAAAAAATCTCCGGGGGGGTTTTGTAATAGCCCAAACCTCAGGGAGTTTTATGTAATTATCCCTTGATACAATGAACCATTCATGATGTACATAAAAACAAAATCCATGTTGTAAAAGTAGCATTTTTACAAATATCCCATAGAAAAGGTTCCTGGCGAAAAAGTTTTGAAATTTTACATCAAAATTGAAGAGACAAGAGAACATTAAAATTGAAAATTGTTATTCTACAAAATGTGAATTAATTTTACTTTGGAATAATTACCTTTTGCAAATTGAAGTTACTGTCTCCCTTCACTGCAACCCCTTTCTCAGTCACAACCACAGTTACTTCCTTTACTGCAAAAATAGAAATTAAGCAAAACTCAGTAAAAAAAATTACTAAAGAAGATTAATTAATTGAGGTAGAAAATCAAAAATGAATTTACCTTTACGCGCATATGAAAAAGATTTACTCCCCATGGCAATTACCAAAATGAAAATCAAAACAATCTGCTTATAAAACCTCACCATTTCTTTTCACTCTTTTTATCCCTTTGTTTGGAATCAGGGACGGACCCAAGGGGGGGCTGGTGGCGGCAACCGCCCCCCCTCGTTTTGCGATTGAACCCCTATAATATATTATTTAATAAATTAATATAGTATATAAAAATGTAAGCCAACATATTTTGCCCCCCTCCCCCAAATTTTCATGTAATTTTGTTATAAAAGCTTGTATGTTTTATTTTTATTTATATTAGATTTGATTTTGCCAGAGCCGGTCCAAGGTTTCGAGGGACCTAGAGCAATAAATAATATATATACAATCGTGGAGATAAGAGGAGGCCAATCCGGGCTCTGGCACCCTTTTCTTTAAAAAAAAATAAGGTATTTTTTAAAAAAAATTAGTTGATATTTATGTGTATTTTTTAGTTTTTTTATCGCCCACTCCAATTTACAGATCGGCCCTGCAGTAATAATTCTAGATACGCCATTATATAATGGCGTATCTAGGATTATTACGGGTGTCGACACAAGAAATTGGGATTAAATAAAAAATACAAATAAATATTAACTAAAAAGAAATTTGAAAAATTTTACCTAGTAATTTTTTTTAAAAAAAAAAGAAAAGGAGGGGGCCCGAGTTGGCCCCTATCTCCGCTATTGATTGTATATATACATATATAAAAAAATTCGGGATCCTCATCGGAGGCCTCGGCATGGCGGCACACCATCTGCGCGCCTCAAGATCGCCGGATTTTTTTTGCAAGAACAACTGCGTCGTCTTGTTTGGAATGTTTTGCTGTTGAAGAAAACATGCAAATAAATAGGAGTGGGGTTTAATTTCAGCTTTTGTACTTTATAAAGAAATTCAAAGTAGTCTCTAAAATTCAAGTCAAAGCTTGGGTTTAATTCCAAGAACTATGGTAATTTTTTAATTCTTCAAATATTAAAAAATATATATGGTGTCACAGTACAAGCAGTACATTGGAAAACTCGAATTCAGAATCCAAACAAAAAATTAATCAATATTCAAAGTTATATATGTTTAGAAAAGTAAATTGTGGGGTGGAGGTCAGGGGTTCAAATCCCTGCTCCATCAAATTGTTTGTGGGGTGGAGGTCAAGGGTTCTTATCCCTACTCCATCAAATTGTTCTCCGGGGCATATGCGAGCTGGTGAAGATTTGGTGGGAACTCATACTGAATAGCATCCGTGTGGGTTCGATTCGGGGAGACATCGTTATTAGTAGATTGGGGGGTCGAACATAATTGTTCTCTTTACCCTGGGAGGATTTGGTTGTACGTCAGCGCCAGACCCGTCGTAACACTTGGCGATGTGTGTGCACATCCATGTTTTACCTTGGCGGCAGAATGAGGAATGGAGTTGTTGTCTCAGCATCGGTAAAAGCGTTCTTAAACCGAGAGTTATAAAAAATTAAAAAAAAAAAAAAAGTAAAGTATATAAAGTAATTTTGTGTGTGTTTTGGGCCTGTCTGCCGTCATGCAAGCAACGAGGAAAAGTTACTATTTTTATTATTGATTCTTAGTGGGTGCAATTCAGTTACTGATATCCCAAATCCAAATGTGTGTTTATAATTAGAATTCAGAATATGAAATATATTCTTCTGTTCAACAGCATTATGACAGAGAGGAGATATTCAAAGCTGCTCAAAGTTCAAATGTATGCACTTTTTGTTTTGCAACTATTAGACTTAGAGTAGTATTAGGCTACAACTTGGTAATTTTATTCCCGAGGGTTAGGGGTAAAGGTTTTAGGAATAATTAATTGTCTAAAAAATTGGAGAATTTTTAAGAAAATCTATCATTTTAAGACCCACAATTTCAACTTTCTTAAATTAGGATTCAATTTTTATTTTTTTCTCAAATTGGGCTCTCTCTCAAATTTTGTTCTCACTTCAAGACTCAAAATTTCAACATTCCCAAATCAAGACTCAATTTTTATTTTTTTTTCTCAAATCAGGCATTGCCCCAAATTTTGGGCTCTCAATTCAGGTTATAAAATTTAACAAAAAGAGAAATATTAATGTAATCTATCACATCAACCACAATAAATAATTTTCTCTCTTTTTATTTTTTTGATCATTCCTTTTTTCTTAATCGATACTTGTTTTAAACTGTAAAATTCAATCGTAATTTGGGTATCTTATTTTTTTTTAGTAACTAAAAAATATTTTACTACTTTTTTTTCATTCATAATTTGGTATATCTTATTTTTTTAGTAACCAATAAATATTTTACAGCATTTTTCATCTTGTTAGCTACATACATTTATATTAATAGATCTTGATTTCTACATGTCAAACAAAATTGATAATAAGTATGGATCATGTAAAAAAAATGAGCGAAAAAATGAAGAAAAATATTTTTTGTGGTTGACGTGATAGATTACACTAATATTTCTCTTTTTGTTAAATTCTAAAACTTGAAGGAGAACCCAAAATTTGGGAGAGGGCCATGTTTGAGAAGAAAAAAAATTGATTCTTGAATTGGATCTTGAAGTGAGAACCCAAAATTTGAGGGAGAGCCCAATTTGAGAAAAAAATAAAAATTGGATCTTGATTTGAGAAGGTTGAAATTTTGAGTTTTAAAATGATAGATTTTCTTAAATTTGGACCCTATTATGAAATTCACCCCTAAAAAATAGTTACAAGCAATTAAAATATATATTTTGTTTTAATTTCATGCTACATATCATATATATATATCACTACAAAAAAAAATTTAAATTCCAGTTTACGTAAGAATTTATTGACCAAGTTGATTTTGTTACTAAATGTTACAGTTACCTACATAATAAAAAATATTTTATAGACAGATTACCAACAGATCACCGACAATTTTTAAATTACCGACATAAATACTGTAGGAATTACCAAAAGTTTTAGATTATGTAGATAAATATTTTCTTAAATGTACATGTAATATGTATTTTAATCCAATTTGTACTACTACACATTTATTTTCAATAAAACTCTCTGTAAGTAACTGTGTGCTAGAACAATGTTCCAAGTTGAAAAAAGTACCCTTAATTAAGCTTATTATGTCATACTCTTCCATATAATAATCATTCCATTAATATACACCATAAAGTATATATGTAGAATCCGGTCAACGAAATCAATGTTGTATTTATATATATGAAAAAAAGAAGACTGCTGTCAGAAAACGTGAATTATTCAACTATATAACGAACTCCTCCTCCACATATATAACATTTTTTTTGTAAAAAAAAAAAAGAAGGAAAAATAAAAGGAAAAAGGGGTAATAATAAAGGGGTTAGTCTTAGACCGTTTAATGGATCAAATTTCAAATACCCGACATGCGGTCAATCTACCTATTGACTCGCACAGCCACTAACACTAAAAACAACAAGTGTTGGTCGCTACTAATACTCTTTAGGAGGGATACTAATATTTTTTGGGAGGATCACTAATATTTTCCGATTGAATCTCAACTAATATGTTCGTTGGCTTGTTTTGTTTCGTTGTTTTTTATGTTGACTCATCCTTGTACTCAGGCTTTTTGTAGGTTTTTTAAAAGGTGTCAGCTCCTACGCAGTTCCCATTTGTTTATTCTGCTAAATTATATTTTTGGTACATTAACTTAGGCTCAATTGCACTTTCGTCCACCATTTCTAGGGTCTGGCAAATTAGGTCACTAATTTATAAATTTTTGCACCTTGAGTAAACTTGTTGTCGGAAATCGAAGTTGGTGGAAATTTTCCGGTGAAATTTTTAATTTCTGATGACACGTGTACTCAACATGGGCGTAGACAAGGGGGCCACCCCGGCCTCCCGCGCACCCCAAAATTTTTTTTATCCCATTTTTTCTATGGAAAAAATGAAAAAAAAAATATAAATATATATATATATTATTTTTAATGGGATAAAATAGTTGATTTAGGAAGGAAAAATTTGGGCTTAAGACTTAAGTCGGGTTGGCTACGCCCCGGTACTCAATGTTCAAAAAATTATAAATTAGTGTTCTAATTTTGAGACCCTAAAATTAGTGGACGAAAGTACAACTGACCCTAAATTAGTATACCAAATTTAGCCTAAAGTAGTTGATTTTCATTTCATTTTATGGTTATAAAAGAGCTAGCAGAGATTCCAACAAGTGAGAAGTGAAAACCAAGAAAGAAGAAAACGTAGAAGAACATGGGCAAGTTGTAACATTGAATCACTAACCCATCATCGTATGATCACATTATATAATAATATTAAGAAAATTAACAAATGCATGCAACAAACATTTGTAACTTTATAACAGTAATTAATAGGTTTTCACAAAACGCAGAACACAAGAAGCGATTTTTACGACTTTATGGTACAAATCTCAGTTGGGTTTCCTGGGAACTAGTGTACGTATACCTCTATTGTTAATTCCTTGATTTTACCAATTAATTTTAGTTTTACCGCAACTAAATTAAAGTGAGTCTCATTGGAGGTGAAGTATTTTCACACACTGATTAATTAATTAACCCTAGCTACGTACTTGGAAATTGTTCAAAGGGGGGCGGTGGATATAAGGTCGGCGCTCATTCAAGCATCATATTCTTATTTTCCTTATTGTGGCCTTAATTCTATGGCTGCTAAATGAGTCGAGTCGGGTCGTACGGATAGTCAAATAGTAACTAAACATCTAATTACATAGCACAGTCTGGCCCAAAGCATCAAAAATATACTGAAAAATCCAAGGCAATCGGATCGTCCTGGTTTTTAGGGCCTGTTGGACCGGGCCTGAAATACTAGAGCCTAGCCCCGTAAAAATACCGAGTCGGACCAAAATTGACAAATATCCTTAGTTCTCATAGTTTATTTTTCTTCTCTCCGTATTTTATACAAGGGTCGATTACAAAACTACACTCGAGGTTTGGGTTAATTACAAAAATATCTAGAAATTTTATAAAATTACAAAAAAAAAACCTTTAGATTTGATTGTGTATTAAATATATATTTATGTTTACTAATTTACTAATTTAATGTAGTTATTTTTTCTAAAAATTCATTCATATTTTTAAAAATTTCTCTTTATTTTTTACTAATCAAATTAATTAAAATTTTAACTGATTTATAATTTAAGTAAGTATACTCAAAATAAAATTTTGAGTATACTTATGTTTCTTGGGGGTATTTTCGTCATTAACAGTGAATTGGTACCAATTTATATAAAAATGTGAAGTATGTTACTAAATTAGTAACTTGAAAATGCTAGGTACCGAACCAGTAAAATTGACTATAGATCGTACTAAAAAATCAATAACCCATATATATATATATATATATATATATATATATATTGTTCCTTGCTCCCTCTTGCACAAACTCCTTGAGATCCAACTTTTCTAAGGATTGTTTTGATTTGGGGGCCGTGAGATTATTCCCTAATAGATGATTAAGTCCCACCCTCCCTCTATTATTGATTATCCTATGATATATATTTTGTGAATTAAACCGACTGATGTGTCTTTTTGCCCCTGATAAGAAAAACTAAAATGACAACCAAATGGGATATTTTGGTCATTCAATTGTTTATTACATTCAATCACAAATCTAGAATCCCAAGCAAATTACTAGCATATAATTAAAGATATTCATATATAACACCAGTGGTGTATTCAGAAAATATTAATGGATGGTCCAATACACGAAATCTGTGTGGATCATATAAAAAACTAAAAAAAATCATATAAATTATTAAAAAAAATTACCTTGTAACCCTTTTTTTTGAAAAAGGGGGAGGCTGGGGCCCAAGTTGCCCCCTTCACCCCCGACCTCCTTCCGACACTATACAACACTATCCAACGTCTCAACAACATTATTATTTCAAAAAGTTTCATTATAATGCCTATCCTAACAAATTTATCAATCTCATCAAAAATGGCAAACGAGGCCTCCCTTGGTGGATTACGCTATTATGTGAATGGCAGATATGTGGAAGGCCAAGGCCTTTGAGAAGAGTTACAAACATGCTATTGGGCTAACGTGAGCAAGGATGATTATATATTATTTGAAGGGGGTGAAGGTTAGTAGGCTTATTTGGACAAAATTTTGGGGATGGGAGGTTCGTCTTACCAAACTAGACCTAAATATATCTATGGGAAAATTCTGCCATGGTAAAATCTTTCATTCTTTATTTACTCTTTCGGTTGATTTTTTTAACTTTTTTACCCTTCTACATTCTTTTTTCTTCGTTATTTTTACGTTTTTTTCAATTTTTTTGTTTATGTATTGTTTTATATGTTATTTATGTTGTTTCGATGTTTATATTCATTTCTCATTGTTTCTATGTTGTTTTGATTTTTCTATACATATTTTACTTATTTTTACGCTCTTTTTTTCATGTGTTGTTTTATATATTGTTTCTGGATTGTTTTGTATAACATTTTTAATGTTTTTATGATGTTTTCTTGTTGTTTCCATATAGTTTTCAATGTTTTAATGTGTTTTTACCTATTTTAACTCTTTTTATTGATGTGGTGTTTCCTATATTGTTTCTGTTATTTCTGGTTTGTTACTATTATGTTTTTAATGTTGTTGTGATATTTCTTTATTGTTTATATTTTGCATTCGATGTTTCAGTGTATTTTTTTTTACCTATTTTTAAGTTTTGTTTTGTTTTTGTATTGTTTCAATAGGCTTTAGGGTTGTTGCCCTGTATACTTGTTATATCTTTTACTTTCTTGCGATTTACTTTTCGATATTGAGTCCTAGAGTACTTGTTTGTATAATAGGCATATTTATCGAGTCAGTAATTCTTTTGGTACTTTTTGTATCGATCTATTTGAGGTGGATAAATACCCAATAATATTAACATATATTGTTTTTAGATTTCCCTCATGAACCTAATCCCAAGATGTTATCATATAATACCACCTCCCATTTTAATTATAGAATCTAACCAATACCAATATACCTAGAGTTTGCTATGGACGGATGGACCGGGCCTAGCCCAATGGGCCAAGTGAAAACTAGGTTGCGTCGGGTCACACCAAACTTTCATAGGGTTGCATTTTTTGTGGCCGAGTCCAACTAGGGGTGTGACACGATACGAAAATAGTGGGTTAGTATTTAGCGTTATCGTGTTCGTGTCCTTATCGTGTCGACACGATAAGGACATGTAAATTTCGTGTCATGTTCGTGTTTTTATCGCGTTTACACGATAGTGACGCGAACACGATAATGACATGACACGAACACGATAAGGACACGTTTACCTGTTAGCGACACGATAATGACACGACACGAACACGATAATGACACACGTTGACCTGTTAATGACATGATAACCTGATATTTTGCCTATTTGTGTTGTGTATTGTTGTGTAAAATCGTGTCATATCCTGTAATTTGCTATCGTGTATTAATATGTAAATCATTTTCTTTTTATTTTTGACTTATCGTGTCACTATCGTGTCGTGTCGACACGCAAATTTTCGTGTTCTTGTCATATCGGAGCAGCATCCTTATCGTGGTCGTGCGGTTCATATATTTGCCCTTATCGTGATCGCGGTCGTTATTGTGTCAACACAAAACACATACGTGATAACACAATTTGACACCCTAAGTCCAACCCATCAAATACATTTTTAACGTATCATTGGGGTTGGTCGCCGGCCATTTGGGGCTGTAAGCCTCATTGGCTCGATCATTTTCAAACCACTAAAAATGAAACTCAATCCAATTTTACAGGCTGGCTGAGCCGGCTCATTGGATGGGGCCAATTTGGCCGGCTCTAAATAGAGTAATAGACCTTAGCCGTGCCCTACTTATACGGAGGTTTCACTGAAAAATGAAAATTTAAGTAGGGGTAGGAGAGATATCGCGAGAAAATGTCGGTGTCATCTCGGGACACAATCTGAAATCATAAAATTCGGCTATACGGAGGTTGTTGTGTGGTCGTCTCACATTGCCACGTGTCGAGATACTGCGGCTGGATCTTTGACACGTCTCACAAATAAAATTTAATTCTGGTGGGACCCATTCGAAGGCCATTTATTAAGCCGGCTGACATTGATTGGTTGTATTCATAATTCATTCATTCTTCCCCATGTCTTTTAATTCGATACCTCAGCCTGGCAAAGGCAATCATAGCCTGTGACGAGCTCACACATTTCCACTCAAAAATAATTAAACTAGTGTTCTGAAAAGCAAAATGTACGGAAGTCGGGGTGGTAGACTGAGACCTAACGTTTAAGTGAAAATTGGGCGGAGTTAGGAGAGGCATAATCGGAAGAATAACCAAGATGGATAAGGAGGTCTTAGAGCCTTGGCGATGACTAATCGGGGCTAGACGATATTTTTCAGAACAACGATTTAAACCTATTATTGGGCTTTCGAACTGTAACAATGAACCAATCCGCTCGTGAGATATTTAGAATTCAACTGGATAAAAGTTTGTTTAATTGAGCTCGTTAAAATAAATGAATCGAACTCAAGCTTAGAGATATTCAACTCATTAGCTCGTGGACAGGTTCATTAGTAAGCTCGTATAAATTAAACTAATAATTTGACTTAAATTTTAATTTTTATATATTTACTTATGATAAATATACAAATATTTTAAAAAAATAAATTGTTTGAATAAAACCATAGGTCTTAATAGATATATTATGTGTTTTAGAAATATGTAATTTTAGTTTTACATAAATTGAAGAATAATTTAATTTATAATTGATTATTTATTAAGTCCGTTTAGACTCGAAAAAGTTCGTGAGTCATCAATATATTCGATAAATTCAAGCTCAAGCTTGCCTCAAAATAAACGAAACAAGCTCAAACGCTCAAAAATTCGGCTCAGTTTAATTTGAACAGCGTTATAATCAATCATCAGAAATAAATCACATGACATGTTTACACTCGATCATTCAATAATTTTACCCCTAGTAGTAGAAAACAAGAGATTTCATATTACTACTACTTGTTAAAATATCTAATTTAAAAGCGCTTTACACTTACAATTTAATCATTATACAATTTTATAGCATGAATTATATAATGAGCGAATGATAAATTCTAATTTCACTATAAATTTATCGGCGTGAAATATTACTAATTTGGATAATCTGTCAAAAACTCACATGTGTAGGTTTTGGGATCCCTGGAGAACGTCGAAGATTGGTCCATAGATATTTTTATGAATTATTATTATTATTATTATTATTATTATTATTATTATTATTATTATTATTATTATTTTGGTTAAGGCGGTTTTATTTGTTTGGTTTTGTAATTTGACTGGTGATTAAGTTAGTTTTATTGTTTGTCATTGGTTTGTCTGATTGGACTGACTAAAAATTCATCGTTCAAATGATCTAATAAAAATTCAATCATATCCTTTTATCACACAAAACGATGAATGATGATGTCCTATTTCTTGAATCAATACAAGAAAGTGTTAATTAGGACAAGATCAAAGCTAATATCAAATTTATGTTCCAGTGATAGAGATTTGTGTTGTCAGGTTGATTTATTTGGGTTCGATTACTCGAGTGTGTGTCTCCTCCTCTACTATCACTCATTGTACTAAAAGAAAGGACAAGATCAATGCAAAATAGGCAACATTGTGGAAATTAATCTCAAATTTCAAATTGCTATATAATGTAGGATTTTCGTAATTCAATTAGCCCCATCAAAGACTCCTTTAACTTGATTTCATAACGTGTTTGCCCCTTGAACCTACTAAGCTAACAATTGTCCCCAAAGTAAATTTTGAGTAATGTTTGATATTTATCTCTCTTTCTCTACGTCATCTTTCTTTCTCACAGCACCCCGTAACTGATTGATTGTTAAGGTCCTTGAGCCATAACATAAAGATGATTTTTATACGATAGAGTACAACGCACTACATTAGACATCATTTACATCATTGGTTTCTATGGGTTTTCCACATAGAGGACATGATCAAACCATATTCAGTTGTACATAAGTCAACATATCCACTGTTTCATTTCCTCTGTTGATATGTTGCATCCAATCATCCCGATCTATCTACTGCATCTGGTCATCGTAACCCACATGAATAGGAGGATACTATTTCCCACATGACGAACAAATAGACACTGACAAATATAGGAGTATTCGATAGAAGCAGTCGCTTCGGCGTTACACTAGGAAACATAGAATTCGGGGTTTACGATGCCGATTATTATTGTCAATTTGTAAACATTTAATTTTTGCAATTACAATAACTCTCTCTACAAATCAACCCACTATTCCCCAATTTTTAACATCTTTTTTTATATTTGTAATTTCAAAATTAGCAAGCGATCATAAAAGGACCACTTTTAAACAAAAAACAAAGTAAACGATGCATGAAACACTTATTTTACTAAATATAAAAGAAAAAAAAAACTTTGTAAACGGTGCGACGAAAACCGCTTTTACTAAAATAAATGATTAAGACGCCTGTTTTGCACCACATTTAAGCAAAAGTTTGTGGCAAATTAAATAAATCTAGAGTCAAATAATGTTTTAGGAATTTAGTGGATGGATTTTTTATCTCCCATGCTACTGAATTATTTAGGAAGATTTATAATTGATTTTGTGCTCAAATGGGCCCTTTTTGTTTCCTAATTAAGTATAATATACACTTAGTAGACCAATCACTTTCGTTATTAATATAATGTGATCTTATCACATTAATAATGCATGTTTATGATAGTTACTTCTTAACTTGCAACAATAAAATCCATTCTGTTATACTTAAAATGGTTATAGTATCGATTCTTAAGTAATACTAAAAATTACTACATTTTTGTTTGACGTACAATATGTTTACATTTAATATCGTTAGTTGTAAATTGATGGCGTCATTTGTTTGTTTCAACTCCACATAAACTCAGATACTGTTGTTAATTATACCAAATTTAAAGTTGAGTACAATGTGATGTTACGATCGATATACTTTTATTTTGAAAATTTTCTTTCTGCTAGAGAATAGTGTGAAAAGTTAGTTAAAAAATAATAATAATAAAATGGAGATGGAAATAAATATGAAATGAGAATATAATTATGAAAGATGATATGCTATAAAAATAGTAAAATGATTTGTATTTAAAACCGTGTGAGTGAATGAACAATAATATTTATGAAAAATTGTGTAATAATGATTTAGCTTTTTGGGAAAATTGGTAGATGTTATTGGTGTAAAAAAAAGTAAGAGAGAAAGTGAGAATAAATAATAGTATATGTTTTGAGAATTTTAGTAGACAATCACATTCTTAATTTAATGAAAAATTTAAATTCCCTAATAAAACGAAAATGATTAGTTTCCGTAGGCAATCCAATCTAAAAGAAATCGAGAATTCACATATTACTATAGGATCTAGAGTGACACAGGAAATCTGAAACCATAAAAGTCGAACATAATTAGGGGTGTAAACGAGTTGAGTCGAGCCAAACATGGTATTGTTCGAGCTTGTTTGAACTTTAATCGAGCTTTAAAAATTGTGTTTGAGCTTGTTTGATTATTAATCGAATCGAGTTGGAACGAGCTTTGGTCGAGCCGAACACGAATCGAGCTCGAGTAGATTGATATTTTTACACATATTTTATTCTCTTTTTACTAATCGAGTCGAGCTCGAGCCGAGCTTTAAATCTTATCGAACGGAAAAATATGTCAAAGCTTGGTTCGTTACTTTAACGAACCGAGCTCAAACGAGCTTTTAACGATCGATAACCAATCTAGTATCGAGTAGCTTGATTCGTTTTTCAGCCCTAAACATAATACTATGCAAATTTGTTTGAATTACTATCAAACTTAATAAATTGTATTTGATTTTACTTTGATTAATAATCTCTCGAATAAATTTTAAGGGATAATTTCACTTTTCATACCCAAAGTTTACTGTTATTTTGATTTTGGTACCCATTGTTTCTACTTAATCAATATTGATACCCAAAGTTGGCGACGTTAATCAAAATCCATACAAACCGTGAAACGGCCGTCCAAAATACACGGTCCACCCACTGTAGCAGGTAAAAAAAGTGTAGAAAACCTAATGAATCGGTCACCGTTGAGATAATTTCATTTTTGATACCCAAAGTTTACCACCTTTTCGCTTTTGGTACCTAATATTCCAACTTAATCACTACTGGTACCCTAAGTTTTTAAATTATTTTAAATTCTAAACTAAAAAACTCAATATTATTTCCAAAAAGTTATTTTAAAAAATAAATGATGTTTTAAAAATCTAAAATATTGTTTAAAGAACTAAAAGTTGTGTTAAAAATCTAACAACTACTTAAAAAAATGAATTCAATATAAAATTAAAAATCTGGAAATTTTCTAAAATTCTAAAAAATAGATTAAAAACTGTAAACTATAAGATTTTGAAAAAATTAACCAAAAAATCTGATTGACTTAAAAAATCCAAAAAGGGTAAAAACATTGATTTTTTTAAAAAACTAAAAAACTATTTAAAAAATATAAAAATTAACGAAAATATTGAAATTTGTTTTGAAAAAATCCAAAATTTATTTAAAAGTCTTAAAATTATTCCATAATTGGGATATTAAATATGATAATTTTTAAAAAAATTCCAGAATTTTAAAACATATTTCGAAGTTTTAAAAAGTGTTTTGATTTTTTTATTTAGGACTCCATAAAACTCCAAAATCAAATTAAAAGAGGTTTTCGATTGCTGGGTGAAGAAAATGGGAAAAAAATATGAAACGGAGAGGACGAAGTGGAAGAGAAGAAAAAAAGAAAAATTAAATTTTTTATTTTATTAATATATATATATATATATATATATATATATAAGGAAAATTAACGGGTTGTAGTAAAATTTTGGGTATCAAAAATTTAATATTTTTCCCCATTTTCTTCACCCAGCAATCGAAAACCTCTTTTAATTTGATTTTGGAGTTTTATGGAATCCTAAATAAAAAAATTAAAACACTTTTTAAAACTTCGAAATATGTTTTAAAAAATTCTGGAATTTTTTTAAAAATTATCATATTTTAATATCCCAATTATGGAATAATTTTAAGACTTTTAAATAAATTTTGGATTTTTTCAAAACAAATTTCAATATTTTCGTTAATTTTTATATTTTTTAAATAGTTTTTTAGTTTTTTAAAAAAATCAATGTTTTTACCCTTTTTGGATTTTTTAAGTCAAACAGATTTTTTGGTTAATTTTTTCAAAATCTTATAGTTTATATTTTTTAATCCATTTTTCAGAATTTTAGAAAATTTCCATATTTTTAATTTTATATTGAATTCATATTTTTAAGTAGTTGTCAGATTTTTAACACAACTTTTAGTTCTTTAAACAATATTTTAGATTTTTAAAACATCATTTATTTTTGAAAATAACTTTTTGGAAATAATATTGAGTTTTTTAGTTTAGAATTTAAAATATTTTAAATAACTTAGGGTACCAGCAGTGATTAAGTTGGAATATTAGGTACCAAAAGTGAAAAGGTGGTAAACTTTGGGTATCAAAAATGAAATTATTTCAACGGTGGCCGATTCATTAGGTTTTCTACACTTTTTTTACCTGCTACAGTGGGTGGACCGTGTATTTTGGACGGTCGTTTCACGGTTTGTATGGATTTTGATTAACGTCGCCAACTTTGGGTATTAATATTGATTAAGTAGAAACAATGGGTACCAAAATCGAAATAACAGTAAACTTTGGGTATGAAAAGTGAAATTATCCCAAATTTTAATTATACAAAATATCAATTGAGCTCTAGAGGTTAATTTTCCTTTACTGATCGAGTCAATCAAGTTTTTATCTTATCGAACGAAAAAATGTGTTCAAACTTAGTTTGTTATATTAATGAACCGAGTTGAAACAAAAATTTACTAATCGATACCGAGTAATTTGATTAATTTTTCAATACTATTCCGAATTGCATCGTTTCTCGATTGCTTGGTTTTTCAACCATCCCCATAATCATAATAAATGGTTGGTGGTATTTGATTGTATGAGATCTTCAATTATAAAATTGTGTTACATCTCCTATTTTAACCGCACAGATAATTGTCACGTATATAACATTTACCATCTTAATTCGCAAGCATAAATTAAACATAAATTGTGAATTTTTAATATGATAATATGATAAGTGTTATATACGGGACATTTATCCGCCGTTCAATAGACTACGAGATCGAAACACGATTTTAAAATAGAAGATCACATCCCGTATTCGATAGTTGTCAAATCATATTACTATGAAGAAATTTACTGGCAGGTTTCATGATTCATCAATCAATTCACATTGTTGGTAGGTAGAATTTTCTCTTGTATAAATTGTGCTTATTCTGCGGAAAATTCTTGATCCATCCGAGACTTGCGAGCTTTTGGGTGAAATCAATGGCAGAAAGCTCGAGATTCGCCCGACATTCTGCACCATTACCACCACTACACACATAACACACACTAGACTTTCAACCCTCTCTCTCTCTCTCTCTCTCTCTCTCTCTCTCTCTCTCTCTCGTATGTATCTGGATCTTGCCTAAAACCTCGGGTACTTTGGTTTTATTGACCTCCGATTCAAAATATGGATTCTTATTTTGGTCTATTGTTCATTGACTCGTAATGCGCTTTGTCTTATAAGGAATTTCAATTGAGTTCGCATTTTGGGGGAAGAATCTTCGATTCAATCTCCATAACCATTTTGCTCATTCTGGATTTTGATTATTTTGTTTTTTGTTGTTAATACATTTATTGGGGGAGATCAGATTCTGGGATATTGGATTGATTTGAAAACACCGTAATCCGATTGAAATTGCAGTTGAGTGGTGTAAATGAGAGATTTGATGGGGTGGTTGGCATGTGCAGAACATAAGGTTGAAAGTAGAGTAATAAGAGGAGGAGGAGGAGAAGGTGGGGAATAATTAATGGGGCTGAAAAAGATGGCGTTTGGAGGGGAAAGGCTGGAGAAGCTGAGGAATAATGAGGTGGTTTCGCGGTCGAGAATGAAGCTTTGGATGATAAGGGCAACGACAACGGTTTTGCTATGGACTTGTTTAGTTCAGTTGATGGCATTGAGTGAAACTTGGGGGCCTAGGGTTTTGAAGGGTTGGCCTTCTTGCTTTTCACATGAATCGGTCGTTGCATTGGCTGTTTGGTCTTCGCCTCATCTCCCTGTTAGAGTTCATCCACCAAAGAGTGAGCATTTGCTATATAGTCTGCTTTTGATACCATATAAGTTGTAAATATTTGGATTGGAGAAAAGGAAACTTGTTAATCTTGTCTGCATTTTACTGTTTTCTTGCAGTTAGTCATACTTGTGTTGGTTTTAGATTTGATGGTGTTTTTCCAATTATGTTCTGTTTTTCAGAATTGGATTTGATATGTTAATATGCACTAGTGCAACTACTTTTGTTATCATAGTATGCGCAATAATTTGCATTCTTGTGACAATTGTGCTGAACTTTGAATCATTGGTTTTCGATTTAGGGGTTTACAAAAACAATGGTTACCTAATGGTTTCATGCAATGGAGGGCTTAATCAGATGCGGGCAGCTGTGAGTTGTTTCTCAATTAAAGACATACATATTACATTATGTGGACATACTTGATCTATTTGGTTTGTCTACTTAGCTCACTAACCTTGTCGGTTGGGTACAGATATGTGACATGGTTGCAATTGCCAGATATTTGAATGTTACGTTGATAGTACCCGAACTCGATAAAACTTCTTTTTGGAACGATCCTAGGTCTGTTTCTAAAGCATATAAATCTTGAAATTATGAATATCAATACGAATACGAAGCTTCAGTTAGGAGTCTTGCGGACATATTTCCCCAACATCAAACATAATTTTCTTTTGCAGTGAGTTCCAAGACATATTTGATGTTGATCATTTTATTACATCCTTGAGAGACGAAGTTCGGATACTCAAGGATCTACCTCCAAGGGTCAAGAAGAGAGTAGAGCTGGGAATAATATATACAATGCCCCCTGTTAGTTGGTCTGACATCTCTTACTATCACAATCAGGTCAGCAGAAAGATTTTGAAGTGTTTGCTCTGATTTATTTCTGCAATGCGAATATCCGATATTTTTTTTGACAATTATACCCCTGCTGCACGCAGATTCTTCCTCTGATTCAGAAATATAAAGTGGTCCATTTGAATAGAACAGATGCTCGGCTGGCCAACAATGGTCAGCCCTTGGAGATTCAAAGGCTACGCTGCCGAGTAAACTTTAGTGCTTTAAGATTTACTACTCAGATCGAAGAATTGGGTAGAAAAGTTATCAAAATGCTTAAGCGAAATGGTCCGTTCTTAGTACTTCATCTCAGATATGAGATGGACATGTTAGCTTTTTCCGGTTGTACTCAAGGGTGCAATACGGAGGAGGTGGAAGAGTTAACAAGAATGAGGTGAGCTATTTTCTCTTTATTTCAGCATTGTGTAAACTGTAAAGTAGTGTGAAAATACCATTTATTTTTCTTTATCCATTATTAACAGATATGCTTACCCTTGGTGGAAAGAGAAGATCATAGATTCTGATTCCAAAAGAAAAGACGGTCTGTGTCCTTTGACACCTGAGGAGACTGCACTTACGCTAAAGGCATTGGACGTTGATCGTAATATACAGATTTACATTGCTGCTGGGGAAATATATGGTGGAAAAAGAAGACTGTCGACTCTCGTAGCATCTTATCCAAATTTGGTCAGTAGATAAACCAGAAGCTATATATAGCTTTATGGTCTTTTCAGGATGATATGTTTTATGTTAATCAATTTGTATTGTTGTATCATAACAGGTCCGAAAGGAGACATTGTTGGATCCTTCGGAGCTTAGGTTTTTTCAAAATCACTCATCTCAAATGGCTGCTCTGGATTATCTTGTTTCGCTGGAGAGCGATATCTTTGTTCCTACATATGATGGCAACATGGCTAAAGTTGTTGAAGGACATCGCAGGTACTGAACATGGGAGATATGTCCCCCCCCACCCCCACCCCCACCCCACCCACTGGAAGAAAAAATGAATTCATGAAACTGATGCTGTGAAAATGACTAAGAAGATATAATTACAAAAAATGCCCTTGAGGTTCAGTCTAATTACAAAAAACCCAATTATCTTTCAAAATTACAAACACTCCATTGATATTTGTTTCTATTCTACAATTTTCACCGTCAAAAGGGGGGGACATTTATTAAGCAAATATATACCTCAAGGGGGTGTTTGCAATACTTTAAATGGTATTTGTAATTTTGAAATATAATTGGAGTTTTTGTAATTAGGCTAAAGTCTAAACTTCAGGAGCATATTTTGTAATTTATCCTAACAAAATTGAACTGAGCACCTAGAAATGCAATATGTTGCATGTGAAGCCTAAAGTTTTCTCTGCTAATCGTTCTCGAATTTATGTCACTTTTGTTTGGTTTCAGATATCTTGGATACAAGAAAACAATTTTACTAGACAGAAGGCTGCTAGTTGATTTAATAGACCATTATAATTCTGGTTCATTGACATGGCACGAGTTCTCTGCTGCGGTTAAGGATGCTCATGCCGAGCGCATGGGCAACCCGACCAAAAGGCTGGTGATGCCAGATAGACCTAAAGAAGAGGATTATTTTTATGCCAACCCCTGGGAGTGTTTACAACCATCAGATGAAGATGAACAACCAGTAATTATTAGTATTTGAACCTTGTTGTTGTAGTTATTAAAGTGTGTTTTGTTAGAAATCCATGGAGTTGTGTGATACTTGTAGAGGCAGTAGTGCTCAATACTATAGTAGGGAAATGAGTACTTTGTTTCAAGGAGGCCTTTTTTTTTTTAGGTTTTTATACAAGTGAATAATATAATTATTGTACAGAATCTACCCCTGTGCATTAAAGGGTTAAGTTGAGTCGGCTGTTTTTGTACACAATGAGATGTAAATACAGACTGGTATTATTGCAATTATCATTTTTTGAAGCTTATGTCATTGGTCCATTTTGCCTTACTCTATCATTTAGGTACTCGTATTTATTTTTTTTTGTTTATTTCTATACCTTTTCTTTCTTATGGAATCGAAGGTCGACTCGAGTTATAGACAAAACTGCAATTTTAGTATTGTACGTATAAAAAAAATCGCCAAAAATTGGAAGTTTGGCATATGCCTCGTGCGAGGATGATGTGACTAGAGCTGTCAAAAATTGTTCGGGCTGGACTGGTGCCAACCTATTGGGCCAAGGGAGGAAATTGGGCCGGGCTGGACCGGAATTTCTTCTGGCCTCTATTTTGGGGAGCCCAACCCAACCCATGTATTAAAAATACACTTATTTTGCTTGGCCGATCGGGTCGGCCCGGTGTTATGGGCCAAATAGGCCAGAGATCTTTTGGGCCTACAAAATCGCAGCCCAATCTAGCGCCATATTACCGGGCGGCCCATTGGATCGGGCCATTTTCGACTTGACTCTAGATGTGACCCTTAGTCCGCTCACTTAACGTTGATTTTGATTTTTTTCTCATGTGGCGGGAACGGGGCTGGTATAAAATATATCATCATTGTCCTCAAATCTCATCTTAAATATCTTATTCGTACCATTCCCAGTTTTGGATATCTCTGTATCTAAGACGGGGAATTCTCGTTTGGGGAATGGGATCCTTATTTTGTATTTATTAATGATTTTTTTTGTAAAAATTAAAATAATTACTTATTATAACACCCAATACCTAAAATAAATAAAATAACATAAACTCTTAAGTTGTAAAAGAAAGAATGATAACAAGTAAAATTGTGAATACTTTAGGTTTAGTTTTTAGAATTAATAAAATAAAATTTATAAAAAGAATTAATTATAATATGTAGATAAATATAATATAATATATATACTCGGGGAACGAGAATGGGCCGCTTTATCTAATCGGGAATGAGGATAGGGATGGGACTAGATAAGGAATATAAATCCATCGTTGTCCCATAATTGTTTCTCTCTCAATTCCCACTTTCATCACCGAATTAACTGAGAATTTCCGTCCCATTTTATTTGAGTATCAACAGAATGGTTTCCCACGGGATTTTGCCATCCCTATTGTTTAACGTGAGACCCGACAACTTGAGGACTTGCATTTGCTCATAAATAGTCGCTCATTTACGATTTACATCAATTCTTCACGACCATAAAATAAAATAAAGTGTTTGGAGAAAGCGCAAAAAGTAAATTAGAAAACGTAGTAGTAAACACAAAATTCAAACTTCAGTTTATGTTATCTGGACGTAAGATATGTTAGACAATTATCTGAGAAATAAATCAATTCACTTAATTCAGTTGAAGTCCACTTGTACCCTTCTTGAAAATGCAAAAGCACACATACAATAGGTAAATATGGAATAGGCAAAGTGTAGTCTATTGACTCCAAGTTAAACAAGAAAATGAGGCAGCAATTCGGAACAAGTGATTATAATACAGCAAAAACGTTAGTGAAGATAGAATTTACTTATAAGAATTAGATATTCCTCTGGCAAAGCTAAAAGCGTCCTGATCCATGCCGTTTCTTAAGAGTGCTTCAACGGAACCTCAGAAGAGTATTAACATTATTGCATGCGTGGCGTTTGGCTGCCCATTCTTTCTCATCTTCCTGTTCACATAGGCAACTTGATCAAAATCAAATACATTGGGATAATTACAAAAACAACCCATAATGTTTAGCCTAATTACAAAAAACTATATAGTTATCTTTCAGAATACAAACACCACCTTGAGGTTTTTATTTATCTAACAAATACCCCCAATTCTGAGGGTGCAATTTGTAAAGTAGAAACAAATGTCAAAAGGTATTTGATATAACTGGGGTTTTCTTTTGTAATTAGGCTAAACCTCAAGGGTAGTTTTTCCTATTATCTCAATCTCAATACATTATAAAAGAGTGGAACCAAGCAACAAACTGAAAATAGAGATAACTGAGCTGGTATTATCTTAACATAGAAGACCCACCAGCTAATGAAATTAGATTGAAGTAATCCAGACTTGCATCCCCATGAATAGAAACAAAAATTGCATACAACATAGTACACTACATCAGCGTAGAAGGCATTTTACGGTTTAAAGCAGTCAACTCGTGCCTGGTTTGACAGTTCGCTAAAGAAGTTATCACACATGGATAATCAATTTCAAGCTGATCATACATTATTCGTGAAATTCTTGCCTGAAAAGAAGATTTCCCTTCTAATTGTCTCCATTGATGTAATATTCTCACCAGGGACTATGAGGAAGAGATTGTCACACTAAAGAAACTACTTGCGACCGAGTTTCAGATTAAGGATCGAGGTGCTCTCAGATACTTTTAGGTATAGAAGTTGCCTGATCTAAGAAGGGAAACGTCATCTCCCAAACAAAGTACATCTTAAGATTTGCCTAAAGAGACACGTATGTTTGGATGTAAACCAATTAATACTCCCATGGATCCCAACAAAAAGACAAGAAGTGAAGAGAGTGTTCCAGTAGATAAAGGGAGATATCAAAGGTTAGTGGGCAAATTGATCTAGTTCTCACACACTAGACCGGGCATTGCATTCTCAATCAGTGTAGTGAGTCAGCACATGAACAATCTGAGTCAAGATCGTCTTGAAGTTGATAACCGAAATTTGAGAAATTTGAAGATGATACTCGAACATGAATTGTTGTCCAGGAAATTTGAAACCGGAGAAATAGAAGTCTACACAGATGCAAGTTGGGCCAGAAAGTGAACTGACATAAGATCCATGAAAGGATACTGATCATATGTGTGGGTAAAATCTTGTGACATGAGAAGCAAGAAACAATAAGTGGTTTCTAAGAGTAGTGCAGGTTCAGAATATCGAGTACTTGCGAGGGAATGTGGTTTTAAACGATTACTAGGTGAACTTGGAGCTACCACATAGAAAACCAAAAGGATGGTTAGTGACAGTCAAGCTGCCACAAGTATTGCTAAGAACCCGGTGCATCATGACACGAAAAAGCATGTTGAGATCGATCAGAATTTCATGTCAGAAAAGGTCAACAACGGGAGTGTTCAATTGATCTACACTCCCGCAAGACTACAGATTGTTGTATTCTCATCCGAGCCCTTCCATTGACAAGCTTTGAAGAATTCAAGTCCAAGCTGGGATTGTATAACTGTAACGACCGGGGGCTATCCCAAACGGGTTTTCCATCCGCGTCGCCACTCACACTCTAAGAACTCATGACTTAAACCTGTAGCTCCTGGGTTCGAGTGTGGGGGAAGGCATGAAACCCACTTCCAGGGGTGGGAAGTCCATGAGTGGCGACGCGGATGGAAAGCCCAAGGAAAAAGCCTGTTCGGGATAGCCCCTGGTCGTTACAAAAAAAGACGTTGTAATGATCAGGGGCTATCCCAAAGGGGTTTTTTCCTTGGGCTTTCCATCCGCATAGCCACTCACGGACTTCCCACCCCTGGATTCCACCGGGAAGTGGGTTTCATGCATTCCTCACACTCGGCCAGGACCTCCAAGTTTAAGTACAGAGTTATAAGAGTATGAGTACCACCAATCAGCAACAAATCTACCATCTAAAGATTACACTTTTTTTTTGGGAAAAAAAATCCTAATTAGTAGGAAATAAACACCCTTTTCAACACTATTATATTACACAATCATATCACAAATACACTATCACTCTCTCGTATTTTTCAAATCACCAATCACATCTAATCACTATTATACTAAAAAAACCATCACATCAACTATCATCATCACATTGTCATCTTATATCCAACCACACTTTCAAAATACATTCTCATTTTTTAAATAAATTTTTCAGACCATTCTCTCCAAAAGTAAAAAAGAGCGGAACGAAAGGTCACACATCTATTGAATAAAGCAAAGTTGGTCGAGAACAATTAAAATTAGAAAAAATGTGTAATTTCAAAAGAAAAATTCACTTGTGGTCTAGATGTCTTCAATCAGTAATGATTTTGGTTGATGCTTGAATTTGGAGACTGGATAATGAATAGTATACTTTTTCGTCAAGACTTGAAGAACGACATCTACATGCAGTCTGGTGCAAACAATGTGTTCAAAGTCAAAGGAAACAAAAACTTAGTTTATAGATTGACAAGCTTGTATTGATTGTGGGACAAGATTCTGCTCAATCGTACATGTAATTTTAGTCATGCTTGAGAAATATGGGCACAATAAGGCAAGCTCTGATCATTGTGTGTTCTTTAAGAAATTTTCTTATAGTGATTTCATCATATCACTATTGTATGTTGATTGTTGGTCATTATGCTAGCAAGTTGTAAGTAGATGAGATGGCTAGACAATCCTTTTGCAATGAAAGATTTGGGATTTGCTAAGCAGATTCTAAGAACAAAAATCTCTAAGGTTAGAACAAGCAAGAAGCTTTAGTTATATTAAGAAAACTAACTAAAGTTCATGAGAGGTTCAATATCAGTAAGTCTAACTGTCTAAGATTATTAGAATCCATATTGCAAGTCACTTCAAGCTACGTCAGCAGAGTTTCCTACAAATAAGAACCGCATTTGTGGTCCACTATGCTTGAGAGTTTACACGTTGAGTTTCCACATTATGCTTGGTCATTTTGCCACTTCAGATTTTTCATTCTCTTTTTGCAATTTGAATTTTTCTTAAAAACGAAAATTCCTTTGCCACATTAAGGCTCATTGCAAGTATAAGATGTACAAAAGAGAAGCAAAAGCAGAGGAGATTACTACTAAACATCACTTACCAAGCTATATTTTGTCAAAATCATCATCAAAGCCATTGTCGCCATCATCTGAGAAATCAAAAGAAAAATCAGAAAAACAATCAAAATTCCATCAGTGGGCACATCATAAGAGAATGGATTTCATGCTCCTAAATCAATATCAAAGAAGATGCTTTCTTTTTCTCCTTCTAAGCGAGAGTTGATCCGACCTAGGTTAGGTAAACTCAAAGGGTGCATAACGTAATGAAAATTACAAAGTTATTAAGCTTTAAGAGTGACAATCCTGCAGTTGACCTTTGCATATTGCTAGAAAATGCATGCTAAGTGATAACACTGAATTTTATGCCGCGTTTGTTTAATAACATGAAACTGAAAAACAGGATATCGTCTCCACACTTGAGAGCATGGACTGGTTTTCCATTACTCCAATATCTAGAACTGGTTTGGGTTATCTTACTTGACATTGTCTTGGATAATTTTATGAAAACTGAAGACAGCTAGCTTGTTTTTGGGTAATGATTCGAGAAGCATCTAAGCAAGATTAACAAACTTGTGTTTTCATTTTCTAAATGTAAAATGTAAAAATGAGTACAGCAACAAAAGGAGCCTGAGACTAGAAAGACCTTTAATTTTTCTGGCAACTTCAAATTTGCATCATAGATGGAATAGTTCTTAGGTGGTTTTTCACGTAAATATTACTTTGCATACTAGGAGAAATGTCAAGCAGATTAGCAAATAATAAAGCCTGAGAAGCAACAATTGCAATTTGAAAAACAATGCACAAAAGTAAAAATAGGAAAGATGAAGTGCAGTAAAATATAGTGACAGAATCCTAGTGTTAGCTTAAGAAGAAATTAGCAATTTACACTGATTTACAGGCCTATAATGTACCTGGACCATCATCACCGTCCTCGAGATCTCCTAGAAGAAATGCATCCAAATCCTGCTCAGAAGCTGGAGATTTCACATTACTGCTTCTCTGTTTTGAAATCTCATCTGCTGTTTTTGAAGGTGTTTCGCCTGATGAAACTTCCTTCACTTCCGTATCTTTTACCTTTTCAGCAGCTTTGAGCTTCAAATCTTCCATGTAGCGGTTCTCATATCTGTCAGAGACTGATAAAATTAGATGATTCAAGCAAAACCTATTAACCAAGCCACACAGAAAAGCATATGGATATGCATATACTTATTGAGAGAGAGAGGCCTGAAGAAGTTTATAGTATTCCCAATATAGCATCCTAAGATCAAAGGATTAAAATGGTATGAAAAATATCAAGATCTAAATAATTAATTTGAATATATTTCCAGTTCCAGTGAAGGTACAGAGAGTATACTAAGCTCCAGCCTTCAACTACGCAATAAAATATGAGAAGTTTCAGTAATAGGCAGATGCAGTTTTGCTAATAACCAAATAGAAAGAAAAAAATCATCTGTATGGATATGATAGACAGAGAGACCAGTTCGGTTGTTCATTATAGAATGAATCAGTAATGGCTTCAGTTTTGGTTTCCCCAACTGAATATACAGCTTTATTTCATTTTTCTTATCACATATAGCTTACGTTTTTGTACTAAAATTGCCTGCATCCATCTGGTGTCTATTCATATGTACTATGGCGGGTTCAAAATATGGATCTTGGCAAGCACTGGAATACGGCATCAGTTCTTGGGAATTGCTATACTAAGCCAAAAGTATAAAAGCTTGCAAATTAGTATCTTTTATGACGGATCTTGTTCTATATTAACCCCATTTGCAGTTGACAACTTACAGAATGATGCATTGAACTATTACTAGAATGTTTCAATCTAAAAAGTGATGTGAAGCTGAGCAATTCCTTCGTGTTACAGTTATACTAATCCTATGCTCATGGAAATTTGGTAAACGCATGGATCCAAATGTTTGCAGTTTCTTAGTAAAACATAGCAAAACTCTAATAGTCAAAAGGTTTCAATAAAATCATTAAACCAAATTCTTTGGTATGAGGTTTGTGCATGGCGTTATTTGGGGACAGCACAAAACCTTTTCCAGATTTCTTCGTGTTACAGTTATACTAATCCTATGCTCATGGAAATTTGGTAAACGCATGGATCCAAATGTTTGCGGTTTCTTAGTAAAACATAGCAAAACTTAATAGTCAAAAGGTTTCAATAAAATCATTAAACCAAATTCTTTGGTATGAGGTTTGTGCATGGCGTTATTTGGGACAGCACAAAACCTTTTCCAGATTTCTTCATGCATTATTATTTTCATACCCCTGAGGTTTGATTTAGTGTTAAAATTAAGGGGTAATCTGCAATGATTTTACAAATATGAAGGGGGATTTTGAATTATATTTCAAACCTCAAGGGTACTTTTTGTAAGGATTAAAGTTAGCTGGGTTTTTTGTAATTAGGTCAAACCTCAGGGTACTTTTTGTAATTATCCCTTCTATTAATTCAGAAACAAGTGGTACACTACCATACCCCTACAAATCTCATTTAGTTATTCCAATATGAATCCGTGCATATGCTTATCCATCCCTGAATGTATGCTATTTGCGGACGATATAGTTTTAATTGATGAAACAAAGGAAGGAGTAAATGCAAAATTGGAAGTTTGGAGAGAAGCACTCGAATCAAAAGGTTTTACTATAAGTAGGGCTAAAACAGAATACATGAAATGCCACTTTAGTAAAAACAAAAGGAACAATGAAACAAAGGTTAAAATTGATGGACATGAAGTGAGTATAACAAAGAGTTTTAAATATTTAGGATCTATAATTGAAGAGAACGGAGAAATCAATAAAGATGTCACACATAGGATCCAGGCAGGTTGGAATAAATGGAGGAATGCATCTTCTATCCTTTGTGACCGTAAAATACCATTAAAATTGAAAGGAAAATTTTACAAAACGGCCATAAGGCCCGCAATGCTTTACGGAGCAGAATGTTGGGCGACTAAATATGAACACGAACAAAAAATGAGGGTAGCAGAGATGAGAATGTTAAGATGGATGTGCGGAAACACTAGATTAGATAGAATAAGAAATGAACACATTAGAAACAAAGTGGGAGTAGCACCAATAGATGAGAAAATTAGAGAATCACGATTAAGATGGTTTGGACATGTTTATAGGAGACCTTTAGATGCACTTATTTGAGATCTGATTTTGAGTTGTATAACTGATTTTCATCTTCTGCAAATATTTGTAGTATCTGAAACAAGAAGACACTGGGAAAAGAAAAGAAAGAAAGAAAAATCTGGCTAACTGTTTCACCATAAGTATTTCAATTTTCAAGGACTAAAACCAGTTAAATGTAAGTCAGAAGATACTGGATAATTGACTAGCTCTCACTTTATCAGCTTTCAGTGAGTACGAACTGTCAGAAATTGTTTTATTATTTATAATTTTTAAATGGAATAGTATTAAGATAAGACTAATATGAAGTTTCATCAACCTCACATGGGCAATAAATCCACCAAACCATCAACAAAAACCATATTGACTTCCAAGTTAAAGAAGTTTAGTTATGACAGATGAGCATGAAACTAGCAAGAATGGCAAAAGCATAATCTCAGCAAAATCCGTCTCACATCTAGTCTTCTCCCAACCAGGATTTACAGATAAGATGTTCTCAAAAACTAATAATTAGTATAAGAGGTTTAAAATTAAAATGATCTGAAAAAACAACTTACAAGTCAACATTATGATTTCATTATAAATAACACGGAAAAAAAAAAATCCGTCACCTGAAAACCAAAATTAAAACCTCTCCTGTTGGGAAAGTTAACTTACAGAGCCACATGAGTGTTAACTAGAATGAAATAGATCCTCCAAAATTTCCTCTCTTTCATCGCTCGTGGGCATAACTGGTACCTTAGCTTTGAGATTTCCTGAAAGAGAGAAAACAAAATATTAAAGGAACGATTGCTTGAACTTTCGTTTCGCTCTTTTTTACTTTTAGAGAGAATAGTGTGAAAAAAATATTTTAAAAAATGAGAATGGATTTTGAGAGTGTGGTTGGATATAAGATGAAAATGTATGATGATAGTTGATGAGATAGTTTTTTTTAGTATAATAGTGATTAGATGTGATGGGTGATTTGAAAAATAAGAGAGAGTGAATAGTATATTTGTGATATGATTACATAATAATGATAGTTGACGTGATACTTTGTTTGTTTAAATTATAAATGGTGGTGATTGATGATTTAAAAAATGAGAAATGTGAATAATATATTTTTTGAATTTTTTTTACAAGCAATCACATATTCATGCAAAATTTTGTCCAAAAAGTGGAAGGAATGAAAAACCATTCACAAGCAAGCACTCCCTAAGGTTGTATTTGTCTGAGTCTAGGACTTTTAAGTCATTCCAAATCCATTCATATTGAAAGGCCAAAACTGATAAGATGGCCTGCACGCTCTTTCTCTCACTCTCATTTGCAAGGTTTTCTTCATAAATGTATGGAAGATCTTCCTGAACTCATTAAAACCCTCCAAAAATCAATATAACCAGTTTTATGAAATAACATCATCCGTCTTATAGTCATAGAGATACGGGTAATATACGACACAGAATATTATGAACAGTGGCGGACCTAGGGGGGGAGACAAGGGGGGGCTATTGCCCCCCCAAAATTTTCCAAAATTTCATTTCCCCCCCTAAAGTTTTCAAAAAAAAAAATTAGTTAAAATAGATGACTTTCCCCCCAAAAATTTTGATAAAAACTTCAAATAGTTGTCTTTTACAATATAAAAACCCATTAATTATGGTTAATATATGAGTATTTTTTTCATTGTTTAAATTTATAAACTCGATCCGTTTTTCGCCCCCAAAAGTTAAAATCCTGTGTTCGCCGCTGATTATGAAACTCCCCTGTTAGTATTCTCCATCCATTGGTTTCAAAAAAAGTATTCTCCATCCATGGCATGTTTAAAATCACAATAAGCAGGGCACCACCACTGTGGCACTACCACAGCCTCCAGAAAATGTGAAATCAATAAAATCACGTTGTTATAGTCCTAAATAAATGGCAAAGTTACACCAGCAATGAAGCTCAAGAAAAAGCTAATGGGTGACTATTAAGAAAATACAAGCTCTAATAATGATTATAAGAGTCCTAACCACGACTAGTCTATATTATAGTCTGCTACCTATAAACCAAATTACCTTAAGTACTTTATTCAGGGAACCTATGTTTTACAGAAAACATTCAGTTTCCAGAATTTCTTGAGAAGACTAAGATTTCATTTCAATACATCTAAGGTTAAAATGGCAATTTTTAAGGTAGATTCTAATCAATAATTTGATTTATCTGAAAGCATATTAAATATATCTCGACCCATAGTAGGAAAAGCTAGTTCGGATTAGCACTTATTTTTTGAGTTTAAGAAGTACCCTCTACAGTAGTGTGAAGAAATAGTGGCAACCACAATGTTATTTAAATGTGAATGACTTTAGGAAAGGAACTTTCGAAAGGAAATAGGAGCTGTAAATTCCTGATGGAAAGATTATCTGATCATTCACAGGTTATATGATTTTATAATTCGCTTTAGGCACAACTCTGGAGCAAGAAAAATCAAACCTTCACTGTTAAGAGAACAAGGTTCGCATGCTTTTCTTGCCACTCTGTTAGATCCTGTCGCACATTTGAAACTGTAGGAATATCAGACATCTCTGAATCATCTGCGAATAAATGCTGGTTGACATAAGTTTTTGCATAAGAATTTGAAATGCTCAGATAAGAAACTAGAACAGTTTTGTGTTTAGGCATATTCCAACTTAAACGTAACTATGTCTAATAATATCAATATTGAACAGTACAAAAAACCACATCTTCTTAAAAAAAAAAAGCGAGAATAAAGAAAGAAAGGCACAAACAAACATTTTCTCACACTCGACAATGAAATGCCATGTATTTTTTTTCATTTTTACATAATTGTTTGAAAAGATCTCAAGATAATTTTACACAAATAATGAGAGAATATATCAAGCATATGCAAAGGAAGATCACGTATTTGATTTTGCCTGGCACTCGAGAGTCTCTTCTTGTCCTCTCTCGGTTTCTTCTTTCTGGAAAATATTCTTGTACTTTTTGGCCCTTGGTTTTTAGCAGTAACAAGTATTCGTATGGTTGTACTGCAACACCATGTTGCCATCCATTGGTATCAATGATGTCAAAAGGTTTTGGACAACCTATCAAACCGAGATTTAAGGAAGATGCTGGTACTTCTCTTCTTTTATTCATTAACCCTATTAATACTAACATTGAAAAAGACATCAGCAACAAATTTAGAAGATTGATTTATTGCACCACTATAAAATGACTGTTCGTGGTGCTTCCTCCACAGAATTAGTATGTATACATCAATTTGAACATATGTCACACACCCTCATACTCTAAGCCATACAAGGTGGAGGGGAGTGGAGCTATGGCACTTACAATGTGGATACTTGTTGCTTTGGCCAAATGTCCTTCACATAGTAATTTTATATGGTGTGGTATTATATCCAGGTAAATATTGCACATCCTTTTTAGTCAAATCGGTTGTGATCATGGTGGTGTTAAAACAAGATCTACTTAGCATTACTATATAAGTCGTACAGGAAACTATAACAGCAACTGAGCTTCAAAAACATGCTGTTACGCAGGAAGAGAACCCTGTAAAGACTTCAAACTGCTAATGAGCAAACTCTTAAGAATAGATAATAGGGATAATTACAAACATGCCCCTCACGTTCGGGCTAATTACAAAAAAAAACCAGAGGTTTTTGAAAATTGCAAAAAAACCCCTTGAGGTTTGATTCAGTCTTACATTTTCCTCTTCATAAGCAAAAAATATTTCAAAAAAAGCCCTGACATTTATAAAAATATTATAATTACCCCATTAAAAATAAGACAGAATCAAACTTAGGAGGCTTTTTATAATTTTGAAACATCTCTAGGTTTTTCTTAATTAGCCCAAAACTCCGGAGTGTTTTTGTAATTATCCCTCGATAATAACCAAAGAGAAGTTAGCAAACTACACCAATGGGCATCAGTTCAAACCACAAGTGTTAAGAGCATACAATTCATGAGCACAAATCTTATCAAATAGCTCTAGACCTTGTTCTCGGGGACTCGATCTTGAAAGGATGCCAGGATGTGGAATGAAGCATCTATTATAGCATTTCTTTGCCTAAAGCAATAAAGACCTCTAATACCCTAAGATTTCAAAGACTTCTAAAGTGTCTTGAGGCCCTTCAAGACATTGACGAAAAGACCAAGGATGAGTGAAGAAAGACAACTATAAAAAAGGGGAAAAAATTAACGGCATAGTGTCCAATGGTTTCTCGCAACAAAATATGGAAACACGACATGCAAAATATCGATTTCTAACAGTTCAATTTTCATGCTTGGGTGCACAAGCCTATCCATTGCTCCCACAATCAACTAGGTCCCCCCTGGAAAACATCACGGTACAAGGAGTTATATCATCTTCTTCCTTGATTTAAACAAGGAATGTATGCTTCTACATTTTTCAAGTTTATTTCATCCAACACTGCATTCAAGGTAGAAGCTCAAGAATTTTCATACGTGGACACCTCAAAAACTTGACTGAAGTTTTCTGCAATCAAGGGAGAACTCATGCTGCTAATGATAGAATTTGGAAGGGGGACTAAAAGTTGGATAGAGAGCCCTGGGACAGGAAAAATGTCTTTTCAGTCAAAAAGAACTTCCAATTTCTTTTTATTATTTCATTAAATCGAAGAGTTAAGAGAACACTAGTCATTTTTTAGATCTGCGGAAACTTTTGATCACGAGAATCAGTGTAAGATTGTATTGTTACTTCAATTTTTTTAGAATGCTTAGTTATATACACTACTCTTCACTCTATTTCTTCTGTAATTTCAAAATCTTCTACTACTGCATTTTAGACTTATTCTCCCTTAAGTAAACACCAATACGAAGCCTAATTTGGGTCATTGGGTGGGCATCTTTTTCCCCATTCAAGAAGAAATGGAACAGCTATATGTCGGAATTCCAATATGATGGTACTATTAGTTAAACTTTGATGAATCAACCATTCAATACATAACGAAAGAAAAGAAAAAATCATTTAATGCATTCCATTCATAAGATCCATGAACACATTCAAAAAGTACAGAAGCTAGTAAACCAAAAACAACCATCACACTCACAGTAATCAAAGGTATTTCCTCATCCACAATTTAGATGATAGTCTAAATTAATTATTTTATTCTTTAGAAAGAACATGCATGATTCAGTGATTTGATGCTTATACTTTGGATAACAGTTACAACGATAAATAAGATAATTTTCACCTGGTCCTCTTTTTTGGCAGAGAAAATCCTAAAAATCTTATCAATTGGAAATTGTATGAGGAACTGTGACAATAACCATTACCATGACAACAAAATCAGAAAACTAATAAACTTCACATGAACAAGCAAAGCAAGCAACTTCAAAACTATTATCAGTTTTCTAGTAATATAGATGTTCAAATTGCTTCCATATTGTCATCAGTTAGATTAACTCCATAGTGCCCAACACGAAAAGCAGGACATATGAATCCTCTTCATTACCGTACGACCTGCTTCATAGTTCTTAACACCAAGCTTCGTAGTTCTTAGCAACAACTAATTGTAACTCTAATACTAATTTAATGTAACTTATGCGCCAATTTCGAAATCGAAACTAAAATTATCAACATGGAGATATTAGGCATAAAGACATCAAGCGGGAAATGCCAGTATAAGCATAAACTGACTTACGAGTACGAATGTCAACAAACAGTTTTTTTTCCCCATTTGGTCAACTAAACAAGAACCACATTTATCGAACATCGCAACAATATACCCACTCACAAAGCAGAGAAACAAAACGAGTAGTAGTAGTAGTACATTAGAGTACAACACCTTCAAGCGGGAAATCCTGGAAAGTATTCATGGTAATCCCTTTGACAAACTCCCTCAAGTCGTCAGTAACCCCGTACTTTTCGAGATCAGCATCCTCAATGCCGCCTCTCTGAGCAGCCGAGTCGACAATATTAGTCAGCGCGGCGGCGGCAGGCGGAATGTGAGCCGTGATCTGATCGGCGCGCTTCAGAGCCTCGGCGGCGAGTTCTTTAGACTTCTTGGAGGCCTCAGCTGCCAACTCCTTGGAGCGCTTGGAAGCCTCGGATACGACGTCGGAGAGGTTGGCGGAGGCGATGCCCTGAGTGAGCTCCTGCGATTTCTTGGCAGCTTCCTCCGCGAAGCTGCGAGCTCGTTGCCAGAAATCCATTGGCGTTTGAGAATTACGAAAATCGAAGAGTGGACTAAGAAGAATTTATTGCAGCCAATTGCACCACTTGCACGGTTTTTTCTGATGCTGGATTATTTGTTACGTAATGAGATGGGGGTCTAGTTTTTATATTTTTAAAAATCGTTAGGCGTGGCCAGCAGCGGCAGACGCTGTGCGCTTAACCCATACGGGCGTAGTTAGGCGGGATCTAAATGAAAATATAACATAGGCGGGCCAGGGGGGCCTAGCGCCTAGGCGGGGACTAATCGGAGTTAGGCGGGGTCTTTTAGAACAGAGGTTTTTTATTCGGCGGAAACTATTTTGACTAATTTATTGTGAAATTTATTTTGCAAGTCTCTTATAAGACGACAAAAGATAATGATGATTATATTTTTAGTGTAAAAATGATACATTATTTGAAGAGTGGTGCTATTGACACCTTCTTTTCCTCTAAACACACCCACCTTCTAAATACATCACCCCCACTTTTTAAAATATGACCCAATTGTTAAATACACCCCCATTTTTTTTCCAATTTTACCCTTCCATAAAAAATCTTAGGTGGCGCGATGGCACGATAGACTTTTTGCCATCATGCCACATGGCACGTTGGCATTTTCGCCATCATACCACATGGCACGATAGATGATGGCATTTTTGCTATCATGGCACGATGGCACGATGACATTTTTGTCGTAGTGCGTGATCGTGCTAAGTGTCGCACTTCTACTATGCGACAGTATTTTTTAACCTGAAAATTTGAGAAATAATATATTTTATGCTATAAACTAAGAATATACATTCATTATTTGGGGATATGAATATTTTATTGTCCGAATCTTCAACAATTTGGGCGTTGGAAAATCTAGGGTTTATACAAAAAAAAAAAAAAATTGAACTTTCTTCGAGAGGAAGAATAATGTGGGTGAATGATGTGAGTGTATTAAGAACTTCTTTAAGTAAAAGGGTAATATAGTCTTTTAAGTGAATGACATTTTTGCAATTATATGAAGGTGGGTGTGTTTAGAGGAAAATGGGGTGTCAATAACGTCACTCTTGTTTGAATTAACTAAATTTTAGTGTATTCAGACAATGTATCACTCATTACACTAAAGGTATCAATTTTTACATTAAAAGTATCGCCTATCACACCATGTAAATCTTTACACAAATTTTCGCCAATTTATATACGGTTGAACAGGACGCTAGAGATATCAGAATGGGCTTGGCCATCTAGCCCCACTACGCCCCGTCCTGTCCCACCAAAAATAGGGGTGGATTGAGGATTTAGTTGGAAGGCATGAACGGGCCATATTTTAAAAATATAGAAATATTTTACTCAATGTAATCCAACTTTAGGCAGTCATCATATTTTGAGCATATCTTATATTCTAATATATGTTCAATGAAATTCTTAATTCATTGTGAAGCTAAGACGATAAACTATAACTTTTATGTTTCCTCAATGAAAAGCAGAAAATTCAGTGAAAATAATTCAGTTATGTAGTAGAGTTTCTAATTTGGCAATCTTCGGTATTTTGAGCATAACTTCATCTACAAAATGATATTAAGGTAATTCAAGTTTTGTTGAAAAGACAACAAGTAGAGCTACAACTTATATAGAGACACTAATGTCAAATTCACAGCGAAAAATAGGTTATATATATCTTTTTTTCATTATAAGCGGGCTAGCCTGCTCAACCCGCGACCCGTGGTGGGTTGGGTTGAGGTGTCCCTATCCCGCCACCTTGGCGGACTAGCAGGGCCGCCCCGCTGACCTGTTTCGATATGTCTACTAGAGGGTTTTAACAAAATGAACATAATCGTGGATGCTCAATTAAATAAAATACACACAAAAACGCGATTATCATGAAATTAGCATAAAATGTTGAGCTGTTACATAAGAGTTTTGTTCTCTCCAATCCATACGAGAGTGGCATATAAATTCTACTACTTTTTTTAACTTTGTCTTCTAAGTTTTAATGAGGTTTCAAGAAATTCTTCATTCGATTTATCTGGCTTTATACCGTCCAATAAGTCATCTAAGTATTTACTCCAAAGGGTCTAGTCATCAGACGCTTATTTTTTAGCCATTCCCATCAAACCAATATATTTTTTAACCATTTTTTTCAAATATATCCTTTTTAGCCATTTTGGAGTGTGAAAAACTCAATTTGCCCTTTAGTCAATTTAACTGCACAAAAAACACACATATCTATGAATTGGCATTGAGTTATTGTGACTCGACATCGAGTCACAGTAACTCGACATCCAGTTCTCTCACTTATTATAACCCAGTTATTTTGTTTTTATCCGTTTTTGAAATTACATAACTTTTTCATTTTAAATCCGTTTTGCATGTATAATATATCAAATTAATTCTCTTTTCGATATCTATAATTTAATACCCATATTGCATATTTAAAAATAATAAATACAAGTTCGATTTTTTAAAAAAGTGTGAAAGAAAGAGTAAGAGAATACATAAATATAAGTGAAAGAGAGAGAAATAATTCAAATATCAAACAAACATGCTAGAAGAGTATAAATGTCATTTTACACCCCAAAATAGCTAAATAATATATGTCTACAAAAGATGACTATTTTTCATCATTACATTTTGTAAATTGCTATTTTGTACCATCTCCAGTCTCCACCATCTATATTTATACTTGCTCAACTAATCCATTGTACATCCACAATCAATACATTTAGCAATTAATATATAGATTAACCACATTTCAGTAAAAAAATATTATCAAATCAAATAAACCGATTTTCCATGTACTTTAAATTACAAAAATACAAATAGGGACAACCGCTCCTGCTCTATCCCCGATTCACCCGCATTGATACTTACTGGGCGGGTATGGGAATGTCAAAACCTGTCATGTTGCCACTCCTATTTAATCCTAGAAAATTAAGTGTACGAACAACAAACAATGCATGATCGACGATCAGATCGCGCATAAACTCCGGTGAGCGAAGTGCGCGGCGAGAGGATAAGTGCATGGCCACATGGTTCGGTTAGAAGATGTGCACGATCGTACTACTTGTGCATGGTTGTGTGGATCAGTTAGTGGCGAATGTGCGTGGTCGCACAGTTCGAACTGATGCGCTGAACATTACAAAAATATGCCTTATGGCAATGGTATTGGGGATTTATCACGTGCGATATTATATTCCGAAATTAAATCGAGGAAAACTTACTTGAATTCCCAAAAACGAAATTATAGAAAATGCGAAAATCGCCGAGGCTAGAGTTGGACTCTATGTCTTTAAGACGAATTGCCCATTTCACGGTGCCACAGTTGAATAGCAAATGTCTCCCAAGATACAACGGTCTCCTCTTGCTATATAGTAGCACTCCAAACAACAAGAGACAATGAACTTCGAATGTTTTGTATTCTCTCTTTTACGGGAATATCTTGACAGAATATATATCTTGTGTTTGTATGCAAAATGAATGTATGCAAATTGACTTATCAAAATCTGCAGATTCTTGGGATATATATAGATTACCAAAAGTCACAAGTGAAACAACACAACCGCTCAAACAAACATGTCCATTTATTTGAGCAGGACACGCCCATTGGTTTCAAACAAAACAACGAGAACTATTCGGATAAACCTTTCAATCCGAATAATTTGAATGAACAAATACACCTTTTGGCAACAATTTCTCATTCACCCGGAAATATCTATTATATTTCCAACAATCCCCACATGAATGAGAAATTACGTGAATCAATGCAAATGCACATGTAAATGCAGACACTAAAGAGAGTACAAACGGAAAATTATTGCATCAGGAGAGGTAGCTTATGGCTTTGAACCTTCCTTAGTGGAGTACTATCGGATTTACTTGGCTAATCAGTGAACATGATGTCTTGAACTGTTTAGCCGTTGGTGTAAACCAAGACAACAACACCCACACAATAACCTCCCTAACATTTTCAGTTCTCATGGTTGTGTTCATTTTAGCCCTGAACAACCTTGGGTTTCATAAGTGTTTTAGAGAATTCAAGCCTCAAAAATTCTCATAGAAGCGACCCTACTTCACACTTACATAGGTGACCTCATATTAAGAGTATTTTGCCATACCCCACTTGGTTTAACCAAGCTATATGAATCATTAAAAGTCGAACTTAACCTTACATCCTTTTGCAGAAAGCACTTTTAATCATAGGAATGGGTAGGAATTTTATCCTAAGTGCTTAATTGAATCTTCATAACTTAGTTGTCCCATTGAACCAAGTTCTTGGGATCTCCAGTCATCATGGTTGGGTTACCATTACAAAGAGTCATGTGTAATAGGCTTCAATCCCATTCCCTTCGATAATCGGTATTTGATCTCTACTTCAATCAAATTTGCGCGCAAGATTGAGATCAATATCTTTACATATTTGAGAATATAATCTCTGAGTATGTGTAACCACTTCAAATCGATATAAGTGCCACCGGTGGACTTTCAAGCCCTTCAATGTCAATGTGGCTTTATAACATCTTAAGCTCATATAGACTATTATCAATATGTCATCTCTTTTTTAGGTAGAAATTCGTTTGACTTTGTCGTTTGTCAAACTTGTCATTATCTATACAATGATTTAATAGTTGTACATGTTCCTTTCAAGTTCAGTACAATAATCCATTTTGGGTCTACCTTGATAAGGTTAGCCTTTAAAGCATTTTTCTACACCTTTCCTTCGTACCTCAATGTGTGCACTGTTACAACACTAAAGAGTACACGAGACGATGCACCTCTTCAAGAGAAATCACATGTGACCCCTTTTAAATATCAATCAGCCCTGTCAATGTGAATTGACTCATATCCTCTTTTCTAAGGATATATCTCAAAGAAATACAAGGACACCTCTCAAAGAAACTTGTATTTCTTTGACTCCGCAGTTGTTGGGGTCAATCTTTGTCAAGATTGGGGTAGTTTATATTTACCAAACATCCCTACATTTGAGGCAAAACTCATCACCCTCAAATTGTGCAATAAGGTCAACTTTGAGAATTATCAATTTAACAATTGTCATTTCTCACAAAGTTCAACTATGATTGTATCGCCAACTGACTAACAGTCCAATTGCCTACGCAAAATTCTAAAGAATTTCCCAGGAGGGCTAAAAGACTCAGTTGTATACATTCACCATATTTTAACTTGTCATGTGCTCCCTCACAGGGGGACGCTAAATCATATGCCTCACACAAGGATATTTAAATTTGCTCATGCATTCTTCACATGTTTATGACACTCAAAATGTCATAGAACTAAAGTTATTATGACACTCAAGGTATCACAACACCAGTGTCATGTCACAACACTCGTTAAGACTTTGTGCCCTGCCGATATCCGATTGGCTATCGCAGATCCCAACATGGAATCCCACACTTTCAAGTGTTTATAGCTAAGCTTATTTCCTTTCCACAATTCATATGGAGTTTCGTCCATTTTCTTTAGTGGAATTTTATTAATAATGACATTGGCGAGAGAATTGCTTTCTTTCCCCACAAGTTAGGATAACCCCGAACTTATCAACATAACATTTATTATCTCTTTAAGAGTTCGATTCTTGCGTTCATCAATTCCATTTGATTGAGGTGAATATGGTGCGATAGTTTGATGAATAATACGATTCTCGAACAAAATTCATCAAATGAAGCGTCATATTCTCCACCTCTATCACTCGAATCATTTTTATTCTTTTGCTAAGTTGATTTTCCACTTCATTCTTATAATGCTTAAAAGCATCCAAAACCTCATCTTTGTTTCTAAGCAAATATACATAACACTACCTTGTGCAATCATCTCTAAAAGTATAAAATACTTTTTACCACATCTTGTTTGCACAAACTTCAAATCACAGGTATCACTGTAAATTAATTCTAAAGGAGGTAATCTTTCCCCACATTAGTAATTATTTCCTGGATTCAACCACGTAGGCTTTAATAAGCCCAAACTCAGCACCGTGAGATAAAATAATATTTTATATTGACATCTCTTGATCAATCCCGAGTGTTTAAGACTTTTCTTCATGAGAAACATGAACATGTTTAATGGAAACAACAAGTGGTGGAATCAAATTTGATATCACACGTGTAGGTGAACCTATTATTGTTCCATCCATTTTTGTTACGAAAAGTGAAGATAAACAATCATTCACTTATTTGGTTCAATCAATTCTATAACAAAATCAGAATTTATGTATGGTTTCCACAAATCAAACAATAATTCTCATTCCCAAATTAAACTCATAAAATTATACTAGAAAACTAAGAATTGAAATTGGTATCTAAGCGGAACTAGATAACCATTATCAATTTCAATACACATGAGTCTGTAATAAACTAGTATTATCATGAAATAGTCCTGACAAAATTGAACACAAATATTCAAACTTGACATAATAATATGTTTCTGAACCAAAATTTTATAAATCAATCAGAAACATAGACTCTTAATAGGGGATTAGTACAAAAGTTCAATCTGCATTGCAATCAAGTTTTGAGTAATAAAACCAAATAGAGTCAATATACAAATCATGACTCAAATTTCAGTTTTTGCATTCAAACTACTAGATATTATTGTAATTCCCAAATACATAGTCAAAACAGATTAATATAGACAATGATAATACATCATTCTAATTTAAATCAGAAGCATGATGGACAGATGTATTCTAGGTAATGATCATATTCAAGTTTGATTAACAAATCAATCGAGAAACATAATACCATATTCAGATCACAAGTGACATTAATTGATAAGGTAGACTAAATTCTAAATTGAAGACATCAATTTTCGATTTCCAACACAATCTTACTGTGCACATCAATTTGTTTGGAAAATGATTTCATTCATGAAAATGCAAACTCAATGTATCCTGAACCTTTATATGTTTCTGACAAATCCTCATTAAGCAGACACATGTATATTCAATATAAGAATATACTCAATTGTGATAGATCAACATAGAACCAGAAACATAACTCTGATCACAACTAACAGCAAATATAAATCCAATGCCACATAACAGAGAAGTGATGTCATATGCATTATTATAACTTTAATCTAATTCTCATGAATAGGATAAAGGTTGATGCCTGATCAAGTTCCGATTTGGCGATTTCCTATTTCCAGAAATAATTTTCGGTACACACAATTAGTTATATGTTTTCGCAACCGCACACACATTCTGATTTCAGAAACCACTAACTTGATTTTTATACAGAAACAAAGGTTTTAATCAATCAGGAAACTTAATACCGTACGAACATTAAAACCACACAGAATACGATAATGTGCGTATATGCAAAGGTCGAACGGAAAAATTCACCGAATATAATATGCACGAAAGCATAAGCAAACTTTCGTCTTAAATTATTGGGGATTTATCACGTGCGATATTATATTCCGAAATTAAATCGGAAAACTTACTTGAATTCCCAAAAACGAAATTATAGAAAATGCGAGAAAAATCAGACCGAGGCTAGAGTTGGACTCTATATCTTTAAGACGAATTGCCCCACTACGGTGCCCACGGTTGAATAGCAAGAACGTCTCCCAAGAAGATACAACGGTCTCCTCTCACGTAGTAGAACTCCAAACAACAAGAGACGGCGAACTTCAAATGTTTTGTATTCTCTCTTTTACGGGAATATCTTTGAGAATATATGCTTGTGTTTGTATGCAAAATGAATGTATGCAAATTGACTTATCAAAATCAGATTCTTGGGATATATATAGATTACCAAAAGTTACAAGTGAAACAACACAACCGTTCAAACAAACATGTCCATTTATTTGAGCAGAACACGCCCATTGGTTTCAAACAAAACAAAGAACTATTCGGATAAACCTTTCAATCCGAATAATTTTGAATGAACGATACACCTTTTGGTAACAATTTCTCATTCACTCGGAAATATCTATTATATTTCCAACAAATGGAACATGTCCCTTCAAGCCACCAAAAGTCATGGCGATCTCCTTAGGTTGTGTCCAAAAAAATCAACATTATAAATATCTCCTACATGCTTGAAAAAATAACACATTGATTCTGAGCATAACAACAAATTGAAACTCCATTATTTCTTTGAAGTTTGAAAGTTCTTAAACACGAGAGTTCATTGTATTATTAAGTTTTGTCGTGCTACTAACTTAAGAATGAAAATCGTTATATCTTAAAGATAGTTGTCTAATTGTTAAAGCATTTGTAAACGAGACAATTGTTAGGCACCCACCACAAATCACAAAGTCAATGGAGGTGCCTACCCAATTTGACAAGTTTGGTCTTTAACATTTTTGTGACTTTTCCATGTGAATTGAAAAGGACAAGCTTGATTTGTTTGAATATTTTGGCAAACCATCGAAAATCTCATCTATAAATAGATGGGATGCGTGCGAGGAGAAGATAATGGCAAGCAAGTGAAGTCTTAGCCATCCAGGCCAGGAGTGGAGAGAAAAAATGAGTGTACACACTGGGAGAGATCAATTTGGGTGATTCAAATTGTGATAGGTGTGGGAAATACTCGGGGTATTTTTTTCTCGGGTAACACAAAGGGTTGGAGAGAGTGTTCTTTGATAGCTAGTAAAGTGGTTGTACGAGAGTCTTTTATTCTTGGGTTTGGTCCATAAAACTCAAGGGGTGTATTTTCTTGTACCGGAAATTCTTTATTAGTAAAGAACTAAACTCTCGTGGACGTAGGCGGGTTTTGCCGAACCACGTAAAATCACCGTGTGTACATTTTTTGTCGTGTCATTTTTTTTTGCCATCATCTTATTTAGGGGTGTCAATTTGGGTTGGGTCCGGGTTCGTGGATCGGGTTCGCAGGTTTGCGTGTCGAAACAAATGGACCGGACCCGACTGTTTAATTATTCGTGTCGGAATCTTGAACCGGACCCGACCTCGCTTATTTCACGCAGTAACCGGACCCACCCACTTAACCCGCCTAATAAAATTATTTTAATATATATTTAATATTTTTAATCGAATAAATTTATTTTTGAGAATCATACACTATTCGATCAATAAATCGTTACAATTCACAACATACAAAAAGAAATGACATAATTGCTTAAATAACATAACATACTAATCATATTTTGAGGACAATATTCAAAAAGATATGTATAATAATAACAAATACATAATTAATGAGGTTTTATCATTTGAGTTTTTAAAGATATTTCTTGTTTGTTGTTTTTTTCTTACAATTAATTATTTACTTAATTTTTTTAAATTCACAAACGGGTTAGGCGGGTTAAACGGGTTATAGTAGGTCGACGGTTAGGACCGATGTGCTTAATTGGCGGAGTTAGTCGGGTCCGACAGCCAATTTCGACCGGACCACGAAGCCCGGACCCATACCCATTAATTTCGTGTTAGGTTCGTGCCTCGGGTTTTGCGTGTCGGGTCCTAAATTGACACCCCTAATCTTATTGGTGTGATTTGTCGGGTATTAGGATAAATCAAATCTCGGATCACGACACGCTCCATTGCGCCCAACAAGTGGTATCGAGCTACTTGGTAACTCGGGCAAGGTAGAAAATTGAGATTTGAATTTTTAGGTGGACACCGTGGCGATGACAAATCCATTCAAGAGTGCAACAATTTGACGGCAAAACGGAATTTCACTCTGGCAATAAAGGGTGGAGGATCTCTAGTTCAACGGGGCCTGGCAATGGCGTTGAAGGAAATGAGGAAAATTGACAGATATGAAAGGTGCATGGGCAGTGGGCATCTGGATCAACGGGGGAAGTTGGTGTAAAGGTTGAGGAAGAAGATAAAGCCCTTTTACTTCTTGCCTCTATCCCGGATTCATATGATAGTCTGGTGACGATGTTGCAGTACGGAAAAAGACACACTGGGCTTGGAGCATATATAAAAGCATCGTTGTTATCCTATAAAAAAAAATTTCAAACCAGGATGAGGGACACGGATATGCTTTGGTTGCTTGGGAAATGAATCGGTAACGGGAGGAATTCTGGTGGTGGATCTGTAATCAGCATGTCAGATTCAAGGACCAGGGAAAGAGTGTTGTATGCTATCGTTATCACGAGAAGGATCACGTCAAAAGAAATTGTCCTCGGAGAAAGAAGGATGATGACGGTGCGGTGGCCGGTGGCGGTGGTGATGCGGTGATAGTCGCGGGAAGTTGGAGATATCTCACAGTCTCCACAAGGATATATACTTCTTCTCGAGATTGATGGATTTTAGATTCGGGATGCATAATGCATGTGTACTCCATAAGGGATTATTTTGATTTACTTCAATTGAGGGCAGAAATTTTGTTCTCGGGTGATGGTTCTACTTGTAGAATCATGAGATTGGAGTGGTGAAAATCAAAATGGGTGATGGAGCAGACCGCATTTTGGGTGGTGTGGCTTATGTCCCAAAGATGCGGATGAATCTAATTTCCTGGTGCCAAGTGGATTCAATAGTTGCGATATTCAGGTGAAGGTGGAGTCCGAAAATCACACATGGCGGAAGGGTCCTAAGGGGGTGGGAGAAGTATCGAATTTGTATCGTCCTGGTGACCTCGAGGATTACCGGAAGTGGTAGCGGAGAAGGCTTCCAGTGCGAGACGGTGTGAGGAAAATCTGTCAGGCGAGAGGATGGATCGAGGTCGCGTCCTTTCTCGGCAGTCAACCTGGTGGCGTTGCTGATGGGATGCACGTGTGCATTGGTTGATTGAATCGGTGGAGTTAGGACCTTACCGATTCGGCATGTGCAGAGAAACGAAGGCAAATGGTGTTTGATGTTCGGTTTGTGGATGATTGTGTTTTGTGGTGGAGGTGGAGATTGTTAGCACAGCACCCACCACAAATCACAAAGTCAATGGAGTGCCTACCCAATTTGACAAGTTTGGCTGCTTAACATTTTTGTGACTTTTCCATGTGAATTGAAAAGGACAAGTTTGATTTGTTTGAATATTTTGGCAAACCATCTGAAAATCTCATCTATAAATAGATGGGATGCGTGCGAGGAGAAGATCATGGCAAGCAAGTGAAGTGCTTAGCCATCCAACCAAGGTGGATAAAAAAATGAGTGTACACACCTGGAGAGATCAATTTGGGTGATTCAAATTGTGATAGGTGTGAGGAAATACTCGGGGTATTTTTCTCTCGGGTAACACAAAGGGGTTGGAGAGAGTGTTCTTTGATAGCTAGTAAAGTGGTTGACGAGTCTTTTATTCTTGGGTTTGGTCCATAAAACTCGAGGGTGTATTTTCTTTCTAGGGAAATTCTTTATTAGTAAAGAACGGAAACTCTCGTGGACGTGGCGGGTTTTGCCGAACCACGTAAAATCTTTGTGTACATTTTTCGTCGTGTCATTTATTTTTGCCATCATCTTGTTGGTGTGATTTGTCGGGTATTAGGATAAATCAAATCTCGGATCACGACACGCCTCCGCTGCGCCCAACAACAATTTCGTATTGTGGATATAAAATCCAATTCTATCATTGACATATATTTTTCAGTCCAGTTGTCTTATAGGGTGTTTGGCTAAGCTTATTTAAAAGATCCTATAATCTCATACATCTTATAAGTTATTTTTAGATCTTATAAGATGTTAGATCTTATTTTAAGAATAAGTTGTTGAAGTGTTTGGATAAAATAAGATGGTGTAACTTTTAAAATGTTAGTAATAACAATTTTGTAATTAAAATAGTCAAAATTAAAGGAGGTTGTTGAAATAAGATTTTATTTTGAAAATAAGTTGGGGTTCTCCTACTTTTTTAAAAATAGCTTATAAGCTACATACATCTTATTTTGGGAGCTTATAAATTTTTTTTCTAAAAAAATTACCAAACAAATTTAAACAGCTTATAAGCTCTCAGCTCTCAAACATCTTATAAGATGTTTTGAAGAGCTTATAAGCTCAACCAAACACACTTTTAGTTTCATCTCATATTCCAAATATCCTAAATACATATAAATTAATGATGTTATCAATACATTTAGCATATAAAGATGATAATAGAAATACGAGATCATATATAGTTTTTTTCAGTACAATTGGGGAATTTGGGGAGGGGACACACGCACTTGTACGAGATCAAATTCGGGTCATTCGCCCTTTCAACATACGTCTCAACCACTGGAGCACAAAATTGATCCCCATATATAGTTTGGAATCGAATTTTGTGTGTTATTTTAAAGGGGGTAAGTAGATGCTACCCACTTGGGTAGCTACCCAACTGGGTTCTATATCGTTAGATCAATACATACACACACATTCACATGGGTGTGTGTTAATCCAATAGTATAAACTGGTTGGTAGGCTAAAGTGAGTCAAAGAAAGATCGACTCAACCTTTTAAAGGTTCACAAAGAGGAAAAATCACGTGCCTAACCCGAGATAAGCACGTGATCTTCAGCAACTAACTCCCTTCCCCGCCAAATAGGTTACGTCATTTTTTCCGAATTTCCCCTCGTTTCAAATTCTAACCCGACTGAAAGGAGTTTGGTTTTCTCCGGCAATGAGAAATGGAGCAGACTGGAAATGGGAGGGAAATTGAAGTCCGTAGCTTGACGGGCGAATCAATCCGAGTGTCGATTGAACCAAACAAGACCGTTCAAGACCTCAAGCTCCTCCTCAAGCAAAGCTTCTCTCCCGCTTCTTCTTCCCCTAATTTCCACCTTTTCCTCAAGGTACTTTCTGAAAATACGCTCTCGTTTTCGCTTTAAAATGTGTGTTTATGAATGTGTTTCGTGTCTGGTGCATCATAGAGTGGTACATTTTTCTGGAGGGATTTAAATTGTATTTTTCTCCACGTCTTTTTGTTGGTACTGATTAGATTGGAATGCCTGTTCTGATTATCCTGCAGGTTCTTTTTTTTATTTTTTTTGGTCATTTATCTCTTTTGTTTGATATTTTTGTTTTCGGTCACAGGGCGTGAAACTGAACTTGAAGAGCCAGATTGGTAGTTATCTGATTGGGGACGGGGAATTTCTGGTTATTGTTCCGTTTGTGAAAAAGGACCGGCAACATAGAGTTGAAGCATCTGAAACACCCTCAGAAGGTCCAAACCCTGATGTGAAATTTGCGGCTGAATTGGCTGAGTCAGCTTGGTCTGACTTGAGGCAGGACCTGTCATCTTATCAAGAAATTTCTAACCATGAGAATCTAGCCGAGGCTGGGTTCAAGCCCATGAATCCTGAAAATGCCCATGATAAGGGAACCTCTTCAAGGACCACAAAATCGAAGAACGAATTGATTAAGGGCAAAGAAAAAGGAACTCCGTATGATGTTTTATTAAGCATATTGCAGACGTCCGGTGATAATTTGTTTGATGAACAGATACTTAAAAAGTTTATTGAGTTTATGGATTGCTCAAGTTGTTTAAGTAATCCAGCTACAGGGATTTGTGTGATGCGAGAAGCTCATGCTCTACTAGTCAGTGAAGAAGACCCTTGTAAGAGTAGTTTGTGCCTCTGTCCACTTTGGTTGAAGGACTTAATGAGGGCTTTTTCTTTCATAAATGTTTACTCTGCATGCCTTCAGCTGTGGCAGAAAAAGATTACCATCAGTGCACTGAAGCGACCACTGGACCAACTCCATAAATTTGGATTTCGCCCCGGCATCGCTGACCTGGAGCTTCTCTCTCAAGTTTGTCCGCAGGTAATTCATAGGATTGCTCCTCTATGCGGTATATATTTGAGGAATCAAGTCATGTCTTTAACAAGTTGTGTGTGATTAATTAGTGCTTTATCCTTGATCAACAAGGTGTTATCCTAGGATGAATAATACTTAACATAGATATATTTAGAAGACAGTGATAGGATAAAAAAGAGTAGTTAATAACTTAGTAGGATTGGTCCCTATAAAGTGTTATTCCCATGACCACTAAGCTCTTTCAAGTAAATAAGAAAGTGACATGGGATGTGAAGCTAAGCCATGAAACTGATTAGTTGACCTAGCTGAATGGTGATTCACTAATGTTTTCTATCATAAGAACTGGCAGTCTGCAACTGTATCCTCTTTTATAGTATTTTTTCATTTGCTGGCTGCAACAGAAAAGGGAAACAATAAAGAGAGGAAGAAATGCAAGTGTTGAGGAAGGAGCAAAGAAATGGAAAGGAATGGTAGAAACGGGAGAGAAAAGGAGAAAATAAAGTAAACTATAAGTGAGAATTGTATAGCTAACTGGAAATATGTGAGAAAGACAGAGAATCTCCAAAATTGATGGGAAGAGAAATAAAGGTGAAGTTAAGGCAGAAAATAGTAACAGGAGAGAACAACATTAAGAAAAGGATGGAAGGAGAGTAAGAGAGAGGATACAATATAATTAAGACAATCTGCCAATAAAAGGTGGAAGATAATGAGCTAGAAGAGAGAAATCAACAAAGCAATGTCCAAGGAAAGCTAAAGAGAAAAGAAACGATGAAGAAATAGAAGGAATAGTAATGTACAAATCTTAAAAGGCAGGAGGGAATTGGTAGACACATACTTTGACATGTAGTGGGCATATTGACCCCAACAGGAATAGATTTAATTATTTGCATGCTAAATTGTGAAAACTTAACAAATGGGAAATTAGAGGTATAAGGTGAACTCGGCTAGCCAAATATTTGGCAAAGTGAATCATTTCATATATCGACCATTATATACGTGCGATCTTTTACTAAATGTTATGTCTTTAATTTTCTTGGCAATACGT